>OY720431.1:117602726-118202726 GCA_963082735.1 Pocota personata | reverse complement strand
AGATTCATATACGAGTATTTATCTGGATGGTTTAGCCTAGCGGTCGAAGACCGAAATTTTTAGGTTCCCAGGGTTCTAAATATTGGGCACAATGTACTCACAGTGGTCTAAGTGAGATGTTGACAACCCTGTCAACAAGGGCACCCAGTTACCTAACCTAACCTAGGTAACAATTTAAGTGAGAGTGCCTAATCGTCGTAAATGGTAATAAAGAAAATCTCAAGAACTAAGGGGCCATGAGTATCATCTCAACAGTGTATAAAATTGTTGCCAAATGCATCTTTAGGAGAATAAAAACAATTTTAGATGAACAACAACCTAGGGAACAAGCTGAATTTAGGAAGGGTTTCTCCACCACAGATCTATAAACCTGCAGATACGGATATGAATTCGAATATTTTATGATGGCATATTACCCAGGGTTATGAAAATGGCTATTCGGCACATCTCTACAGAATACACCGCACAGAACCAATTTAACACTTTCGCGCGCACAAAACAACTTTCCCATGCGAGAGATTTCACTAACACTCTGAGTTTGCTCTAATTTAATTGCCAACCAATTTCATACAAACTGCTCTACCGTAGTAGCCGCCCGCTTCCCTGCGCCTCCACCACAAATATTGACACAATAAAAATCACCAACGATGAGTGCATAGCGATCACAGAATCTACACACACATCCACACTTCGGAAGGGCATGAGACGCATATGGTGGCTACTACGATAGGGGGTAGGCGATCTTTCTCTAGTTTTTTGGCAATATTTCTGAAACAGTTGATCGTAGGAAAAAAATATGTAATACTAAAAATAGACGGCACAAAATTTACTATATTTGGTTTTTCATTGCCGTTGGAAAAAACCATCACCATAAATAGCTTTGAGAAAGCAAAATACGGCTCTTTTAAGAAAACGCCCCCAAAATGTGAGCGTTGCATTTTATAATGTGTATATGATAATATCTATATATACATATATATATGTAAGTAAATATTTTTCAGTTTCTAGTAAAATTATTCAAAAAACGAAATTTTTTGAGAAGTGGGCGTATTTGTCGATGGTGCCGCGACATAAGGTCATGTGACACGTGGCCTTATAACGCTTTCGTAAAGAGACATAAGACCATATTTCCAGGTATGGCTTTATGTCATGGCACATTTTTGAGTAGATTTCAAAAATTTGTATACTTCTAAAAACCTTATGTATGAAAGTTCATCCTTCTAAACTTAAATTTAAGGCTCAAAACTTTTGAGGGTCTTTCGTTATCATTTCTCCAAGTTACAAAATATGTATTCAATTTAATATACCCTATTGTATAGGGTATCAAAAAGGTAAGGACGGAATCCTTATAGTGAGAGTTAGTTGTCTGTCTGTCCGTCTGTCTATCCCAGTCTCCCAACTTTTGAACTGTTATACGTAAAATATTTCAATTTAGACCTGCAGACAGTTCCAAAGTAAAATTTTGGAAAAGTGGAAGACCAAACAAGTTTTCGAGTTTAGAGTAAAAGTAATCAAAATAAAGTACACTGCTGGGTGTTCGCCTCATATTGTGGCCATACAGATTGCAGATGTGAATTTTGAAGAAAATACGTCCAGCCCTTTAGGCTGCAGTCAGCTATACTTACAGACAGACAGACAGAATTAAGAAACCCACTTTTTGAGATTCTCCATTATTGTGATGTCAAGTTTGATCAAAATCTCGAGATCGACAAATTTTAGGAAACCAATACTTGACCTTATAGCTGCAAGTAAAAAAATTGTTCAGTATATTGTAATATAATATCATATTGCATATCAGCTAGGTAGGTCATCATCACTCACTTCGAAAAAATAATAATGCATTCGAAAGTTTTACCATCTGACGTGATTCAACTGAACAAAATATATATTTTTGGCTATAACTCAGAAAGGGTATAATGTTTTTCTTACCGGATCCATGGTAAAATGACGTTGGATTCTGGAACACCCTGTATAATGCGATTTAACTTCTTTCCTCTTGATTATAGGTACTTTCTACACAGCTTTTATAGCATATTCTTTTTATAATAATATTATGTCATTAAAAATAAAAACTATGTACGGGTGTAACTTCTTTAGATAACGGATTTCAAATTAACAATTTTTTGAGTTTGTGTAGCTGCAGCTTGCTGACAATTTTCAAATTGCGAAAATGGTCTTATTATAATTTTTCACTAACTTACTCATAAATTTAATTACCCTCAATTTTTTTAAAATTTTTTCACATTAATAGTTAAAGCTTTTTTGTTCAAGAAATTGTATCCCAATAAATATCATTTTATTTGTGGTATCCCTGGAATATAAGCTTTAATTTGGTATACCTAATGATGGGGTGGAAATATTTTTCTTTATTTTGCCCCCAAAAGACCACAACGAAAATATTTTTTAAAACTTTTTTTCTCAAATTAATTTTGGTCCTGCACATACTATGTGTCAAATGCTTCAAAAGTTAAAAGAGTGTGACAGACACACGGACAGATAGATAGAAAAACACCGTGTTGAACTCATTATTGTTAAGTTTTATACCATTCTGGTACGGAACACTAAAAATAATGAGAATGGTACCTATATATATGGTGTGCATAGTATGAAGTCAGCTTGACACTACCTAAGAAGTGCCTAATGGAAGACTTTTAAATTCCCAGGAAAAAAAAAATGTTGGACTCATGTTAGGTTATTTTGTAGAGGTCGTGCGAAATGATCGTGCAAGGCTCACTCGAATCTCCATGGATCCATTCTGGTTCACGTTATAAGATGGATGTACCTAAAATGAATGAATAAGGAAGAAAGGACCATTTACTAGTTTTAAAGGTTTCCGCCCTCCCTAAGCAAATTTGAGTCCAACGTTTTTTTTTTTTTTTTTCCTGGGAATTTAAAAGTCTTCGTGAGATTCTTACTCCCTAAAAGCACCTCCCTTCGACCGTAATTAATAATATAACTAAATAAAACTTATCTATTTAATTTAACGGTTTCGTCATTTGTAGTCGAGGAACTATATTTCTATTGCCTTAAATCTGAAGGACAGCGTTGTTACAATGAGCGTAGAGTTGACATTGGTGTTTTTGTGCGAAATTTGAAATTTCGTCTTTGACAGAGGCTATTCCCCTTAGTACTTTATTTTCAAAAGTTTGTAAGTTGTTTATATTACTTTGCTTGGTGAAACTCCCTTGGGGGCTCGAATAGCGGTACTCGTCTTTTCCTAAGGAAAAGGACCGTTTTCTAAAAAAAAATATTCTACATTATTTAGGACTGTGTCGTTTAAAGTTGATTTACCCAGTGATGCAGACAGAGAAAGGGATATAGAGCAGAATCAAAGATTATCAAGGAAAGGATAGAAAATGAGGTGATGATGCGCTTTAGTTTTGAATCTGTGCAGATTATAAATACCTGCAAATATTGAGGAAGACAAGTTATTCCACATTCATGTGGAGCATTTAAGAAACAATTCACTGAATTTCATGGTACACCTGAAAGCAGAGTTAAAGATAAAAGGACGTTCCGAATTTGCCGCACGTGTATTGCGATTGAACTGAACTGAACACATGCTTGTCGCTGAACACGATCGAGTAAACTCAAGCATGTGATAAGAGCTTCGGCCCAGACATCCAAGTTATATTCAAATCTCGGACGGATGTAAGCTTTGTAGATTACTTATATCTTGTTTCCCGATATGGGTCTTAGAGCCTCTACTAGCTCTTTTCAACTCTTCTCCAGCTATCGGGACTTCTCCTCTATTGTTCTGGGTCATTTACTTCTAGGTCGACCTACTATTCTGCCAACTTGGGTTAGAAGGTTCCATTGCACTGCATTCTTTGTCATGGAACTGTCAACTTTTCGAAGGGTGTTACCGATCTACTGCCACTTACGCCGTTGAATTATGATACCTATAGGTTCCTGACCCGTTCTCTGATGTAGCTATTCATTAAAAATATAGTTCGGCCAGAATAATCTTAGAATGTTTGGTAGGCCCCGACTCACAAACGTTTGTAGCTTTTCTGTTATAATGACGGTCACTTTCCACGAACTCAACATTGGAGCGAAACAGTCTTCGCTTGGTGTTTATGCTGATAGCATTGGTTCTCCATATATTGGACAACATTCCAAATGCAGACTCCCCTTTTGGGATTCGGTTTACGACATCTTCCTCGGTTCCTCCATTAGCTGAGATAATGCTACCAACGTATTCGCAACTCTCTACTCTCTCAACCGGTTGTCCAACAATGTTTATTTGAGAGAGAGAATTGCTACCATTGCTGAGTAACTTTGCTTTTGCCGAGTTAATTTTCAGCCCTACGACGTTAGCTTCCCTCTCCACTTTTGTTATCATTGGATGTTCATAATCCTGTGGGAGAGTAAACGCATATCGTCAGCGCAGCCAAGGTGTTTTAATTGAGATGAAAGTATCCATCGAATTCCATCGGTTCCCGATGACAGAGCAGAGCTAAGCACATCGCTAATCACCAGTAAAAACAATATTGGCGAAAGATGCAACCTTGCCTGACTACACTCTGTATTTCGAACTCTTCTCACAATTTTCCTCTGTGCAGTACGTTACACTTTGAGCCATCATAAGTCGCTCTGATAAGTTATAAGTTTAAGCTATAAGTTTAGCCTCTCTTACTCAAGGTAAGCCAAACAAATTCCTTATTGACGCTATCGGAAGCTTTCTCGAAATCGATGAATAGCAGGTGAAGTGGCGACAGATATTCAACACATTGCTCAATTATAATACGCAGAGTATTGATATGATCGATATAAGAGGATCCACCCACATCCAAAGTGGAGTAATTCTTGGCCCAGTTGTTCGATTTTCATAAGTTTTATAAAGTTTGTCTTGTTTTTTTAAGGTTTGTTTGAAATTTGTCTATGACCATTATATGTACTATGTCATCAGCGCATGCTACACCTTTACACTCCTCTTTGACATCTAGTACTATATTTATTGGGATTGCTCTGGAATCCTCAGCACATAAAGCCCTTTCATGCTTGACAGTATTAAATTTGATACATAGTTTGTAACAAAGAGAAATAAATAAGCATCAAAAGTTATGTGGATCTAGCCATGTACGTCCGTCCATCTGTATGTCACCACTTTTTGGGCCTTACATTTTGAGCTAGAAACATGAAATTTGGTTTATAGGCTTTCTATGATAGAGTCCGAAGCAGTACAATTGTAAAATTTTTTTAAATATGCCCACAAACAAGCCCACTTTTCAAAAAATTTCGTTCTTCTCAATATTTTTGATAGAACCTGAAAAATATTGACTAAGAAAAATATGTAAATTTAGACTTTTTCTACACATCGTCCATACATTTCTTAAAAAAAAAAAAAAAAAACATTTGTTGACTTCTCAAATCTATTCACGGTGATGGTTAAGTCTTATTGTGAATATTTCATCAGAATACGTGAACTTAGGTTACACATTCTGGGAGCCACGTCCACTTTCTGCTAAGGAAAAGTTATAACAACAGTTTTGTGATATAATTTCTCAAATGTCGCGGAAATATCCTCTGATAGATATCATTGCATGTTTTAAAAATGTCGCAACGCTGCTCTCACTTTATTAGAGGTGAGTTAAAAGATGGGGGATAGGGTATCATACTATCCGTTCCAGATGAATTGTAGCTTTTCTGTATGTTTTTACTTTTATTTGAATTCTGTTGAGATTTTTTGGATACCGATAACTGAAAAACCAGCTACTTCACATTCCAGAAATCGGCCAACCGTGCTTACATCTCGATTTCCAAACGCTCATATACTCGTATGTTCGAGTACAACATACTTAGGGGGTGAAATCTGCATAGAACTAACGTCATTGCTCAAGTTGGGCCAATGTATGTACGTCACGAACGAGGAATTTAATCATCAAAAAGAACTATCTATTGTATGTATCTATGTACAAATATGTATATGCAAATAATCCACTGATGTAGTCTTTGAATTCCTCGAAATTTTTTCATTTCCTTGAAGTAAAAAGCTTAATTTCCAATGTTGTCTCATAGCAACACACACGCCAAGCAAATGTCACATTTTAAATTTCTCATTTATTCATATTTCCATTACTTACAATCCTTAAACCAAGTAAGAATATGTGCTATCATATATAAATATAGCTACAGGTTTATCTAAACGCAGCAATTGCATAGAAGTTGAAGAAGTTAGTAATCAAAGGAAATACTTTCCGCTTTAGAATTCGAAGAAACTTTTTCAAAGCAATACATACGAGTATCACAGTCGGTTTTAGGTGCCTCTTAATGTAGGCTTCGATGTGGTAATGTGAACATACCTTCTTCCATAGGGTTTCGCCTTGGAAAAAATATATTTTCATTTTTAAGGTTTAGGGGTAAGCTTCAATCAAATACAAGTAGTTACTTTCGTAGTTCAAAGAAATTCTAGTGTGACTATTTATATAGATGCATGATGTGGTTGATCTTTGTATTCTAAGTAGTTTTAAGAATATGCCGCCTCATCCTTAACAAGGTATGTTTAAGTATATTATTTTGCATGTGCCTTACCCGAGAACCCAGATGTTTGATGAAATTCTCGAGTATGCTCATAGATATACATATATCTGCCTATACATAATTTACCCAAATCACTTGATTCACCGACAAAGAAAAATCCTGGTAAAAATGTAGTAATTATTACTTAAATATCAAAGGAAAGCGGATGAGAGTGTACCTTGAAAATATATTAGTTCAGTGTACATGTGTTATACCTTAAATAAATTTTTGAATATCTTCAAAAACCTGTCCAAACATATTACTTTCAATTTGTGGAATTTCGATTATTTTTACCCCAAACTAACAAATCAAATTTTATGAGAATTTGTGTGACAAAGACAAATTTTGAAGACTTCTAAAATACCATCCCGAATATCTTTTAAGTGAGACTACCTACATATATACTAGACCAAACGATTAGACTAAATTTAATTAAAATCGGTTGATACACGCCACAACTCACAGAAGTTAAATACCTTGACCGCTGACTCACTTGGAAAAACACAAATTCATGTCAACTAAAGCTTTCTGGTTACTAGACAAAAAGTTCAAACTGAGCCTTGAATATAAAATGTTGCTGCACGGAGCAGCCTATTAAACCAGCCTGATCTTACGGTATTCAGCTGTAAGGCACAACATTAGCTTCTTAATCTTAAATTAGAAAGTAGACATTCTAAGTCCTTTAAGATTATCACATGGATTTAAGGATTACCAATGCATGCAGCCGCCGAGATCTGAACATCCTCATCATTCAAGAAGAAATTCGGAAGATGAGCCCAACCCGCAGAAATCTTTTATTTACCGGAAGGCGTACCATAAAGAAGGAGATGTGCTTGATTTAATATAACCAACTAAATATACAAGACATTTTTGTTCAGAAAAAAGTGGAAGCATTTGTCGCCATTTTTAAGTAAAGGTCACGGTTGCTGGCGAAATATCTTTGAGAAAGCACAATTTTTGCAGAAAACGCCCTCAAAATATGACCGTAGTCTTACACAATGTAGGGACGAATTGTTAAGAATGGAAACGCCTATATATTTTGTAAAGTAAATATTTTTAAGTTTTTAATAAAAATATTGGAAACTACATATGTGAATTATTAATTCTCTATATTACAAATTGAATTTCATGTATGCATAAAAATTAATACACCCGGATATAACAAATTATTGCAATTGGCTTTACTTCGAAGATCCCGATTTTGACCTAATGGGTCTTTAAGATAGAAATAATGACGGATGAACTTTTGGTGTTATCAAGTTACTGGCATCCTTATCGAATGGATGTCAACTAAGGATCTGGCCCTCCAGGTGGCTGAAGGAAATAAGGCCCAAAAAGAGAAAGAGTATTATTTCATAATAAAATAACACCCCAATTTCAAAAATGAAATAACACCCCAATTATTTTTTTTTGTTTTTTTTTATATATTTCATTGCTTTTTTATTCAATATATTGTCTTCTTAGAAATAAATTTACAATCTTTATATATGTATTTTTAATTAAATAAAGACTTGCATGGAACTTTCAACAAGTTTTCTGCAATAAGGACAGTTGTAATGCTCGAAGTTACTTGCAATTGCATCTGCTTGTAGTTTTAAATTACACTCTGCACAAGTTTTTAAATGTTTTCATGGCAAAAATAAAATATTTGGAGCCGAGTCCATACAATCAATACAATTACGATCGTCAGTTTTTGGTATCGAATTATTAACCGATTCTTCTTCATCTGAATCTACGTCAGCGGAATCCTCATCTTCTTCTTCTTCATCAAAAATGTTCTCTTTTGCACCATGTTGGCGCAAATGTCATTGTCAGCATACACCATCCGAGCAAGAAAAGTAGCTGCAGTTAACTTTCCTTGGTCCAATAGCAAAGTTGCTTCCTCAATCTTTCTATCCTTTTCAATAATGTTCTTTCGTCATTTGTATGTCATGAACCCGCCACTTTTAGTAAGCTGCAAAAATTGGCGACTTTTAAAGTACTCCTCGTCGCGAATAACTTTAACAAATTTTTAAAAAAAATTGCCATTTGGCATCACAGAACGCCCTAATACGCTATTGTATGCTTCCACAGCAGCTGTTGTGCGAATATTTTTCTTATAAACAGAAAAATTATTGCAACCCACCTATAAACAATTTCAGAATTCATATAGTTAAATATTTTTGTTATTTTACGTAAAGAGCTATTACCTTCTTAATCCACAGCTTGTCGAAATAACTTAAAAAAGTGCAAAAATCGTTGTTAGCATCCAACATTAAAATTCCAGTTTCAATTAAGTGTGGTGGTAGCAATGGTAAAGCCAGTAGTTTATGGAAAGCTGAATTTGCCGGTTTTGAATTCCTGATAAATTGTAGCAACGTTTTTTTCTTGCACATATTTCTTCTTACTGCTTGGCAGAAATGGAACCTTAAAACCAAGTTGAAAGCATTGAAGAAAATTTAAACGAAAATAAAAACGGCAAAATACATACCAACATCCGACACTTTTTACTGTGGGAAACACATTTCGGATGGCCTTCCTCATGCCTTCCTCATAATCAGTTACTACTGTTGAAGGCTCCATATCGAATACACTTTCTTTAATATATTGCAACATTTCTTCGTAACATTTTCTCGTTTTTTTATTCATTAAAATAAAAAATAAAGGAAATACCTAAAAACAAATTTGTAAATATTTTTAAACTTGGATTTGTAGTAAAATAAACTATCTATAACATTAAGAAATAATCAAATTTTCGCCTGCGGCGCTAAGATTGAAACAATTTTTTTAATTAAAATAATGTGATTACCTCGTCAAAATATTGAATATAGATGACTAGGAGCTGGTTAAAGCAACCTTTGGGAACTATTTTATTTCTGTTTCATATCATTGAGGGCAATTATTTCTAAATGAGACTTTTCCTCGTTGTCGTGATTGTGTTCAATGTATTTTTTTGCAAGTTCGCAGGTACCATTTTGCAATAGGTTTACCCTGGCTTGACAGGTTTTGTTCGCGCCCCAAATTTGGGGTCAAATTTCTTCTTTTGGGAAATAAGGCCCCAAAAAATTATATAACACCCCAAATGTTATTAAAAATCGTTGTTGTTGTTTCCTGTATAATTTTTTGGGGCCTTATTTATTTATTTTTTTTTTTTTTTGGTCTTATTTCATTGGGGTCTTATTTCGCAGAGCCCCTCCAGGTCAGTTACGAAGCAACCACAAGAATTGAATGTGGAATTAAAAAAAGGACAACGATCTCTGGATCTATAGTTTCATCCAACAAGAGGTGTCATTTTCAATTCATATCCCTAAAGGAAAAAGTCTAATGGTGTTAAATCGCACGATCTCGGCGGCCAATTGAAGTATCCATTTTGAGAAATCACACGTCCAGGAAATTTGTCACGCAATAGAACCATTGTTTCACCAGCTGTGTGGCATGTGGCGCCGCCCTACAGAAAATAAACATCGTCCACGTCAATAGCATCAATTTCGCAATCCATTCACTGAAACGGTTGCATCAGCATCATTTTCGAAACAAATATGGTCCAAAAACCGCACCAAACTGTCACTCGTTATGGATGGAGAGGTTGTTCCACTATTTCTCTTGGGTTTTTGGAGTACCAGATGTGACAGTTTTATTTGTTTACGTACCCAGACAAATGGAAATGAGCTTCACTCAGAATAATTTTGTGTAAAAAATAATGATCATGATCTTGTTTTCATTTCCAGCACCCAATCAGCGAAAGTACGGCGTTGTGCGTAGTCTGCTGGCTTCAATTCTTGTGTCAACTATACCTTATAACCATGTCGTCTAAGACCTTTATGCAAAATGCGGTGCAAAGTGGTTGCGGATAGGCCCAATTCCTGTGATCGTCTCGAAATGGACACACCTAGGTTTTCAGTCACACTTTCAGCTACGGCCATAATATTTTCAGTTCACCTTGGTGGACGAACAAGAGTTGGAGTCTTCACATCATTATTCTGTCCGAGAGGTTCAAATTTTCGATTAAATTCACTTTGAATGTTGACAGTTCAACAATGGCGTTGACCTCTTGTTAGATGACCCTATACAAGGTACAGAAATAATTTGTATTTACATGCGTATTTGTTGCCACAATCAAACTTAGGTAACAGGTCCTTACCTAAGGAATGACATTTGTTTCTATAAAATTATCGACCAAACTTACCAGCAAAGCCCATGATATGATGTAAAATTTGTGCTTGAAAATTTTAAAACAAAAGTAGGAAAGGAGGCCAACTACAGAAATGGACTAAGGCTAATAAAGCTTACTAGACCTACAAGCAAAAGAGAGTGGGAGAACAGTACCTTACTCGTATCTGAAAGAAAATAAAATAGCATGGAAAGCATTCAATTTAGTTAGTCGTGTGTTTTTAAGCTGGAATGACATTTAAAAATGTTACCAGAAGGTAAAGAGAACATATTAAGGCTACAAAGGTATAGGCAGAGATAGAGTTGGGTTAAGAATCCCGAAAAATCACTTCTGAAGATGGCAATGACGACCAAAACTTGTTTTCAACACGGACGATGCCAACCAACATTTTAACTATTGATATCAGAGAAGGACTATTACAAGGCAATGTTACGTCATGAGATTTCTTTAACATCACACTTGATAGATTATGCAGAATTTCCAAACCAACATTAGAGGTGCGTCTTTCTAAAGTCTCTACAATTACTCTATCGCGTCCACCGCAGAAGAGGCGAAAATATCTCTAGCGGTTAAAGAGGCCAAAGCAAGACATGTATACGCTGTCATCAAAAAATTACGTTAACAGGCGAATAGAACGTCAGTACGGATAGCTAACATTTTGATTTATTTGAAAACTTTGTTTGTTTTGTAAAGTCAAAAAGAAATCAAATATATAGCAAGTATGCATTAGCATTATAGTCCTATTATACAGCGCAGTAGAATTTTGAAAGAAAAAATCTTTGAGCGATTTTTGGTCTCGTTTATATCAACGGAGTGTGAGAAAGAAGATACAACAACTAAGCGTAGGAGTTGTACACCGAAGTCGATACATGTAAAGTTAGTAAGCATCAAAGGAGATTCATCGAATTCATCCCAAAGGGACGACAAGATAAAGGAAGACCTCAGCTATGTTGGAGAGCAGGGAGTGGAAATGGACCCTAACCAACGTGGTGTGCAAATCAAGAGACGGGTCGAGAAGCTTTTTGGATAAGCTTGTTGAAGCCCAGATCCATCAAGGACTGTAGCGCCATCTCAACTAAGTGAAAAATGATTTCTCTAAAAAAAAAAATACTTTCAGTCATAAGAATTCTAAAGTTTAAATGGACTAAAAAAATAGCCTGTCAAGCTAAAGTCCGGTCATCATATTGTAATATGCGAGCTACGGCTCGAGTAGATAAAACGATATTCTGTGAAATTTATTTCTTTATTTTCTAGTCTATAGAACAATTCAAGTTCACACTATACTATTCTTCGCAATTCTTTTCTTACAAGGTCTCTTTCCTCTCAAATCACTTTATCTCCTTTCAATTACTTAATTCACAAATCCAAACTAATTACTTTTTCTTGTTTACTCTCCACTTTCAATTTATCACCAAATTACAACTTCGCCCATTATCACTTTTCCAATCTCTTCGCTACAGTTTAAAAACTACTGTGTCTTTTTTTGATCGCCATCTGTCCTTATATAGCAGAAGTTTCTGATAGCCAGAAACTTCTAGCAAATTCTTCGACCACTGGAACAAGAGAAATAATTCTTGCAGTTATAATTCCCTTTTATCCCTGATATTATTCGTCTCTTTCGTTGACATGAGCTGTGGAGACTTCGTCCCAGACACGAACCTCGAATGAAAGGACAGTTCGAACCAAAATTCTGCCAGAATGAAAAGTCACTTCGGAATTTGTTGCGTCATATTTTTAGGGGGCGTAGTTATTATTATGCTACAATATCTTAATTTACAACTAATGCTTTGTTTCCGAACTATCTTGGCTTTTAAATTACTCTTAAATAAGCAGATAAAAAATTAAGTTTCATATTTGTTCCTACAAAGAAAATTCAATTCGTTCTACGCCTGCACCCGTCCAACATCTTACACAAAACTTCCTTCCCATCCGGAAGGATAAACGAATATTTTCCTTCAACAAACTTGTTTTGTGGTTCGGCGGACGTAACATTAAATTCCAAAAGTTGTGAAACATTTCGTCAAAACCTCTAGAAGCGTTGGCTGCATTTCGCTTCCTTTCACTCCACTGCAGCTATCCTTCACCACAACAAGAGGATGGATGTGCTATGAATATACAAGAACTGAGCACCAGGATAGCATAGCAAAGCATCTGCACAGAGAAAAGCAAACATTTTTTCAAAGTTATAAATCGTCTAGCACTATGTCATGGTGCTTGTCGATACGACATTTACATACATCCTGCGTTTTTTTTATTTTTACCTCCTTACACTCTCGGTTGAGCTGCATAGATTCGGTGTATCTGGAAACCAATGTCACCGGCATTATGAACTTGCAGAAGTTTTTTTTTTTTTTATAAACTTCCGCAAAGGGATAAACGATAGATGTGTATGAGTATGAGTGCTTTAGACAGATTTCAACAATGAAAAGTTGTATTCCGTCGTCGTTACCGCAATTTTCCACATGTGGGCTTTTGTTATAGAGTTATCCTGAAGCAAGATTAACTCATGTTCAAGTGTTTTTCTTTTTTTAATTCTTATGTACAGCATTATATGAATTTGTAGCTGGATCTAAGTGTACCGGAGAGTAATTTCCAGCATAAAGTTAAGAACTTAAAGTACGCATTAGCACTGTGTTAAAAATTTATAATTGCGAGACATAAAAACGGGAGCTACCCCCGTTTGGCAAAAGGTTTTACGAGGATTTATTAGCTGCGTATTGACGCAATAAAGATGTTTTTTTTTTTTAAATGATTGGGTTTTGAGAAAATTTCATGCTTTTAATTTCTTCCATGGGTACCTACCGTCGGAAGTTTTTATTGTTCTCAATTCGTGTCCACTGGAAGTATGTTTGTACTTTGGTCTCAAAATAAAATCTGGGGATTTGTTTAACAGGGATGTTTTGCCAAAATTTTACGGGTTTATAGTTTCGAGTAGCACTTAATAAGACTGTGGCTACCAATAATGGTTTGGCACATTCGTTTACAGCTTTTAAATTATCTTTGGGTAAACTCATCAAATGTTGAGGTCGAAATTCCGTGCCAGAGCTTAGTCATTGGAACGAGTGAAATTAAAAGCAATTTTAATATTTAATAAAATGAATTCATGGTTTCGTCGTGGTAAAGAAATATTTGTCCGATAATAAACAGGAATTAATGATTTGCCTTAGGTTAATAGGACAATAATCCTGAAATCATAAATATTTTACGTATCACGCTAAGTGCTAAATAACCAACAGCGTTATGACTCTTGAGTTAAGTATAAATGAGACATAATTAAGCTGGACAGTACCCGGAGTAATTATTATGAGGAAGGATACTTGAACTCTCACATCTATAGCCATTTCGAGAATGAGTAAAACTATGCAATTGGTCATCAAATTAAAAGATTGTTCGCAGTACCAGATTTAACATTCTAACACTCCAATCAGAATAATGTATGCGCCCTGATACAAGACGATTATCGGATTAGTACCCTTATATTATGATATCATAAAAGTACCAGCGCCAAGTGTCCTTGCTGGTTCGCTGCATTTTGTTATTTTCTCTTTTTGTAGTTGGAAGCTTTTTTTGACAGAGCAGCAGCAGTTAGTTTCATTTTGTCCACAATATTTTTATCTGATCGGACTCTTGTTTATCTGATCTCAATAAACGTTGGGGATCAAAATTGCTGATGTTCTTAGTCCGTATTTTTTAGAAAATTCAATAGGGATATTCACGCTTTGTAGTATTTAGTTTTTATCGTCTTAAGACTGTAAAGGTCTTACACTTAACAATGCCCCAACTCTATTGCTAGGCACTGTTAATATAATAAATATTTTTTGACAACTGTCGTAAGTTTATTTTGTGATTTAACTTACTATGCAGAAACCTTTTAATTAGCAAATCAATATAGGAGGCATTGAATGCAAGCCCTTTCATTTGATTACCCACTTGATAGATTTCAAACATCTTTGAAAATTTATGTCGGAGAAAATGGCGACTACTGTCCACCATATTGCATAGCCAGTGTCACACGCATGACTTAGATGCCTTAGTAATAAAAATCCGTTTACCTTTTTGGGCTGTTGTGACATATGGTAACATGTAAACATATCCGCAATCGTCATATAACAATGTTTTATAGTTTGATTACTTATTATTTGGAAACGATATCAGAAGGTTGTTTTACTTAGTTTTAATCGAAAGTTACTTAGTACTTTTGCTTCATTTTGAAAAAAAAATGGCGTAAGAGTATTGTTATTATAAGTGAAATCTGGAAAACTTCTCTTAAAATTAAATGAAATGAATGAGTTCTTATAACTCATTATAGCCACATTGGTTCCACTCTTACAATAAGGCATTCTTAAGCTCTCTAAGCCAAAAGGTGGTGAATTAGAAATATATTCTATGAAACTTAAGTCATGGGAACAAGATTCTAAGTTTTCAGTCGGTTCTATTATAGATGTTATCAACATCATTAAAAAAGAAAGGAAAATAGTTGATCAAGGTAATCAGCTGTCTACAAAAAGAGACTCCCGCTTTTAAAATTTGATGACTAAGGGAGATAACGAAAATATATATTGTAGCATAATAATAACTACGCGCCTATGTCTATGCAGCAAATTCCGAAGTGACTTTCCATTCTGGCAGAATTTTGGTTCAAACTGTCCTTCATTCGAGGTTCGTGTCGGGGACGAAGTCTCCACAGCTCATGTCAACGAAAGAGACGAATAATATTAGGGATAAAAGGGAATTATAACTGCAAGAATTATTTCTCTTGTTCCAGTGGTCGAAGAATTTGCTAGAAGTTTCTGGCTATCAGAAACTTCTGCTATATAAGGACAGATGGCGATCAAAAAAAAGACAGTTGGTTTAGAACCGTGGCGAAGAGATTGGAAAAGTGATAATGGGCGAAGTGGTAATTTGGTGATAAATTGAAAGTTGAGAGTGAACAAGAAAAAGCAATTAGTTTGGATTTGTGAATTAAGTAATTGAAAGGAGATAAAGTGATTTGAGAGGAAAGAGACCTTGTAAGAAAAGAATTTGCGAAGAATAGTATAGTGTGAACTTGAATTGTTCTATAGAGTAGAAAATAAAGAAATAATTTCACAGAATAATTGTTTTATCTACTCGAGCCGTAGCTCGCATATTACAATATTTACAAAAAAATTTAAGATTGAACCACTTTGGAAAACATCTGAAGGGTTTAACCATAACTTAAAATGTTGCTCTCGAGAGTCAAAATGTGTCAAATGTGCTGGAAAGCACTCGACACAAAATTGCACTACTGGCAAAAATACCCTACTCCGCTGCATAAAGTGCAAGGGTCAACACCCTACAAACTATAGTGTTTGCAACGTAGCTAAAGAACTACGAATACAAAAAATCAGGAATCAAAACCGAAAACCGCAACAACAAAAGAAAAGTGTAATAGAAAAAGAACAGCCCGCGCAAAAATTATCGAACATAGTATTACATACATATGCAAGCTACGGCTCGAGTAGATAAAACGATATTTTGTGAAATTTATTTCTTTATTTTCTAGTCTATAGAACAATTCAAGTTCACACTATACTATTCTTCGCAAATTCTTTTCTTACAAGGTCTCTTTCCTCTCAAATCACTTTATCTCCTTTCAATTACTTAATTCACAAATCCAAACTAATTACTTTTTCTTGTTCACTCTCAACTTTCAATTTATCACCAAATTACAACTTCGCCCATTATCACTTTTCCAATCTCTTCGCCACGGTTCTAAACCAACTGCCCCTTTTGATCGCCATCTGTCCTTATATAGCAGAAGTTTCTGATAGCCAGAAACTTCTAGCAAATTCTTCGACCACTGGAACAAGAAAAATTCTGATGTAATAATTCCATTTCTTGCAGTTATAATTCTTTCTTATCCGTGATATTATCCGTCTCTTTCATGAACTGTGGAGACATAACCGCAGACACGAACCTCGAATGAAAAGACACTTTGGAATGGGCTGGAGGAGCGTAGTTATTATTCTACATTATTGTAGCATCGTTTTAGGTGATGTTACACTGCCCTCCTCTTAGACTTGTTCGTCCCGAACAAGTGCGTCCTCACTTCGGCCATTGTATCGACTCAGTCGGTCCACATGAACCACTTTCATTTTGGCCCTTGGTCCTCGCTGGATGCGGTAGACAACATCGTTGATGCGGGTTATTATTCTGTAGGGACCCTCCCAGTTCTGCTGCAACTTACGTGATTTCCCCTTGTGGCGATGGGGATTATACAGCCACACTAGATCTCCTTCCTGGAATCCTGACGTTGTTGCCTTGGCATCATACCTGGTCTTCATGCGGTCGCTCGTTATCTTACTCTGGCTTCTGGTCCTTTGGTGTATGTCCCTAAGCCTTTCCCTAAGGTCCGCCAAGTACTCTTCTTCATTTCTCGGCTCATTGATAGGAGATCCAAATTTCACCTCACTGGGTAAACGAGCTATTCCACCAAATAAGATTTCGAACGGCGTATGGCGAATAGTGCTATGCACGGCACTTCTATAGGCCATCAAAAACAAGGGAATCTGCCGGTCCCAATCCCGTTGGTAGTCACCTACGACCTTCGAGAGATGTTCGTCCAAAGTCCTATTGAAACGCTCCACCATACCGTCCGGTTGTGGATGAAGCGGGATTGTCCTTGTCTCTTTGATTCCGAGTAGTTGACACATCTCTTGGAAGATTCTTGACTCGAAGTTCCGCCCTTGGTCAAAATGCAATTCCAAGGGCACACCGAATCTGCTAACCCAATTGCAGACGATCTGCTCCGCCACGGTTCTGGCTTCCTGGTTAGGGATCGGAAACGCTTCCGGCCACTTACTGAAGTAGTCCATCACTACGAGTATATACCGATTACCATTGCCGGTTTCCGGAAAGGGCCCTGCGATGTCAATGGCGATTCGTTCGAAAGGTGCTCCCACGTTGTATTGGTGCATCTTACCTCGAGTTTTGATTCTCGGACCCTTGCTAGCTGCACACACGTCGCATTTTCTGCACCAGTCTTCGATATCTTCCTTCGCTTTTAACCAATAAAAACGTTCTCGTACCTTTTCTAGCGTCTTATTCACTCCCAAGTGGCCTCCAAACGCCCCGCCATGCATTTCCTGTAACACCTCCTTGACCCTCGTCCGCGGTACGACAAGCTGCATTACAAACGACTTTCCGTCGGAGGATTCCCATTTTCTTCTCAGAACACCTTCTTGGACATGGAGGGAGTCCCACTGCGCAAAATATGCCTTTAAGGTCGGGCTTCTGTGAGAGATGTCCTGATGATCCGGTTTCTCCATGTTCTCCTTCCAGGCCAGAATCGGCTCGATATCCGGGTCTTCATTCTGAGCGTTCCGGATCTCATCTACGCTCCAGCCGGCGATAGGTTCGGCTCTCATTCTTTGGATGGAAACCAGCTCCCGTTCTTCCTGACGCGCACAATGTTTACAATCCGTTCTGCATGGTCTCCGGGACAGTGCGTCCGCATTAGAGTGGAGCTTTCCTTTACGATGCTGTATTTCGTAGTCGTAGATTTGCAGCCTTTCGATCCATCTTGCGACCTGACCCTCAGGACTCTTGAACTGTAATAGCCATTTTAAGGCTGCATGGTCTGTGCGAAGAACGAACTTCCTCCCGTAGAGGTATTTGTGAAAATGCTTCGTAGCCAAGATCAAAGCTAGAAGTTCCCGCCTTGTCACGCAGTAGTTCCTTTCTGGCTTAGAGAGCACCTTGCTAAAGTACGCAACCACCTTCTCTTGGCCGTCATGCACCTGGGAGAGTACGGCTCCTACCCCGACATTACTAGCATCTGCATCCACAACGAACGTTTCCCCGGGAGTGGGGTAAGCCAGTATCGGGGCATCGCATAGCCGTTGTTTAAGTGCCTTGAAGCTCTTCTCGCACTCAATTGACCATTTGAATTGTTTTCCCTTTTCCGTCAACTGGTGCAGGTTCTTTGCGATCCCGGCAAAATCCTTCACGAACCGTCTGTAGTAGGTGGCTAGGCCCAGGAAGCTCCTTAGTTGGTGTTTGTCTTTGGGGACTGGCCAGTTTTTCACCGCTTCGACCTTCTCCGGATCGGTTCTCACTCCTTTCGCTGAAATTATGTGTCCCAGGTACTTGACTTCCGCTCTAAACAGGGCGCACTTCTTGGGGTTGAGCTTCAGGTGGGCACTTCGAAGCCTTTGAAACACATCCCTTAGATTGTCTCGGTGTTGCGCAAACGTTTTTCCTACGACGATGACATCATCCAAGTATACCAAACAGGTTTTCCATGTTAACCCTTGCAGGACACATTCCATCAATCGCTCGAAAGTCGCCGGAGCATTGCACAGCCCGAATGGCATTACCGTGAATTGCCATAGCCCATTTCCTGTGGTGAAGGCGGTTTTCTCCCGGTCTTCTGGATGGATCTGTACCTGCCAGTAGCCACTCTTCAAGTCGAGAGTGGAGAACCATCGGGCTCCTGATAGTGTGTCTAGCGTGTCGTCAATCCGTGGCAGAGGATAGCTGTCTTTCTTGGTGACGTAATTGAGCTGCCGATAGTCCACGCAGAACCGCGTGCTGCCATCTTTCTTCTTTACCAGTACAACCGGTGATGCCCACGGACTTTTGGAACTTTCAATCAGACCTTCTTTCTCCATTGCCGACACCATCTCTGCAACTTCTGTCTGCTTTGCCAATGGAAGGCGCCTAGCAGGCTGACGAATTGGTCTAGTATCACCAGTGTCTATTCGATGTTGTACCAGGTGTGTTCGGCCGTATTCTCCGTCCTGTGAGGCAAATACATCAGCGTACTCATTGATAAGATTCTCTGCCATAGTTCGCTGCTCCTGATTCAGCTCACTGGACTGGAGAATCGTCTCTCTCGTTTCCGCTGTCCAAGGTGATGGGAGAGGTTTTGGAGCATCACGTTCAGATATTGTTGCGACGGCGGTAATCGGCGTGCATTTTCCAGTCACATCCCCTCGCCTTAGTTTTACAGTGTGTGGTCTTGCGTTCAAAACCCTCACTGGAACCATGGTGTTCTTTGGTTCGACTAACGTCTTTCCCACGATGTAGTCTTGAGAATTCTTCTCTGGGTCTGGTTCTACTATGTAGAATCGGTGGCTCCCAAGATCACCTTCCAGCTTTGTCCAAATGATTGTCTCTGAAGACGGCGGCAAAACTTCGTCTTTGCTGATGACTGTCCTGAGAGTTACGGCATTCTCGTTTCCGTACACCATCGGAATCTCCACATTTCGATACCTCAGTACTTGCATCCCGATGTCCAAGATTACTTCATTTGCTTTCATGAAGTCTATTCCGATGATGCACTCGTCGCATATATTTGCCACCAGAAACGCATGGGAGAACGTCAGTCCTGCCAGAGTAATCGTAAGGCGAACTTCTCCAAACACCTTCGCCATTTCCCCTGTTGCAGTCTTCAGGCAGTAGCTGTTGGTGTTGTGCAGCCATGAGCTTCTTACGATATCTCTTCTTACAATGGAGGCGATGGCACCTGTGTCGATGGTGGCTACGCACTTCTTCTTGTTGATTAGTGCCTCCACTGTCAGGCTCTTGTTACCCCGTTTGGTTTGCGAAACTTGAATGGTGGTCCTGGGGGCCTCGATTCCAATAACCAACTTCTGCCCCGCGAAGTTGGTCCTTACGCATTTCCCGACTGCTGGTTTTGGGAAGTCTGACTGACAGGATGGATGTTATCACCGCCAGATGCTTCCTCTCTGCTTCTCCTACTTCCGCAATGTGGACAATTTCCTCGTCTAGGTGCACTTCTGCACTGCCGTTGTAGGTGTCCGGTTTGGTTGCAATTCCAGCAACGGATTTGACTTCCGCGAGCTCTCTCTTCATCCATGACGGCTGTTCTCTGGCATGAGCATTCCACGACGTACATTTCCCTGACACGGTGTATTCCCTGGTATGCTTGGTCCGCAGCCTTCATTGACAAAGCGAATGCCAATGCCTCGGGGAGTGTTCGCTTTTCAGCCATCCTTACAGCCATTTGCAGTTGTCTGTCCTCTATGGCCTGAATAAAAGCTTCCACCGCCATTTCGTTGATAAGCTCCTCACCGGATTTAGGGTATGAAAGATGGGCTAGTCGCTCTATATCCGCTTGCAACTGTTGTAGCGTTTCTCCCCTTTTCTGGACTCGACTACGCAGCTGAACCCTGTACACCTGCTGCATGTGTTCATCTCCAAACCGCGTCTCGATAGCCTGAACCAGAGAGTCGTAGTTCTGCTGTTTATCTTCCGGGATGGTCTGCAAGAGCTCCGCAGCTGGACCCCTCAGTGCAAGCGTGAGTGCAATAGACTTCTCTTCACCGTCCCAGCTATTGGTCATTGCGGCCGCTTCGAATTGCCTCTTATAAATTGGCCATGATGTTTGACCATCGAAGATAGGAGGCTGCATCTCCTTTCTTCTCAGACCGTCAGTGGAATATTCCCGTGCTTTCTGTCTCTTCACGTTGCTGAGCTCCTTAGCAAGATTTTCGACTTGCTTTCTACTTTTTCAAACTGAGTCTCTATCTTCCCGAACTGAGTTTCATGCTTCTCAAAGTTTTCATCGAATCTAGTTTCGACTTTTTCGAGTTGCGTCTCGACCTTCTCGATTTTCTCTTCGATCGCTTCGAATTTGGATTCCAAGTTCTTGTTTTGCTCATCAAGTTTGCTTTCCAGAGCATCTAGAGAATTCTTTTGTTCGTCCATCTTAAGTTCTAGAGAATTATTTTGTTCGTCCATTGCTTTCTTTTGTTCGTCCAGCTTAAGTTCTAGAGAATTCCTCTGGTCGTCCATTGCTTTCTTTTGTTCGTCCAGCTTAAGTTCTAGAGAGTTCTTTTGGTCGTCTATTGCTTTCTTTTGGTCATCGAGCTTAAGTCCCAGAGACTTCTTTTGGTCTTCCATTGTTTTCCTTTGTTCGTCCATGACTGACTTAAGTTGCAGGAGCAGACTTGTTATATCCGGGTCGGCTACTGTACTTGCTGGTTCCTCTCTCACGTCAAACTCTACGTCATGCGGATTTTCACCTTCGTGCGTTTTCCCCCAGTTGTGTCGAGGTTCCGCTTTCTGAGTTCTGCCTTTAGTTGAGTTATAGTTAGTTTTCCCAATTTGCGACCCATTTTGCGCAACTAATTAACTCAACACAGAAATCGTTTTTTTTTTTAATGTGCAATTTCACACCACGGAAATAGTTATTCACAGAATAAGTTCTATACCACTTCTGACACCAATGTAATATGCAAGCTACGGCTCGAGTAGATAAAACGATATTCTGTGAAATTTATTTCTTTATTTTCTAGTCTATAGAACAATTCAAGTTCACACTATACTAGTCTTCGCAAATTCTTTTCTTACAAGGTCTCTTTCCTCTCAAATCACTTTATCTCCTTTCAATTACTTAATTCACAAATCCAAACTAATTACCTTTTCTTGTTCTTGCTCTTTCAATTTATCACCAAATTACAACTTCGCCCATTATCACTTTTCCAATCTCTTCGCCACGGTTCTAAACCAACTGCCCCTTTTGATCGCCATCTGTCCTTATATAGCAGAAGTTTCTGATAGCCAGAAGACTTTGTAAAAGAGGGCCTTCAATTTCGGCAGTAGTAGTAGTAGTCTTCACAGTAGAGTACTTTTTAGAAAAGTATAAATTTTAAAAACTGTGCTTATCCATGATCGACTATATCAATCTAAAGATCTACAAATGAATGACTTAATTCGCGACGCACATAAAACTGTCACATAATTCTGGGAATCATATCAAGACTTTAAAACTCATCCGAACTCTTTTCAACTTAATTGACAATATTCATTACGATAGTGTTACTTAAGGCGATGTTAATTGTAATATGTA
Organism: Pocota personata; assembly: GCA_963082735.1. NCBI lineage: Eukaryota > Metazoa > Arthropoda > Insecta > Diptera > Syrphidae > Pocota > Pocota personata. The sequence continues at coordinate 118,180,215 of OY720431.1, read as the reverse complement.
TGTGATACTGTCGTTAAGTACATGTATCACACTTAATAATACATATTGTAATATGCTGGCTACGGCTCGAGTAGATAAAACGATATTCTGTGAAATTTATTTCTTTATTTTCTAGTCTATAGAACAATTCAAGTTCACACTATACTATTCTTTGCAAATTCTTTTCTTACAAGGTCTCTTTCCTCTCAAATCACTTTATCTCCTTTCAATTACTTAATTCACAAATCCAAACTAATTACTTTTTCTTGTTTACTCTCAACTTTCAATTTATCACCAAATTACAACTTCGCCCATTATCACTTTTCCAATCTCTTCGCCACGGTTCTAAACCAACTGTCTTTTTTTTTGACCGCCATCTGTCCTTATATAGCAGAAGTTTCTGATAGCCAGAAACTTCTAGCAAATTCTTCGACCACTGGAATAAGAGAAATAATTCTTGCAGTTATAATTCCCTTTTATCCCTGATATTATTCGTCTCTTTCGTTGACATGAGCTGTGGAGACTTCGTCCCAGACACGAACCTCGAATGAAAGGACAGTACGAACCAAAATTCTGCCAGAATGAAAAGTCACTTCGGAATTTGTTGCGTCATATTTTTAGGGGGCGTAGTTATTATTATGCTACAGTATATTACCGGCGCGAATTACAAGCGTCAAATTTAAAGACCTTCTGAAGTTCGATGTGTTCGAACATTAATTTGCTGCAGTTCGCAATATTGTTTTATCCCTCATGTGCGGTCCTCATAAGTAAAATAAAATATCCTGAGCAAAGTTGAAATGATTGACCGTATATAACTAGTGAAACTGGTAGTTTCATTGCAAACAATTCCATTTGTAGAGCTATTATTCACTTCAACAGAGGCGAAAATTAGTTATATAAGTCGACTTCTCCGTAACTCGGCAGCTAGATATTCATGCCTACATCACATTGAGGCATTTGCAATGCATGAATGGGGATTTTTGTCGCTAACTTAGTTGAAGATGAATATTGTAGCATAATAATAACTACGCGCCTATGTCTATGCAGCAAACTCCGAAGTGACTTTCCATTCTGGCAGAATTTTGGTTCAAACTGTCCTTCATTCGAGGTTCGTGTCGGGGACGAAGTCTCCACAGCTCATGTCAACGAAAGAGACGAATAATATTAGGGATAAAAGGGAATTATAACTGCAAGAATTATTTCTCTTATTCCAGTGGTCGAAGAATTTGCTAGAAGTTTCTGGCTATCAGAAACTTCTGCTATATAAGGACAGATGGCGGTCAAAAAAAAAGACAGTTGGTTTAGAACCGTGGCGAAGAGATTGGAAAAGTGATAATGGGCGAAGTTGTAATTTGGTGATAAATTGAAAGTTGAGAGTAAACAAGAAAAAGTAATTAGTTTGGATTTGTGAATTAAGTAATTGAAAGGAGATAAAGTGATTTGAGAGGAAAGAGACCTTGTAAGAAAAGAATTTGCAAAGAATAGTATAGTGTGAACTTGAATTGTTCTATAGACTAGAAAATAAAGAAATAAATTTCACAGAATATCGTTTTATCTACTCGAGCCGTAGCCAGCATATTACAATATGTATTATTAAGTGTGATACATGTACTTAACGACAGTATCACATACATATTACAATTAACATCGCCTTAAGTAACACTATCGTAATGAATATTGTCAATTAAGTTGAAAAGAGTTCGGATGAGTTTTAAAGTCTTGATATGATTCCCAGAATTATGTGACAGTTTTATGTGCGTCGCGAATTAAGTCATTCATTTGTAGATCTTTAGATTGATATAGTCGATCATGGATAAGCACAGTTTTTAAAATTTATACTTTTCTAAAAAGTACTCTACTGTGAAGACTACTACTACTACTGCCGAAATTGAAGGCCCTCTTTTACAAAGTCTTCTGGCTATCAGAAACTTCTGCTATATAAGGACAGATGGCGATCAAAAGGGGCAGTTGGTTTAGAACCGTGGCGAAGAGATTGGAAAAGTGATAATGGGCGAAGTTGTAATTTGGTGATAAATTGAAAGAGCAAGAACAAGAAAAGGTAATTAGTTTGGATTTGTGAATTAAGTAATTGAAAGGAGATAAAGTGATTTGAGAGGAAAGAGACCTTGTAAGAAAAGAATTTGCGAAGACTAGTATAGTGTGAACTTGAATTGTTCTATAGACTAGAAAATAAAGAAATAAATTTCACAGAATATCGTTTTATCTACTCGAGCCGTAGCTTGCATATTACATTGGTGTCAGAAGTGGTATAGAACTTATTCTGTGAATAACTATTTCCGTGGTGTGAAATTGCACATTAAAAAAAAAAACGATTTCTGTGTTGAGTTAATTAGTTGCGCAAAATGGGTCGCAAATTGGGAAAACTAACTATAACTCAACTAAAGGCAGAACTCAGAAAGCGGAACCTCGACACAACTGGGGGAAAACGCACGAAGGTGAAAATCCGCATGACGTAGAGTTTGACGTGAGAGAGGAACCAGCAAGTACAGTAGCCGACCCGGATATAACAAGTCTGCTCCTGCAACTTAAGTCAGTCATGGACGAACAAAGGAAAACAATGGAAGACCAAAAGAAGTCTCTGGGACTTAAGCTCGATGACCAAAAGAAAGCAATAGACGACCAAAAGAACTCTCTAGAACTTAAGCTGGACGAACAAAAGAAAGCAATGGACGACCAGAGGAATTCTCTAGAACTTAAGCTGGACGAACAAAAGAAAGCAATGGACGAACAAAATAATTCTCTAGAACTTAAGATGGACGAACAAAAGAATTCTCTAGATGCTCTGGAAAGCAAACTTGATGAGCAAAACAAGAACTTGGAATCCAAATTCGAAGCGATCGAAGAGAAAATCGAGAAGGTCGAGACGCAACTCGAAAAAGTCGAAACTAGATTCGATGAAAACTTTGAGAAGCATGAAACTCAGTTCGGGAAGATAGAGACTCAGTTCGAAAAAGTAGAAAAGCAAGTCGAAAATTTTACTAAGGAACTCAGCAACGTGAAGAGACAGAAAGCACGGGAATATTCCACTGACGGTCTGAGAAGAAAGGAGATGCAGCCTCCTATCTTCGATGGTCAAACATCATGGCCAATTTATAAGAGGCAATTCGAAGCGGCCGCAATGACCAATAGCTGGGACGGTGAAGAGAAGTCTATTGCACTCACGCTTGCACTGAGGGGTCCAGCTGCGGAGCTCTTGCAGACCATCCCGGAAGATAAACAGCAGAACTACGACTCTCTGGTTCAGGCTATCGAGACGCGGTTTGGAGATGAACACATGCAGCAGGTGTACAGGGTTCAGCTGCGTAGTCGAGTCCAGAAAAGGGGAGAAACGCTACAACAGTTGCAAGCGGATATAGAGCGACTAGCCCATCTTTCATACCCTAAATCCGGTGAGGAGCTTATCAACGAAATGGCGGTGGAAGCTTTTATTCAGGCCATAGAGGACAGACAACTGCAAATGGCTGTAAGGATGGCTGAAAAGCGAACACTCCCCGAGGCATTGGCATTCGCTTTGTCAATGAAGGCTGCGGACCAAGCATACCAGGGAATACACCGTGTCAGGGAAATGTACGTCGTGGAATGCTCATGCCAGAGAACAGCCGTCATGGATGAAGAGAGAGCTCGCGGAAGTCAAATCCGTTGCTGGAATTGCAACCAAACCGGACACCTACAACGGCAGTGCAGAAGTGCACCTAGACGAGGAAATTGTCCACATTGCGGAAGTAGGAGAAGCAGAGAGGAAGCATCTGGCGGTGATAACATCCATCCTGTCAGTCAGACTTCCCAAAACCAGCAGTCGGGAAATGCGTAAGGACCAACTTCGCGGGGCAGAAGTTGGTTATTGGAATCGAGGCCCCCAGGACCACCATTCAAGTTTCGCAAACCAAACGGGGTAACAAGAGCCTGACAGTGGAGGCACTAATCAACAAGAAGAAGTGCGTAGCCACCATCGACACAGGTGCCATCGCCTCCATTGTAAGAAGAGATATCGTAAGAAGCTCATGGCTGCACAACACCAACAGCTACTGCCTGAAGACTGCAACAGGGGAAATGGCGAAGGTATTTGGAGAAGTTCGTCTTACGACTACTCTGGCAGGACTGACGTTCTCCCATGCGTTTCTGGTGGCAGATATATGCGACGAGTGCATCATCGGAGTAGACTTCATGAAAGCAAATGAAGTAATCTTGGACATCGGGATGCAAGTACTGAGGTATCGAAATGTGGAGATTCCGATGGTGTACGGAAATGAGAATGCCGTAACTCTCAGGACAGTCATCAGCAAAGACGAAGTTTTGCCGCCGTCTTCAGAGACAATCATTTGGACAAAGCTGGAAGGTGATCTTGGGAGCCACCGATTCTACATAGTAGAACCAGACCCAGAGAAGAATTCTCAAGACTACATCGTGGGAAAGACGTTAGTCGAACCAAAGAACACCATGGTTCCAGTGAGGGGTTTGAACGCAAGACCACACACTGTAAAACTAAGGCGAGGGGATGTGACTGGAAAATGCACGCCGATTACCGCCGTCGCAACAATATCTGAACGTGATGCTCCAAAACCTCTCCCATCACCTTGGACAGCGGAAACGAGAGAGACGATTCTCCAGTCCAGTGAGCTGAATCAGGAGCAGCGAACTATGGCAGAGAATCTTATCAATGAGTACGCTGATGTATTTGCCTCACTGGACGGAGAATACGGCCGAACACACCTGGTACAACATCGAATAGACACTGGTGATACTAGACCAATTCGTCAGCCTGCTAGGCGCCTTCCATTGGCAAAGCAGACAGAAGTTGCAGAGATGGTGTCGGCAATGGAGAAAGAAGGTCTGATTGAAAGTTCCAAAAGTCCGTGGGCATCACCGGTTGTACTGGTAAAGAAGAAAGATGGCAGCACGCGGTTCTGCGTGGACTATCGGCAGCTCAATTACGTCACCAAGAAAGACAGCTATCCTCTGCCACGGATTGACGACACGCTAGACACACTATCAGGAGCCCGATGGTTTTCCACTCTCGACTTGAAGAGTGGCTACTGGCAGGTACAGATCCATCCAGAAGACCGGGAGAAAACCGCCTTCACCACAGGAAATGGGCTATGGCAATTCACGGTAATGCCATTCGGGCTGTGCAATGCTCCGGCGACTTTCGAGCGATTGATGGAATGTGTCCTGCAAGGGTTAACATGGAAAACCTGTTTGGTATACTTGGATGATGTCATCGTCGTAGGAAAAACGTTTGCGCAACACCGAGACAATCTAAGGGATGTGTTTCAAAGGCTTCGAAGTGCCCACCTGAAGCTCAACCCCAAGAAGTGCGCCCTGTTTAGAGCGGAAGTCAAGTACCTGGGACACATAATTTCAGCGAAAGGAGTGAGAACCGATCCGGAGAAGGTCGAAGCGGTGAAAAACTGGCCAGTCCCCAAAGACAAACACCAACTAAGGAGCTTCCTGGGCCTAGCCACCTACTACAGACGGTTCGTGAAGGATTTTGCCGGGATCGCAAAGAACCTGCACCAGTTGACGGAAAAGGGAAAACAATTCAAATGGTCAATTGAGTGCGAGAAGAGCTTCAAGGCACTTAAACAACGGCTATGCGATGCCCCGATACTGGCTTACCCCACTCCCGGGGAAACGTTCGTTGTGGATGCAGATGCTAGTAATGTCGGGGTAGGAGCCGTACTCTCCCAGGTGCATGACGGCCAAGAGAAGGTGGTTGCGTACTTCAGCAAGGTGCTCTCTAAGCCAGAAAGGAACTACTGCGTGACAAGGCGGGAACTTCTAGCTTTGATCTTGGCTACGAAGCATTTTCACAAATACCTCTACGGGAGGAAGTTCGTTCTTCGCACAGACCATGCAGCCTTAAAATGGCTATTACAGTTCAAGAGTCCTGAGGGTCAGGTCGCAAGATGGATCGAAAGGCTGCAAATCTACGACTACGAAATACAGCATCGTAAAGGAAAACTCCACTCTAATGCGGATGCACTGTCCCGGAGACCATGCAGAACGGATTGTAAACATTGTGCGCGTCAGGAAGAACGGGAGCTGGTTTCCATCCAAAGAATGAGAGCCGAACCTATCGCCGGCTGGAGCGTAGATGAGATCCGGAACGCTCAGAAGGAAGACCCGGATATCGAGCCGATTCTGGCCTGGAAGGAGAACATGGAGAAACCGGATCATCAGGACATCTCTCACAGAAGCCCGACCTTAAAGGCATATTTTGCGCAGTGGGACTCCCTCCATGTCCAAGAAGGTGTTCTGAGAAGAAAATGGGAATCCTCCGACGGAAAGTCGTTTGTAATGCAGCTTGTCGTACCGCGGACGAGGGTCAAGGAGGTGTTACAGGAAATGCATGGCGGGGCGACCGGAGGCCACTTGGGAGTGAATAAGACGCTAGAAAAGGTACGAGAACGTTTTTATTGGTTAAAAGCGAAGGAAGATATCGAAGACTGGTGCAGGAAATGCGACGTGTGTGCAGCTAGCAAGGGTCCGAGAATCAAAACTCGAGGTAAGATGCACCAATACAACGTGGGAGCACCTTTCGAACGAATCGCCATTGACATCGCAGGGCCCTTTCCGGAAACCGACAATGGTAATCGGTATATACTCGTAGTGATGGACTACTTCAGTAAGTGGCCGGAAGCGTTTCCGATCCCTAACCAGGAAAGCAGCACCGTGGCGGAGCAGATCGTCTACAATTGGGTTAGCAGATTCGGTGTGCCCTTGGAATTGCATTCTGACCAAGGGCGGAACTTCGAGTCAAGAATCTTCCAAGAGATGTGTCAACTACTCGGAATCAAAAAGACAAGGACAACCCCGCTTCATCCACAGTCGGACGGTATGGTGGAGCGTTTCAATAGGACTTTGGACGAACATCTCTCGAAGGTCGTAGGTGACTACCAACGGGATTGGGACCGGCAGATTCCCTTGTTTTTGATGGCCTATAGAAGTGCCGTGCATAGCACTACTCGACATACGCCGTTCGAAATCTTATTTGGTGGAATAGCTCGTTTACCCAGTGAGGTGAAATTTGGATCTCCTACCAATGAGCCCAGAAATGAAGAAGAGTACGTGGCGGACCTTAGGGAAAGGCTTAGGGACATACACCAAAGGACCAGAAGCCAGATTAAGATGACGAACGACCGCATGAAGACCAGGTATGATGCCAAGGCAACAACGTCAGGATTCCAGGAAGGAGATCTGGTGTGGCTGTATAATCCCCATCGCCAAAAGGGGAAATCACCTAAGTTACAGCGGAACTGGGAAGGTCCCTACAGAATAGTAACCCGCATCAACGATGTTGTCTACCGCATCCAGCGAGGACCAAGGGCCAAAATGAAAGTGGTTCATGTGGACCGACTGAGTCGATACAATGGCCGAAATGAGGATGCACTTGTTCGGGACGAACACGTCTAAGAGGGGGGCAGTGTAGCATAATAATAACTACGCGCCTATGTCTATGCAGCAAATTCCGAAGTGACTTTCCATTCTGGCAGAATTTTGGTTCAAACTGTCCTTCATTCGAGGTTCGTGTCGGGGACGAAGTCTCCACAGCTCATGTCAACGAAAGAGACGAATAATATTAGGGATAAAAGGGAATTATAACTGCAAGAATTATTTCTCTTGTTCCAGTGGTCGAAGAATTTGCTAGAAGTTTCTGGCTATCAGAAACTTCTGCTATATAAGGACAGATGGCGATCAAAAAAAGACACAGTTGGTTTAGAACCGTGGCGAAGAGATTGGAAAAGTGATAATGGGCGAAGTTGTAATTTGGTGATAAATTGAAAGTTGAGAGTGAACAAGAAAAAGTAATTAGTTTGGATTTGTGAATTAAGTAATTGAAAGGAGATAAAGTGATTTGAGAGGAAAGAGACATTGTAAGAAAAGAATTTGCGAAGAATAGTATAGTGTGAACTTGAATTGTTCTATAGAGTAGACAATAAAGAAATAATTTCACAGAATAATTGTTTTATCTACTCGAGCCGTAGCGCGCATATTACAATATAATAAATACTTAAGTGTCCGGTATCTGATGTTTTTACCATATTCCTTACAGATTGAAACATCCTGATGTTTAGCGAAGACAAATAGACTCAGCTTGTAGTATTTACTCTCCACAATTGAGGGAGCCACATTAGAGCAGTCCAATTTGGAAAACCCGGATAGATGGCGCTGTCATAGATTCATAGCAGGAACGAAACGAAATAATATAAACTTCCCAAAATTATGATTTCCCTAAAATAATTACCCTAGTAGCAATTTCCCGAAAAACTATTTGCCCAATTAAAATCTCCCTAATCTATAATGTAATAGCACAGAGAATAAACAATTTAATTAATTTAATTAAAATATTGTTTTTTGTAAGTTTATTATCTTTTAATATGAGTCTTTTTATTGAAATATTTTTAATTGGCACGTCGATCGACTGGCGGGGCACACGTGTATCTGGAATTTTTTTTTTCGATTTTGTTCTCTTTCAGATTTCAATATACGCATCCGCGAATATTATTCTTATCCGTATCCACGGATGTAATATTTTAATGATCCGCGTCAAGTTGTGTACCCGATTTAGTTCGACAATTCTAAAATGAAAGTGTTAAGTATCCATAAGTGTAGAATAAGAAGGCAATCATTTTTACCTAAAATAATTAATTTATTAAATTCAAGTTTCTAAATTACTTACGTGGGAAATAAATGACCTGAATAGTTGATGACGTTGGTGTTAATAGATGGCTAAATATAGTTTTCGAAAATACAAAATACAAAACAGTCCTCCCCTCTAAATCGCAACATATCCTTACCGCTCCACCGGTTTCCTGATGCGACTGTTTTTTTCAACCGAACGAGGGTACTAATCCAGCATCTAGGATTACTACCCTCGTTCTCACTATGTGTTTCTTTCGAGATCGACGACTGTTGAACTATTATACTTCTTCACTCGGTACGTGTATTTCGCACCCATTGGTTGACTGTGACAGCGGTAACAAATCGGTATGTAAGACCATCAACGCCTGGATAATAGCCCATCTGAAAAAGCTCATCTATTGTTGCTTGTACTGGTGTATTTGTTGCAGGACCACCGCATGTAGGGCGAGACATCAGAGTAATACCTCCACATCAGGATCCCTTGGTGCTTGTGTAGAATCAACATTGCACTTCAGTATCTATAGGTAGTCTGCATAATGAAGAAGTCCGTCTTGAAGCACAATTATACCAAACTCCCACCTTTTGTCCTTAGTGGTGTAGTTTCTTACTAGGACTTTATCTCCCCCGGTGATATTGCATTCGACTTCGACGTCACTGACCAAAGTAAAAGGTAGACCATATCGAACAAACAGGTCACATAAGATCTCGATAGCCTTTGATGCTTTCATGTTATTAATTTGAAAAATTTAAATTTAAGGCCACTTTGAATAACCATCGAGCACTGTCAAAAAATATTTTTCAAGATATGGTCCCCCAAAATCAGTATGTACCCTTCGCAAAGGAGTAGATAGGTATTTCCGTGGATGTTGAACATTTTCCTATGATTGGTTTTGAACACTTCTATAAGCCAAGCATTTGTGTGCTAAGTCTTCGATGTCGGAGTCAGTATGCGACTGCAAGACATAGCTTCGTGCCAAAGCCTTCATTTTCATAATTCCAACGTGAGCAGTGTGCAATTAGGCTAGTATTAATTCTCTTAGGGTGCCAGGAATCACCACACGATTTTTTTTAAGAATTGGTTAAGCGAAATGTATGGTCTTTACTTTCGAAGCCGCCGCTAACTAATTTGTTTCCCATCAATGGGTATGTGGCGTCGTCCGCATCTTTTGGTTTGTCTAACTATAGAGGCAATGAGTAAAGAGCCTCTGCATTGGCGTGATCACCCGTCGCTCAATACACAACATTGAATTTGAAACCTGGCTACCATAATTGGTAAACTCTTGCTAGGGCTGCAAAAGCAACCAAAGGTTTGTGAACTTATGTACGTCCGTAACAATTTCGAAAAAATATTTTTAGTGTCGAGAATATAGAAGTCGCCTCTTTATCAGTTTGACTATAATTTTTTACCGAAGCAGAAAGAGATCGCGAGCATAAGCGATCGGACGTTTCTACTCATCTGGAAATGTGTGTGTATATGCATCAGTTATTGCATATATTTTATCATTCGTCTTTTCGAGTTGTTTTTTCGAATTTAAATGACCTTTTTTTATATAATTTGCGGGCCAAACGGAATATGAATACCCTTATGCTGTTACAGGGCACGAGGGTTTAGGAAAAAGGGGAAGAGGAACAGAGGAAAAGCCTGTGCACGTTGGCTTTAAATGTTCAAAGTTTTAAGGTTTTAGTGATGGGGAAATACAGAGTCTGGTAGATCATTGCACATTCGTGTCATTCGGCTAATAAACGAATCCCTATATTTGACAGTACGACCGAAGTTAGGCTTTAGGGTGAACTGATGTGCATTCGAAGCATGTCGCTTATTTATCAGGTGAAATTTTTGGAGGATGCGACTGGCTATTTCGCTGGGGCATTTTTTATTAAAAAAGCTATAAAATAGTAAGAGACACGAGACAATTCTCCGATGTTCAAGTGAATGTATGGAATTCACAATGTCTCTATCACCTATAAGTTTTAACGCGCGATTCTGTACCCTGTCTAGAATGTGCAGAACGGTCTTGGGTGCACCAGACTAGATATGGACGTTATATTCCAGCTTAAGGCGGATGAATGCCTTATAAATTAAGGCCAGATCAGGCGGGGTAAAATGTTTCTTTCAAGGAATCCTAGACATTTTGCAGCATTTTTGGCGACCTCGAATGTGTGATCGTTCCATCGAAGTTGGTTATTAGTACACATACCGAGAATGACAAGTCTTTCGATTTCAATGATGTAAGTACCATCCATGGATAATGGTTGAGGGTTTTAGTTTCGCTTGAGAGACAGAAGGCAGCACTGTGTTTTGGAAGCATTAAATTCCACTCTGTTGTTTGAACCCCATTTAATTATGCTGTCCCTGTCGGAATTTAATGTGTTTAACATACGTTGCCATTCCTCTTCTACGGAGTTAGATAACGAATATGAGAACTGAGGATAATTTCATCAGCGAAGGAAGGATTGAATTAGAAGTTGCAGACAAGAGGTCATTTATAAAAAATAAGAAAGAGAGTCGGAGACAAAACAGAGCCTTGGGGAACACCAGCATTTATTTGGTGATTTGCAGACTTGAAGTCGTCAAGGACAACTTGTATTGAAAGGTAATTTCTAATCCATTGAAAAAGAGACTCATCGACGCCATATGCACGCATTTTCGACAAAAGAGCCAAACTCTGTAAATGCCTTTGAAATATCTAGCGCAACCATCTTAGTATCGCCGATGTGATGGAGAGATTTTTTCCACTTCTCGGTGATATATGCCATCAAATCACCAGTGGACCTGTTGCTACGAAAACCATACTACCGGTCATTAAGGAGTTTCCGTAAATCGAAATATTTCATAAGCTGATGATTTATCAGCGTTTCTATGACCTTGGAAAGAATGGAAGTAAGTGCAATGGGTCGGTAATTGGACAGGGAGGAAATTTCGCCTTTTTAGGGACGGGCTGGACAAGTGCTGTTTTCCATCTACTCGGAAAGTAAGATAGACAGAAAGCTTACGCAGAGGTTTTGCCAGGGTAGAAGATCACCTCTTCAGAACTATGGGGGATACCATCTGGGCTAACGGATTTGTGTATGTTAAGACCTTTGAGTACTCCTGCAACTGTACGAGTGCGAAAGTGAACATGTCCCATGGAAAATTTGACGGTCTCAAATACAGGTGGCGACAAAGCATTATTTGGCAGCGTGGAGTTGGCTGCAAAGTGAGCAGCAAGCAGATTGGCTTTGTCTAAGGAGCTGACGGCTGGAATGCCATTGTTGAAGCTAATCCTAATAGTGTATATTGAAATCGCCCGCAATGACGATTTCAGTATGAGGATACAAGGAGACAATTCGACTGATGGAATCGGACAACGCATCAAATTCGTCAAACATTGAGTTGCTGTCCGCACTAGGGCTTCTGTAAATAAAGCAGTAGTGAATTATTTGCTTACGGACGGTGAATTTTAGCCATTTGAAATTAAATTCCGGGTTGGAACAGTGGTCATAGTATGGTGGAACTTGATAAGCAATATCACTACTGACATAAATGGGAAAGAATAATGACACTAAGTTATACCCAGACAGTTTCAAATCGGAAGATTTTTCCACTACCTGTGTTTTGCTAAGTGCCAAAGCAGCTGGAAGAAATTCGTTCGAAGCCCACAAATGTTGGTAAAATCAACCCTAAATTCCCTCATCACTACAACATAGAACAAAAAGACACAACTCTGACGTAACTAATGCGAAGCTGTGAAGTGAAGATCCAAAGAATAGCTTTCCAAAACAAACTATTCGGATAAACATTCACAGTTCGCTATGCATCAATTGTTACACTCTCTCAGTCATCGCAACTGGAAGTATGTACATATACATATAGCACATGCTCAAATTGCAATAACGAAGAAGCGCAAAATGAGTTACACCGGCACTGAATTGTTTATTTTTAAATTATTTATTTATTCATTTTTTTTTTTTTTTTTTTTTGTTTCCACTGCACTTCACTGATTTGATTTGGCGGATGCGAACGTTTTTTTTTTATTATTATTTTTATTTTTTCCTATTAGATGGAATTTTTTTTGTCACAACGTTTGCAGAACGTTGAGATAACGTGTGCGCACGAGGGCAGGCAAAAACCTAAATACAACTTTAATTTATTAAATTAATTATTAAATTGAACTTTCAAAAAACTTACATTTGATGAGTTTGATGTGAAGTCCAGCATTATTTAATCGGCGAAGCATTCTTCTAGGCGAAATGTATGTTCATCAAGAGTACACCCTTGGATTTTGATGCCGTCGAGAAAAACGCATACTCCAGGAGTATTATCCAATGTTGGCATAATATACCTCTGCCAAATAGCGGGTCTAGCCTTCATACCAAACGTTAACCTATTAACCGCAGCATAGACGTCCCCAAAATGTAGAATCGGAAATGGTAATTTTTGAGCACTTTGTTTAATGTAATTTTGTAATCGGCACATCATCTAATTGATCCATCTTTCTTCATGATAGGTACTACCGGTGTACCCCACTCACTTTAACGCATTTTTCTTATTATTATTTCACTTTCTAGACGGCATATCTCCTCATTTATTTTAACCTGAAGCGCATTAGGCACCTTGCCAACGAGGATGTAATTGTCTTAACGTATTCATTGACAGATAATGTTGCCTCTTATTTATTTATTTATTTTTCGAACACCGGATTGAAAAACATCACTAAACTTTGTTTATAGAGCATGCAGTATTTTCTCCTTTGACACTGGTAAAATTGTTTCACTTACTTGATTTAATTTTGGCAATTTAACTTTAAATAATTTCAGCCACTTTTACCTAGCATAATATAAATTTTGGTGTTTGCTTCACATCAACTGTCGTACATCAAACGGCTTGAATATTCGTATACGCCCGACGATTCGTACAACTGTTTTATAGGCCATGTAACAAAGTAAGTGCAACTTTTAATTAAAGTAATGCTAGGAATTATTTACACATTAAATCTATAAGACGTTCTTGTATGAAGGAAAAATAATCCTTAAATCCTCAGAAGCTAAATTTGTTCAAATGTTGACTAAGAAAAAAATCGTAAGGGTCCGGTATCTGGTGCATTCACCCTATTTCTTACAGATTGAAATGTTCTGATGTTTAGCGCAGACAATTATTCTCGCCTATAGTTGTTCCTCTCTACAATTGAGGGAGCCACATTGGAACAGTCAAAATCCGTAAAGTCGGATAGATGACGCTACGTATAACCAAATTAGGAACGGAACGAAATAATTAAAATGTCCCAAAATTATGATTTCCCTAATAGTAATTTCCTGAAAACAATTTCCCTAATTGGAATCTCCCTAATCAGCAAAATATATTTGTTAATATCTTTTTTTTATTGAAATACTTTTAATTGAGATGTTGATCTGACAGGCTGAAGGAAATGTTCAAATTCAAGTTTTAGAACCGTCTGTGTAGAAGTGAATAAATTGCCATCGATAATGGAAACAGTTTCCCACTCATTACGGGCGAAAATTGATGCCTGAAAATTACGATCCAATCTAAGTTTCGGTAAAATGTAGTTAGTCGCAGTTCTTGTGTGGAAAATTATCTTCTTCTTCTTCTTTTCCTTACGGCGAGGTTGTGATCCTGAGTAGAAAGATCACAACACCTTCCACTTTACTGCATCCCTACTGGTCCGCCTGTATAGATCAGGAATAGAGGAATAGCCACCTAGGAAGTTGGATCACATTGAGGAGGCTTTTTGGATTTTAACATACCAAACAAAAATTTATTTTACATATTATGCATGGAGCTCTTATAGTTTAGGACGTTGTGACAGACAAACGGTCGCTCAGCAAAAGTAATATGCTTCCATTTACACCCGAAAAGCATAATTTTCGATGACTGGAAAACAGTATTGCAAATCTCCAATTATACACTTTTCGAGAAACTGCACGTTAGGCAAAATACTCAGTGTAATAAGTGTTAATGAAATGGGGAAGTGTCTTTAGGGAAATATTCCGAAAACAATATTGGAAATCCCCATTCCAACGTTTTTCGGGAAATTCTTAGTAAGTATATGTACTAGGGAATTTGCTATTAGGGAAACTTATTTTCGGGTAACCGTTATTTGGAAGACTGTCCTCAGGGGAATATTACCAATCTCCTGGAAAACAATATTGAAATTCCCCAATTAAATATTTTTCGGGAAATTGCTCGTTAGGGTTAAATTTGGTTAGGTAAATATATATTAGAGAAAGACTATTAGAGAAATTATGCTTTTCGGGGAAATATTTTAGAAGAATATTGCCGTTCCCAAGGAAACAATACTGAAAATCCCCTATTAAAGATTTTTCGGGAAATTTCACGTAAAGGAAATCCACATTATTGTTCATAATAGGTATTAGGGAAACTAGTTTTGGTGAAATTATGTTCGGGAAATTGTTATTTGGAAACTCTCCTCAGGAAATATTCCCCTTCCCATAGAAAACAATGTCCCAATTAAACGGGGAATGTGTTATTTGGGAAACTGCTCACAGGCAAATCTTCTCCTTCCCCTGGAAACAGTATTAAAATCCACAATTAAAAATTCTTTGGAAAATTGCTGGTTAGGGAAATATATATTTATGGAAATATTCTCGTTCCCCTGGAAAACAATATTCGAAATCCCCAATTGTACCTTTTTTAGGGAATTGCTCGTTACGGAAAATACATATTAAGGGAATTTCTATTAGGGAAACTAATTTTAGGGAAATTATATTTGTTTAACTGTTATTAGGGAATCTATAAACTCAGAGCAAAATACAAATTGCCCACAATTATTTATCTGCATAAAATTAGTTTTTAGAGAAAATAATCTAAAATCCGTAATAAACTAGGACTGATCGCGATTAACTTTCGATACCGCTCAACATAAATTCCGATTAACAACTTCACCACCACCAACAGACTGAAATAGGGTTAGCCTGGAACGCACTCATACCAAGTCTACCACTTTGAGTGCGAGTAGATTGACTTCATATTAAGTAAAATATTGTTTTTTAAATTTTTTTGAACAAACATGCGCTTTGAATTTCATCAGTAAATATGTATCCATATTCAATGCTCAAATAGGTAGATAATTCATTATTTTAATTAAATATTTATTAAAATAGTTTTATTTATAGGTGAACAATGAAAATGAAAGGAAAAACGAGGATTTTCTTGTATTTTTTACACTTGTTCCTACCCGCAATCATAGAAAAGTATTCAACAAAATTGCAGAAAAGATCTTTAGTTATTATTTATTTACTCGTATTTGTTAATGCAGCGCATTAACAATTATTTAATAAATTGCAAACAGAAATATGAATTAAAAAAAGAATGTTGTTGTTCTGATTTCCCTTTAAGTAAACATGGAACGGGTGAACCTTATTGTCCCTCGCTCAGCATCATCAGCAGGAAGGAGAATAATCTCCGCGATAACACAACACTAAACTCACAAATTTGTGGTTGCAATCATTAATCATTTAGATAACAAACATAAAATTGTATGCATTATGGATAAGCCTATACAAATTAGTATTGACTGAAATTGTTTTTTTTTTTTTTTTGTGTGTAATATACGTAGTCTTAGAAAAAGTTGATTTTTCTCAAGTAATGCATTAATTTGGCTTCATTGAGTATGTAGTATAAAAAAGCTATAATATTTACTACGACTTAAAGTGATTTTCCCTAGTACAAGAAATTAAATATACTTGAACTTTTTTCCTAATCTCTTCCTGTAAAAGTGGCAGCTCAGCTGGTTCTGCGAACCACCTTAAGTCTGATCCAATTCCACAATCAAGTCATAGGTGATAGACCAATTTTCTGCTCACTAGCAATAAGTTAAGCTGTATTAACCATTTTCGTTATTATTTTTATTTTGTAACGTGTATTAAAATATTTTGCAAATTGCATGCTTAAGGCCCATAGAACTACCAATAAACCTACATACATATATGTATACACATATACATACATATGTATATATATGTTTGTATATACAGTGCACTCTCGATTTTTGCAACTAATGAAAACACGACTCTGTTCCAAAAATTGAAAATTTGCACAAATCTAACAGAAAATTAAAACACTTTAAAAAACCTTTCACAATATACTCGTACTCTGTGTTGTAAAAATAAAATTGCATAGGGACATTTGAGAATTTTACTATTATTAAAAATAAGTGTACATGTTTTCATAAAAAAAAAAATCATTTATTCAAAACTCAAATGCATTCGCAACAGCCTTATCGCGCATTTTCTGGAGTTGCATCATTTCTGCAATGGTGAAGTCATTTTGTTCTGCCCACTGCAAGCATGTGGTGAAGCATTTTATTGCGTCTACTAATTTTACTTTGCCTCTATATCAATAATATCCACTTCCGCACTTTCAACAGAATCTTCTTCTTCTTCTTCTCGGGCTTCTACGTTTCGCAGATTCTCGGAGATCCATTCAGAGATGTCATCGCTCATCGCCCACTGCAAGCATGTGGTGAAGCATTTTATTGCGTCTTCTTATTTTACTTTGTCTGTATATCAATAATATCCATATCCGCACTTTCAACTGAATCTTCTTCTTCTCGAGATCCATTCAGAGTTGTCATCGCTGCTAAGTTCTCATCTGGAAATATCTGGGTAAGCATTGTTATGAGTCAGATCTTTCTGACAAAATTTGATCCCGAATTAGAATCAGAGGAACGCCGTCTTTTTCCTTCCAATGATCAAGAGGTCCGATTACTTTCTTCCAACATTTAGCGATAGTATTCGCTTTTAACTCTTTCCAAGTTTTTGCCAAGAAACAGATGGAATGTTACAAATTTAAGCTTTTCAGGGATTCTTCATAATTGCAGGAAGAAACCAGTTGGCTCAACGAACTTTTTTTTGTAATAGGGCTTTGCCAACCTTATTACATTTTGATTCATAGTGTAATATGCAGGCTACGGCTCGAGTAGATAAAACGATATTCTGTGAAATTTATTTCTTTATTTTCTAGTCTATAGAACAATTCAAGTTCACACTGTACTATCCTTCGCAATTCTTTTCTTACAATGTCTCTTTCCTCTCAAATCACTTTATCTCCTTTCTATTACTTAATTCACAAATCCAAACTAATTACTCCTTCTTGTTAACTCTCAACTTTCAATTTATCACAAAATTACAACTTCGCCTATTATCACTTTTCTAATCTCTTCGCCACAGTTTAAAAATCACTGTCTTTCCTATTGATCGCCATCTGTCCTTATATAGCAGAAGTTTCAGATAGCCAGAAACTTCTAGCAAATTCTTCGACCACTGGAAATAATTCCAAGATGACAATCATTTCTTCCAGTTATAATTCTCTCTTTATCCGTGGCTTTGTCAGCTATTGCGAACCTCGAATGAAAGTACAGCGTAGTTATTATTCTACATTATTGTTGCATACTTTTAGACGATGTTACACTGCCCCCCTCTTAGACTTGTTCGTCCCGAACAAGTGCGTCCTCACTTCGACCATTGTATCGACTCAGTCGGTCCACATGAACCACTTTCATTTTGGCCCTTGGTCCTCGCTGGATGCGGTAGACAACATCGTTGATGCGGGTTACTATTCTGTAGGGACCCTCCCAGTTCCGCTGCAATTTAGGTGATTTCCCCTTTTGGCGATGGGGATTATACAGCCACACTAGATCTCCTTCCTGGAATCCTGACGTTGTTGCCTTGGCATCATACCTGGTCTTCATGCGGTCGCTCGTTATCTTAATCTGGCTTCTGGTCCTTTGGTGTATGTCCCTAAGCCTTTCCCTAAGGTTCGCCACGTACTCTTCTTCATTTCTGGGCTCATTGGTAGGAGATCCAAATTTCACCTCACTGGGTAAACGAGCTATTCCACCAAATAAGATTTCGAACGGCGTATGTCGAGTAGTGCTATGCACGGCACTTCTATAGGCCATCAAAAACAAGGGAATCTGCCGGTCCCAATCCCGTTGGTAGTCACCTACGACCTTCGAGAGATGTTCGTCCAAAGTCCTATTGAAACGCTCCACCATACCGTCCGACTGTGGATGAAGCGGGGTTGTCCTTGTCTTTTTGATTCCGAGTAGTTGACACATCTCTTGGAAGATTCTTGACTCGAAGTTCCTCCCTTGGTCAGAATGCAATTCCAAGGGCACACCGAATCTGCTAACCCAATTGTAGACGATCTGCTCCGCCACGGTTCTGGCTTCCTGGTTAGGGATCGGAAACGCTTCCGGCCACTTACTGAAGTAGTCCATCACTACGAGTATATACCGATTACCATTGTCGGTTTCCGGAAAGGGCCCTGCGATGTCAATGGCGATTCGTTCGAAAGGTGCTCCCACGTTGTATTGGTGCATCTTACCTCGAGTTTTGGTTCTCGGACCCTTACTAGCTGCACACACGTCGCATTCTCTGCACCAGTCTTCGATATCTTCCTTCGCTTTTAACCAATAAAAACGTTCTCGTACCTTTTCTAGCGTCTTATTCACTCCCAACTGGCCTCCGGTCGCCCCGCCATGCATTTCCTGTAACACCTCCTTGACCCTCGTCCGCGGTACGACAAGCTGCATTACAAACGACTTTCCGTCGGAGGATTCCCATTTTCTTCTCAGAACACCTTCTTGGACATGGAGGGAGTCCCACTGCGCAAAATATGCCTTTAAGGTCGGGCTTCTGTGAGAGATGTCCTGATGATCCGGTTTCTCCATGTTCTCCTTCCAGGCCAGAATCGGCTCGATATCCGGGTCTTCCTTCTGAGCGTTCCGGATCTCATCTACGCTCCAGCCGGCGATAGGTTCGGCTCTCATTCTTTGGATGGAAACCAGCTCCCGTTCTTCCTGACGCGCACAATGTTTACAATCCGTTCTGCATGGTCTCCGGGACAGTGCATCCGCATTAGAGTGGAGTTTTCCTTTACGATGCTGTATTTCGTAGTCGTAGATTTGCAGCCTTTCGATCCATCTTGCGACCTGACCCTCAGGACTCTTGAACTGTAATAGCCATTTTAAGGCTGCATGGTCTGTGCGAAGAACGAACTTCCTCCCGTAGAGGTATTTGTGAAAATGCTTCGTAGCCAAGATCAAAGCTAGAAGTTCTCTCCTTGTCACGCAGTAGTTCCTTTCTGGCTTAGAGAGCACCTTGCTGAAGTACGCAACCACCTTCTCTTGGCCGTCATGCACCTGGGAGAGTACGGCTCCTACCCCAACATTACTAGCATCTGCATCCACAATGAACGTTTCCCCGGGAGTGGGGTAAGCCAGTATCGGGGCATCGCATAGCCGTTGTTTAAGTGCCTTGAAGCTCTTCTCGCACTCAATTGTCCATTTGAATTGTTTTCCCTTTTCCGTCAACTGGTGCAGGTTCTTTGCGATCCCGGCAAAATCCTTCACGAACCGTCTGTAGTAGGTGGCTAGGCCCAGGAAGCTCCTTAGTTGGTGTTTATCCTTGGGGACTGGCCAGTTTTTCACCGCTTCGACCTTCTCTGGATCGGTTCTGACTCCTTTCGCTGAAATTATGTGCCCCAAGTACTTGACTTCCGCTCTAAACAGGGCGCACTTCTTGGGGTTGAGCTTCAGGTGGGCACTTCGAAGCCTTTGAAACACATCCCTTAGATTGTCTCGGTGTTGCGCAAACGATTTTCCTACGACGATGACATCATCCAAGTATACCAAACAGGTTTTCCATGTTAACCCTTGCAGGACACATTCCATCAATCGCTCGAAAGTCGCCGGAGCATTGCACAGCCCGAATGGCATTACCGTGAATTGCCATAGCCCATTTCCTGCGGTGAAGGCGGTTTTCTCCCGGTCTTCTGGATGGATCTGTACCTGCCAGTAGCCACTCTTCAAGTCGAGAGTGGAAAACCATCGGGCTCCTGATAGTGTGTCTAGCGTGTCGTCAATCCGTGGCAGAGGGTAGCTGTCTTTCTTGGTGACGTAATTGAGCTGCCGATAGTCCACGCAGAACCGCGTGCTGCCATCTTTCTTCTTAACCAGTACAACCGGTGATGCCCACGGACTTTTGGAACTTTCAATCAGACCTTCTTTCTCCATTGCCGACACCATCTCTGCAACTTCTGTCTGCTTTGCCAATGGAAGGCGCCTAGCAGGCTGACGAATTGGTCTAGTATCACCAGTGTCTATTCGATGTTGTACCAGGTGTGTTCGGCCGTATTCACCGTCCTGTGAGGCAAATACATCAGCGTACTCATTGATAAGATTCTCTGCCATAGTTCGCTGCTCCTGATTCAGCTCACTGGACTGGAGAATCGTCTCTCTCGTTTCCGCTGTCCAAGGTGATGGGAGAGGTTTTGGAGCATCACGTTCAGATATTGTTGCGACGGCGGTAATCGGCGTGCATTTTCCAGTCACCTCCCCTCGCCTTAGTTTGACAGTGTGTGGTCTTGCGTTCAAAACTCTTACTGGAACCATGGTGTTCTTTGGTTCGACTAACGTCTTTCCCACGATGTAGTCTTCAGAATTCTTCTCTGGGTCTGGTTCTACTATGTAGAATCGGTGGCTCCCAAGATCACCTTCCAGCTTCGTCCAAATGATTGTCTCTGAAGACGGCGGCAAAACTTCGTCTTTGCTGATGACTGTCCTGAGAGTTACGGCATTCTCATTTCCGTACACCATCGGAATCTCCACATTTCGATACCTCAGTACTTGCATCCCGATGTCCAAGATTACTTCATTTGCTTTCATGAAGTCTACTCCGATGATGCACTCGTCGCATATATCTGCCACCAGAAACGCATGGGAGAACGTCAGTCCTGCCAGAGTAATCGTAAGACGAACTTCTCCAAATACCTTCGCCATTTCCCCTGTTGCAGTCTTCAGGCAGTAGCTGTTGGTGTTGTGCAGCCAAGAGCTTTTGACGATATCTCTTCTTACAATAGAGGCAGTGGCACCTGTGTCGATGGTGGCTACGCACTTCTTCTCGTTGATTAGTGCCTCCACTGTCAGGCTCTTGTTACCCCGTTTGGTTTGCGAAACTTGAATGGTGGTCCTGGGGGCCTCGATTCCAGTAACCAACTTCTGCCCCGCGAAGTTGGTCCTTACGCATCTTCCGACTGCTGGTTTTGGGAAGTCTGACCGACAGGATGCTTCCTCTCTGCTTCTCCTACTTCCGCAATGTGAACAATTTCCTCGTCTAGGTGCACTTCTGCACTGCCGTTGTAGGTGTCCGGTTTGGTTGCAATTCCAGCAACGGATTTGACTTCCGCGAGCTCTGTCTTCATCCATGACGGCTGTTCTCTGGCATGAGCATTCCACGACGGACATTTCCCTGACACGGTGTATTCCCTGGTATGCTTGGTCCGCAGCCTTCATTGACAAAGCGAATGCCAATGCCTCGGGGAGTGTTCGCTTTCCAGCCATCCTTACAGCCATTTGCAGTTGTCTGTCCTCCATGGCCTGAATAAAAGCTTCCACCGCCATTTCGTTGATAAGCTCCTCACCGGCTTTAGGGTATGAAAGATGGGCTAGTCGCTCTATATCCGCTTGCAACTGTTGGAGCGTTTCCCCCCTTTTCTGGACTCGACTACGCAGCTGAACCCTGTACACCTGCTGCATGTGTTCATCCCCAAACCGCATCTCGATAGCCTGAACCAGAGAGTCATAGTTCTGCTGTTTATCTTCCGGGATGGTCTGCAAGAGCTCCGCAGCTGGACCCCTCAGTGCAAGTGTGAGTGCAATGGACTTCTCTTCATCGTCCCAGCTATTGGTCATTGCGGCCGCTTCGAATTGCCTTTTATAAATTGGCCATGATGTTTGACCATCGAAGATAGGAGGCTGCATCTCCTTTCTTCTCAGACCGTCAGTGGAATATTCCCGTGCTTTCTGTCTCTTCACGTTGCTGAGCTCCTTAGCAAGATTTTCGATTTGCTTCCCTACTATCTCGAATTGCGTATCCACTTTTTCAAACTGAGTCTCTATTTTCCCGATCTGAGTTTCATGTTTCTCAAAATTTTCATCGAATCTAGTTTCGACTTTTCCGAGTTGCGTCTCGACCTTCTCGATTTTCTCTTCAATCACTTCGAATTTGGATTCCAAGTTCCTGTTTTGCTCATCAAGTTTACATTCCAGAGCATCTAGAGAATTCTTTTGTTCGTCCATTGCTTTCTTTTGTTCGTCCAGCTTAAGTTCTATAGAATTCTTTTGGTCATCGAGCTTATGACTTTGAACTTCTATTGCTTTCTTTTGTTCGTCCATGACTAACTTAAGTTGCAGGAGCAGACTTGTTATACCCGGGTCGGCTACTGTACTTGCTGGTTCCTCTTCCACGTCAAACTCTATGTCATGCGGATTTTCACCTTCCTGCGTTACTGCTTCTTCCAGACGAATCAGTAGGGCATCTTTTCCCCCAGTTGTGTCGAGGTTTCGCTTACTGAGTTCTGCCTTTAGTTGAGTTATAGTTAGTTTTCCCAATTTGCGACCCATTTTGCGCAACTAATTAACTCAACACAGAAATCGTTTTTTTTTTTTTTTTTTTTGTGCAATTTCACACCACGGAAATAGTTATTCACAGAATAAGTTTTATCCCAGCTTCTGACACCAATGTAATATGCAGGCTACGGCTCGAGTAGATAAAACGATATTCTGTGAAATTTATTTCTTTATTTTCTAGTCTATAGAACAATTCAAGTTCACACTGTACTATCCTTCGCAATTCTTTTCTTACAATGTCTCTTTCCTCTCAAATCACTTTATCTCCTTTCTATTACTTAATTCACAAATCCAAACTAATTACTCCTTCTTGTTAACTCTCAACTTTCAATTTATCACAAAATTACAACTTCGCCTATTATCACTTTTCTAATCTCTTCGCCACAGTTTAAAAATCACTGTCTTTCCTATTGATCGCCATCTGTCCTTATATAGCAGAAGTTTCAGATAGCCAGAAACTTCTAGCAAATTCTTCGACCACTGGAAATAATTCCAAGATGACAATCATTTCTTCCAGTTATAATTCTCTCTTTATCCGTGGCTTTGTCAGCTATTGCGAACCTCGAATGAAAGTACAGCGTAGTTATTATTCTACATTATTGTTGCATACTTTTAGACGATGTTACAATAGGTTGAAGTCTATCTGTGCAATTCGGAGGAAAACACATTATTGTAATAACCTTTAATTCCAATTACCGAGTCTTTTGGATAACAGGGAGCAATATCAAAAGAAGAACTTTTTTGGCTAAGTTTTTATGTTGAAGATGGGACAATACCTGGAATTTACAAAAAAAAAAAACAATTTATTGAAAATTTGATTTGTCTACTGTTTTTTTTATCTGTGTATTGTATAAAGTTGCCTTTCAGGCAAAATTGGTTTTTAACCAATTCTTCAAAGAGCACTGAAGTTATCCAAGCATTCTTCTTGGCCTACTGGCATATTGGTGAAATTTTTAAAAGCTCTTTTTATTGATTTATCGTTTTTCGATCAGAATTGGCTTCAGTTTATGTTCGCCGGTTGCGTTTGAACATACTACGATTGTTATTCTTTGCTTAGATGTCTTCCTTCCAGGTGCAGACGTTTCCTTAAAATGGACTAATGTTTTGTCTGGAAGGAGTTACCAGAATAATCCAGATACGTCTGCAATATAAATTTGCTCCAGACATATGTACATCTATTTCAGCAACTTTTTTCTCAAACTCCATCAAAAAGGGCCTTACGGACTCAGAAGCATTGGAAACTTTTTGTCAGCAAATTTTCAAGAATCGTACCCCATGACGCTTCTTGAATTTTGAAAGCATGCTTCAAATTATTCCGGTCTTTCTTGTATGCTATACATGTACTCGAAATATCCCCAGAAACGGGGTATGAGCGTCCCTTTTTCGCATTAACCATTTATACGGTGATTTTTTCATTTTCGGAAATTCAAGAGCTTTTATGTTCTTTCGATTGACAGGTCCACAAACCGATTATCCTAACAATTTTTTCCAAATACCCTATTTTTGCTTGATTCTGCATACCTTAGATTTGTTTACATTATACTGCTAACTGATGAAAATTACTGCTAAAAACGGAGAGAAATAAAAAATATGTCCAAGCAGGTTGTGTCTAGAATCCAGAAGAAGGAAACTAGTTTATTATAAATGAAATTTAAAAATGGAAGCGTTCACAAGTGGAATGAAACTGTTCAAAATATGTCCAATGAAACTGTCCAATATATAATATTCAACTAATGAATGTATTCAGTTAACTTTTATAATAACATTTCACTCTAAAAAAACATCACTAACAAATTAGTTTTATTGAAAAGCCTTATGACAGTTTTCCAAAATTTCAGTTTTTTTCTCTCAAAGTAATCCTTTTCTCTCTGACTTACGAGTATTCACGGTTGCCATACTTCCATTTTGTATAACTTAAATTTCAAAAACACAAATTTCCACTGCAACTGCGTTTACGACACTTACGACAAATGGTTATTCATTTTCTTTTTCAGCCCCGAAATAAAAATATAAGTCCATATACATATTGTAATATGCAGGCTACGGCTCGAGTAGATAAAACGATATTCTGTGAAATTTATTTCTTTATTTTCTACTCTATAGAAACAATTCAAGTTCACACTATACTATTCTTCGCAAATTCTTTTCTTACAAGGTCTCTTTCCTCTCAAATCACTTTATCTCCTTTCAATTACTTAATTTACAAATCCAAACTAATTACTTTTTCTTGTTCACTCTCAACTTTCAATTTATCACAAAATTACAACTTCGCCTATTATCACTTTTCTAATCTCTTCGCCACAGTTTAAAAATCACTGTCCTTTTTTTTTGATCGCCATCTGTCCTTATATAGCAGAAGTTTCTGATAGCCAGAAACTTCTAGCAAATTCTTCGACCAAAAACAAAAATACCTAAAAACAAAATCCCTAAAAATTATGACAATCATTTCGTGCAGTTATAATTCTCTCTTGTTCTCTTTTATCCGCGATATTATCCGAGCTGTGGTGACTAATTTCAGACACGAACCTCAAAAGAAAGCAATGAAAAGACACTTCGGAATTTGTTGCCTGTTCGAGGGCGTAGTTATTATGCTACATTATGTTACAATATGTACAGCTGCTTTAAAAAAAAAAGTGGCAGTGCAAATACTAAATTTACATAAAGCTATTTTTTATGAAGAATTTTGTATTTGCCGATTGCAGAACTTGTATATGAACTTGTTTTCAACTCCTCTATAAAGAAAAGATAAAAAAAATAACTCCCAAATATCGTTCCAAATATCGAAGCTTGCAAAAATCGAGGTTGCAAAAATCTTATATATATTCTGCATACGAAGCCTTTAACTTTAGAACTATGTCTAGGGTTTAGAGTCTAATACTGTTCTCCATGCCTTAAAATGTGAACTAGAAACTAAGAAGTAGATGCGTATTGGAAAATGTGGGGGCTACATTTTAAATTTAAGTGACATTCTTCTAGTAGCTAATTAATGCACATCAATCATGGCGTCGGCACCAAAAGCCGATTTTATAAGACTTTTAAACTGTTTGTGATACAATCACGCGCAAAGAAAAGTGTTTGCTTTGAAGCTTTGACAATGAACCCAGTTTACACTTTCAACACTTAAGTACTATATGCCTAATTGCCTAACGGGAATATTGTGGGGGAAGAATTCTTCGTGGATCCGAAGCCTTATAAGAAAGAGAAGGAGGAGAAAATATTGTTTTAATAGGACACCAAACGCGAGACACTTTCTAAAACTGAAATATGTTCTACTACCACCATCGATACATTCCTAAAAAAATGAACCTACAGCCGTGGAAGTTTTTTTCAAGAGTTAATTAATTAATTGAGTTAAGAAGAATTGATTGCTCTGCTATTTTGGCATAATAC
The DNA here is from genome assembly GCA_963082735.1 of Pocota personata. Classification (NCBI taxonomy): domain Eukaryota; kingdom Metazoa; phylum Arthropoda; class Insecta; order Diptera; family Syrphidae; genus Pocota; species Pocota personata. The sequence goes on along the minus strand of OY720431.1, from coordinate 118,153,753 downwards.
ATAGTACGTGAATAACCATTTGTATATATTTATTTGTCTAATGGTCAGAAAATTCTACCGACTAAATATTTGCTATTGAATAATAAGGTTTAGCAAACAAATTCTGATTTCAATACCTCGAAATGGTTACAGGTACGAGCAAAACCTGACCTTTTAGGTATTCGAAGTAAACTACCACTTTTAAGTATGGTGGGATTTCGTTAGATGCTCGTAGTCAATCAACATTACTTGAGGTAATTGTACTTTTTTGGTGATTCTTTTTTTTAAACTTAATCCCTGAAAAGTTGAATAAGTCCGAATAATATTTTTTTATTTTGCGAACTGTAAAATAATATTTAAAAATAAAGTTGTAGAAACTGAGAAGTAAGTTGGAAATCCAATTTTTATTTTCGTATTGGTCTGAATATTTGGTTCATTTGTTAGATATCCAATCAAAATCATGTGAAAAAATTGTAATTTTTCTGTGATTATTTTTGAAACAAAGAAATAAGTGGTTTGCTGGACTTGAATGACCAAATGTATATTTTCGAATTAATAATGGGTATTTTATTTTACCAACACGATGAATTTGTGAATATTTCCTTTTAAGATGAATGCCGCCAAAAGCGATAGGACTAAATTGCACCCCTGATGTCAGGAAGCTGGTCAGTTGGTTCATCGAATCTTCTACATCATGTAGAAGTTTTCTCGTACCATTCTACGAATATTGAATTATATTTTGTAGGCGGGTTAAGCCTATCGTAGGCTTTGCCGACAAAACTTTTCCAATGATGTTCTAGTGAATTTGCTTTACGAAAACTTATTTTCGGCGAACTGTTATTTGGAAAGCTATCCTTAGTGAAATATTGCCGATCTTCTGGAAAACAATATTGAAATTCTCCAATGAAACATATTTCGGGAAATTTTGGTTAGGTAAATATATGGTAGGGAAAAGGCTATTAGGAAATTATGCTCTTCGGGGAAATATTTTGGAGGAATATTGCCGTTCCCCTGGAAAGCAATATCGAAAATCCCCTATTAAAATATTTTTCGGGAAATTTCACGTAAAGGAAATCCTCAGTGTAATAGGTATTAGGGAAACTAGTTTTGGTGAAATTATTTTCGGGGAATTGTTATTTGGGAAACTCCTCAAGAAATATTCCCCTTCCACTGGAAAACAATGTCCCAATTAAAGGGGGAAATTATTTTCGGGCAACTGTTATTTGGGAAATTGCTCACAAGGAAAAATTCTCCTTTCCCTGGAAAACAATGTTGCAAATCCCCAATTGTACCTTTTTTTAGGGAATTACTCGTTAGGGAAAGTACCCATTAGAAAATACATATTAGGGAAATTTGTATTAGGGAAAGTATCCATTAGAAAATACATATTAGGGAAATTAGTATTAGGGAAACTATTTTTAGGGAAACTATTTTTAGGGAATTTCTACAACTTTGAGTGGGAGAATTTCATCAGTATGTATATTTACTGATGAAATTCAAAGCGCACGTTTGTTCAAAAAAATTTAAAAGACAATATTTTACTTAATATGGAGTGAATATTAAGTAAAATATTGTCTTTTAAATTTTTTTGAACAAACGTGCGCTTTGAATTTCATCAGTAAATATCCATATTCAATGCACAAATAGGTAAATAATACGCGAATTTCATTATTTTAATTAAATATTTATTAAAAAAGGTTTAATTTCTAGGTGAACAATGAAAATGAAAGGAACAACGAAGGTTTTCTTGTATTTTTTACACTTATTCCTACCCACAATCATAGAAAAGTATTCAACAAAATTGCAGAAAAGGATCTTTAGTTATTATTAGTTTATTTATTAATGTAGTGCTTTAACAATTCTTTAATAAATTACAACCAGAAATATGAATAAAAAAAGGATGTGGTGTTCTGATTTTCCTTTAAGAACGAGAGAATTTCAATTCGCTCAGCATCATCAGCAAATTCCGTGATAACACAACACTAAACTCACAAATTTATGATTGCAATCATTAACCATTTAGACGAAAAAACTAAAATTGTCAGGAATGTTTAAGGAATATTTAATACATAAAGTTGTATTGGTTTAAGTTTTGTAGGTAGTTTGGAGCAACAAGTTACAATATTGTCTACGAATTAAAGCGATTTACATCACGCAGACGTTTTTTCGAACCATTTACCATTCTCGTTAATCCGGACCCCTAAAAGAAGCGCGGTTCCGGATTAACGGGGTGTCTGGATTAGACAATGTGAGAGAAAAATGCCGATTAATAAATCAAAATGAAACCCCAGTTTAAAGTAACATGGTCTTTTATTATTACACATAAACACATAAATGTAATCGACTACATACTACATCATTTACAAAACCAACGTAACATTTAAATGTTTATTCTACGATTTAGATAGTCCGTAATAGATTTCTGAGAACTGCAAGCTAATTTTCGAGAAAATGCTTCAAAATACATTCTTGGAAGCAGAACAATGTCTTGAGTACTCATGTTATTCTCCTCCGCCCACTGCAAGCATGTGTCGAAAGCCTCTGCAGCTTGTTTGTGACTTTTCTTTGTTGGTATGGTTTCCTCTTCTAGTTCTTCATTGTTGTTTTGCAATTCTAGTGAAATTATATCCTCATCTGTAAGCATTTGTCCTTTCAAGTCTGCATCTGCACCACCTGCTGCCCATTCTCGAGCCCCTTCCTGACTAAGATATTCATCTCCAGATATACTTTGGAATAGAACCGCCAGCAGAATACTATCTTCCAATTCAAACTCTGCATCAGCATTAGCAGTCATATTGGGATCTGAGAGCAGTTTAGTCCATGATTTTTGTATAAGATTTCGAGACTCGTTTTCCCAAGCAACAGCCAACTCAAAAACAACATCTTTCATGTTAAACTTCTTAAGTTTCTCCATGATACTGTAACATAATGTAGCATAATAACTACGCCCTCGAACAGGCAACAAATTCCGAAGTGTCTTTTCATTGCTTTCTTTTGAGGTTCGTGTCTGAAATTAGTCACCACAGCTCGGATAATATCGCGGATAAAAGAGAACAAGAGAGAATTATAACTGCACGAAATGATTGTCATAATTTTTAGGGATTTTGTTTTTAGGTATTTTTGTTTTTGGTCGAAGAATTTGCTAGAAGTTTCTGGCTATCAGAAACTTCTGCTATATAAGGACAGATGGCGATCAAAAAAGACACAGTTGGTTTAGAACCGTGGCGAAGAGATTGGAAAAGTGATAATGGGCGAAGTTGTAATTTGGTGATAAATTGAAAGTTGAGAGTGAACAAGAAAAAGTAATTAGTTTGGATTTGTGAATTAAGTAATTGAAAGGAGATAAAGTGATTTGAGAGGAAAGAGACCTTGTAAGAAAAGAATTTGCGAAGAATAGTATAGTGTGAACTTGAATTGTTCTATAGACTAGAAAATAAAGAAATAAATTTCACAGAATATCGTTTTATCTACTCGAGCCGTAGCTTGCATATTACATTGGTGTCAGAAGCGGGATAAAACTTATTCTGTGAATAACTATTTCCGTGGTGTGAAATTGCACAAAAAAAAAAAAAAAAAAACGATTTCTGTGTTGAGTTAATTAGTTGCGCAAAATGGGTCGCAAATTGGGAAAACTAACTATAACTCAACTAAAGGCAGAACTCAGTAAGCGGAACCTCGACACAACTGGGGGAAAAGATGCCCTGCTGATTCGTCTGGAAGAAGCAGTAACGCAGGAAGGTGAAAATCCGCACGACGTAGAGTTTGACGTGGAAGAGGAACCAGCAAGTACAGCAGCCGACCCGGGTATAACAAGTCTGCTCCTGCAACTTAAGTTAGTCATGGACGAACAAAAGAAAGCAATAGAAGATCAAAGGAATTCTCTAGAACTTAAGCTGGACGAACAAAAGAAAGCGATGGACGAACAAAAGAAAGCAATGGGCGACCAAAGGAATTCTCTAGAACTTAAGCTGGACGAACAAAAGAAAGCAATGGACGAACAAAAGAATTCTCTAGAACTTAAGATGGACGAACAAAAGAATTCTCTAGATGCTCTGGAAAGTAAACTTGATGAGCAAAACAAGAACTTGGAATCCAAATTCGAAGTGATCGAAGAGAAAATCGAGAAGGTCGAGACGCAACTCGAAAAAGTCGAAACTAGATTCGATGAAAATTTTGAGAAACATGAAACTCAGTTCGGGAAGATAGAGACTCAGTTTGAAAAAGTAGAAAAGCAAGTCGAAAATCTTGCTAAGGAGCTCAGCAACGTGAAGAGACAGAAAGCACGGGAATATTCCACTGACGGTCTGAGAAGAAAGGAGGTGCAGCCTCCTATCTTCGATGGTCAAACATCATGGCCAATTTATAAGAGGCAATTCGAAGCGGCCGCAATGACCAATAGCTGGGACGATGAAGAGAAGTCTATTGCACTCACGCTTGCACTGAGGGGTCCAGCTGCGGAGCTCTTGCAGACCATCCCGGAAGATAAACAGCAGAACTACGACTCTCTGGTTCAGGCTATCGAGATGCGGTTTGGGGATGAACACATGCAGCAGGTGTACAGGGTTCAGCTGCGTAGTCGAGTCCAGAAAAGGGGGGAAACGCTCCAACAGTTGCAAGCGGATATAGAGCGACTAGCCCATCTTTCATACCCTAAAGCCGGTGAGGAGCTTATCAACGAAATGGCGGTGGAAGCTTTTATTCAGGCCATAGAGGACAGACAACTGCAAATGGCTGTAAGGATGGCTGAAAAGCGAACACTCCCCGAGGCATTGGCATTCGCTTTGTCAATGAAGGCTGCGGACCAAGCATACCAGGGAATACACCGTGTCAGGGAAATGTCCGTCGTGGAATGCTCATGCCAGAGAACAACCGTCATGGATGAAGACAGAGCTCGCGGAAGTCAAATCCGTTGCTGGAATTGCAACCAAACCGGACACCTACAACGGCAGTGCAGGAGTGCACCTAGACGAGGAAATTGTTCACATTGCGGAAGTAGGAGAAGCAGAGAGGAAGCATCTGGCGGTGATAACATCCATCCTGTCAGTCAGACTTCCCAAAACCAGCAGTCGGGAAATGCGTAAGGACCAACTTCGCGGGGCAGAAGTTGGTTACTGGAATCGAGGCCCCCAGGACCACCATTCAAGTTTCGCAAACCAAACGGGGTAACAAGAGCCTGACAGTGGAGGCACTAATCAACGAGAAGAAGTGCGTAGCCACCATCGACACAGGTGCCACTGCCTCCATTGTAAGAAGAGATATCGTCAAAAGCTCCTGGCTGCACAACACCAACAGCTACTGCCTGAAGACTGCAACAGGGGAAATGGCGAAGGTATTTGGAGAAGTTCGTCTTACGATTACTCTGGCAGGACTGACGTTCTCTAATGCGTTTCTGGTGGCAGATATATGCGACGAGTGCATCATCGGAGTAGACTTCATGAAAGCAAATGAAGTAATCTTGGACATCGGGATGCAAGTACTGAGGTATCGAAATGTGGAGATTCCGATGGTGTACGGAAATGAGAATGCCGTAACTCTCAGGACAGTCATCAGCAAAGACGAAGTTTTGCCGCCGTCTTCAGAGACAATCATTTGGACGAAGCTGGAAGGTGATCTTGGGAGCCACCGATTCTACATAGTAGAACCAGACCCAGAGAAGAATTCTCAAGACTACATCGTGGGAAAGACGTTAGTCGAACCAAAGAACACCATGGTTCCAGTGAGGGTTTTGAACGCAAGACCACACACTGTCAAACTAAGGCGAGGGGAGGTGACTGGAAAATGCACGCCGATTACCGCCGTCGCAACAATATCTGAACGTGATGCTCCAAAACTTCTCCCATCACCTTGGACAGCGGAAGCGAGAGAGACGATTCTCCAGTCCAGTGAGCTGAATCAGGAGCAGCGAACTATGGCAGAGAATCTTATCAATGAGTACGCTGATGTATTTGCCTCACAGGACGGAGAATACGGCCGAACACACCTGGTACAACATCGAATAGACACTGGTGATACTAGACCAATTCGTCAGCCTGCTAGGCGCCTTCCATTGGCAAAGCAGACAGAAGTTGCAGAGATGGTGTCGGCAATGGAGAAAGAAGGTCTGATTGAAAGTTCCAAAAGTCCGTGGGCATCACCGGTTGTACTGGTTAAGAAGAAAGATGGCAGCACGCGGTTCTGCGTGGACTATCGGCAGCTCAATTACGTCACCAAGAAAGACAGCTACCCTCTGCCACGGATTGACGACACGCTAGACACACTATCAGGAGCCCGATGGTTTTCCACTCTCGACTTGAAGAGTGGCTACTGGCAGGTACAGATCCATCCAGAAGACCGGGAGAAAACCGCCTTCACCGCAGGAAATGGGCTATGGCAATTCACGGTAATGCCATTCGGGCTGTGCAATGCTCCGGCGACTTTCGAGCGATTGATGGAATGTGTCCTGCAAGGGTTAACATGGAAAACCTGTTTGGTATACTTGGATGATGTCATCGTCGTAGGAAAAACGTTTGCGCAACACCGAGACAATCTAAGGGATGTATTTCAAAGGCTTCGAAGTGCCCACCTGAAGCTCAACCCCAAGAAGTGCGCCCTGTTTAGAGCGGAAGTCAAGTACCTGGGACACATAATTTCAGCGAAAGGAGTGAGAACCGATCCGGAGAAGGTCGAAGCGGTGAAAAACTGGCCAGTCCCCAAAGACAAACACCAACTAAGGAGCTTCCTGGGCCTAGCCACCTACTACAGACGGTTCGTGAAGGATTTTGCCGGGATCGCAAAGAACCTGCACCAGTTGACGGAAAAGGGAAAACAATTCAAATGGTCAATTGAGTGCGAGAAGAGCTTCAAGGCACTTAAACAACGGCTATGCGATGCCCCGATACTGGCTTACCCCACTCCCGGGGAAACGTTCGTTGTGGATGCAGATGCTAGTAATGTCGGGGTAGGAGCCGTACTCTCCCAGGTGCATGACGGCCAAGAGAAGGTGGTTGCGTACTTCAGCAAGGTGCTCTCTAAGCCAGAAAGGAACTACTGCGTGACAAGGCGGGAACTTCTAGCTTTGATCTTGGCTACGAAGCATTTTCACAAATACCTCTACGGGAGGAAGTTCGTTCTTCGCACAGACCATGCAGCCTTAAAATGGCTATTACAGTTCAAGAGTCCTGAGGGTCAGGTCGCAAGATGGATCGAAAGGCTGCAAATCTACGACTACGAAATACAGCATCGTAAAGGAAAACTCCACTCTAATGCGGATGCACTGTCCCGGAGACCATGCAGAACGGATTGTAAACATTGTGCGCGTCAGGAAGAACGGGAGCTGGTTTCCATCCAAAGAATGAGAGCCGAACCTATCGCCGGCTGGAGCGTAGATGAGATCCGGAACGCTCAGAAGGAAGACCCGGATATCGAGCCGATTCTGGCCTGGAAGGAGAACATGGAGAAACCGGATCATCAGGACATCTCTCACAGAAGCCCGACCTTAAAGGCATATTTTGCGCAGTGGGACTCCCTCCATGTCCAAGAAGGTGTTCTGAGAAGAAAATGGGAATCCTCCGACGGAAAGTCGTTTGTAATGCAGCTTGTCGTACCACGGACGAGGGTCAAGGAGGTGTTACAGGAAATGCATGGCGGGGCGACCGGAGGCCACTTGGGAGTGAATAAGACGTTAGAAAAGGTACGAGAACGTTTTTATTGGTTAAAAGCGAAGGAAGATATCGAAGACTGGTGCAGAAAATGCGACGTGTGTGCAGCTAGCAAGGGTCCGAGAATCAAAACTCGAGGTAAGATGCACCAATACAACGTGGGAGCACCTTTCGAACGAATCGCCATTGACATCGCAGGGCCCTTTCCGGAAACCGACAATGGTAATCGGTATATCCTCGTAGTGATGGACTACTTCAGTAAGTGGCCGGAAGCGTTTCCGATCCCTAACCAGGAAGCCAGAACCGTGGCGGAGCAGATCGTCTACAATTGGGTTAGCAGATTCGGTGTGCCCTTGGAATTGCATTCTGACCAAGGGCGGAACTTCGAGTCAAGAATCTTCCAAGAGATGTGTCAACTACTCGGAATCAAAAAGACAAGGACAACCCCGCTTCATCCACAGTCGGACGGTATGGTGGAGCGTTTCAATAGGACTTTGGACGAACATCTCTCGAAGGTCGTAGGTGACTACCAACGGGATTGGGACCGGCAGATTCCCTTGTTTTTGATGGCCTATAGAAGTGCCGTGCATAGCACTACTCGACATACGCCGTTCGAAATCTTATTTGGTGGAATAGCTCGTTTACCCAGTGAGGTGAAATTTGGATCTCCTACCAATGAGCCCAGAAATGAAGAAGAGTACGTGGCGGACCTGAGGGAAAGGCTTAGGGACATACACCAAAGGACCAGAAGCCAGATTAAGATGACGAGCGACCGCATGAAGACCAGGTATGATGCCAAGGCAACAACGTCAGGATTCCAGGAAGGAGATCTAGTGTGGCTGTATAATCCCCATCGCCAAAAGGGGAAATCACCTAAGTTGCAGCAGAACTGGGAGGGTCCCTACAGAATAATAGCCCGCATCAACGATGTTGTCTACCGCATCCAGCGAGGACCAAGGGCCAAAATGAAAGTGGTTCATGTGGACCGACTGAGTCGATACAATGGCCGAAGTGAGGACACACTTGTTCGGGACGAACAAGTCTAAGAGGAGGGCAGTGTAACATAATGTAGCATAATAACTACGCCCTCGAACAGGCAACAAATTCCGAAGTGTCTTTTCATTGCTTTCTTTTGAGGTTCGTGTCTGAAATTAGTCACCACAGCTCGGATAATATCGCGGATAAAAGAGAACAAGAGAGAATTATAACTGCACGAAATGGTTGTCATAATTTTTAGGGATTTTGTTTTTAGGTATTTTTGTTTTTGGTCGAAGAATTTGCTAGAAGTTTCTGGCTATCAGAAACTTCTGCTATATAAGGACAGATGGCGATCAAAAAAGACACAGTTGGTTTAGAACCGTGGCGAAGAGATTGGAAAAGTGATAATGGGCGAAGTTGTAATTTGGTGATAAATTGAAAGTTGAGAGTGAACAAGAAAAAGTAATTAGTTTGGATTTGTGAATTAAGTAATTGAAAGGAGATAAAGTGATTTGAGAGGAAAGAGACCTTGTAAGAAAAGAATTTGCGAAGAATAGTATAGTGTGAACTTGAATTGTTCTATAGACTAGAAAATAAAGAAATAAATTTCACAGAATATCGTTTTATCTACTCGAGCCGTAGCTTGCATATTACAATACCTTCAGTGTTATCATCTCCTAAAATTTTAGATAGCAATGACTTCCTGTAACGGAGTTTGATGTTTTGGATTACGTTTTGGTCCATTGGTTGTATCAACGCAGTGCAATTTGATGGTAAAAATTTGTTTCCCATCTTCACTTTGCAATTCTTCTTCTGATGGTTGCCCAGGGGCATTGTCCAATAAAGGACAGCTTGTTCTTTTAGATTCCTGACACTTGGAATAAACTCTTTAAAAACCACTCGAGAAAGATTGATCTTACGACCCAAGCATTTTTTTGACCTTCATAGGATACTGGGAGAGTAGTTGAACCAAAAGCACGTGGTTTTTTTGCTTTTCCAATCACCAGAAGACGAAGTTTATGTTCTCCGGGAGCATTTGCGCAAGGCATGAATGTTATACGGTCTTTTAATATTGTAACATCCCCTAAAAGGATGCTACAAAAATGTGTCTTTTCATTCGAGGTTCGTGTCTGCGGTTAAGTCTCCACAGTTCATGTCTACGAAAGAGACGGATAATATCACGGATAAGAAAGAATTATAACTGCAAGAAATGATTGTCATCTTGGAATTATTACATCAGAATTTTTCTTGTTCCAGTGGTCGCAGAATTTGCTAGAAGTATCTGGCTATTAGAAACTTCTGCTATATAAGGACAGATGGCGATCGAGAGGGGGCAGTTGTTTTAAAACCGTGGCGAAGAGATTAGAAAAGTGATAATGGGCGAAGTTGTAATTTTGTGATAAATTGAAAGTTGAGAGTTAACAAGAAGAAGTAATTAGTTTGGATTTGTGAATTAAGTAATTGAAAGGGGATAAAGTGATTTGAGAGGAAAGAGACCTTGTAAGAAAAGAATTGCGAAGAATAGTATAGTGTAAACCTGAATTGTTCTATAGACTAGAAAATAAAGAAATAAATTTCACAGAATATCGTTTTATCTACTCGAGCCGTAGCTCGCATATTACATTGGTGTCAGAAGTGGGATAGAACTTATTCATTGAACAACTATTTCCGTGGTGTGAAATTGCAGAAAAAAAAAAAACATTTCTGTGTTGAGTTAATTAGTTGCGCAAAATGGGTCGCAAATTGGGAAAACCAACTATAATTCAACTAAACGCAGAACTCAGTAAGCGGAATCTCGACACAACTGGGGGAAAAGATGCCCTACTGATTCGTCTGGAAGAAGCAATAAAGCAGGAAGGAGAAAACCCGCATGACGTAGAGTTTGACGTGGGAGAGGAACCAGCAAGTACAGTAGCCGACCCGGATATAACAAGTCTGCTCCTGCAACTTAAGTCAGTCATGGACGAACAAAGGAAAACAATGGAAGACCAGAAGAAGTCTCTGGAACTTAAGCTCGATGACCAAAAGAAAGCAATAGACGACCAAAGAACTCTCTAGAACTTAAGCTGGACGAACAAAAGAAAGCAATGGACGAACAAAAGAATTCTCTAGATGCTCTGGAAAGCAAACTTGATGAGCAAAACAGGAACTTGGAATCTAAATTCGAAGCGATCGAAGAGAAAATCTAGAAGGTCGAGACGCAACTCGAAAAAGTCGAAACTAGATTCGAGGAAAACTTTGAGAAACATGAAACTCAGTTCGGGAAGATAGAGACTCAGTTTGAAAAAGTGGATACGCAATTCGAAAGAGTAGGAAAGCAAGTCGAAAATCTTGCTAAGGAACTCAGCAACGTGAAGAGACAGAAAGCACGGGAATATTAGACTGACGGTCTGAGAAGAAAGGAGATGCAGCCCCCTACCTTCGATGGTCAAACATCATGGCCAATTTATAAGAGGCAATTCGAAGCGGCCGCAATGACCAATAGCTGGGATGATGAAGAGAATTCTATTGCACTCACACTTGCACTGAGGGGTCCAGTTGCGGAGCTCTTGCAGACCATCCCGGAAGATAAACAGCAGAACTACGACTCTCTGGTTCAGGCTATCGAGATGCGGTTTGGGGATGAACGCATGCAGCAGGTGTACAGGGTTCAGCTGCGTAGTCGAGTCCAGAAAAGGGGGGAAACGCTCCAACAGTTGCAAGCGGATATAGAGCGACTAGCCCATCTTTCATACCCTAAAGCCGGTGAGGAGCTTATCAACGAAATGGCGGTGGAAGCTTTTATTCAGGCCATAGAGGACAGACAACTGCAAATGGCTGTAAGGATGGCTGAAAAGCGAACACTCCTCAAGGCATTGGCATTCGCTTTGTCAATGAAGGCTGCGGACCAAGCATACCAGGGAATACACCGTGTCAGGGAAACGCCGTCGTGGAATGCTCATGCCAGAGAACAGCCGCCATGGATGAAGACAAAGCTCGCGGAAGTCAAATTCGTTGCTGGAATTGCAACCAAACCGGACACCTACAACGGCAGTGCAGAAGTGCACCTACACTAGGAAATTGTCCACATTGCGGAAGTAGGAGAAGCAGAGAGGAAGCATTCGGCGGTGATAACATCCATCCTGTCGGTCAGACTTCCCAAAACCTGCAGTCAGGAAATGCGTAAGGACCAACTTCGCGGGGCAGAAGTTGGTTACTGGAATCGAGGCCCCCAGGACCACCATTCAAGTTTCGCAAACCAAACGGGGTAACAAGAGCCTGACAGTGGAGGCACTAATCAACAATAAGAAGTGCGTAGCCACCATCGACACAGGTGCCACCGCCTCCATTGTAGTAGGAGAAACAGAGAGGAAGCATCCTGTCGGTCAGACTTCCCAAAACCAGCAGTCGGGAAATGCGTAAGGACCAGGTTCGCGGGGCAGAAGCTGGTTACTGGAATCGAGGCCCCCAGGACCACCATTCAAGTTTCGCAAACCAAACGAGGTAACAAGAGCCCGACAGTGGAGGCACTAATCAACAAGAAGTGCGTAGCCACCATCGACACAGGTGCCACCGCCTCCATTGTAAGAAGAGATATTGTCAGAAGCTCATGGCTGCACAACACCAACAGCTACTGCCTGAAGACTGCAACAGGGGAAATGGCGAAGGTGTTTGGAGAAGTTCGTCTTACGATTACTCTGGCAGGACTGACGTTCTCCCATGCGTTTCTGGTGGCAGATATATGCGACGAGTGCATCATCGGAATAGACTTCATGAAAGCAAATGAAGTAATCTTGGACATCGGGATGCAAGTGCTGAGGTATCGAAATGTGGAGATTCCGATGGTGTACGGAAACGAGAATGCCGTAACTCTCAGGACAGTCATCAGCAAAGACGAAGTTTTGCCGCCGTCTTCAGAGACAATCATTTGGACGAAGCTGGAAGGTGATCTTGGGAGCCACCATTCTACATAGTAGATCCAGATCCAGAGAAGAATTCTCAAGACTACATCGTGGGAAAGACGTTAGTCGAACCAAAGAACACCATGGTTCCAGTGAGAGTTTTGAACGCAAGACCACATACTGTCAAACTAAGGCGAGGGGAGGTGACTGGAAAATGCACGCCGATTACCGCCGTCGCAACAATATCTGAACGTGATGCTCCGAAACCTCTCCCATCACCTTGGACAGCGGAAACGAGAGAGACGATTCTCCAGTCCAGTGAGCTGAATCAGGAGCAGCGAACTATGGCAGAGAATCTTATGAATGAGTACGCTGATGTATTTGCCTCACAGGACGGAGAATACGGCCGAACACACCTGGTACAACATCGAATAGACACTGGTGATACTAGACCAATTCGTCAGGCTGCTAGGCGCCTTCCATTGGCAAAGCAGACAGAAGTTGCAGAGTTGGTGTCGGCAATGGAGAAAGAAGGTCTGATTGAAAGTTCCAAAAGTCCGTGGGCATCACCGGTTGTACTGGTTAAGAAGAAAGATGGCAGCACGCGGTTCTGCGTGGACTATCGGCAGCTCAATTACGTCACCAAGAAAGATAGCTATCCTCTGCCACGGATTGACGACACAAGACCGGGAGAAAACCGCCTTCACCGCAGGAAATGGGCTATGGCAATTCACGGTAATGCCATTCGGGCTGTGCAATGCTCCGGCGACTTTCGAGCGATTGATGGAATGTGTCCTGCAAGGGTTAACATGGAAAACCTGTTTGGTATACTTGGATGATGTCATCGTCGTAGGAAAAACGTTTACGCAACACCGAGACAATCTAAGGGATGTGTTTCAAAGGCTTCGAAGTGCCCACCTGAAGCTCAACCCCAAGAAGTGCGCCCTGTTTAGAGCGGAAGTCAAGTACTTGGGGCACATAATTTCAGCGAAAGGAGTGAGAACCGATCCAGAGAAGGTCGAAGCGGTGAAAAACTGGCCAGTCCCCAAGGATAAACACCAACTAAGGAGCTTCCTGGGCCTAGCCACCTACTACAGACGGTTCGTGAAGGATTTTGCCGGGATCGCAAAGAGCCTGCACCAGTTGACGGAAAAGGGAAAACAATTCAAATGGTCAATTGAGTGCGAGAAGAGCTTCAAGGCACTTAAACAACGGCTATGCGATGCCCCGATACTGGCTTACCCCACTCCCGGGGAAACGTTCATTGTGGATGCAGATGCTAGTAATGTCGGGGTAGGAGCCGTACTCTCCCAGGTGCATGACGGCCAAGAGAAGGTGGTTGTGTACTTCAGCAAGGTGCTCTCTAAGCCAGGAAGGAACTACTGCGTGACAAGGAGAGAACTTCTAGCTTTGATTTTGGCTACGAAGCATTTTCACAAATACCTCTACGGGAGGAAGTTCGTTCTATTATAAATGGCTATTACAGTTCAAGAGTCCTGAGGGTCAGGTCGCAAGATGGATCGAAAGGCTGCAAATCTACGACTACGAAATACAGCACCGTAAAGGAAAACTCCACTCTAATGCGGATGCACTGTCCCGGAAACCATGCAGAACGGATTGTAAACATTGTGCGCATCAGGAAGAACGGGAGCTGGTTTCCATCCAAAGAATGAGAGCCGAACCTATCGCCGGCTGGAGCGTAGATGAGATCCGGAACGCTCAGAAGGAAGACCCGGATATCGAGCCGATTCTGGCCTAGAAGGAGAACATGGAGAAACCGGATCATCAGGACATCTCTCACAGAAGCCTGACCTTAAAGGCATATTTTGCGCAGTGGGACTCCCTCCATGTCCAAGAAGGTGTTCTGAGAAGAAAATGGGAATCCTCCGACAAAATGTCGTTTGTAATGCAGCTTGTCGTACCGCGGATGAGGGTCAAGTAGGTGTTACAGGAAATGCATGGCGGAGCGTCCGGAGGCCACTTGGGAGTGAATAACACGCTAGAAAAGGTACGAGAACGTTTTTATTGGTTAAAAGCGAAGGAAGATATCGAAGACTGGTGCAGAAAATGCGACGTGTGTGCAGCTAGCAAGGGTCCGAGAATCAAAACTCGAGGTAAGATGCACCAATACAACGTGGGAGCACCTTTCGAACGAATCGCCATTGACATCGCAGGGCCTTTTCCGGAAACCGACAATGGTAATCGGTATATACTCGTAGTGATGGACTACTTCAGTAAGTGGCCGGAAGCGTTTCCGATCCCTAACCAGGAAGCCAGAACCGTGGCGGAGCAGATCGTCCACAATTGGGTTAGCAGATTCGGTGTGCCCTTGGAATTGCATTCTGACCAAGGGCGAAACTTCGAGTCAAGAATCTTCCAAGAGATGTGTCAACTACTCGGAATCAAAAAGACAAGGACAACCCCGCTTCATCCACAGTCGGACGGTATGGTGGAGCGTTTCAATAGGACTTTGGACGAACATCTCTCGAAGGTCGTAGGTGATTACCAACGGGATTGGGACCGGCAGATTCACTTGTTTTTGATGGCCTATAAAAGTGCCGTGCTTAGCACTACTCGACATACGCCGTTCGAAATCTTATTTGGTGGAATAGCTCGTTTACCCAGTGAGGTAAAATTTGGATCTCCTACCAATGTGCCCAGAAATGAAGAAGAGTACGTAGCGGACCTTAGGGAAAGGCTTAGGGACATACACCAAAGGACCAGAAGCCAGATTAAGATAACGAGCGACCGCATGAAGACCAGGTATGATGCCAAGGCATCAACGTCAGGATTACAGGAAGGAGATCTAGTGTGACTGTATAATCTCCATCGCCACAAGGGGAAATCACCTAAGTTGCAGCAGAACTGGGAGGGTCCCTACAGAATAATAACCCGCATCAGCGATTTTGTCTACCGCATCCAGCGAGGACCAAGGGCCAAAATGAAAGTGGTTCATGTGGACCGACTGAGTCGATACAATGGCCGAAGTGAGGACGCACTTGTTCGGGACGAACAAGTCTAAGAGGGGGGCAGTGTACATCACCTAAAACGATGCTACAATAACGTAGAATAATAACTACGCTCCTCCAGCCCATTCCAAAGTGTCTTTTCATTCGAGGTTCGTGTCTGCGGTTAAGACTCCACAGTTCATGAAAGAGACGGATAATATCACGGATAAGAAAGAATTATAACTGCAAGAAATGGAATTATTACATCAGAATTTTTCTTGTTCCAGTGGTCGAAGAATTTGTTAGAAGTTTCTGGCTATCAGAAACTTCTGCTATATAAGGACAGATGGCGATTGGTTTAGAACCGTGGCGAAGAGATTGGAAAAGTGATAATGGGCGAAGTTGTAATTTGGTGATAAATTGAAAGTTGAGAGTGAACAAGAAAAAGTAATTAGTTTGGATTTGTGAATTAAGTAATTGAAAGGAGTTAAAGTGATTTGAGAGGAAAGAGACCTTGTAAGAAAAGAATTGCGAAGAATAGTATAGTGTAAACCTGAATTGTTCTATAGACTAGAAAATAAAGAAATAAATTTCACAGAATATCGTTTTATCTACTCGAGCCGTAGCTCGCATATTACAATATTTTTCTTCCTGCAGCTTCAGATTCTCTGTCTGACGCTAATGTCTTGTCTTGTAAAACTCGCCAAAATAATCCTGATTCATGGGCATTGTATATTTGTTGATAAGTGGGACCTTTTTCTTGGATTATTTTTTGTAACTTCAACCTAAACGGTTCAACCGCAGCTTCGTTATTTGATAGAATCTACTTCGAGTTACCTTATCCCTTGTCTTTTCTTAAAGCGGTCTATCCAACCGCGGCTTGCGTTAAAATTCTTAAAATTGGTTATACTTTCGTGAAAAAAAACGTGCTTTTTCTGCTAGAATTTCTCCTGAAATCGGGACGTCTCTGTCTCTGCTGAACAAACCAAGTAAAAATCGCGTTCTCAACATTTGGCTTTCGCAGTGTCTGCCTCTTCCTTTGTCCGCGTTCAGTATGGCTTACAAACTCAAAAATTTGTTGTTCTTGTTTTTTTTTTTTTTTATATCAGCAACAGTTGATTTTCCAATGCCAAATTTTTCTGAAATTACGTGATAACTGACACCACGTTCTAACATTTCAATCACTTCTAGTTTATTTTTTATAGTCAATGTTGTATGTTTACGCAATGGCGGCATTTTGCAAATACTTTGTCTTTTCACGATAGTACAAAACAATACGAATCACAGTTAACTTATTTTTATTTTTGTACGTGTCCACGCGTTCGAAAAGGGCATGTGTTCTGCCTGACATATAATTGTTAGCTGAACTGAATGCAGTTGCTGTGGAAAAGTACTGGAGACGTTATGAGTGCCCCTCCGGATTAGCCGGGGCCCGGATTAACGGGGCTCCACTGTACTTTGTAGGCGGGTTAAGCCTATGGTAGGGTTTGCCGACAACATTTTTTAAACACTATCGATATCAGCACTAAAATATGCATCTATAAAATGAATTGTAAAAATCTGCGTTTGGGGTGTTAAAATGAACCCTCGGCCATATTGGAAGTCTCAAATAGCTACATATATAAATAGTGACTCTCGTGGAGCTTGGGCAAACTTGAACTTTTTTTTGGTGAAATTCAGCTCAAATCAGTAACCTTTTTATGTACATACATATATACATATACAGTTATGAACGATCAAATAGGGTCACGCCTTTGATACAAATATATTCAATAATTTTGTCTTTCGCCCTTTATTGACTATAGCAACATCCTGTTTAAAATAGTTGTAGTCATGCTCCTCTAAGAATATCCAAATTGTGCACCATTTGGAATGATCATAGATAACAGACACTCGAAAAACCTCTATCACTCGTGTTAAACAAAAGACAAAAAATAAGGCATGTATTATATTTGAAATATTTAAAAAAAAGTCGGAATAGTTTTCATAAAATTGTAACTGTTTTGTTTTCAGTTTAACATATTTAGATAAAATATAAAATGTTAACTTGAATTCACGAAGAAAACACAAAAAAATGGGCCAAGCAAAACATTGTTCTGACGAGGAACAATATTCACAAGTTAAGAGACGAAGAAGAAAGCCAATGCCAAATAGCCAAAACCATGGGCAGGTCTTAGTACTCAGTTTATAACGCTTTGTTACCTCAAAAACCACATCTCAAAAGAAGTAGACAGCGCAAAACGACTCCAAGAGAGGACGACCGCATCAAACTTCTCTCAAGTCAAGAGCATTTCAAGTCAGCTGCGGCAATTCACTGCCAATTAGGAGCTCCAATTTCATATCGGACCGTAAGAAGACGATTGGTGGAAAAAAATCTCTTTGGTAGAAAATCGAGAAAGGTCCCAATGCTAACAAAGAGACAGAAAAGAAATCGAAAATTGTTCGCGAGATCGCACCTTAATTGGGATGGCCCAATTGATGGGAAGAAGTGGCGTAAAATCCTGTGGTCTGACGGAACTAAAATAAACATTATTGGTAATTATGACAGACCAAAAAACTAGTCGGGCCTCTTTTTTGGGTTAAAGGTACGATAAATAAGCTCATGTGTGTTAACATATTTAAAGGCATAATGGTGCCTTACGCCGAGTGGGAAATGCCGCTGTCTTGGGAATTTCAATAAGACAATGATCCGAAACACACTCCGGGTCTAGCCAAGAAGTGGTTTTCCGACAACGGCGTACATCTCACGACTTGACCTGCGCAATCCCCCGACATAAATCCAATTGAGAATTTATGGGGGATTGTTAAGGAACAAATCGGACTAATAAAACCAAAAACCAAGGAAGAATTGTTGCACAAAGTACAGGCGGCTTGGATTGCTATACCAAAAAGTACTTGTAGGGCGTTGGTAGTTTCAATGCCCTCTCGATGTAAGGCTGTATTGGATCAAAAAGGCCAGTCGATAAAGTACTAAGAACAAATTAATCTATTTTATCTTTGCTAACCAGATCTATTCTCTTGTTTTTTTTTTATCTGACGTTGTGACCCTATTTTATTGTCCTTCAAAAAGAGCCTTTTATAATTTTTTAAGTTTACTCAATGAAGTTGTTCCGTTTTTTTGTTGATTTTGCTAAGCTTGAAATTTAAACTTAAATCTAAAAATAAATTTAATATATTGTAATATGCGAGCTATGGCTTGAGTAGATAAAACGATATTCTGTGAAATATATTTCTTTATTTTCTAGTCTATAGAACAATTCAAGTTCACACTATACTATTCTTCGCAAATTCTTTTCTTACAAGGTTTCTTTCCTCTCAAATCACTTTATCTCCTTTCAATTACTTAATTCACAAATCCAAACTAATTACTTCTTCTTGTTAACTCTCAACTTTCATTTTATCACAAAATCACAACTTCGCCCATTATCACTTTTCCAATCTCTTCGTGCGGTTCACAACCAACTGCTTGGTCTCGATCGCCATCTGTCCTTAAATAGCCGCATTTCTAATAGCCGGAAACTTCTAGCAAATTCTTCGACCACTGGAATAAGAAAATTCGGATGTAATAATTCCAGGATGACAGCTGCAGCCAATAATCTCTTGTTCTCTCTTATCCGTGATATTATCCGAACTGTGGAGACGAATTGCAGACACGAACCTCGAATGAAAAGACACTTCGGACCAAAATTCTGCCAGAATTAAAAGGCACTTCGGAATTTGTTGCATTATGCTACATTATGTTACACTGCCCCCCTCTTAGACTTGTTCGTCCCGAACATTGTATCGACTCAGTCGGTCCACATGAACCACTTTCATTTCGGCCCTTGGTCCTCGCTGGATGCGGTAGACAACATCGCTGATGCGGGTTATTATTCTGTAGGGACCCTCCCAGTTCTGCTGCAACTTAGGTGATTTCCCCTTTTGGCGATGGGGATTATACAGCCACACTAGATCTCCCTCCTGGAATCCTGACGTTGTTGCCTTGGCATCATACCTGGTCTTCATGCGGTCGCTCGTCATGTTAATCTGGCTTCTGGTTCTTTGGTGTATGTCCCTAAGCCTTTCCCTAAGGTCCGCCACGTACTCTTCTTCATTTCTGGGCTCATTGATAGGGGATCCAAATTTTACTTCACTGGGTAACCGAGCTATTCCACCAAACAAGATTTCGAACGGCGTATGTCGAGTAGTGCTAAGCACGGCACTTCTATAGGCCATCAAAAACAAGGGAATCTGCCGGTCCTAATCACGTTGGTAGTCGCCTACGACCTTCGAGAGATATTCGTCCAAAGTCCTATTGAAACGCTCCACCATACCGTCCGACTGTGGATGAAGCGGTGTTGTCCATGTCTTTTTGATTCCGAGTAGTTGACACATCTCTTGGAAGATTCTTGACTCGAAGTTCCGCCCTTGGTCAGAATGCAATTCCAAGGGCACACCGAATCTGCTAACCCAATTGTAGACGATCTGCTCTGCCACGGTTCTGGCTTCCTGGTTAGGGGTCGGAAATGCTTCCGGCCACTTACTGAAGTAGTCCATTACTACGAGTATATACCGATTACCATTGTCGGTTTCCGGAAAGGGCCCTGCGATGTCAATGGCGATTCGTTCGAAAGGTGCTCCCACGTTGTATTGGTGCATCTTACCTCGAGTTTTGATTCTCGGACCCTTGCTAGCTGCACACACGTCGCATTTTCTGCACCAGTCTTCGATATCTTCCTTCGCTTTTAACCAATAAAAACGTTCTCGTACCTTTTCTAGCGTGTTATTCACTCCCAAGTGGCCTCCGGACGCTCCGCCATGCATTTCCTGTAACACCTACTTGACCCTCATCCGCGGTACGACAAGCTGCATTACAAACGACATTTTGTCGGAGGATTCCCATTTTCTTCTCAGAACACCTTCTTGGACATGGAGGGAGTCCCACTGCGCAAAGGTCGGGCTTCTGTGAGAGATGTCCTGATGATCCGGTTTCTCCATGTTCTCCTTCTAGGCCAGAATCGGCTCGATATCCGGGTCTTCCTTCTGAGCGTTCCGGATCTCATCTACGCTCCAGCCGGCGATAGGTTCGGCTCTCATTCTTAAGATGGAAACCAGCTCCCGTTCTTCCTGACGCGCACAATGTTTACAATCCGTTCTGCATGGTTTCCGGGACAGTGCATCCGCATTAGAGTGGAGTTTTCCTTTACGATGCTGTATTTCGTAGTCGTAGATTTGCAGCCTTTCGATCCATCTTGCGACCTGACCCTCAGGACTCTTGAACTGTAATAGCCATTTTAAGGCTGCATGGTCTGTGCGAAGAACGAACTTTCTCCCATAGAGGTATTTGTGAAAATGCTTCGTAGCCAAGATCAAAGCTAGAAGTTCTCTCCTTGTCACGCAGTAGTTCCTTCCTGGCTTAGAGAGCACCTTGCTGAAGTACGCAACCACCTTCTCTTGACCATCATGCATCTGGGAGAGTACGGCTCCTACCCCGGCATTACTAGCATCTGTATCCACAATGAACGTTTCCCCGGGAGTGGGTAAGCTAGTATCGGGGCATCGCATAGCCGTTGTTTAAGTGCCTTGAAGCTCTTCTCGCACTCAATTGACCAGTTGAATTGTTTTCCCTTTTCCGTCAACTGGTGCAGGCTCTTTGCGATCCCGGCAAAATCCTTCACGAACCGTCTGTAGTAGGTGGCTAGGCCCAGGAAGCTCCTTAGTTGGTGTTTATCTTTGGGGACTGGCCAGTTTTTCACCGCTTCGACCTTCTCTGAATCGGTTCTCACTCCTTTCGCTGAAATTATGTGCCATAAGTACTTGACTTCCGCTCTAAACAGGGCGCACTTCTTGGGGTTGAGGTTCAGGTGGGCACTTCGAAGCCTTTGAAACACATCCCTTAGATTGTCTCGGTGTTGCGTAAACGTTTTTCCTACGACGATGACATCATCCAAGTATACCAAACAGGTTTTCCATGTTAACCCTTGCAGGACACATTCCATCAATCGCTCGAAAGTCGCCGGAGCATTGCACAGCCCGAATGGCATTACCGTGAATTGCCATAGCCCATTTCCTGCGGTGAAGGCGGTTTTCTCCCGGTCTTCTGGATGGATCTGTACCTGCCAGTAGCCACTCTTCAAGTCGAGAGTGGAAAACCATCGGGCTCCTGATAGTGTGTCTAGCGTGTCGTCAATCCGTGGCAGAGGGTAGCTGTCTTTCTTGGTGATGTAATTGAGCTGCCGATAGTCCACGCAGAACCGCGTGCTGCCATCTTTCTTCTTAACCAGTACAACCGGTGATGCCCACGGACTTTTGGAACTTTCAATCAGACCTTCTTTCTCCATTGCCGACACCATCTCTGCAACTTCTGTCTGCTTTGCCAATGGAAGGCGCCTAGCAGGCTGACGAATTGGTCTAGTATCACCAGTGTCTATTCGATGTTGTACCAGGTGTGTTCGGCCGTATTCTCGGTCCTGTGAGGCAAATACATCAGCGTACTCATTGATAAGATTCTCTGCCATAGTTACTTACTTACTTATGTCCTGTATCCCCTTGTGGGTCCTAGGGCCTCTACAACGCCTACGCGCCATCGTGTGCGATTTCTGGAAATGTGCCTCAGCTCTCCCCAACTCTTTCCCAGTTGCCGTGCTTCCTTCTCAACTGTTCTGCGCCACGTACTCCTAGGACCGCCGCGTATCCTGCCATCCTGGCTAAGCGGGTTCCATTGCATCGCTTGGTTAGCTATGGACCTGTCACCCTTTCGGAGAGTGTGACCGATCCACTGCCACTTTCGTCGTCGTATGGTTGTGCCTATAGGTTCATGGCCCGTTCTCTGATAAAGCTGTTCGTTAGAGATACGGTTTGGCCAGAATATCCTTAAGATGTAACGTAGACACCTATTGACAAACGTTTGCAGCTTCCTCGTGATAGTGACGGTCACTCTCCAGGTACCACATCCATATAGCAACACGGATTCAACGTTGGAACGGAACAGTCGTAGCTTGGTGTTTAAGCTAATTGCATTACTTCGCCAACCTATGGATAGCATCCCAAACGCAGATTTTGCTTTACCTATTCGGCTGGCTATATCCAGTTCGGTTCCGCCATCGGTTGAGACAATACTCCCAAGGTATTGGAAACTCTCTACTCTCTCAACCGTTTGTCCAGCAATGCATATATGAGTTGATGAGTTTGGTCCTAGGCTGATCATTTTTGTTTTTGCCGAGTTAATTTTCAGCCAAGGAGAGAACTTCTAGCTTTGATCTTGGCTACGAAGCATTTTCACAAATACCTCTACGGGAGGAAGTTCGTTCTTCGCACAGACCATGCAGCCTTAAAATGGCTATTACAGTTCAAGAGTCCTGAGGGTCAGGTCGCAAGATGGATCGAAAGGCTGCAAATCTACGACTACGAAATACAGCATCGTAAAGGAAAACTCCACTCTAATGCGGATGCACTGTTCCGGAAACCATGCAGAACGGATTGTAAACATTGTGCGCGTCAGGAAGAACGGGAGCTGGTTTCCATCCAAAGAATGAGAGCCGAACCTATCGCCGGCTGGAGCGTAGATGAGATCCGGAACGCTCAGAATGAAGACCCGGATATCGAGCCGATTCTGGCCTGGAAGGAGAACATGGAGAAACCGGATCATCAGGACATCTCTCACAGAAGCCCGACCTTAAAGGCATATTTTGCGCAGTGGGACTCCCTCCATGTCCAAGAAGGTGTTCTGAGAAGAAAATGGGAATCCTCCGACGGAAAGTCGTTTGTAATGCAGCTTGTCGTACCGCGGACGAGGGTCAAGGAGGTGTTACAGGAAATGCATGGCGGGGCGACCGGAGGCCACTTGGGACTGAATAAGACGCTAGAAAAGGTACGAGAACGTTTTTATTGGTTAAAAGCGAAGGAAGATATCGAAGACTGGTGCAGAAAATGCGACGTGTGTGCAGCTAGCAAGAGTCCGAGAATCAAAACTCGAGGTAAGATGCACCAATACAACGTGGGAGCACCTTTCGAACGAATCGCCATTGACATCGCAGGGCCTTTTCCGGAAACCGACAATGGTAATCGGTATATACTCGTAGTGATGGACTACTTCAGTAAGTGGCCGGAAGCGTTTCCGATCCCTAACCAGGAAGCCAGAACCGTGGCGGAGCAGATCGTCCACAATTGGGTTAGCAGATTCGGTGTGCCCTTGGAATTGCATTCTGACCAAGGGCGAAACTTCGAGTCAAGAATCTTCCAAGAGATGTGTCAACTACTCGGAATCAAAAAGACAAGGACAACCCCGCTTCATCCACAGTCGGACGGTATGGTGGAGCGTTTCAATAGGACTTTGGACGAACATCTCTCGAAGGTCGTAGGTGATTACCAACGGGATTGGGACCGGCAGATTCCCTTGTTTTTGATGGCCTATAAAAGTGCCGTGCTTAGCACTACTCGACATACGCCGTTCGAAATCTTATTTGGTGGAATAGCTCGTTTACCCAGTGAGGTAAAATTTGGATCTCCTACCAATGTGCCCAGAAATGAAGAAGAGTACGTAGCGGACCTTAGGGAAAGGCTTAGGGACATACACCAAAGGACCAGAAGCCAGATTAAGATAACGAGCGACCGCATGAAGACCAGGTATGATGCCAAGGCATCAACGTCAGGATTCCAGGAAGGAGATCTAGTGTGGCTGTATAATCCCCATCGCCAAAAGGGGAAATCACCTAAATTACAGCGGAACTGGGAAGGTCCCTACAGAATAGTAACCCGCATCAACGATGTTGTCTACCGCATCCAGCGAGGACCGAGGGCCAAAATGAAAGTGGTTCATGTGGACCGACTGAGTCGATACAATGGCCGAAATGAGGATGCACTTGTTCGGGACGAACACGTCTAAGAGGGGGGCAGTGTAGCATAATAATAACTACGCTCCTATGACTATGCAGCAAATTCCGAAGTGGCTTTTCATTCTGGCAGAATTTTGGTTCGAACTGTCCTTTCATTCGAGGTTCGTGTCTGGGACGAAGTCTCCACAGCTCATGTCAACGAAAGAGACGAATAATATCAGGGATAAAAGGGGATTATAACTGCAAGAATTATTTCTCTTGTTCCAGTGGTCGAAGAATTTGCTAGAAGTTTCTAGCTATCAGAAACTTCTGCTATATAAGGACAGATGGCGATTGAGAAAGGAGCAGTAGTTTTTAAACTGTGGCAAAGAGATTAGAAAAGTGATAATGGGCGAAGTTGTAATTTTGTGATAAATTGAAAGTTGAGATTTAACAAGAAGAAGTAATTAGTTTGGATTTGTGAATTAAGTAATTGAAAGGAGATAAAGTGATTTGAGAGGACAGAGACCATTGTAAGAAAAGAATTGCGAAGAATAATATAGTGTGAACCTGAATTGTTCTATAGACTAGAAAATAAAGAAATAAATTTCACAGAATATTGTTTTATCTACTCGAGCCGTAGCGCGCCGTAGTCACTTCGGAATTTGCTGCATAGTCGTAGGAGCGTAGTTATTATTATGCTACAATATTGTAACATCCCCTAAAATTATGCTACAATAATGTAGAATAATAACTACGCTCCTCCAGCCCATTCCAAAGTGTCTTTTCATTCGAGGTTCGTGCTGCGGCTAAGTCCCCAGAGTTCATGCCTACGAAAGAGACGGATAATATCACGGATAGGAAAGATTATAACTGCAAGAAATGATTGGCATCTTGGAATTATTACATCAGAATTTTTCTTGTTCCAGTGGTCGAAGAATTTGCTAGAAGTTTCTGGCTATCAGAAACTTCTGCTATATAAGGACAGATGGCGATCAAAAGGGGGCAGTAGTTTTTAAACTGTGGCGAAGAGATTAGAAAAGTGATAATGGGCGAAGTTGTAATTTTGTGATAAATTGAAAGTTGAGAGTAAACAAGAAGAAGTAATTAGTTTGGATTTGTGAATTAAGTAATTGGAAGGAGATAAAGTGATTTAAAAGGAAAGAGACCTTGTAAGAAAAGAATTGCGAAGAATAGTATAGTGTGAACCTGAATTGTTCTATAGACTAAAAAAAAATAAAGAAATAAATTTCACAGAATATCGTTTTATCTACTCGAGCTGTAGCTCGCATATTACAATATATCTGGGGTAATATGGATGTTTACAAATGCGCATTCGAATAACGGTACTTTACTTATTTGTGAAAATTTACTTGTTCTCGGATATGGCTGATGCGAATTTGTTCAAAATCTATATCTACGTAATGTTTGACATAAGTAAGGAAATGGCATTAAAATAATTTTGAATATGGTAAAAAAGGTTTTCAGCTTTTTAACGCATTTTGCGATAAAAAACAATTTTTGTTGTTTCTTATCTACTTGTCATAAATTTTAAATCTAAACAATTTTCAGACAAATAGCAGATATAGAGCAAGTACGTGCCACCCAGTTGTACTCTTTATTTGTTTGAGTATTTATTTTCCATTTTTTATTTGACATTTACATTAGCTTTTTAGAAAATTGAACATAAAACTGTAATGTTATAGATAGAATAGCGAGTCAACGAGTTACCTTGCCGATGATCCGAGGTAAAATCTCTTGTTTTCTTTCTTTAAATAAGCATTTGATGAACAATAATTGTTTTCCTATTCTGATAGAATAAGTTTTGAAACTGTATTCTTTTCCCCTTGGCACCCAACGAGTGTGGCGCTAACTTGTTCTACGTTTATTTTCATTACTGAAGAGTTTTATATAAGTTAACATCGTCAACCACTCGCACGCGCAGCGGAAATGCTGACCTAGCGTCTGGGGCGAGAAACGAATTTCCAGGGAAATTCACGTTGGGAAATAAAATGCAAGCTAGGGAAATCAACATTGCAATAAACTAATGAAAATGCAACCTTCAATAATTTTACTTGTACGAGTCTTCTTTATTTTTAAGTTAGTCTTAATCGATACTTCATACAATAAAGGACAGGGCAATCTGCCCTGAAAAGTATTTTTTTTAAATAATTTCGGCGTAAATTCTATTAACTGGCGCCCGAGCAGGGACCGTGCGGTTTTACTAAATAGTCAATACGCGTACGAATAATAAACGCACTTATAAACTAAAATAATCGTGGAAATAGTGCTAGTGAGAAAAATATAGTGGACACCAAGCCGCGAAATCATCGCTAGTGCGTGAGACAAAATAGTGGACACCAAGCCGCAAGTTTCATAGTGGACACCAAGCCACGAAATTTTCACTATAGTGCGTGTAAGCAACAAAAGTGGACACCAAGCCGCAAGTTGTGTAAAGTGGACACCAAGCCACGAAATTATTGATAGTGCGTGTAAAACAAAGTGGACACCAAGCCACAAGTTTCGTAACGTGGACACCAGGCCACGAGACTGATTAGTAATTGTGTAGGGGAAAAGAGGCCCCCGAGTAATCCTGTAAAACAGGGATAAAAAGGAGTTCCGGAATAGCGAACAGCCGCCCCAACCAACAGCCACGGTCCAGAACCCATCTTCGTTATGAGAATTGAAGCCGTTATATTTCTGTAAGAATATTTTTGTCCTTTGTAATTTGTAATCGATTTTGTAACATCCTAAGACTCAACTAGAATAAGATCCAAATTTTAATTTCTGTAAGAACATTTTTTTTTTTTTTTTTTTTACATAATTCGTAATTATTTGTGTAACAACTTAAGACTCATCTAGATTAAGACCCATTTTAATTATTTTTGATTCAATTTCAATTGCGAATCTCGGTTCACATTCATTGACTTAATTTCAATCACAAAAATTTCAAAATGTCGAACCCAAATAACTTAATCAGACCAGCCCGCTTAGAAGTACCAGGAGAAAATGCTGCTCCTCCTGCTCCTCCTGCCCCCTCCTTTACAAACCAAATAGACGATAACTTGGTACATCTCATAACCAGACTCGTAACCGAAACACTACACATTCAGGGACGACAGATATTTAATTCAATTATGAATCCAGCCTCAGATATCAATAATGATATTGATCAACCGATTAACACCACTGATCAGAATCTTTCCGACATGGACAAAGTTCCAGATGTGGTTAAGAGTTTGCGCGAGTTTTCAGGTGAAGCTCAGGAGTTCAACTCGTGGAAGAAAAGTGTTGAAAGAATACTTAAGATCTACGAGCACCTCAAGGGTACTCCAAAATATTATGGCATCTTGTCCGTTATTAGAAATAAAATAACAGGCCATGCCGATATAGCGCTCGAATCATATAATACCCCTTTAAACTGGGAAAAGATTTCTAAATGTTTGACTCTGCATTATGCAGATAAAAGGGATCTAGGGACACTCGAGTACCAAATGACGACTTTGGTACAGGGTAACAATACAATACCCGAATTCTATCAAGCAGTTTATCATCATTTATCTCTGATTCTTAACAAACTCGGTTGTATTGACATGAGCCATGAGTCGTTAAATAACATGACTCAATGTTATAGAGATAAGGCACTTGATACTTTCGTTAGAGGGTTGAAAGGCGACCTTCCCAGATTACTCAGTATAAGGGAACCCGCAGATTTGCCGCAGGCTCTGCATCTTTGTCTTAAACTCCAAAATGTTGACTTCAGAACTCAACACGCCAATAATTCCCAATCAACAGCTCGGAAAACCTTCCAGCAAACACCTCCACCGGTTCCTCCTAGAAGATTCAATCCTCCACACCCAGTTCCTGTTCCAGCCCCAAGGCGAGAGTTCTTTCCACAATTGCTTCATAACCCTAGTCAACCTCAGCAACCCCAATTCCACAGGCAACCACAATATCACTCTAGGTCTTTCCAACAAGCCCAACCGCAACGGTTTCCACCAAACCAACGCGAACTTCCTCCCAAGCCTATGGACATAGATCATTCCATTAGAACTCAGAGGGTAAATTACCTAAATAGACCAAGAAACCAGCCTACTGCACAGAAGCGAGAGCACTCACAACAAGTTCATCAACCCTATAAAATGCAACGAGTCTACCATACTGAAGAAGCCGTCGCCGAAGAAAAAGAAATAGAACAATACGAAGCCACGATGAACCAAGAAGATCAAAACCACGAACAAACACTTACGGAATACAGTGACGACCAAACAGACGAACAATATTTTGATCCACCGCAACAAGTTGATGACATATATTTTTTAGATTAAAACACTCTTCGCTTCCTTATTTCGAGCACGTTGCAAAGAGTGGACAGGTGTATAAATTTCTAATTGACACAGGCTCGAACAAAAATTACATTCAACCACGACATATACGCAATCCTCTCCCCAACAAAAAGATTTTCTATGCTAATTCCGTAGGGGGAAACATTAGAATAACCCACCATAGTCTTATTCCTCTTTTTGGTACTGAAATAGGCCCCTTACAATTTTTTATACTTCCTACCCTTATATCATTCGACGGCATTATAGGGAACGATACCCTTAAAAGCCTGAATGCGGTTATTCACATAAATGATAACTATATGAAAGTTCACCAGAACACTTTTATCGAACTTAAACAGCATCTAACTGAAACCGTAAATAGCGTAAATATCCGAACATCCCATTTGAATGACGAAGACTCTAACTATCTCACTAAAGTTATTGGGTCTTTCCCGAAACTCTTCTCTGATCCTGACGAGAAACTTACTTATGCGACAACTGTGAAAGGAGAAATTCGAACAATAGGTAACGAACCAGTCTATTCGAAATCCTACCCCTACCCAAGAGGACTTAAAGAAGAAGTTGAAAAACAAATCAACCAACTTCTAAATGATAATATTATCAGGCCGTCGAAATCTCCATATAATTCGCCAGTCTGGATCGTCAACAAAAAATTGGACGCTTCAGGCGAAAAAAAATATCGAATGGTGATCGACTACCGAAAACTTAACTCGGTCACCATTGCCGACAGATACCCCATTCCGGAAATCAATGAGGTCCTAGCTAACCTCGGCGACAACAGATGGTTTTCTGTCATAGATTTGAAGAGCGGATTTCACCAAATCAAGCTCAGAGAATCCGATATTGAGAAAACGGCGTTCTCTATCAATAACGGGAAATTCGAGTTCACTCGTCTTCCCTTTGGTTTGAAAAATGCTCCGGCGATTTTCCAAAGAGCTCTCGACGATATCCTAAGAGAGCACATCGGAAAACGATGTTACGTCTACATCGATGATATTGTCATCTTTGGAAAAGACAAGGCTGAACATTTTAAAAACCTGAAAGCCGTCTTTGATACTCTAGAACGCGCCAACATGAAGATTCAGTTGGATAAATGCGAATTTTTCAAGACCGAGGTGGAATTCTTAGGATTCATCATCAGCACTGATGGCATTAAGACTAACCCTAAAAAGGTTCATGCCATTACAGAGCTACCACCCCCAAAAACGCTCAAAGACCTGAGATCTTTTCTAGGTATGTCAGGGTATTATCGCCGATTTATCAGAGATTATGCGAAAATAGCGAAACCCCTGACATCCCTTTTAAGAGGGGAAGACGGACGAGTGTCCAGACATCTCTCTAAAAATAAAAAGATAGATCTTGACGAAAATTGCATTTACTCATTTAACCAAATTAAAGACTCCTTAACTTCCAAAGAAGTAACTCTCACTCACCCGAACTTTAACAAAGACTTCGAACTCACGACGGACGCATCCGACTATGCAATTGGTGCTGTCCTATCCCAGGACAGAAAACCCATAACATTTCTCTCAAGGACACTGACAAAGACAGAAGAAAGCTACGCCACTAACGAGAAAGAGATGCTCGCCATCATCTGGGCTCTAAACTCGCTTAGGAATTTCCTTTACGGATCAAAAAAGGTAAATATTTATACGGACCACCAGCCATTAACATATGCGCTGAGTAATAGAAACACAAACCACAAGATGAAGCGATGGAAGGCAATTCTGGAGGAGTACAACTACGAACTCAAGTACAAACCAGGAAAGGAAAATGTAGTTGCCGATGCTTTATCTCGACTGCCACAAAAAACACAAATAAATTCAATGACCATGACGCAACATAGTGATGAGAGTTCTTCACATAACCTGATACCAGCAGTTGAAGTACCCATTAACGTTTTTCGAAATCAGCTGATTTTAGAAATCGGGGACACAACTAGCCATCAATTCTTAATTCCATTCCCCACGTACCACAGACACGTTTTTGTACAACCCAGTTATAGCAACTCAGATATCATTTCAATTTTTAAAAAATATTTAAATCCCAGTGTAATAAATGGCTTGCAAACAAAAGAAGAAATAATGGGCCGAATACAAAACATTTATCCCGAACATTTTTCCAAATACAAAGTTAGATACACTCAAACAATAGTTGAAGATCTGGCCAACGAAACGGAGCAGGAAGAAAAAATATTAAGTATCCATCGCAGGGCACACCGTAATCCAGAAGAAAACCGCATACAACTTCTTCAACATTTTTATTTTCCGAAAATGGCATCAAAAATCAAAAGACTAGTAAAAGTATGTAGAATTTGCAAAGAAAACAAATATGAACGACACCCAAATAAACCTATCCTTGAACCAACTCCAATCCCTAATTATCCTGGCCACACTCTGCATTTAGATATTTATTCAACGGAAAAAAAACTGGTATTAACCGCCATATGCAAGCTCACCAAGTTCGCCAAGACTAAAATTATCAAGTCAAGAGCAATAACCGACCTCAGGCAACCTCTTCGAGAAATCTTATTCTCTTTCTGCATTCCCGAGAGTGTTGTCATAGACAACGAAAAAGCCCTTAATTCGGTATCCATATTATCCATGATGGAAGACGAGTTGGGCATTCGTATTCACAGAACACCACCCTACAAATCCGAAGTAAACGGGCAGATTGAGCGGTTTCATTCAACTCTCTCAGAGATCATGAGATGCCTCAAGGCTGAAAAGGTATCCCGATCCTTCGAGGAACTGCTCGAAAGAGCCACTAACGAATATAATTTTACAATTCACTCCACAACAGGAAAAAAACCGGTCGAACTCTTCTTTGGTCGATCTCCACAAATAACCCCCGAAGAACTTGATAAAACCAGGCAGAATAATATAGATAAAATTATCCAAAAAAAAAGAACAAGATTTAAGTTATCATAACCAAACCAGGAAACCATGTAAGATGTACCATCCTGGAGACGTCATTTACATAAAGCATAACAAAAGAATTGGTTCTAAACTCACCGTCCGATATAAAAAGGAAGTAGTTAAGGAAAACAAAAATACAACTGTCGTGACTGAATCCGGCAAAACGATCCACAAAAGCAATATTAGGAACTGAACAATAAATTTCATATCTCTCTTTTCAGACATGCATTATGCATCGCGGAAGCGGAAATCCAAATTTTGGACTTCTCTAATTCTCAATTCGTTTCAATACACACTGGACAAACAAAGATACAGAACGGAAATTTCAAATTAATCCATGACATTGACCTCGACCAATACGACCAACTCTTGACCAAAATTTCTCCAATGCTTAAACTTAACGAAACAAGGAACGATTCCCTTTTCCTATACCTTTCCCATGAGCACGAGCAAATAAAAAAATTGATATCTAACCTAAAACCAAAAAGGGTAAGAAGATCTCTAGATTTTATAGGTTCGACGTGGAAGTGGATTGCCGGTAATCCCGACCACAACGATTTCATTACTATCAAAAGAAAAATGAATAACCTACTTACTAACTCTAACGATCAAGTTGTAATAAATAAATTGCATAATGAAAGAATTAATAACATAACCAAGATTACGAATGAGATTGAATCAATGCTAAAAACCAATAAAAATTTCAACAGAGATGTAATATTAAATATTCAATACAAATTTAAAATTTTAAAAGAAGAATTAGTTAACATTAATTTGGCCATACATTGGGCGAAACTAGGAATTGTTAATTCAATGATTTTATCAAAAGAAGAAATAAGCCTAGCTGTAAAAACACTAAATCAAGAGAATGTCCCTTTCACTACTATAGAAGAAGCTCTTAATTTTGCTGAAATAAAGATAATAACAAACACAGCTTCCATACTTTATATTGTTAATATCCCTACTACCGATCCTTCCACATATGAACGAATATTATTAAAACCTGTGAAGAGAAATGGAGTAGCCATAGAAATAGACTATAAAGAAGTTGTAAGAAACAAAAACGAAATTTTTGGCGTAACTAATGATTGTAAAGTAATAAATAGTGTTTCAATTTGTAATAAAAAAGATCTTATAAATATTGCTAACTCAGCATGTATTCCCAACCTATTAAATAGTAAAATAGCAACATGTAATAAAGTGAATAGTCAGCATATCCCGTCGATCGAGGAAATAACAAGTGGAATGATCCTGCTTAACGACTTTAACGGAACTCTCCAAGTCGAATCCACGCCTCGGAACCTTACTGGTACCTTCCTTATTAAATACGAGAAAACCAACATAACGATAAATAATAGAGTATTTGCGGCATACGAAGCTTCTACACACACCGTTCTTCCAGCCATACTGCAGCCAACACCCATAGAGAACAGATTCCATCGACTATTGTCGCTCGAAATGATGGGCGAACTCCACATCAACAATACCAAAAATATCGAGTTGCTCAAAAGCGAAAACGAAGCTTACGCATTCATCAGCTGCGGAACAATAAGTCTCATCGGGATTATCCTAGTAATTATCACCATCTATAGAATCATAACAAGGCATTCAAGTAATGAAACCAGAGTCATGATCCAGCAGCAAGAAATTAAGAACATCGAAGCTCCACCACACACTGAAAGTTTACCAAAAGGAAGAATCCAACAAACA
This sequence comes from Pocota personata, assembly GCA_963082735.1. Classification (NCBI taxonomy): domain Eukaryota; kingdom Metazoa; phylum Arthropoda; class Insecta; order Diptera; family Syrphidae; genus Pocota; species Pocota personata. The sequence goes on along the minus strand of OY720431.1, from coordinate 118,120,564 downwards.
AAGTTCAACGACCTTCCTTACTTTTAGGCGATTGAGGACCATCGCATTTAAAGGGGGAAGAGTTAACATCGTCAACCACTCGCACGCGCAGCGGAAATGCTGACCTAGCGTCTGGGGCGAGAAACGAATTTCCAGGGAAATTCACGTTGGGAAATAAAATGCAAGCTAGGGAAATCAACATTGCAATAAACTAATGAAAATGCAACCTTCAATAATTTTACTTGTACGAGTCTTCTTTATTTTTAAGTTAGTCTTAATCGATACTTCATACAATAAAGGACAGGGCAATCTGCCCTGAAAAGTATTTTTTTTAAATAATTTCGGCGTAAATTCTATTAACTTATACAAGGCTAAAGCTTATCACAACTTTTGAATTCTTGCCTGGATACAAAATCATCTTCTATTTCTCCTTTTAGTACACTATTAGTTGATGTCTTAGATGTCAATTACCGAATGAAATTCCCTCCATCAGATGTCGCTAATAAGTGGAAAAGATTCTTTGTTTATTACTTGAAATGACGTCTGTCAACCAAAAGAGTGATTCATTTTTCTGACCTACGAACAAACAAATTGCGAAAAACAAATTCTACGTTTTCATTCCGAAATAATTAATCCAAATTTAATTTAATTTAAACTATTTTCTGTTGTTAAATAAAAATCAATCAAACTGGGGAACGAAATGTCTGTCTCGCAAATGGAAAGTATCCTTTTCAAACGAATCGAAACCATTTTATTTGTTTTTTTTCCATAATTCACATTCACTCCTATTAATTAGCAAACAAATTGAACAAAAAGAATGTATTTTCCTTAACTCTAATAATTTCCCAAAGAACACATGTTCAACCTCAAATTCGCTGTAAAGGACCTGGAACGACAGTCAAAACGATGCGAAAAGGAGGAAAAACTCGAGAAGGCCAAAGCGAAGAAAGCCATCCAAAAGGGTAACATGGACGTTGCTCGAATACATGCAGAGAATGCAATTCGCCAGAAGAATCAAGCTGTGAACTATCTAAGAATGAGTGCTCGAGTTGATGCTGTAGCCAGTCGGGTACAGTCAGCTCTGACAACGAGAAAAGTCACCAGTTCCATGGCTGGTGTGGTTAAGGCCATGGATGCGGCTATGAAGGGGATGAATTTGGAAAAGATCTCCAATCTGATGGAAAAATTCGAAACACAATTCGAAGATTTAGATGTACAGAGCTCAGTGATGGAGAATACTATGTCGGATACGACGACCACATCGGTGCCACAGGGCGATGTTGATAATCTCCTACAGCAAGTTGCCGATGAGGCTGGGTGAGTCATAATTCAGAGATAACTAAGTTCTCAGCTTAGTCATTAGAGTTGATTAAGTGAGGATAATCATTTCAAAGTTTGCCAGTGGTATAGGTATGTAGGTAATCACTTCCATAGATTTTTTCTCTTTAGTAGAATCCTTTTGCATTCGTGACAGAAAGGCTTTCCGGTTGTCCTTACCATCAGAAGCAAGTGGGGCATGCAACCCCGGATAACTTACTGGTTGTATGCTCCTGTTCTCAGGCTAATACCGATGTATGGCGTATTGGTATGGTGGACGGCCTTGGTCAAAGCTATACACCGAAATTATCTAGGAAAGGTATAAAGATTAGCCTCTCTTTTATGTATGTATTAGTGGGACCCTCAGGATGGCAGCTTGTGTGACCATTTGTCTTAAATCCATCTCTCAGTGGTCCAGTTAGTAAGTTTCTCTCCAGATCATTGTAACGATTTCCAGGCGAAGATTATGGCGATCAATGAGGCCCTGTCGTCGTTGAAGTGGAATGTAATATCCGCGTTGGATATTTTGATTTTCACCGGTTGCTAAACCGCGGTTAAATCCTGGAATCGATCTACTTTTTTACTCGCACCTCTCTGTCTGTCTGTCTGTAAGATGGTGAAGAACCGACTCTTCGTTTCTTTCTGTGCCTTTTCTTTGAAACCCGTTGAGTATTTTCGTGGGTTATGATATTCGTCCGCATAATATTCGCAACTAATTAATTTTATACTTATTTTCGATTTTTAACGGATTTTTTTTATAAAAAAGAAAACGAAATATCCTAACGATGTTATAACAACATGAAGGTGCGACCTCGAGAAATGCTTGGAATGTGGAACCAGCAGATATACCTATATATCCAGCCAATATACCTATATATCCAGCCCTTTGCTCCAACACCACTGGAATTGTGAATACTTAGTGCTTCTGTACCGGTATTACCACCACAAATGTTCGACGAAATATATAGTTGTGTCCCGCCTGTCCGACTGTTTAATCGCAATACACGCAAAGGGATTGTGGAATAACCTGCCTTCCTCAGTATTTCCACAAGTCTATAATTTGCAAAAACTTAATATTAACGCGCATCGTTACCCCACTCCTTATTTGTTCCCTTTAACTCTTCTGTATACATTTTCTTTTCACTCCATCACTGGGTTTTACAAACTTCTAAGAACACAGTTCTAAGAGGTGGAGAATATTAACAAATAAAATCATTAAGCATAACTTCGTTCGAATAAAGAGAGAGAGGCTATTATTCCATACGGAAAGCAGACAGGCCGTTCGGAAAGTCGTTTTCTTGTATAACTTCTGAATTACTGAACAGATTTGTTGGTTAGAGGGCATTTTTGAGAAGCCTCGAGAAAGATTTTTTTTTTTTCAGAAACGTTATGAAACAAACAATACGTTACTTACATATGTATATAAGAAATATGATATCTTTCAAATGAATAACGATATCAAAATCTGAAATCAGGTTTTTTTTCACTTTTTGCAAAAATGGTACCGGCTTTGTGTTTGCGGCATTGTTTTGCAACAGTAGTGTGAAAACCATGCATATACGGGAAGTATTTGTTTAAGTTAACGGAATAGAGGTGCGGTTAGAATTTTTTTTTTTTTGTTATTGTTAGGTAATCCTTTTTAGGTATAAATGTGAAATTTTATGTTGATTTACCAATGAGTTCACCTGTAGTAGTCAAAAGAATAAGTTAAAGTCTGTGGTAATTTTAAAAAAGTCAAATATTGAGATCCGTGTAGTAATTAAATCCCTCACAAAACCAAGAAAAAGTGTGGAAAATGTACTAAGTGAAATACACACAGTTTACGGATCTTTTTGCTCTGTTAAAACCATGGTTTAAAAGTGGTCGGGCTTATTTAAACAAGGTAGGGAATCATTAGAAGATGATGATGAAGTAGCGTCACAACGCACGAAATGGTTCTAAAAGTCAAATATGCACTTATGGAAGATAGTCGATTCAAGCTAAAAAAGTTACAGAAACGATTACGATATACGATTATCTTGGGATGCAAAAAAATTAGCTAAAGGTGGGTGCCCAAAATGCTTACGACGCATTAAAAAAAAGATACCGTGTGGAATGTTGTAAGCAATTTTTGGAACTGTGTGGCGACAATCCAGTCAAATTGCCATGTCTGCTACGAAGTCATGTGGCTTGCAGGAATTATTATTATCATGTGGCACCTAGTGATTATTACCAGTTCCCAAATTTGATGAAAGACTTAAGTTGGCCTTAAATGGGCGTTTTTGAAGACGATCCGGAAAATTATTTTTATGAAGACTTAGAAAAATTAATCTATAGATCTAAGAAGTGTAATTCATGTTCAAGGAGATTATATTGAAAAATTAAATTTTTAAATTGAAATACTAGAGGCGACTGATAAGTTCGCGGCCTAAGGCATTAAGTGAAAGAAGAGATCCGATTAAAAAATTGTATTTCTCAATATCAGATATATCGAGTGAAATGCATTTCTCACATCGGGCATACAGTGCATTAATACCACCGACAGAATATTCTTTTTCTTTGCCTTCAAAATGACTTTCTACCTGGCCTCGTAATTCCACTTTCAAATTGAGAAGAAGGGAAAAAGTCGCTTGGGGCCAAGTCTGGAATGTAAGGCGGATGGTCTATCGTTGAAAAATGTGTGCCTTTTAAGGCCTGTCTCGAAATCCGCAGGTAATCAATCAGCAAACCACCTCCGTTGTCCCAAAAATCAGTCGCCATAAGCTTCGAAGCCGACTTTTCCACTTTGAATTTCTTCGGCGGCCTCTCCCCTTTTTCAATCCACTGCATAGACTCTTCTTTGGACTCCGTATTGTATTGGTGCACCCAATTCCCATCCACAGTTACGATTCGGTTGCAAATTTCGAGATTGTCGTCGTTGCTTTTCGAACAACGTGAGCATTTTCGGTACCCAACGCGCACTATTCTTTTTTTTTTCATGTTTAAATGCTCGTGCAAAATTTCTTCAATTCATTATTTGCTGATGTGCAATTCGTCCACGCTATCTGCCACATTTTTATTCTTCGGTTGGGCAGAACTAATTTTTCAACTTTTCCGACGTTTTCTTCAGACACGACACCCTGGGCGAGGGGTCGTCTTCACAGCTCTGTGGACCTTGTTGAAATAAGCGAGCCCATTTTTTGACCATGGTCTTCGAAAATGTCTTAGACGATTTTCTTTGTTTCACGAGGTACTTTATCACGGCGCAGTACTCAAAATTGCGCAAAATTTCGATTTCGGCTAACATGGTGATGTTTATCCTACCATAGATAATAACAAAATGAGATTATTATCGAAACGAGGTGGTATTTATACTATTAAAGAGTGCCGCAGTTAGTGCTATGACTAATGAGATGACTCGTTGTTGAGAATCCCCTTCCACGAACTTAACAAATTGACCTTAAAGTTTAGGCGCTAGAGAGAGCAATAAGGTTTTGGTATCTATTCCCGCAACCTTAAAAAAGCATCACTCTTGTGACTCTTACTCCACTCTCTATTATGTCTGTCTCTTTGAATTATAACTACGTGGTCAGCATATCCTTGACAAGTTATGCCGAGGTTTGGAAACCTTTACTGTAAGAGAACTCTTTGTGAGCAGCTTTTAGTTGTTCTTATTGTAATGGTTTTCTTTCTGTCCTGGTCCATAACATTTCACACATCCAATTAACCCTGCAGTCATCGCGCACCAAAAAGTCACACCAGTCGTCGCGCGGATTACATATGTAATCCATTTTAAAACTAAAGTAAAACCCGTATGCTTTAATTTTTTCAAATTTATTTTGCTGCAAAATGCAATTACATATTACTTAAAGATAAAAAACATAAATTATTACTTCATAATACAAAAAAAATTAAAAAAATAAAAATTTCGGATTTCTTGTAGAAAAAAAAGGAACTTTGGTGGATTACAATAGTAATCCGCGCGACGACTGCAGGGTTAACTGTGGTCTAGTATCTCTGTTTTCCTTTTGAAAGTTATTCTGAGTACCTGATGAGACGCATTGTCGAAGGCTCCATCAATGTCCAGAAAAGATCTATTGAATTCTAAACTAAACTTATCAGTTGGTATAGTGCAGGAATTGCTGCTTTGTACGGCTGCAAGGTGTTCACGGCCCAGCCTAGCCGCTGTTTTGTATAGATATCTGTTGTCATAACCCAATCTTCTCTGCTGGGCCGTTTATGTCTTTCTTCTTTAATTTTGTTCAATTTATTTATTGTACTCCATTAGTTCGTCAGTGTTGCTTTGCCGGTCTCCGACCCGCTTGACTTTTTCAAAAAGTTTACTCACCTTTATCTCAGTTTGCCTAATGTCTTATTATTGGTTATAGGGCAACTGGTTCCATAGACTGTGTTCGAGCTCTAAGTAGTAGTTTTCCTGTTTTATCCTTCACACTTTTCAAGTTTCACTCTAGTTCTGTACAACTCGCAGTCAGAGTTACCGGGGGTTTCTCATGGGGGTGCCCTCACCGCAGAGACCTTAAACGATAAACGGATATAGATAATTCTACAAGGAATTTCTTAGGCGTTTGCCATCCTTGTTTCATGACTATCATTGTTTGCTTAATCTGTCGATTAATCTCTACCAAATTATATTCCTAGATTTCAATAGCCCTGTAATTGGTGTTAATCTTTCTCACACTTCTATGTATTTTAAAAATAAGTTCAACAATACTTTCTACATAATCCTTATTTTGTTTTGTTTTTTCGCCCACAGCTTGGAATTAAACATGGAACTACCAAGTGGACCACAAGGCTCGACAATTGGCGCATCCACACAGGTTTCCCAGGAACAAGACGAGCTCACTCAACGTTTGGCCCGTCTACGACAGGCCGAGTAATCTGGTGACAGATGTGTCTACAGTCGTTTAATGTTTATACGTGTATATTTGCTAAGAAAGTCCTTCAAGGAATTAAACCACATTTTTTTCTCAATTTTTATGTTCACCATTAATTATTTAATTATATGCTTATAGAGAGAAATAAAGTTTTAAATACAAAAATTAAAAGTGAAAAACTAACATATTCTTAAGTTGTTTGGATTAACTAGTCAGTCGTCTTGTTTGGAGTAGTAGTCTCGGCAAGTGCTGGTGGCGGCTGTTGTTTCTGTTTCATTCGTTTCTGTTTCCCGGGTCCACGAACACGAGGTTCCGCTGGGTTTTTGGGTTTCGGTTTGGGACCACGTTTAAGTTCGGTTTTACGTGTTCGATGAGGTACAACCATTGGCACATGCCGCCAGCTATCATTGTAACGGTCCAAACGTTTCTTTAGTATTTCCACATCTCTCGTCCGTCTTTTTAATATTTTCTTTGTGTTTGTTATCCTAGATTTGTAGTGGTTATATTTTTTTATTAACAAAATGCAAGTTCCGATGAGTTACCTGAGTACTAAACGTTCGTTTTCTGTTTGGGTATCCTGACATTTTCGGTAGAGGCGCTCGACTAAAACTTTATACTTTTGATGATCTGCTTGTATTAGCATATCCTTTAATGAAGATATCTTTATTTCCAATTGAAGTAACAAGTATTATGGGAATAATTTTACTTTGAAAGCAAAATAAAACTATTTTGACAGCGAACTTAGTTGCGGTCGATCACAATAGGGAAATGACAGCAGATGATTCACAATATAATCTTGAATGGCGTTCCAGGCGTTGGATTTCGCAACTTTGAGTGTTATTATACACACGACTTTTGGTACGCACTGAATAATTTCGATTCCATAAATCAAGGTGCAAACAATCAGTCTTTTCTTGAAAATGATTGAACAACGTCATAACTGAGAACAAATTGGCTCCAATTTAAACGTACAGTGATTGTAGACTGTTATTGATAGATAATATCTTCGAATTTTAAAACATTCCAAATCAAATTCATCCCAAACAAAATGGGAAAATCGAAATTGTTGGTGAAGAAAATAGTGAAATTTAATAGTTCCGTTAAAGAGAGCAACATCTGAGAGTATAGTTGTCATAAGAAGCAACTCTCAATCGAAAAAATTGCTATTTGGAAACGACATAAAATTGTAAGTCCCTATTACTCGTGTGTCACACAGCATGAATGGCAAAGATAGCTATGTACATGCGACAATACATACAAAAGTAAAACTACAAAACTTCTGTTTCCGTATTGAAAGCCCTTATGCTTTTGTACGAATTTCCACGTAAAGTAATTGTTGAAATAAAGAGAGGTGTTAAACTACGACTTCTACTATGAGAATAAGGTGAACAATTCAAAGCAACATAAGAATATAAAATCCTTAAAAGAATCAGCCCCTAAGAGACGGAAATGGGTCACCGAAAAGTTTGGATTTTCAATCCTTTTCATAATTTTCCTAATATCTAAGACGTATCAATACTTTCTTCGCTGTTTTCTTATTGACAAAATTTAATTAAAAATATTTAATTCTATATTATTACGGATTACGTATTGATTACTACTATTAGCTTAAAAGTGCTTCTCAAAAATTTTGAATTGTGCTATAATTGAAAATTAAAACATGGCAGCACTATTCCTACCCAGTTCGAAAAAGGACTAGGAAAGTAATTCTAGGGTGCGTTTGAATTGTGTACATTTATTTTTCGTGTATGTATTTGAATTTTAACTATTAGTGCTTGGTGAAAACCCCCGCACGAATTAGAATTCAGGGGTTCATAAACTAAAGAGCGAGTTCCTAGAATACCACCCTAAATGGTTGAATAAATTTTTAAATGTGTGCAATTTGAACACTGCGTTGATTCGTGTGTGTTAGAAATTGAAACTATCCATCGCATCTACATATTTACACATGCAAAATTGACACGACGGAATCAGAAATCTTTCATCTTTTCTATCTGCAAGCCTATTACGCTGCTGAATTGACACAATGGAATTAGAAACTCAAAACTTTCGTTTTTGCAGATCGGCTCACTCAGTTTCAGGCGAACAAATTTTTTTGGGACAATGATTCACAACAAAAGTTTAACGTTTTTTTCTTTTTTCGAATTCTTTGCCCTGCTGATTCTAAATAATGCAACAATTTCTCCGCAATTATTTTTTATTTTTTTTTTTAAACATCGTTATGCTTGAGCAGCGTCTATGTTTTAATACGTAGTTCGCAACGAAACGCTCGCTAGCGTAGCGAGAAATACTAGCTGTCAATTTGACATTTTTATATAATTTGAATTTATTATTCTTATGAATTTGTTAACTGTGGTAATGTAGAAGAAATGCTTAAAAATAAATTTACCGTTTTGCCTATTACGTTCACGATTTATTCTATTTTTGTATTTAACATTTTTTTTTGTCGTACTAGCACACGAGATTAATTCACATCGAAATGTTAACTTTACTTTTTTCGACTTTTACTTCCATAATATAACCTCCATAATATAACAGCTGTACCATTCTTCAAAGCTATTTTGTGTGTTACCATTTCGTACTTAACGTCAAATATAATCAAAATCTTGAGATCAACATTTTTAGAGAAACCAATACTTGCTCTTACAGGCGCAAGTAAAAATCGTTGCGTGGATATGTTTATAGAAATCCCCGACACTTAAATTGAGGTAAATGAGCACGTAATTCGGGGTTAGGTGTTAAATTCGGGTGAGATGTAAATCGAAAACTCGTTAAGTGGAGATCGGGGTATAGTTAAGATGAACCCCGATTATGATCAAATTTTGGCTTACCGGGAATTGGTAATTTTCGCTCAGTCCAATGTCGACTGGAAAATGGATTTATTCACAAAGTCTTGCTGCCATTCGTACGCAGAATTATTGAGAAAAAATCTGGTCAAATTAACATCTGTTCTCAGTGGAAGGCTTAATTTTAATTTTGATTTAGAAGAAGTACAACCGCTGATACCCTTATAGGAATAAATCCATTACCAAGTCGGGCACTATTGTACAATCGATATAGTATTTGTTTTGCTTTTTAAACAATTTGCTGTCGAACATATTTATAACTTATTTCAGTTATCATAAGCCAATAATTTCTTTCTTAAGCACGGTAAAGACTATTTTATCAAACTAATACCGATACATTAGGGATGGCAAACGACTAGTAATGGGCCTCGTAGAAGCAGCATTAAGTTTAAGTTTAAATTTGAGTTTATTTAAGAGAAACAAGAATTTCACATGATACTACAAGATAATAAAATCTTATAATTAAGCATCCAGATAAGATCTACAAAGTTTGTGTCATATAATAACACGAGAGAATGAATAAAAATATGATAATTAATAATTAAATTTAAAGTAAATGAGACGTAAAGCATTGACCAATGAATCCTGGTTCGCTACAAAAACGAGATGATGCCTCTGCAGACGAACCCCTATAGCAACTAGTAAGTCCAACTTCAACTCCTGGGATCACGGTATCCAACCCTTCGAAACTGGCAAAAGCTTTCTGGTCTACTCTGGTAAACCAATCAACACTACTCGCTCTTGCTTACCCCTAAAGCTAGAGACAGCTTTATGTCCTATTCACCTTATGGTGACAGGATAATGACGGCGAGGTTCAAGGTAAGATGAGGAACATAACCATTATCCAGCCCTACGCTCCGCCAAACTATGCAGATGTGGATGACAAGGATGATTTCTATTGCAAGCGATAGACGCAACGACAACACCACGCTCAAACATGTGATGGATCTGTTGACTTCTGTAACGTCAACCCCCATAAAATCAGCTGGGCCTCGACTGATCGACAACGTACATCTAACCAGATTAATTACTTTAACATTAGCCGACGCTTTAGAAATTACATCCAAGATGTTCGTAACAAACGTGGAGCTGTCATCGGAATAAAGAGGGATCACCATCTAATGGTAGCTACTATACGTCTTCGTACTGCATCTGTCAATAGCAATTGATCCAACTTGCTAAGGACACCCAGGTATAATACCGACAGGCTTCGGGATCCCCAAGTCCGCTAACAGATAAGGGACCACTTTGCCACAAATGCAGAAACAATCAGCAGCTTAGCTCCTGAGAGCATCGACGACCACTGGCACGCTGTGAAAAGTGTTTTTACGTCTGGGGCAGACACCATTGTCGGGAGAAGACGAAAAAGCCAAAGCACATGGCTAACAGCAGACACCTGGAGACGGATCTATGAACGTATTGAACTCAAAGCACAGATAGCAGCAACCTTAGCAGTAGAGCTCCCCGAAATATAAGTTTAGTACCGTATGAAGAGAAAGGAAGTGCAGCGTAGTGTAAGATGAGACAAGCGTGACTACATCAATGCACTAGCCACCAAGGCTGAAGAAGCTGCACGGCAGGATGGTCTATAGTATTACTAAGGAACCCGCTGGTGGTCAAAGTTCCAAGCTACATCTAGTAAAAGGACTAGACGGAGAGATGGTGGGAACATTTTGCAGTAGTGCTGAACCACTTGGGCTACAGTGATTTGGACGCAAACTCAGGTGAGCCTTTCGCAGAAATAAATTCTCATATGCGCACATCCCCCCAGTAACGCTGAAATAACGTCGGCGATAAGGGCCCTGAAGAAAAACAAAGCTATTGGCACAGACGACATCCCGGCGGAACTTTTCCAAGCAGCACCCAACATTTCGGCGGAAATCCTACAGGCATTAATAAGGAAAGCATGAGAAGCCGAGGGAAACCTGACGGAATGTGGAAACTGGAGAAGGATATGCGCTCTTCCGGCTGTGACTTTCGAGCCAGATCCTCCTGCATCGACCACATCAACACCTTGCGGATCATCAGTGAATTCAAAGCTTTGGTTTAATAAAATACGAATTTAAATTCGTTTATTTATTATTAAACTATGATTCAAATTCAATTATATATTATTTCATGTTTCTATTTTATCTCACTAGATAAAGATTCAATTTTAATTATTTATAATTTAATATTGATAGTTCTATCAGATTTAAGTAGGAATAAATCTATCAACTGGTTTGACTGAGCGACTTTTAGTTGTATATGTTGAAACTGTTTCGGGTGGAATCTTAGCGTTGATGTAGTTAGCTTTAGTCTCACTACTTATAGTCTTCTCAGCCTTATGCGGATAAGGTGATGGCAATTTTGTTTTGTCACCTTGAGTATTTTCTAAATGGGTTTATGGTGGTTGGGGATTAATAGCAACAACCTTTTATATGAGCATTAGTTTTATTTAAATGTATAGAGTTTCGACGAAATAGTTTTCCATCATCTGTTCGGACGTTGCTACATCAACGTGGTGCATCTATCTTTTCTGCAACGTGGCCAGAGATCCAATTGCGGTGATTTTTTGCAGGCAAACACGATCACCAGGTTTAAGTTCTTGTGCAAACTTGGCTCTAATATAAATTAAGTGCTTTCCGACTGTCACATATTTACTTCAACATATTTTCCCAGACGTTTTCAGTGACTTTAGGTTTTAATTGCTCCATTGTTAGGGGTAGAGTTAAATCGCGTTAAGCGGGACATAAGTCGTTGGTTTGGTGTTTTCTTTGGTTTCGGTGTCTTTTTAGGATTTTCTTAATCCTTCTACGTACCTCTCCGCCAAGCCGATCGATTGCGGAAAGTTAGGACTGGAGGTTCGGCGCTTGAAGTCCAAGTCACAAATTCCTTAAACTTCTTTGATACGAACTACGGTCCATTGTCACTTTCGAGAACCATCGGAATACCGAATGTTCTGAACCATTCTTTGAATTGTTTTATGACTTTTTCTGAAGTCGATCCTTCTAATAGACAAAAATCTAAGAAAATCAAAAGATAATCTTTGAATATGAATGAAAATATGTCCACAGTGACTATTTACCAGGGTAATGAAGGCACCATTTTTATTCGACTTTGTTTTCGACATCTGTGTTGATTCACAAATAGCGCATGATTTCACGAAATTTGTAATAACCTCGGCCATTCCAAACTAAAAAAAAAAACAGCCTCTAGCAAGACTAAATGACCTCTGCATACATTGATGTCCCTCGTGAATTCTTGCAAGCATTGTTTTCTTTAAGGAAATTGGTATTACAACCTTTTAGCCTATCATCAGAACCCCTTCTTCGAGTTCATCTCTAAAATTCCAGTATTTTTTAGCTTTTTCAGAAATTTTAGAATTATCACTAGGCCAACCATCTTCGAAATGCTTTGCTTTGTCCTTAATGGTGTTTTCGACAATCATGTTCCGAGCTCTTTCCGACACCTACAAAAGAGAATTGATTTCCAATTCCTCTTTAGTTTCATCTTTGTCTTGGAGCGGCGCTGAGTTCTTACGGTCTTTACTTAAGGCATCGGCTAGTGCGATTTCTTTCCCTAACCTTTGGCGCATAGGGGATTACTTCGCACAATTCTTTGAATTGTATTGGTTGGCGATTTTAATCTTTTAATATCTTCGACTTTGCTTTTATCTATCTGAATACCCTTTGATGTAAGCACATGGCCTAAGAATTTAACCTTTGTCGAGCAAAATACGTACTTCTCTTTGTTAACAATTTCAATTCATTCTTCGCCTCCGCTTGAATAAGGATGTCCTCCATAGACACTTCGACATTTTGATGTTCCTAAACAAAAAAAAAAATACATAATTTCTTGCAAAACTTCAGGAGCCGAAGCAAAGCCAAATGGAAGTCGAGTATAAGAATATCTCCCCCATAGGGTTGACATTGTAAGATATTTTTGGGTGCTCTCCGACAATTTTATTTACCAAAAACCTTTTTTACAATCGAACAACGTAAAATATTTCGAATTCTTTATTTGAGCCGAAATTTGTTCGAGAGTCTTAAGTGGGTGATGTCTTCTTAAGACTTTTATTTAAATCATTTCTGTTGACCATTTTATCGATTGCAGCTTTTACCATGGCTTGAAGCCTATACGGTACCTTTCGCGGCAGATGCAAGAACGGGATTTTCCACCAAATCAATATCATAAATAAAATCCTTAACACATCCGAGCCCCTCGTATAAGTCCAGGACCGACATTATATCTTCAACACGTACTACCAGTCTCAATTATGCACATGCCTTTCTAAGAATTGGGGACAACCTGCCAGCAACGACTTTAAATTTCAAATTTGCTGTGCGATTTCGAATATTACATGGAACGAATATTTCGCCTAGCACCAAAATCCAACTAAGCGCTTCGTGTGCGATGGAGTCAATCTGCTCCGCTTTCGCTGTCTTCGTAAGTGTCATCAACTGTATTTATGTACTATCTTTTCTTTGCCTACAAGTCCTCGGAAAATGACTCTTTTGTCTGTATGAATGACAAATAGTGTTGTATGCTCTACATTGATTTTTTTTCATGCCAGGTGTATCCCATAGCCCGTATGTCTGTGTGCACTTTAATCAGCATTTGTAGCTGATTGTTGTAGCCTATGTAAATATTTTGTTATTTACCTTATTTCGTCGATTTGCTGTACTTATTTCTTGTTCTTTGTTCATTTGGTTCAACTGCTTTGTAGCCCTACAAATTTTGATGGCCTGATCTAACGTTAGATTATCTTCATGCCTATCACTATTTTATCTCGAACAAGTTCATCCCGAAGGTAATTAAATTGACAGTTTTGTGCTTGTTTTTAATTTTGGTGAAAAAATCATCAAAGCTTTCGTTTTCGATTTGTGCCAGTCGGTTTCAAAGGTCACGCTTATCTTGGGGTCAAAGAAGGATAAAAATGTTAATTGTATGACGTTTATCTAAATGAATTAAATATATCCGTGGTATCTGGTTCTATGGCCAGCATAAAGTATGCTGTTTGTTCTTCTATCTGTTTCTTCCTCAATTCTGCTGTTACTGTATAGGCCTGATATCTTTGCAGCCAATTTTTCCTCTTGATAGACATGTTGATATCGCTTGTTTCTAAATAGCCCTGTGGTTTCAAGAAACCTTCAATACAACTGGGGCCTGGAACCGCATCATCAGGCATTTTTTTACACCACTTCTGACACCATCTTAGGCTAAACCACTAAATAAATGACACGACCAGCCATACTGAATGATCTTTATTGTTGTGACTATTACATGAATGTTGAGTACTTACGTATACGTATATTCTATTACGTAAGAGTGCAGAGGTTTACAACCTATCGTAACACAATGAAATCTACTTACCCAATCACGCCGACGAGGGGACCGTCCTAGGCAGACATGGAGAAGAACAGTCGAGGAGGAATATAGATCATTGGGGATGACTTAGAGGGAGCTCAAGCGCGTTGCAGAACTCCGAACACGATGGCGCGCAGGCGTGGTTGACGCGCTATGCCCCACGAGGAGTAGGAGGATATAACTAACAAATTAATACCGATACATAACTTCAATCTTCCCTTGAATTGTTTCTTGAATTTATTTACTTACTTACGAGTACTTACTTACTTTGGATGGCGCTACAGTCTGAGTAGACCTCTGCAACAACCAACAAACATTCACAGCCAGCTTGATCTTGTGCTAACCGACTCCAGTTTTGCACACGAAGTTGGTTGAGTTCCCTTTTCACTTATGGGGGCCCTTAGGTGAAGTCTTCCTTTACCGCGTCGTTCTTCTGCGATGGATTCGAAGACATTCCGGGGCTGATTTTTGATGTTCATTCACTCTATTTATTCTAGCCTATCAGGCAATGCATTCGTCGAACCCTTCTGACTAGGTAGATTTCGCTATACAACCGAAATAGTTCTTTCCCTCTATTCGCCGTCAATGAAAACGGAACTAAAAATAACTCTAAGAATGTTTCTTCCATCTGCCTTTCATAACGTTCATGCTTATATGCTATACATAGCAGTACTGTAATAATAAGGATCTTGTAGGAAGTCACCTTAGTTGTGTGTGAGAGAGTTATAAAGTTTTGCTACTCAGTTGCCTTCTTAGTTCAAAGAAACAGCAGTGATTATTTGCTTGATCACTGCGCTGGTGTCAATGTTTCAATTCACAATGAAGCCTAAGCAGACAAAATCCTACCTAATCTTAGCTACCTCAAAATTGTAGTTGCCTAATGTAAAATGCTTTTCAAATCGCTGATGTCGACTGTCCTTTTTTAATGACAGCATATATTTTGTTTGCCCTCGTTAACCGTTAAACCCATTTTCGCCGCTTCTGTTTCTATACTCACAAAAGCACAACTGACAGCCGGCTGTGTGCTTCCGATTAAGTCAATGTCGTCGACATACGCGATTAGTTGCACAGACATTTGGAAGATTATACCCCTGATGTTAGCTTGAGAATTTTGTTAGACAGACGCCACTTCTCTAACATCAATAACCTCGGTGAGCAACGTCCATCGTCATCATGCATATACTCGTATGACAACCTTCAAACGAATATAAATAAATGGGATGGATGGAAATTATTTTTTTTTTTAAATTCGGTTTGAATTTTCGCACACAAATCAAGGCACCACCTCAAATTTCTTCTATCATTTACAAATTTCAAATTTCATCTATAACAAAGTTGAAAAAGTGCTCGCAAATTTTTGCTCAGTTTTGACTTTGTTCAATGATTTTATGAAAAAGTTTGATGAATAAGATTAAAATGCTTAATTGAATTACATTTATTTTCTCAATTTATACATACACTGCATTATCATTTTCTTATCCTAATATCCTATAACTTATAGAATTAAGAAATATTAACAGTTTTTATATTTTTAAAAATTATGATGACAATTTTCAATTCCAACGCGTTTTCCCTAAAATACATTTATTTTGTTCTCTTGCGATGTAATTATTCCCATAGAGTAACAGTTTTTCTGATAAAATCTCTTAAAAATCGAGAAAATATCCCCTGAGAGAAAAATGTAGAAAGATGTTTGACGTAAAAGCACTATTTCTTGTGACTGCTTCCAAGTGCTTTCAAATGTCCATCTGTGGAAGGATTTTTAAAAATTATGATGACAAGGTCAGGGGAAGAGTCTTAAGTACAAACAAGGAAATCACTAATGAAGTCAATATCGAAATTGAAAGTTTCAAAAAAAACGATTTTAAAGAATGTTTCGAAAGATGGCTAAATCGACTTAAGAAATGTATTGAAAAAAAAGGAATTTATGCACAGAAATTAAAAAATTATGAAAATTTAGAATATCAAATCAAACTTTTTTTTAAACCTCTACCCTCACAGTTGTTATTCAACCGCCGCCGTATTCAGTCGCATTTTTCTTTTTGCCCCGCAAATTAATTCATTGTTAATTTGTCATTTTTCGCCGCATAAGCAATTTCCCGCTTATTTTTTTGACCCACTTCGCGATTGTATAACTGTTCGCTGACGCGCCCTTTAATTTGTTGTCCTACTTTTTCGTGACCTTACGCAACGACTTATTTTCTGCCATGTCTTGTGGAATGTTAACATTGAGAAAGAAATTGCTGGTCTTTTTGAGTTGGGTTTCGCAAGATCTAGTAACGATGAAACAACCCTGTGTGACCTCAATACTGTGATCTCAAAACAAAATCGGATGCGCAAATTATCGCACACCAAAATACGTGCGAGATCATTAACACAATGCGTGAAGACTTAGATTTTCATTTTCAAGCCCCATCGATTAATCAACCATCTCCCAAGCAACCTGATCCTATGCTCGAAGTGATTTTCGATAAAATTAGTGATGTTCGGTCGACTTTTTCTGATTTTGAGGATAGCATTGGAACAATATGCAGCAAAATTGATCAAGTATCAAACCATACTCAGCATCACCCAATTGTTCAGTACAATACGTCAATCTTGGCTGAACTATTAGATACCGAAGTGGATCCGCCCTCATCTCCACCTTCCTGTCTCCAACGGATGGTTGAAACGGATAACTCCAACGCAAGCGTTACAACTCACCAATCGGAAGTCACGGTAACGTTGTCTCCTCCCGCTGTCGCCCCACGTAAACTCATCAAACAGTTTGGCACTACATGGACACCTTCTGAGTGGCAGCGCAGATTGAACAAGCTAAGGATGGAGAACCAGATGGTCACTACATTCCTCATCAAAGGAGCCCCTCACTACGCGGATGTCCCATGGATTACACAATTTTTCAAAAAGAGATTTGGTATTACGATCCACCAATGCATAATGCTCCTGCCATCCAGCCACAAGAGTAATCGAAATTTCAAATTCGACTTACCGTCTCGATACGAATGGATATTTCAAAGCTCTACTGGTACTGATTTCAAGCTTGGTAAGATGCTCATCAGCAAATCGACCGATAAACTCTGCATTAATGATAAGACTGTAAATAAATCTAAGATTAGTAATAAGCATCCAAAACCTGTTTCCAACTCCCGACCCAAATCTGACACTAACTGGTTCCTAAAAACTAAATTATTCCCCAAATTTACCCCCCCTACCATACCTAAACAAACGTCTTCTTCTTCTTCTTTAAATGCACTTAATGTCGCCGCCCCACCGAAGCCCACACACAAGCGAGTTTCGTTTAAATTAAACCCAACTTCTCACACTGGCACCTCTCAACCGCTACAACCCTCCGCGCCACCTGCCCTCACCACCAATTCTTTCCCTAATTTCAATCTCACAACTGGAGCCAAATACCCTAACTTTATCAGCTCTCATATTCTGAACCCCACAGCTAATGTCTCATCTAATACACCTTTCTCTTCAATCTCTTCCTCCACTGCTCCCAGTCTTGATCCGGTTTTACCGCCTCTAGTTAAACTAACACAGCAAACCTTCGACACCACAGAATGTCGCTACGCACTCTCCAGGCTAAGAGAAAAAAGGGTTTACGAGAATATACGCCTCTTTCTCGCGTATCTTCATGACAAATCTGACTCAGTATGCTATGAGGGTAAAACCAAAACAAGTGTCATGGTTTCCATTCAGCAGGAAGGCCTCCCCATTGAAATAGACAGTCTCAAGAAAATCTATATCAAGTTCCACGAGATTTTTAATTTGTCTCCTCAAAAAGTAGCAGATGACCTTGCTGCTTTTGGCAACTACGTACACTCTAAAAGAACGCAACATCTCCAACGGAGCCGAAGTGACCACAACAAATTTTTTCGTCCATAAACTGCCACTATCATCAGCACTTCAACTGCCTTCCCCCTCGTCCCTACACAACAATCTTCCTCTTACATTTTACTACCAGAACGTAAGAGGCCTACGATCGAAAACCCAAGCTGTTTTGCGCCAATCCCATCCCCTCCCTTTCGATATCTATGCTCTGGCTGAAACCAATCTGATCCCCGACATAAAGAGTCAAGAATTATTCCCCCCTACTTTCAATGTTTTTCGAGACGACGACCCTACCCAACCCTTGGTAGACTCTCCCTCTCGAGGTGTGCTACTGGCCATTCATAATGACCTTGACTCTTCTCTCATTGCCATTTCTTCCTCTTCTAAGGTCGACTTTATTACAATAAAAATAACTTTTCCACACCGATCCCTGTACGTTATGTGTTGTTACATTCTACCAAATCAATCTATCGAATCTTACCAACTTGCTATAGACGCGATTGATCAAATAATCGACCTATCTGATTCCCTCGATGACATCCTCATTTTTGGCGACTTTAATCTACCTCTGCTGCAGTGGAGTCCTTCCGATGATGAATCCTTTTTCATCGCTTCAAATGCCAACTCCACTAAGGAATGTCTCTTCATAGATCGGCTAACTGATTCAAGTCTATGTCAAGTTAGTAATGTCTTAAATTACATGGAAGGCAATTAGACCTTATATTCACAACTGATCCCGTTAACTCCTCAGTCTCGCTTTGTCCCCTAACTCTGTCAACTATTGATAACTTTCATCCTCCCCTTCTTCTTTCACTTTTCCTCAATTCTTCACTTCAATCTACACCTCCTGCATTTCACACTTCTTACGACTTTCATAAAGCTAATTTCCGCAAAATAAATGCCTATCTGAGTAGATGTTCCTTTGATTTTGCTAACTTACCCTTAAACGAAGCCCTCACAATTTTTTACAGAGAAATGTTTAATTCGATTTCTCTTTATGTCCCCTTTTCTCGTCATAAAACTTCATCTTCATCCCCCCCTTGGTATAATCGCAAACTTCGCGCCTTACGTAACAAGAGAAACAAGTTATGGGCAGCTTTCCTTCGTACCAATTCTGTTTTCGACTATTCCAACTATCTCGGTTCCTACCTTCAATTCAATCATCTTTATAACTCTCTCTACCAGCGGCACCTAATTAACGCGAAAGCAAATCTTATAAACGACCCTAAGTCATTTTTTCAATTCGTCAACTATAAAAAAAAATCTGACGGTTACCCTCCGTCCCTCTCTTTTGAAAACATATCTTCAACTAATCCGCAAACCATTGCCAACTTGTTTGCCACCTATTTTAAACAATCCTTCGCCGATAACTCTTTTGAACCAGACCCCTCTTACTTCACTCACCTTCTTAACTTCTCCGTTGGCCCCTTTCTGTCCCTGCCTTTTGATCCTGCTGTAATTGAAAATAAACTACAAAATCTTAATGATGAATTCTCACCCGGCCCAGATGGTCTCCCTGCCATTTTTCTTAAAAAATGCTCTTCCATTCTCTCCCTCCCCCTTTCTCACCTCTTCCGTTTGTCTCTATCACTAGGAGAATTCCCTCAGATTTGGAAGACCTCTTTCATAACCCCCATTCACAAAAAGGGATCAAAGAACGAGGTAACAAACTATCGCCCCATTGCTAAATTTTCTCATCTACCCAAACTTTTCGAAAGTATTTTATACGAAGCCTTAAGCTTTCAGTGCAAGTCTCTTATCTCTCCCACCCAACACAGCTTTCTGAAAGGTAGATCAACTACCACTAACTTAGTCGAATTCGTGTCCTTCGCCCTGTCTGCCTTAGAGAATGGCAAAGAAGTCGACGTTATTGCAACTGATTTTAGTAAGGCTTTTGATAAGATATCTCATAACTTAATCCTCTTCAAATTGTCTGCCCTCGGTTTCGAACCCATATTGTTAAAATGGATATCTTCTTACCTGGAAAACCGTTCTTACAGAGTTCGCTTCAGATCCATCTTATCGACTCCCTTCTTGGCCACCTCTGGTGTTCCGCAAGGCGGCCATCTAGGTCCCCTTCTCTTCATTCTAACCATAAACGATGTCGAGAGGGTTATTAAACATTCTTCCCTCTCTCTGTACCCTGATGATACCAAATTTTTCAAAGCCATCTCTTCACCACATGACTACTGCCTCCTTCAACAAGACCTTGATAGTTTTTCGAACTGGTGCCTACAAAATCGCTTAGAGATCAATATCGCCAAATGTCAATCCATTACCTTATCACGTAAGCACCACGTTTACCTTTACCTTCTTCATGGTCAACCTATATCCATCGTTCAGTCTCTCCGTGATCTTGGAATATTGTACGATAGGAAACTAAATTTTCATTCACATATTGATGAGATAATTCGTAAAGCTAACTCATCACTTGGCTTTGTCAAACGATGGTCCAAAGAATTCTCCGACCCTTACGTGACCAGATCCCTCTACATTACCTTTGTGCGCCCCCTCCTTGAATATGCCAGTCAAGCGTGGTCACCCTTTCAGCAAGTTCATGTGACCAGAATCGAGAATGTTCAACGTCGATTTCTTCGATTTGCCCTTCGAGGTCTTCCTTGGAACGATCCATTTATCTTGCCTCCCTATCAAGACCGCCTCAACCTCATCAACCTGAGTACTCTAGAGAAACGCAGAGATGTTGCAGACATTCTTTTCATTCATCGACTTCTTTTAGGCTCTGTCGATTGCGCATCTCTTTATAATTCAATTTTTTTCAATACCAACCCACGAAATTTACGATGCCCTCGTCTTTTCTATTTACCGTCCCACCGCACTTCATATGGATCTAATGAACCAATTTCGCGTATGCTGCGAAAAGTGAATTTAAACCTCACCCAGTTTGATTTTAACCTCAGCACCCCCTGCCTCAAAACCGAACTCCTTCACCATTCTCCTTAACTTTAAGTCTTAGTTTTAAGTTTTAGTTTTAAGTTTTAGTTTTAAGTTTTAGGTTTAAGTTTTAGCCTTAAGTTAGTTGTAACTTGTAATAAGCCAAATAAATGGGGGCTTTCGCCCCCACCAAAATTAAAAATTAATTAAATTAACGACGTACTTTAATTTCATTAAAATCGGTAATTACCTCGTAATAGACTGATAGCTTTCACGAAGCTATTTACGGCGATGGTTGTGTCTTATACTGAATATCTCATCAGAATTCTTAGGTTACAAATGATGACAGCCACGCCCACTTTCTTCTAAAGAAAAGCATTCTTCGCGGAAATATCCCCTGAGTGGAACGATGTAACTGCGACTCCAACTTTAAAAAAAATCTCAAAAGTCCAACAACATGTTGGTGCTCACTTACCAGTAATTGACTAGGTCCTTTAAGCATGGCGTACAACAACCGATTACGAATTCTTTTTTTATTATTATTTAATTTAACGCCTATTAATATCGTTGCAATAACTTCTGAATGAGTCGCTCGCCCAAACTATGTAAGCTATACATTTGCCCTGAAATGGTAACTTCGTACGGCTTTAACTCCTGAACGGGAAGAGTCTGTTTTTTATTACAGTTTTGAAATCAGTACAATAAAATGCGTCGAATGGCATCTAAACTTCATGCATGCCAACAAAAATTCTAATTATTGCACCACCACCTATCAAAAATGGCTTTTAAAGGTTCTAATTAATTATTGGTAAGGGAGCGTCAAAATCGATTTACACTTCTGGCTTTCTTTTGAGCTTATCCACACGTCAAAACGATATGAAGATGTTCCGGTAAAGTAAAATTTAGCTATAAATAGTGTAGAGTTTTTTTTTTCCCTCCACATTTTTCTTTTCACATCCTCATAATCACTGATTTTACTCTCATATGAGCATAAACATTAATTATTGAAAAACAAAAACAATGTTTGCGATCAGAACTCCATCTGCTCCCCTTTTATTTAGTTATTATTTTTGGCTTATGATTCAAGATATAACTTAAATAATCCAATCAATATCATAAACGAAACTAATTTCTTTATAAACTTATTTCTTAAAATTGGTCTCCACCATGCCACTTTAACTGAGTTTCGTGGCTCATACTTTTTAACATCAACTTCTTTGTCATTCACGTTGACATAACGATTAAAAGTGGCACGATCCGCAGATGACTTTCTTTCAAACGTTAGGAATGCAAAACAACCAGAATGATTTTGTTTGATGTTCGCATGAGTTACTATTCCATATCTTGCAAAGCTTCTCTTTAAATCGGTTTCAGTAATATTTGAAGGGAGACCTGTAACAAACACTTTCTTCTCCATGTCTTTTTCAGATTTTTGCGGATCAATATTTTTGCCATCTAATGAATGTGGTCGACTTTGCAGCACATATTCAATACTACTTGGGTCGGCAAATGTAACAAATCCGTACCCTAGAGATCTTCCGGTTTCATTGTTTTTCACTACAACACAATTGACGACTTCGCCAAAACGACAAAAATATTTTAACAGATTCTCCTTCGTTGTTTCCCATGACAAACCGCCAACAAATAATTTAGCTCTTTCATTTTCCTCTGTCATTTTTTTTTTTTTTTTTTGCTTTTCTAATATTTTGTATGCACCAATGTACTTGTGACCGAAGTATGAGTACTTTATATTAATCTCCAACAGCGTAGATAGTATTTAAATCTTAAATTTCAGAACTCTGACGTGTCCGGACATGTTATATGGAAAAACTGGTGTTTATAATCTTTTTGATTGCTCTGAATAGAATAATATATTTTCTGGCCCGCTAATTATTATTTATTAGGCATTGATTTATTAATAGCAATTGCAATAATTATGATTTTACAATACAGTATACATAGATAAGAGACACAATGTAGAACGAAATGAATCGCCAAATACGTGGTGATTAGTAAGCGTTCCAGGATCGGAAATCTAAACGTATGTTGCAAGAATTTGCATT
This sequence comes from Pocota personata, assembly GCA_963082735.1. Classification (NCBI taxonomy): domain Eukaryota; kingdom Metazoa; phylum Arthropoda; class Insecta; order Diptera; family Syrphidae; genus Pocota; species Pocota personata. The sequence continues at coordinate 118,097,428 of OY720431.1, read as the reverse complement.
CAGTGTTTTTGTGTGCAACTATAGGTTTGTTTGATAATCGCATTAAATCGCCTTGGTGCGCGCTGATTTCGTATTTCATTTCATTTTTGATGCATTTTTATTTCTCAATTCATTATACCTTATATGCCAGACAAAAAACGCTTAAAACAAGCTTAACTATCTTGTTATTTTATTCTAACTTACTGGCCCTATGCGGGCGCTCTAAGCTAAACCTAATACTTAAAACTATGTCTTTCGACGTAACTTACTTTAATTCTTTATTTGTTTTATTATCTTTTTATTTTTTGTTACTAAGGAAAAATGTTAATCAAGTGATTTGATTGTTCTTATATATAAAACTTACAAAGCTACCTTCAAATAAACCTTAAGCTATCTTATTCTATCTTAACCTATCTTATTCTATTCTCTACGTACTGTTTTCTTCTTTTTTTTTATTATTATTATCTACAATCTACCTAAACCTAAACTATGTAAGTCGGCCATGGGCAATGTACAGCCAACCTTGAACATCAAGCAGGCTACCTTGGATTATGGGGAAACAACGAAGGAGTTTCCCCTCTTTCGGCTAGCCACCAGAAATGTCCGTACTGACGTTGTAGGTCCTCAATATCGCGACTTAATACCACCCTACTGAACCGGAGACGCTCTACACTGCTGTGTGCAACGTCTCCGTCGTAGTTGAGTCGTCCACAGCTTTCCGAGCAACATGGAAGATTAGCGGCACCGCCAATCTGCCCTGGATCAAACCTTTCTCATCAAAGTAGTGGAACGCCTCCGGGGGGACAAAGCTATTGAGGCGCACTCTCTCGTGATACTCGTAATTGGGTTAATAAGCCCCGGAGATCAGGTTGTTCGTAGAGCTTATTGCTCTTGCAATGTGCTTTCGAATCAACGAAATTATATACACTTATTAGGTTAGCCCTGTTGTATAGAACCTCATTGGGATAGAATTTTATGTAGTGAGACTCTGGTGTTCTGTACAAATGAAGGCAGACCCGAAGGCAAGCCGTTTTATACTCCCAAATCTTTTCCAACAAGCTGGCTCCCATGTTGAACCACACGGGACATCCAAATACGAGCATGATTACTTACAGATTACTTTTACCCTTGCATCGAGTTGCTTGCTATAAAAAAGTCTCTTTGTAAGGGAAAAGCACCTTTGGCTCTGGCCAGAGCAGCATCTATATGTTTGTTAAAATACAGATATTGGTCTTGAACTTCCAGTCATCGCAATATCGCTGAATCTTGTCGAAGTCACGTTGCAAGAGAAGTGCAATAACCTCGATTTTTGGTCCTGTGTTCGGTGTATTAACCGCACCTTGTTGCAGACCGTTTTTGATTAGAAATGTTCCAGCAGAAGTCATGTTATAGAGTAGCAATGGTTTGCTTATGCCCAGCCTGCTTAGCTTGTAGAAGAGTCCCTCTAACCATACGGTGTGGAAGGCCTTCTCCAAGTCAATCAGGCAGGCACCCGTGCATTGGGCGCTGATTTCGCAATAACGTGATCAATGTCCGCGAGTTCTGCACTAAATTCGCAGTAATTCTTACAGTACAGGTTTAGATGTATGCACTGGGGTTGCACCAAACTCACCCCAGATATTTTTCCGGTCAAAAAAAAGTCATGTCAAAATACTAAATTGTTGGCTACCATCCAGTAGTGCTATTGTGTTTGTGACCAAATACTTTGCGTTGTATAGGAAAATATTACTTAAAATGTGCAAATATGAGATACAAAAATTTATAAAATATAATAGTCAAAAATACAAAGCCAAACCGCTTCACTTGTGAAAATCAAAAAAAAAAAAAAAAAACATAAAAAAGAATTTCTGAAATTTGTCGGGGGTTTTTTACAGCCCCGGAAATGCACAGACACTACCCAATATTCTTCTCTCAACCGATTCAGTGCAAATCGCAAAGATAATTGTCGATAGTTACAAAAACAAAAATCTAGGTATTATTCTCTTAACCCAAGGCAGATGTGCAGCGAAGTAAAGTACACATGTATACATATATACCTGTGTGCAAAATAATAGTAGTGGTACATATTGTAATATGCGAGCTACGGCTCGAGTAGATAAAACAATATTCTGTGAAATTTATTTCTTTATTTTCTAGTCTATAGAACAATTCAGGTTCACACTATATTATTCTTCGCAATTCTTTTCTTACAATGGTCTCTGTCCTCTCAAATCACTTTATCTCCTTTCGATTACTTAATTCACAAATCCAAACTAATTACTTCTTCTTGTTAAATCTCAACTTTCAATTTATCATAAAATTACAACTTCGCCCATTATCACTTTTCTAATCTCTTCGCCACAGTTTAAAAACTACTGCTGCTTTCTCAATCGCCATCTGTCCTTATATAGCAGAAGTTTCTGATAGCCAGAAACTTCTAGCAAATTCTTCGACCACTGGAACAAGAGAAATAATTCTTGCAGTTATAATTCCCTTTTATCCCTGATATTATTCGTCTCTTTCGTTGACTTGAGCTGTGGAGACTTCGTCCCAGACACGAACCTCGAATGAAAGGACAGTTCGAACCAAAATTCTGCCAGAATGAAAAGTCACTTCGGAATTTGCTGCATAGTCGTAGGAGCGTAGTTATTATTATGCTACACTGCCCCCCTCTTAGACGTGTTCGTCCCGAACAAGTGCATCCTCATTTCGGCCATTGTATCGACTCAGTCGGTCCACATGAACCACTTTCATTTTGGCCCTCGGTCCTCGCTGGATGCGGTAGACAACATCGTTGATGCGGGTTACTATTCTGTAGGGACCTTCCCAGTTCCGCTGTAATTTAGGTGATTTCCCCTTTTGGCGATGGGGATTATACAGCCACACCAGATCTCCTTCCTGGAATCCTGACGTTGTTGCCTTGGCATCATACCTGGTCTTCATGCGGTCGCTCGTCATCTTAATCTGGCTTCTGGTCCTTTGGTGTATGTCCCTAAGCCTTTCCCTAAGGTCTGCCGCGTACTCTTCTTCATTTCTGGGCTCATTGGTAGGAGATCCAAATTTCACCTCACTGGGTAAACGAGCTATTCCACCAAATAAGATTTCGAACGGCGTATGTCGAGTAGTGCTACGCACGGCACTTCTATAGGCCATCAAAAACAAGGGAATCTGCCGGTCCCAATCCCGTTGGTAGTCACCTACGACCTTCGAGAGATGTTCGTCCAAAGTCCTATTGAAACGCTCCACCATACCGTCCGACTGTGGATGAAGCGGGGTTGTCCGTGTCTTTTTGATTCCGAGTAGTTGACACATCTCTTGGAAGATTCTTGACTCGAAGTTCCGCCCTTGGTCAGAATGCAATTCCAAGGGCACACCGAATCTGCTAACCCAATTGTAGACGATCTGCTCCGCCACGGTTCTGGCTTCCTGGTTAGGGATCGGAAACGCTTCCGGCCACTTACTGAAGTAGTCCATCACTACGAGTATATACCGATTACCATTGTCGGTTTCCGGAAAGGGCCCTGCGATGTCAATGGCGATTCGTTCGAAAGGTGCTCCCACGTTGTATTGGTGCATCTTACCTCGAGTTCTGATTCTCGGACCCTTGCTAGCTGCACACACGTCGCATTTTCTGCACCAGTCTTCGATATCTTCCTTCGCTTTTAACCAATAAAAACGTTCTCGTACCTTTTCCAGCGTCTTATTCACTCCCAAGTGGCCTCCGGTCGCCCCGCCATGCATTTCCTGTAACACCTCCTTGACCCTCGTCCGCGGTACGACAAGTTGCATTACAAACGACTTTCCGTCGGAGGATTCCCATTTTCTTCTCAGAACACCTTCTTGGACATGGAGGGAGTCCCACTGCGCAAAATATGCCTTTAAGGTCGGGCTTCTGTGAGAGATGTCCTGATGATCCGGTTTCTCCATGTTCTCCTTTCAGGCCAGAATCGGCTCGATATCCGGGTCTTCCTTCTGAGCGTTCCGGATCTCATCTACGCTCCAGCCGGCGATAGGTTCGGCTCTCATTCTTTGGATGGAAACCAGCTCTCGTTCTTCCTGATGCCCACAATGTTTACAATCCGTTCTGCATGGTCTCCGGGACAGTGCATCCGCATTAGAGTGGAGTTTTCCTTTACGATGCTGTATTTCGTAGTCGTAGATTTGCAGCCTTTCGATCCATCTTGCGACCTGACCCTCAGGACTCTTGAACTGTAATAGCCATTTTAAGGCTGCATGGTCTGTGCGAAGAACGAACTTCCTCCCGTAGAGGTATTTGTGAAAATGCTTCGTAGCCAAGATCAAAGCTAGAAGTTCTCTCCTTGTCACGCAGTAGTTCCTTTCTGGTTTAGAGAGCACCTTGATAAAGTACGCAACCACCTTCTCTTGGCCGTCATGCACCTGGGAGAGTACGGCACCTACCCCGACATTACTAGCATCTGCATCCACAATGAACGTTTCCCCGGGAGTGGGGTAAGCCAGTATCGGGGCATCGCATAGCCGTTGTTTAAGTGCCTTGAAGCTCTTCTCACACTCAATGGACCATTTGAATTGTTTTCCCTTTTCCGTCAACTGGTGCAGGCTCTTTGCGATCCCGGCAAAATCCTTCACGAACCGTCTGTAGTAGGTGGCTAGGCCCAGGAAGCTCCTTAGTTGGTGTTTATCTTTCGGGACTGGCCAGTTTTTCTCCGCTTCGACCTTCTCTGAATCGGTTCTCACTCCTTTCGCTGAAATTATGTGCCCCAAGTACTTGGCTTCCGCTCTAAACAGGGCGCACTTCTTGGGGTTGAGGTTCAGGTGGGCACTTCGAAGCCTTTGAAACACATCCCTTAGATTGTCTCGGTGTTGCGTAAACGTTTTTCCTACGACGATGACATCATCCAAGTATACCAAACAGGTTTTCCATGTTAACCCTTGCAGGACACATTCCATCAATCGCTCGAAAGTCGCCGGAGCATTGCACAGCCCGAATGGCATTACCGTGAATTACCATAGCCCATTTCCTGCGGTGAAGGCGGTTTTCTCCCGGTCTTCTGGATGGATCTGTACCTGCCAGTAGCCACTCTTCAAGTCGAGAGTGGAAAACCATCGGGCTCCTGATAGTGTGTCTAGCGTGTCGTCAATCCGTGGCAGAGGGTAGCTGTCTTTCTTGATGACGTAATTGAGCTGCCGATAGTCCACGCAGAACCGCGTGCTGCCATCTTTCTTCTTAACCAGTACAACCGGTGATGCCCACGGACTTTTGGAACTTTCAATCAGACCTTCTTTCTCCATTGCCGATACCATCTCTGCAACTTCTGTCTGCTTTGCCAATGGAAGGCGCCTAGCAGGCTGACGAATTGGTCTAGTATCACCAGTGTCTATTCGATGTTGTACCAGGTGTGTTCGGCCGTATTCTCCGTCCTGTGAGACAAATACATCAGCGTACTCTTTGATAAGATTCTCTGCCATAGTTCGCTGCTCCTGATTCAGCTCACTGGACTGGAGAATCGTCTCTCTCGTTTCCGCTGTCCAAGGTGATGGGAGAGGTTTTGGAGCATAACGCTCAGATATTGTTGCGACAGCGGTAATCGGCGTGCATTTTCCAGTCACCTCCCCTCGCCTTAGTTTGACAGTGTGTGGTCTTGCGTTCAAAACCCTCACTGGAACCATGGTGTTCTTTGGTTCCACTAACGTCTTTCCCACGATGTAGTCTTGAGAATTCTTCTCTGGGTCTGGTTCTACTATGTAGAATCGGTGGCTCCCAAGATCACCTTCCAGCTTCGTCCAAATGATTGTCTCTGAAGACGGTGGCAAAACTTCGTCTTTGCTGATGACTGTCCTGAGAGTTACGGCATTCTCGTTTCCGTACACCATCGGAATCTCCACATTTCGATACCTCAGTACTTGCATCCCGATGTCCAAGATTACTTCATTTGCTTTCATGAAGTCTACTCCGATGATGCACTCGTCGCATATATCTGCCACCAGAAACGCATGGGAGAACGTCAGTCCTGCCAGAGTAATCGTAAGACGAACTTCTCCAAATACCTTCGCCATTTCCCCTGTTGCAGTCTTCAGGCAGTAGCTGTTGGTGTTGTGCAGCCAGGAGCTTTTGACGGTATCTCTTCTTACAATGGAGGCAGTGGCACCTGTGTCGATGGTGGCTACGCACTTCTTCTCGTTGATTAGTGCCTCCACTGTCAGGCTCTTGTTACCCCGTTTGGTTTGCAAAACTTGCTGGTTCCTCTTCCACGTCAAACTCTACGTCGTGCGGATTTTCACCTTCCTGCGTTACTGCTTCTTCCAGACGAATCAGTAGGGCATCTTTTCCCCCAGTTGTGTCGAGGTTCCGCTTACTGAGTTCTGCCTTTAGTTGAGTTATAGTTAGTTTTCCCAATTTGCGACCCATTTTGCGCAACTAATTAACTCAACACAGAAATCGTTTTTTTTTTTTTTTTTGCTTGTGCAATTTCACACCACGGAAATAGTTATTCACAGAATAAGTTTTATCCCACTTCTGACACCAATGTAATATGCGAGCTATGGCTCGAGTAGATAAAACAATATTCTGTGAAATTTATTTCTTTATTTTCTAGTCTATAGAACAATTCAGGTTCACACTATATTATTCTTCGCAATTCTTTTCTTACAATGGTCTCTGTCCTCTCAAATCACTTTATCTCCTTTCAATTACTTAATTCACAAATCCAAACTAATTACTTTTTCTTGTTAAATCTCACCTTTCAATTTATCACAAAATTACAACTTCGCCCATTATCACTTTTCTAATCTCTTCGCCACAGTTTAAAAACTACTGCTGCTTTCTCAATCGCCATCTGTCCTTATATAGTAGAAGTTTCTGATAGCCTGAAACTTCTAGCAAATTCTTCGACCACTGGAACAAGAGAAATAATTCTTGCAGTTATAATTCCCTTTTATCCCTGATATTATTCGTCTCTTTCGTTGACATGAGCTGTGGAGACTTCGTTTGCTGCATAGTCGTAGGAGCGTAGTTATTATTATGCTACAATATGTATGTAAGTAAATTTTCTAAGTCAGAAAAAAAAAATCCAATGAAAAGTATATAACTATTGATCATTTATTTATTCTTATTATCATTTAATTTTAAATACTTAAAATTAATCATGTTTCATAATTTCTTGTAAATAATAAAAAACAAAAACCCAATAATTAAAAAATTTTGTTTATCCAAAAAAATAGCAGTAATCCAAATTTTCGGTAATTGTGCAAGAAAAAACTTATTATTATAAAAAATTTATTTAATAACAGATATATAAAATATTTAATATTGTAACATAATGTAGCATAATAACTACGCCCTCGAACAGGCAACAAATTCCGAAGTGTCTTTTCATTTGAGGTTCGTGTCTGAAATTAGTCACCACAGCTCGGTTAATATCGCGGATAAAAGAGAACAAGAGAGAATTATAACTGCACGAAATGATTGTCATCTTGGAATTATTACATAAGAATTTTTCTTGTTCCAGTGGTCGAAGAATTTGCTAGAAGTTTCTGGCTATCAGAAACTTCTGCTATATAAGGACAGATGGCGATCAAAAAGGGGCAGTAGTTTCTAAACTGTGGCGAAGAGATTAGAAAAGTGATAATGGGCGAAGTTGTAATTTTGTGATAAATTGAAAGATGAGATTTAACAAGAAGAAGTAATTAGTTTGGATTCGTGAATTAAGTAAGCGAAAGGAGATAAAGTGATTAGAGAGGAAAGAGACATTGTAAGAAAAGAATTGCGAAGAATAGCATAGTGTGAACCTGAATTGTTCTATAGACTAGAAAATAAAGAAATAATTTCACAGAATATTGTTTTACCTACTCGAGCCGTAGCTCGCATATTACAATATCATGTAGAGTGACCTTTATTGGCGATCACAGCTGAACATCGATGTGACATGAAGTCCAGTAAATATTGACATCACTGCAATGGAATATCTGTCCAAACTGGACTGGAAAATTCGTCAAAATTCTGAAGACAAAAAACGCAGAACCAATTCTTTGCTAGCCTACTAGTATGTTTGAGGTCATTATCTTGCTGGAATATCCACTTAAGTGGCATATTCCAGTCGGAGTATGGTAGCATTACAGTTTCCATTATTTTGACATACAACTTTGTATCCATATTGTCTTTTATTCAATATAGTGAACCTGTGCCGTTGTAAGAAAAACAACCCCAAACTTTAGTTTTCGCTCCACCATGTTTTACTGTCCGCAAAACATAGCGAGGATTAATTCCAATTTTACTTAATGCCGTACATATTGCCTATATCCTCTGGATCCAAAAAGAATAACTTTTGTTTCGTCCGTGAACAAAACATTTCGCCATTTGGTAGTGGGCCAATTAAAATGCTCTTTTGCAAATGACATGTCTCGATTTCAGAAGTGGAATCTTTCTCGGACTGCTCCCGAACAAATTAGCTTCAATAAGTCTTCTCCTAATTACGCAAGTATTAACATCGAGATTAAGCGTTTGCTTTATTTTGGAAGAAGTCGTATAGGGATCACTGTGTGCCAATCGGTCAATTTTGGGCACCTCATGCTGTGGTATTTTTCTTTTTCGGCCTCGAGTTTCTTCTTTTTCCACTCACTTTTTAGCATTTGCCACCATTTTAGCAGAGCTCAATATCCTGGACAAAGCAACAATATCCTGGATAAATTGAAATGATTTGCCACCCGAAAGCAACTTTTTTATCAACTCCCGCTTTTCCGGAGTACAATACTTTAATAGTCTGATAGTAGGCTTGTAATATTAGTAAAAATTATTTTAATTCTTAATGTAAATACTTAATAAACTCACCAGAAACAAAAACCTTAATATTTAATATATTGTAATATGCGAGCCACTGCTCGAGTAGATAAAACGATATTCTGTGAAATTATTTCTTTATTTTCTAGTCTATAGAACAATTCAAGTTCACACTATACTATTCTTCGCAAACTCCTTCCTTACAAGGTCTCTTTCTTCTCAAATCACTTTATCTCCTTTCAATTACTTAATTCACAAATCCAAAGTAATTACTTCTTCTTGTTAACTCTCAACTTTCAATTTATCACAAAATTACAACTTCGGCTGTTATCACTTTTCCAATCTCGTCGTGCGGTTCAAAACCAACTTCCTTGCCTCGATCGCCATCTGTCCTTATATAGCAGCATTTCTTATAGCCAGAAACTTCTAGCAAATTCTTCGACCACTGGAACAAGAAAATTCTGATGTAATAATTCCAAGATGACAATAAGTTCTTGCGGTTATAATTCTCTCTTATCCGTGACGTTGTCTTAGATATTATCCGTCTCTTATCGTGGACACGAACTGCAGACACGAACCTCGAATGAAAAGACACTTCGGAACAAAATTATGCCAGAATGAATAGACACTTCGGAATTTGTTGCCTGTTTGAGGGCGTAGTTCTTATGCTACATTATGTTACAATATTTTAATCGCTTCTGAATTTTTTTATTAAAGAATTTGATAACGCTATTATTATTTTGCACAAGATAAATACCACGCTTTTCAAACAAACTAAAGGTATACTTTGACAACTTACCATGTGTCTTGAATAATTTCATGATGTTGTTAACTAAGCTTCAGTTAACCTAAAATGGTGAAAGACTTTGAACACAACTCATACCCGGAATTTCCCATTCAAACAAACCCCGCTTGAGATATTGTCAAAAGCTTTTTTTTTAGGTTGGTACATCTGTCATCTGGCGCTCAAATATCTGTTTGAGCGCCATTTGTCGGGAGTTTGTGCGTGATAGCTTTGTAAACAAGTCAGTGTTTGTTGTGTTCTGCGAATTTCTTTGAATTTGTTGCAGAAACAACATCGCATTGATGTCGCTAAAGAAATGCTTTCTTTGGGCCAAAATGTTATCATTACCGGTAACGAGACATAGGTCTATGAATATGACATCGAAACTAACCAACAATCATCGGAATCATAGTCATCTCAGATGAGCCAAAACCCAAAAAACCAAGACAGAGTCAATCCAAAATCAAAGCTTTGTGGACCGTTTTCTTTGATTGCCGTGGTGTGGTCTACTCCGAATTTCTTCCGCCAGGCCAGATTTACTATCGCTTTAATATGCCCAAGCGTTTGAGGGAAAATGTTCGTCGCAAGAGGCCAGAATTGTGGAGGAACAACTCGTGGTTTCTACACCGTAACTCACCGGCTCACACACCTAGTCTTGTAAGCGACTATTTGATCAAAAACAACGTTCATACCATTCCGTAAGCTCCGTATTCACCTGACAAGGCTTCTTGTGACTTTTTCTTATTCCCACGACTCAAGTTACCACTTCGCGGAAAGTGTTTTGAGATGATTGAGACGATAAAGGAGAATTCGCAGAAGGAGCTGAAGGCGATTGAAATAAAAACTTTTTTGAAGATTGGAGGAACCGTTGGAATATGTGTTATCTTCTGTAGTTATTTCATTTAATTAGTTTTATTTATTTGATTTGCAAATCTAGAGCTGAATTTAAAAAAAAAAAGATGGTGTAATTGTTAAAGTACGGTGATTACGAATGTATAACATTTCATCGGTATATATTTCACCGTTCATTATAAGATCATATACCTAATACTGAGCAGTGTGAAATGCAAAAATTGTTCGGAAGAATCCTTTTTAACAGTATGGCACATCATTTGTTGCTGTCAATCATGGTGCAGACGATCAATCTTTTTCGCCAATCAGATTGAAGAAATCAATGTTCCCAAATGATTGAAAAATTATTTCGATACAAACATTCAAACAACTTTTCAATCTTTTCTTCAAACGAATTGAAATAGAGGCACATTTTAAAATTTCTTCAATCATTTACATACTCAGGTTGAATTTCATCAATCACAGTCTTTAATCTCTGTACGTCAAAATGGGCAACAATTTGTGCTCGGTTATAGCGTCATCTAATCATTTTGAAGAGAAGATTTATCGTCATCACCGTGCTTTAAAACTAACCTCACAGCTTACTTTGATAGAAGTTAAACCGCTGTTCTTCTACCATTATTAGCGAATAGGCAAAAGTATACCCAAGACTGGACATGACAACGTGTTTGTATATCCGGCATTCAATTCTGCGTTTATGCATAGGATTGTCTGGGAATGTTATATGTGATCAAATCTTCTTCCATTCACTGATAACCTCATTCAAAGCGGTTCTGCAGTTTTCCACTTCATTCGTTTATATACACGAACAGACAGAAAAATTACACGGAAAGATTGCGTATACGCCTATGTAAATGAATATTTTTCCTACTGCTTTAAGAGATCTTAAACTTGAAGAACTTACACATTTAACACCGATGCCAAAACATAATATTCTTTAGAACATTGATGCGTTGGATGGCACATGGGGGCGTGGCACATCCTATTAAATCTACAACTCGTATAACTCCTATAGAGATAGTACACTAATCGGTTTTATCAGACTACGGCCAAAAGTATGGTTATGGTTTTCACCTGTCTGTAACGATACATGCATGTACGTACTTATATACAGGGTTTTTCAATAAGGACATAACAACTCTTCCACAGATATCGTTCCTGAGCTCATCTAACGTTATTGTCTTGTTGGCATAAACCAATGTAACCCTATAAAAAGAAATCCATCGACGTTCAATCGCATTAGTGAGCTAGCCATTCGACCGTTCTATTTCTCGAGATTACACAATTCCGAACATCATAGATCAATTGTTTGGCCAGCTGTGTGGCATGTGGCACCATCTTGTTGAAACCACATATCACAAGTCCATCCAATTTTAGCCAAAAATAGTCTTCCAACATGGCACGATAGCGAACTCTAACACATATTTTGCTTATTGACAAAGTCATTAAGGCAAAAATGAGCTTCATCGCTGAAGATGATTTTTCGATGAAATTCAGGGTTTTCTTCAAACTTTCGCAGACCCCAATCAGAGAAGTGCCGGCGCTTCAAATGATCAAGAGGCTTCAGTTCTTGAGTTAATTTGATCTTGTTAGAAGTAGGTCAATAAAGATATTGGCCTACTTCGACCGGTGCCTTGCCTCAATGGCACAAGAATATTCAATAGTGAATATGTTGACTCGAATTTATGCACTATAGTACGCACAGCCTGTCTGATGGGACGATTATTACGACCAAAAATTGGAGTAAGCGCTCTTAAAGTTACTACCACCGACTCAGAATTTCGGTAGTAATTTTTAATAATTTCCAAACGTTGCTCGTTCGTAAATTTCACCATGATAAAAACGTAAACCTTGACTGACGTTTTGATATTGACAGATCATAAAAAAGGGTGTGTTTGTATTAAAATACAAAATTGTTATGCCCCTATTGAAAAACCCTTTACCCTTCGCAGTAGAGTTCACTTAGCTTTCGCAATTGATCGACTTTTTTATTTATTTCATGTGAAATAAATAGATGATTCTTGCGATAATATTACCACTACACCACGGCCATTTTGATGATGGCCTTATGGCAGCTTCAGATGAGAATTATATTGCAAGCCTGTGCGACTATTTAAAAAGAAACTTTGAAGTTAAAGTATTTCCTTCCAAGCACTTCATGGGACTGGAAATTAGACGTCTCCAAGATTTTTATATTCATCTTAAACATTCGCAATACGCAACAAGGATGTCAATTCAATTTAAAACAAGTGGTACCAATTCCAGCAGATTCTACAATTAATGCAGTAATTTACAGAGCCGATGAAAGAGGAGATCGAATTTCCATTCCGCCGAGCTGTTGGTAGCCTGATGTATTTGATGGTGGCAATGGGTCCAGATTTGCCTTTTGCTGGTGGATGTGTTAGCCGTTACCTGGAAAATCATCGTTACTGCCACTATTCAAAAATAGACTTTTTCGTCTTAGCTACCTTATGAATATTGTAGCATAATAATAACTACGCTCCTATGTCTATGCAGCAAATTCCGAAGTGACTTTCCATTCTGGCAGAATTTTGGTTCGAACTGTCCTTTCATTCGAGGTTCGTGTCTGGGACGAAGTCTCCACAGCTCATGTCAACGAAAGAGACGAATAATATCAGGGATAAAAGGGAATTATAACTGCAAGAATTATTTCTCTTGTTCCAGTGGTCGAAGAATTTGCTAGAAGTTTCTGGCTATCAGAAACTTCTGCTATATAAGGACAGATGGCGATCAAAAAAAGACAGTTGGTTTAGAACCGTGGCGAAGAGATTGGAAAAGTGATAATGGGCGAAGTTGTAATTTGGTGATAAATTGAAAGTTGAGAGTGAACAAGAAAAAGTAATTAGTTTGGATTTGTGAATTAAGTAATTGAAAGGAGATAAAGTGATCTGAGAGGAAAGAGACCTTGTAAGAAAAGAATTTGCGAAGAATAGTATAGTGTGAACTTGAATTGTTCTATAGACTAGAAAATAAAGAAATAAATTTCACAGAATATCGTTTTATCTACTCGAGCCGTAGCTTGCATATTACAATATTATTGATTTAAAAGATAATGAATTAAAGAAATTTAAAAAAGAAACAAATTAAATTAACTTAAAATTTGAATTTTATATGGATTGGAAGAATATATATTGTGAATTAAATAGTCGAATATATTGTACAACATACTTATAAAAGTGGAAGTGTTGAGCTATTTATAATATCGTAGATACATATGTACATACGTACACATTGTTAAATTGTATACTCTCTTTCTTCAACTATGACAATAAAGTCTTTTAGTACTTATCTACTCAAACAAAGTGGTTATTTTATTTTCTACACTTACATATGTAAAATCCATTAAGTGAAGCTTCATAATCTAAAAGATAAGGTCGTCTAAATACATATGTTAGCAATATTTTGAAATCTAAATCTAAAGTATTTTATAATTATTTTATACACATACTAATAAAGACGATTTCAGTGCAGTACACAAATTGGAAAAAAAATTTTTTTTTTTTTTTTTTTTATAATTTGCACGTGTTAAAGGGGATATGAATACCATTATACTAATTTTTAGAACACGTGCGTTTTATGGAAAGGGGAAGAGACAGAGAGAAAGACAGAGTGGTGTAGTTTGAAACTCAGGTGGTATTAAGTTTCTGTAAACTCCAAGGGTGGCTGTCCAGATAACTGGGGAGTATTTTGTGTGTTTTCGCTGTTATTGTCGTTGCTTATGATTCGCAGTATTTTTTTTCCATCCTCCTGATGTCATCATCACGATCAAGTTGCATTTCAGCCATATGACCACCCTACTGCCAGTGTTATGCCTTCACAGTAGAGTTGACTAAGCTTTAGCAATTAATTGACTTTTTTATTTATTTCATGCGAAATAAATAGATGATTCTTGACTTCAGGATTCGAACCGTGAATCAACAGCGTGACAAGCGATGATGTTACCACTACACCACGACCACCGCATTTTGACATTCATGAAGTTGGTTAGATTCGTTTTTTCTTCCCGAGAAAAATATGTACTGAACTTGCCCAATCTCATTCACATGATGTTTCACATCCCAAACTGAATAGTACTATTTAACTATTTAAAGAGTACAAAGTCCTACATTCTGGAAAAGTAGTACAAAGTAATACGTTTTCAAAAAAGTATCGAAGTAGTAAAAGAACAGACCCCAAAAAAGAGTACGTCACTATTTCTTCTCTATATATTATAAAATGTCTGCGTGAACTTAAGAACCACTTAACCAATTTGAATGCAGTTTTCCTCAGTGCATTCGAAAATTGTCTGCATCTACTTAGCTCTATGGCAATGGACGGTGTTCACACTGGACTGACGAGCTGGTTTTTTTTACATTTCGTGTTCTGACTGAATACTTCCGCGGATTCTTTTTTGACATATTAATTGTCAGTGGCTATGAAATTGGTTTGTTTTCTTTTATTTTTATTTTTTTCTTACTTCGTAAATTTGAAGAAATCTAATTAAACAATGAGTGATAGCAGTGAGTGTGAAAATACGGAATTATTATTTTTTTTTTTTTTTATTTTTTTTTGTTTACACTTGTGTCGAGTGTCAACCGATTGACATTTTCAAACGTCAGAAAAAATCCAAACATTTTAAAAAATCTAAAAATCCGGATTGACGTAAGATGTCACCTCTCCACTTCCCCCTTTGCCTGTACCTAAACGTCAACAAAAATTCAGTCCGTCATTCCTGTGTGAACGAATACCCTCCAGGATAAAAGTGAGCACTTTACTCATAGCATCGAACCAAAGTATGCTAACTTACAGAATATTGTTCGAACCATGGTCACTCATCATCACCATCAATGATCGCGACATCCCAATCTATTTGAATAATAACGAATAAAATAGGTACAATAAACAAACAAAAAAAAAACGTTAAAATAATAAATGATTCTACAGGTTTATATTGGGAAAAACGTCTCCGCAACGTGTCTCGTGGTCTATATTTTTTAGCTTCAAAACTTTTACCATTCTGCAGTTGGAACCAGTGATCAGAAATGACGCTCTTTGCAGAAGACTTTTCTTTGAATGTAAGAATGCCAAAGCCACGAGACTTATTCGTATATTTATCATACTTGATAATTGCTTCAGTTAATATTCCCTATCTTCCGAAGAATGTCTTCAAACTAGTTTCTTTAACTTCCGGAGGAGATTAAACTTAGAAGATATAAAATGTTTAACGCTACGCAATTGTCCAAAGTACTAAGATTGTTTTTCTATTTCTTCAAAGTAATCGTTCAATAATTAATACTGAAAGTGCATACAGGAGATTTTATAGTGAAGGAACTGCTCCAACGGGTCCGGATAATATTGCTGAAGGGCAATGCACCAATATTTTTCATATCTAAAATTGCCACCAAACGCTAATATATAGTTTCAACAAGATGATGCAACAGCCCGTACATCACGTGCAACAATGGAGTTATTGAGGCAACAATTTCCAAATCGGATAATTTCCAAATACGGCGATTTGAGTTGGCCACCACAATCGCCTGATTTGATCGCTTCAGATTATTTCTTGTTGGGCTATCTCAAGGAAAAAGTGTACGTGAATAAGTCCCAGACCTTGCAGCAACTAAAACAAAAAAATTACGAAGAAATTGGTCTAATACAGAATGGTTCTCATTTAACTGATATCATTTTTCATACATAATGTAAACAAATAACAAATAAACTTTATTTTAAAATTCGAGCTCTTTTTTTTATAATTTGCGCGCGCCAAAGAGGATATGAATACTCTTATACTATTACAGGACACGGGCGTTGTGAAGAAGAGAGAGAGAGAGAAAGAAAGATTTAGTGTAGTGGTTTGAAACTTAGATGGTATTAAGTTTCTGGAAACTCCAAGGGTTGTGTCCAGATATGCCTTCGCAGTTATGCCTTCGCAGTAGAGTTGACTTAACTTTCGCAATTGATCGACTTTTTTATTTATTTCATGCGAAATAAATAGATGATTCTTGACATCAGGATTTAAACCGTGAAGCAACAGCGTGACAAGCGATGATGTTACCACTACACCACAGCCACCCTCTTTGTTTTTTTCATTCCATTCAATATTTATTTGAAAAACAAATCATATAGTTACTTTTGCTGCACCCTGCACATATGTATCTTTTTTTGCCAGAAACGTGATACGTCATTTATTGAAAATTTTAGACGCCCAGGTGTTGCAAGACTGAGGGTCATGTCAGTCACTAACGAGCTCCTTCAAATACCTGGCAAGGCTTGTCGTATAGTGCCTTATCTCAGTAAAACCGGCTATGCTGTGATGGACATTCTTTTTACTTAACAATTTTAACAACAAATCAGATAAAAAAAAACGAATTCGGGGATAGTCCTCAAAACAAACGGACAGACAAGGATACAACATTCACGGAAAATGCGAAGACGGTGGAAAGACAGCTACATAGCTAAGCATTGATGCTTACCAGACGGACAGCTCCATCGTCGTAACTGATAATACAACCGTTTTGGATGCGTCAATGTTGTCGCTGACCACAATACGTGTCCTGCCAGAGTGGGGCGCGAGAGGGTGTACAGCAAAAAGCACACCCGGAGTGCAAAGTTATATAAAAACGTAGGACCACCAAATTCGTTTCCCATAAAAAGTAGAACCTAACTAGGATGGTAATGAGGCACTTTTCGAAAAATGGAAAGTCAACCCGTTACGGGAGGACAACTTAATATGAGCAAGATAAGCCAACCTGAGTCAAACGAGGTTTACCATGCAATAAAGGAACGAGCACTAATGACAAACGGTGTAGCCAGCCCGATGTGTGAAAGCCCTCAACCAAATCTGATACGTGAAGTGATCTGGCCTCTAAGAGACCCAGATCACAAGATGATCCCTCAAAATCTTCGAAGAAATCCAAGGAAGCCGTACTGATATATAGGCCCTTCATGAGGTGGTGAAGTTTCACCTGACCTTTGGCATCGTTGACAAGGGTGACGATTAAGGAAGGATCACTGTAGATAACTTTTCGCACAGCCTGGCTAACCCCAAGTTAGCGCCGCTAACTTTTAAAAATGGTGGTTGGTATCAGACTGGTGGCAAAACGCGTCTACATATATGTATGTTCCTAGCTTCATAAAAAAAAAAAAAACAGATATAAACTGGACCATGTCTAGCGAAGAGACTTTGGAGCTACTCATGGATATACATTTTTAGAATAGTTAAGCAGAGAGAGGCTACTCTGTAAAAAGCCAGAGAAGAGTCGCACTATCGGTGCCAGAGGATACTATCACTCATCGAAGACTACATTGGGCAATACACATTTTCCATCCTTACAAATTATCTGAACTCGATGTAATTTTTCCAATGGAAATGCAGGAGGGCTTTGATATATTTGGGCCTTGGCTTCACTTAATCTTTAGGAGCTGTCTAATAATTGGCTGCACCCCCAGTTCCTGGAGGAGGGTCAAGGTGGTCTTCATACCGAAAGCTGGTAAGACCTCCCATGCATCCCATAAGGACTTTCGTCAAATCAGCCTATCCTCCTTCCTCTTGAGGACGCTGAAAGGACTGATTGACGTCTATATACGTTCTAATCCAGATGACAATCTCATATCGAATTCCCAGGGAGATCACCAGAAACTGTACTTCATTCATTGGTGGGAACCATAGAGAGATCTTTTGACAATAAGGATTATACGATGGTATCTTTCCTTGACATTGACGGAGCTTTCAATAATGTTAAAACAGAAGCTATATCTGCTGCACTTATAGCCTGAAGGTTGACGAACTGCCTTTGCTATTTGGATCGAGCGGATGCTTAAAAGCAGGCTTATCCATGCTGAGCTGGGGTGCTGCCTAACAAGAAGGTCTATAGAGGTACGCCGTAAGGCGGAGTATTATCACCGTTATTTTGGCTTTTAGTAGTAAATGGAATGCTTAAAATCCTAGAAAAAGATGGGTGCAGTGTTAAGCCTATGCGGGCGACATTGCGATAGCTATATCGGTAAAATTTCCCCTTATTATACTCGTAAGAGACCTGATAGAATCAGTACTTATTAAACTTGTAAAATGGACGGAAAAAGTTGGTTTCTCAGTTAACGCCGGAAAGACTAAACATATTTTGTTAAAAGAAGGTCTAAAGCAGAGCTGTAAAATTCAAGTACAAGTATTACTATATATAATTATATAATTACCTTGTATACAATTACCTCGTAATTATACAATTATCTCGTATTTATTTTTTTTAAATACAAGTACAATTTGTTGGTACTTTTACTTAAAAATTTCAATACGTTCGTCACAGTTTGTGTCAATGTCTAAGTACATAACCAGTTTTTCAAGTGCTTTGAAGGAATTGCAAGTACAAGTACAATTCCCGGTACTGGTACTTTCAATTTTTAAGTAAAAGTACCAAGGAATTGTACTTGTACTTAAAAAAAAATAAGTACGAAGTAATTTTACTTAAGGTGTACTTCAGTACCAAAATACTTAATTACGCTACAGGTCTGGTCCAAGGTACCATCTATCGTCCCTGCAAAACTAAATAGCACGATGCTTCGTTTCGCAGATCATGTCAGATACTTGGGGGTTATTCTCGACAACAAACTCAGTATGAAACTGGACATACAAGACCGTGTTTGGAAGGCCTCGGTTGCCCTTTATTCCTGTCGAAGGAAAATAAATGGGGTTAATGGGTGTTTTAAAAACAACTCCTTCCACTGCTTATTGCAGTCTATTGTCCCTCACATTGACTTTTATGTCAGGTACGGGACTAGAATTCCTATCTAAAGCGCTTGAGAATCTGGAGAAATTTTAAGCGATATACACAGATGGATCTAAGACAGCGTATGGTACGGGTACAGGAGTCTTCTTACCAGACGACTAATGCATCACTGCAGTGTACGAGTATTTCAAGCGGAAATTACGGCAATCCGTGAAGTTGCGGCTTGGCTTTAAATTAACGCGGTAGAAGATAGCTCTATTGTACTATATATAGATAGACAGGCAACGATATAAGCCTTGGAATCGGCAATACGATCCAGGTTAGAGCCCCCACAAGGAGGAGGATGAAACTATTACTCACCTTTTGTGCACCTGTCCTGCCTTATCGATTTTAAGAAGGAAAACCCCAGGGGAATACTTCCATGAAGATCTTAACGACTTGGTCAGTTTTGATATTTACGAAATGGAGAGTTTTGTATATGGATCCATATTGTTCTCCGCATAGATGCTAAGCAGAAAAGGGTATGAAATTAGTTGTTGCGAACGCATCCCAAAATATCGAATGACAGCTTGATGAACCGAACGCACCCTAAAAAATCGAAAGAGTTGGGAGAAGTCACCATCTTACGGAAGCAGAACACAAATTCGCTTTTTCCTAACCTAACCTTAGGTTATTTTTTTCCAAAAAAAAAATAGTACACATCGTTGTATTCTTGCAGGAGTTATCGTAAAAGAAAATAAAGTGCACCACTGGGTCGCACGTGCTTGCACTTATATGCTGTTTATCCGTTTTTTTTTAATCCATTAAAATTTAAAAAAAAATGTTAGCATTCTGTTAAAATTCAGAGAAAAAAGTTTAACAATTTTCCAAAATTTGGTATGCCTGATCTTGCGTATATCAAATATTGTTAAGATATTAATTTTGAACAAAATCGATCGAACCGTAGCCTAGAAATAGTCAATTTTTAAGAAGTAATTAATAAAAAAAGTATCGTTATACGTTATACGAACCGTTTTCGATAAAATCTGCCGTTTGTAAAGTACCGTTAATTTGTGGGTTAGAATGGAAATTCCGATTCCGTCTCGAGATGTGACCCTACAGACCATAGATACGAAGTTTGAAGAAAATACATTCAGGCAGACAAAATTAAGAGACCCAGTGTTTTGATTTTCTCTTTATACAGAGATTTTGATCAAACTTGACATTAGTTTCATCATTATCGAACATTTTCAGGAAACCAAATTTGCCCTTATGCAAGGAGTTGCAAGTATTTTCAAAACCGCTAATCCGAATGTCACCAAACATAGACGATAGACGGACATGGCTAGATCGACATAACTTTTCATGCTGATCACAAATATATATAAATAAATAAATTACATACATACTTTTGGGGGTCTACATATATGTACATACATACATATATGTATATGTACTTTTCGATGTATTTCTGCTGAAGTTGACGGGAACTAACAAAATACATTTAAAATCCATTTACTTGGAATATAGACGTAACATTTATTTTATCCGAAACTCTAGGCTCTTAAATTCTTTACAAGATGGATACCGAATTTTTCAAAATTATATGTACGCGATTTTTCAAAATACTAGACTTCACTCCGTCGTCAATCGAAATCAATTATGAATATTTGATTGCGAATATTCCGAAATTCCTCATACGGCACAGGTCTGTTTTATATTGTATATATTCCCCGATTTCTGAATGAGTGAACGAAATCATTCAGGTACTAACTACCGATAGTCTAATTTATTTGATAGTGTTCGACAATAATTTTAGTTAGTTTTTCTTCTCTAAATACTGAATAAATACTTTTCACTTATGTACATGATGTAAGAAATATTTTAATAATATATACCCGGATGTTCTTCTAAAAATATTATATTCACAAATTATGTGAATTATTCACAATGAATAAAAAAGTCAACGTAAATTCACATCTTACACCGACTCTAGTAGATACACTTTAATTGAAACTATTGCAACAGAAAAACTGTTTCAGGATAAAGTGAAAAGAATTAAAAATCTCCCATTTTACATTTATAAAGTTGATTAAATTCAGCTTTGCGTTCAATATGTTAGGACTAGCCTAGAGTATTAAACGTCCTCACTGATAGACATCTTTGAAATACTTTGGAGAAGGATTACTCCTCGCAACTGAACTAAGAATTGTTTGAATTTGTTTAATTAATTATTTAAATTTTGAGGAAAGTAATAATAAGAAATCTAAATAATATAACATAGATAATTGGTTTGATTAACATGAAATCAAAATTTGAATTTGAATTTATGGAATTTGTTAGTCATTTAATTATTAAATTGCTCATGTACCTTTTTTATAAGTTAAATAAAGTTGTACTCTTTAACGAAATGCGACCAAAACAGAATTCGACGTACTATGACTGTTTTGAGTCAATCCATAGAGTCGTCTTTAATTTATTCGTCCATTTTTTGCCAACGATTCTATTGCAAGTGAAGATAGCTAAGCAATATTTGTTGACCCAGTATTATTAACTTTTCAGTTAAGCTCTAGATCGAATATAATATTTTGCTTTTAGCAGTGAAGGGCATCAGTTTCGGTAGGCTCATTTATCAACATACGCGACC
Organism: Pocota personata; assembly: GCA_963082735.1. Lineage (NCBI taxonomy): Eukaryota > Metazoa > Arthropoda > Insecta > Diptera > Syrphidae > Pocota > Pocota personata. The sequence continues at coordinate 118,075,730 of OY720431.1, read as the reverse complement.
ACATTAATCTCATCTCGATCTACTCTCACCAAAACTTTGTTTGGCCCAAAATTTAAGATATATCAAAAACACAAATATGTTTGTTAAAGTTGAAGAGAAAGGCTATGCGGTAACATGCTCTTTGCATTTAAGTTCAGCACAAGCCTCCAAAAGTCCGTCGCTCCAAATGTCTTCTTTTTTTTGCTTTACTCAGATTTGGGAACACTATCAGAGAGTGAGTGAGTGTAAGTGGTTTACCTATCTCAAGAACCACTTGAAATTGTATAAGCTGTTTTATATACATAGTTTGACTTTTTTATCGCGTTATAATTAAATACATAATAAATTTACATTATATGTAATATAACGCAGTTTTTTTTTGGACACAATGCCAGTACAAAATCTTTATCACCCCCGCCTTGCTTTAATAAATGGATAAACAAATCCTTGGTCACTTCGAGATGAAAGTTATTAGCGCGGTCTTTGGACCCTTAAGTTTCGATAGTGTTTGGAGTTCAACATATAAAAACGAGTTATATGAGCTATAAAGCGATACTGCACTGATCAACGATGAACTGATTTACTTGGAATGTATACATCTATTGTTGGTTCATTTCATGGGAATGAACTTTAAATCTCTAGCCGGAAGTTTTGGAATCATACAAGCATTCTAGGCTCGAATAGGGTTGTGCATATGAAAGAAGCTGCCGACAGCTTGAGACCTCGTCAGTTGTCACGAACTTAGTCCACTATGTAGCGCCAATTAAAGTAAAGAAAGCAAAGCATTTCTTTTTTTAAGTTTATGTACTCGTAGGTTCTAAGAGTACAGAATTAATGTAAAGCAGTATCCGCAGATTTTATATCTTACCAGAAAATAATTTGGAACTTCTCATGAATTGCTGAAAATTGTTGATACCCGCATCTGCCACTGGGGTCAACGAAAAGGTAACCTTCCTAATAAGGCACTCTTTAATAGGATAGGCTGCGCATGTTCTTAAAGACATACATCTTTGCAATTTCTATTAGAGAAATTTCAGAACTGAAGTGTAACATTTTTATTGTGATCAAACTATTGAAACATTTGTGAAATGACACCTGGTACAATTAGTTTATTCTACCGTTGAATGAGTCCAAAAGAAACTATAATACAACTCACAAGATCCCCTCTTTATTGAAAGAGTCTATAAATCTTCATATTCTTAGATTTCACTAGCCATATACAACCTTCCTGAAATTTCTCTATCACACTGCGTAGCTGAATGATAACTGGTTTTAAGAATCGACAGAAAATCTAGAGCGACCCTTGATGTTAAAGCTACTAACTACACAGTCTCTATTGTGGTCTGGTTGACCGTTTCACTTTAAATAAGTCTTAGCTTTGAGAGTTCCCATATCTCTGAAATGGAAAAAGCTATAATGATATCTATATACAAAGAGCTAATATTAAATTTATAGGAGAAAACATCACTTTTTATCCTAGTTTAGGATTTACAGTAGACCTTTTAATCGAAGACAACGTAAGGTCCTTTTAAAATAATAAGTTGAACCTGACTTAACATCGATCGTTTTGAAAGCTGAACGTTTTACAGAACCGCAGCCATTGAATTTACATAACCTATATATATTCGTACCGAATATTGACTCTGGCAATTGTGAGGTGGGGGATGTAGCCAAATACACTACCTCAATGAAAAGAATACCGTCGATTGCATTCAAGTTTTGGATTTCATAAAAAGCTTTAGGAACACATTTCAAAAACAATTCACACTCACCATCCATAGCCCAAAAAGAACGGAGTTACTATGTACATATAGAACACTTTGTCAATTTAAAAAATTCTTACCATTGAAACACAATCCACATCTCTTAAATTGTAAACACTTTTCGTCCTGAAAAGGACGGATTTTACTCAAGACAGGTCACTGCTTACTACTTTTCTTCGGCAATAGCATTGCTTCAATATGTGGCAAAACACCTCCTTGGGAAATTGTAACGCCAGCAAGTAATACATCCAACTCCTCGTCATTCCTTATGGCCAATTGCAAGTGACGAGGAATAATTCTGGATCTTTTATTTTCTCGTGCAGCGTTACCACCCAATTCGAGAACTTCTGCTACCAAATATTCCAACACAGCAGCCAAATAAACAGCAGCACCGGAGCCAATACAATTGGCATACCTACCTTCACGTAGTTTACGATCTATTCGACCAACGGGAAATGTAAGTCCAGCGCGACTTGAACGAGTCTCAGGTTTGTTCCGCACTTTGTCACCTTTATCTCTTGAGGTCATTTCAACTTGATTCACTTAGTATTATTGGTGATACATTCAACACAACTATATAACACAAGATTAAAACAAGAATGATGGACTCTTTGAGATGCACTCCCATATTTATGAACGGTACTCAACTTGAAGACAAGTACTATACCGTTGTAAATTTTAGGATTGACAAGCTTGACGCAACTATATAAGCGGCGTCACAGTCTTTGATAAGCAATCAGTTCTTGTTTAATTGTCATACATTGAAGACTAGTGTTATTTATTGATATGGCACCTAAACCTACTGGAAGTGAAATGAAAAAATCTGGCAAAGCCCGTAAGAGTATAAACAAAGATGATAAGAAGAAGAGGAAGCGAAGGAGAAAAGAGAGCTACGGTATTTACATTTACAAAGTTCTAAAGCAAGTTCATCCAGACACTGGTGTGTCTTCCAAGGCCATGAGCATTATGAATAGTTTTGTGAATGATATTTTCGAAAGGCTGGCGGGAGAGGCATCACGTTTGTCGCAATACAACAAAAAATCGACCATTACTAGTCGTGAGATTCAGACTGCTGTGCGTTTGTTGTTACCTGGGGAATTAGCCAAGCATGCCGTTAGTGAAGGTACAAAGGCTGTCACCAAGTACACCAGCACTAAGTAATGATTACTCTTATGTGTTTTTGCAAAAGGCCCTTTTCAGGGCCACAAATATTTTTTTTTAGAGATATTAAAATTGAGCAATTATACGACTCATGGACAATCAGTCTATACTCGTAAACGAACCTTTTTTTTTTGTTCGTCTATCAAGTTGAGGTCGAACGGTCTTTGGCATTACGGGTCCGAATTCTATCTATTGACTAACTGTGGAACCCGTTGTACCGGGTTCAATCGTCTATTTATAAAGTTAAGATCGAGAGGTCTTGGGAATAACGGGGACGATATAAAACTATTGACTAGCTTTTGAACCCGTTCTACAAACATACAGCAGGATTCATTAGCATATAATAATAAGTAGACACCGGTTTTTGATTACTAAGACTCCTATTTCAGCTAGAGAACATACAAAAGCTTTCCGAAGAAGGCCGTGCGCAGAAAGTGGTCAAGAGTAGATTTTGGCTCGTATATTTGCAGCACATTGCAGAGTGCAACTACAACTCAACATGTACGAACGAGTATGTACTTTGCTTTAAGAGAATATATTTATGTGGAACGATTATCTTAAATTAAATAAATCTCGGGGTTTTCTATGTGCCAGAAAACTATGTTTATTAAATTAAAACTGTACATATATTGGGTATTCTTATATGAGATTTAATAGTCTACGTTCCTGCATTAAAAAAAAATCATTCATATCGCTTTAAATGAACCATTTTATCGCCCTAAAAAGGACGTTTAATAAAACATTTCTACACTTTAAATATTTTCTGATTGCTGTCGTAGAGTGCTGTTCTTTGGCAAAAGCACTGGCTGGATATTCGGCAGGACACCTCCTTGGAAAATTGTAACGCCAGCAAGTAATCTATTCAATTCCTCATCGTTCCTTATAGCCAATTGCAAATGACGAGGAATAATTCGAGATTTTTTATTTTCTCGAGCAGCATTGCCACCCAATTCGAGAACTTCTGCTGCCAAATATTCCAACACTGCAGCTAAATAAATAGCGGCACCAGAACCAATGTGATCAGCGTATTTACCATTGCGAAGCATTCGATGTATGCGTCCAACGGGAAAAGTAAGACCAGCCCGACTTGACCGGGTCTGGTTTTTACCCTTTTTTTTGCCGGCGGGAGCACCACGACTACTCATTTTTTTTTTGTTTTCTAAAAACACAATTAACAAAACAAAATAAAGTACTAAACACTATTTTATACAATTTCACAAAAATTATTTAAACAAAATTTATGCCAACACTTCTGCGTTCAACACATAAGTGATGATCATCAAATGCAATTGTTTCTATTTATAGTGCATATTTAATGAAAACAGAATTTTGGGACCGTTATAAGAGAGACTCAAAAAATGATTCATTTACATATGTAATAGTATAAAACATACAGAAAAGTTAAAATCCATCTGGAACGGATCTTGTGATACCCTATCCTTCATCTTTTTACCTAGCTTTATATTGTAACATGCGAGCTACGGCTCGAGTAGATAAAACAATGATTCTGTGAAATTATTTCTTTATTTTCTAGTCTATAGAACAATTCAGGTTCACACTATGCTATTCTTCGCAATTCTTTTCTTACAAGGTCTCTGTCCTCTCAAATCACTTTATCTCCTTTCAATTACTTAATTCACAAATCCAAACTAATTACTTCTTCTTGTTAAATCTCAACTTTCAATTTATCACAAAATTACAACTTCGCCCATTATCACTTTTCTAATCTCTTCGCCACAGTTTAGAAACTACTGCCCCTTTTTGATCGCCATCTGTCCTTATATAGCAGAAGTTTCTGATAGCCAGAAACTTCTAGCAAATTCTTCGACCACTGGAACAAGAAAAATTCTGATGTAATAATTCCAAGATGACAATCATTTCGTGCAGTTATAATTCTCTCTTGCTCTCTTTTATCCGTGATATTATCCGAGCGTGGTGACTAATTTCAGACACGAACCTCAAATGAAAAGACACTTCGGAATTTGTTGCCTGCTCGAGGGCGTAGTTAATATGCTACATTATGTTACACTGCCCTCCTCTTAGACTTGTTCGTCCCGAACAAGTGTGTCCTCACTTCGGCCATTGTATCGACTCAGTCGGTCCACATGAACCACTTTCATTTTGGCCCTCGGTCCTCGCTGGATGCGGTGCTCCCACGTTGTATTGGTGCATCTTACCTCGAGTTTTGATTCTCGGACCCTTGCTAGCTGCACACACGTCGCATTTTCTGCACCAGTCTTCGATATCTTCCTTCGCTTTTAACCAATAAAAACGTTCTCGTACCTTTTCTAGCGTCTTATTCACTCCCAAGTGGCCTCCGGACGCCCCTCCTTGACCCTCGTCCGCGGTACGACAAGCTGCATTACAAACGACTTTCCGTCGGAGGAATACCATTTTCTTCTCAGAACACCTTCTTGGACATGGAGGGAGTCCCACTGCGCAAAATATGCCTTTAAGGTCGGGCTTCTGTGAGAGATGTCCTGATGATCCGGTTTCTCCATGTTCTCCTTCCAGGCCAGAATCGGCTCGATATCCGGGTCTTCCTTCTGAGCGTTCCGAATCTCATCTATGCTCCAGTCGGCGATAGGTTCGGCTCTCATTCTTTGGATGGAAACCAGCTCCCGTTCTTCCTGACGCGCACAATGTTTACAATCCGTTCTGCATGGTCTCCGGGACAGTGCATCCGCATTAGAGTGAAGTTTTCCTTTACGATGCTGTATTTCGTAGTCGTAGATTTGCAGCCTTTCGATCCATCTTGCGACCTGACCCTCGGGACTCTTGAACTGTAATAGCCATTTTAAGGCTGCATGGTCTGTGCGAAGAACGAACTTCCTCCCGTAGAGGTATTTGTGAAAATGCTTCGTAGCCAAGATCAAAGCTAGAAGTTCCCGCCTTGTCACGCAGTAGTTCCTTTCTGGCTTAGAGAGCACCTTGCTGAAGTACGCAACCACCTTCTCTTGGCCATCATGCACCTGGGAGAGTACGGCTCCTACCCCGACATTACTAGCATCTGCATCCACAATGAACATTTCCCCGGGAGTGGGGTAAGCTAGTATCGGGGCATCGCATAGCCGTTGTTTAAGTGCCTTGAAGCTCTTCTCGCACTCAATTGACCATTTGAATTGTTTCCCCTTTTCCGTCAACTGGTGCAGGCTCTTTGCGATCCCGGCAAAATCCTTCACGAACCGTCTGTAGTAGGTGGCTAGGCCCAGGAAGCTCCTTAGTTGGTGTTTATCCTTGGGGACTGGCCAGTTTTTCACCGCTTCGACCTTCTCTGGATCGGTTCTCACTCCTTTCGCTAAAATTATGTGCCCCAAGTACTTGACTTCTGCTCTAAACAGGGTGCACTTCTTGGGATTGAGCACTTCGAAGCCTTTGAAACACATCCCTTAGATTGTCTCGGTGTTGCGCAAACGTTTTTCCAACGACGATGACATCATCCAAGTATACCAAACAGGTTTTCCATGTTAACCCTTGCAGGACACATTCCATCAATCGCTCGAAAGTCGCCGGAGCATTGCACAGCCCGAATGGCACTACCGTGAATTGCCATAGCCCATTTCCTGCGGTGAAGGCGGTTTTCTCCCGGTCTTCTGGATGGATCTGTACCTGCCAGTAGCCACTCTTCAAGTCGAGAGTGGAAAACCATCGGGCTCCTGATAGTGTGTCTAGCGTGTCGTCAATCCGTGGCAGAGGGTAGCTGTCTTTCTTGGTGACGTAATTGAGCTGCCGATAGTCCACGCAGAACCGCGTGCTGCCATCTTTCTTCTTAACCAGTACAACCGGTGATGCCCACGGACTTTTGAAACTTTCAATCAGACCTTCTTTCTCCATTGCCGACACCATCTCTGCAACTTCTGTCTGCTTTGCCAATGGAAGGCGCCTAGCAGGCTGACGAATTGGTCTAGTATCACCAGTGTCTATTCGATGTTGTACCAGGTGTGTTCGGCCGTATTCTCCGTCCTGTGAGGCAAATACATCAGCGTACTCATTGATAAGATTCTCTGCCATAGTTCGCTGCTCCTGATTCAGCTCACTGGACTGGAGAATCGTCTCTCTCGTTTCCGCTGTCCAAGGTGATGGGAGAGGTTTTGGAGCATCACGTTCAGATATTGTTGCGACGGCGGTAATCGGCGTGCATTTTCCAGTCACCTCCCCTCGCCTTAGTTTGACAGTGTGTGGTCTTGCGTTCAAAACCCTCACTGGAACCATGGTGTTCTTTGGTTCAACTAACGTCTTTCCCACGATGTAGTCTTGAGAATTCTTCTCTGGGTCTGGTTCTACTATGTAGAATCGGTGGCTCCCAAGATCACCTTCCAGCTTTGTCCAAATGATTGTCTCTGAAGACGGCGGCAAAACTTCGTCTTTGCTGATGACTGTCCTGAGAGTTACGGCATCTCTCTCACGCACCATCGGAATCTCCACATTTCGATACCTCAGTACTTGCATCCCGATGTCCAAGATTACTTCATTTGCTTTCATGAAGTCTATTCCGATGATGCACTCGTCGCATATATCTGCCACCAGAAACGCATGGGAGAACGTCAGTCCCGCCAGAGTAATCGTAAGACGAACTTCTCCAAACACCTTCGCCATTTCCCCTGTTGCAGTCTTCAGGCAGTAGCTGTTGGTGTTGTGCAGCCAGGAGCTTCTGACGATATCTCTTCTTACAATGGAGGCAGTGGCACCTGTGTCGATGGTGGCTACGCACTTCTTCTTGTTGATTAGTGCCTCCACTGTCAGGCTCTTGTTACCCCGTTTGGTTTGCGAAACTTGAATGGTGGTCCTGGGGGCCTCGATTCCAGTAACCAACTTCTGCCCCGCGAAGTTGGTCCTTACGCATTTCCCGACTGCTGGTTTTGGGAAGTCTGACTGACAGCCAGATGCTTCCTCTCTGCTTCTCCTACTTCCGCAATGTGGACAATTTCCTCGTATAGGTGCACTTCTGCACTGCCGTTGTAGGTGTCCGGTTTGGTTGCAATTCCAGCAACGGATTTGACTTCCGCGAGCTCTGTCTTCATCCATGACGGCTGTTCTCTGGCATGAGCATTCCACGACGGACATTTCCCTGACACGGTGTATTCCCTGGTATGCTTGGTCCGCAGCCTTCATTGACAAAGCGAATGCCAATGCCTCGGGGAGTGTTCGCTTTTCAGTCATCCTTACAGCCATTTGCAGTTGTCTGTCCTCTATGGCCTGAATAAAAGCTTCCACCGCCATTTCGTAGATAAGCTCCTCACCGGCTTTAGGGTATGAAAGATATATCCGCTTGCAACTGCTGGAGCGTTTCCCCCCTTTTCTGGACTCGACTACGCAGCTGAACCCTGTACACCTGCTGCATGTGTTCATCCCCAAACCGCATCTCGATAGCCTGAACCAGAGAGTCGTAGTTCTGCTGTTTATCTTCCGGGATGGTCTGCAAGAGCTCCGCAGCTGGACCCCTCAGTGCAAGTGTGAGTGCAATGGACTTCTCTTCATCGTCCCAGCTATTGGTCATTGCGGCCGCTTCGAATTGCCTTTTATAAATTGGCCATGATGTTTGACCATCGAAGATAGGAGGCTGCATCTCCTTTCTTCTCAGACCGTCAGTGGAATATTCCCGTGCTTTCTGTCTCTTCACGTTGCTGAGCTCCTTAGCAAGATTTTCGACTTACTTTTCTACTTTTTCGAACTGAGTCTCTATCTTCCCGAACTGAGTTTCATGTTTCTCAAAGTTTTCATCGAATCTAGTTTCGACTTTTTCGAGTTGCGTCTCGACCTTCTCGATTTTCTCCTCGATCGCTTCGAATTTGGATTCCAAGTTCTTGTTTTGCTCATCAAGTTTGCACAGAGTTATTGCACATTGTGCAATTTCACACCACGGAAATAGTTATTCACAGAATAAGTTTTATCCCGCTTCTGACACCAATGTAATATGCGAGCTACGGCTCGAGTAGATAAAACAATATTCTGTGAAATTATTTCTTTATTTTCTAGTCTATAGAACAATGCAGGTTCACACTATACTATTCTTCGCAATTCTTGTCTTACAAGGTCTCTGTCCTCTCAAATCACTTTATCTCCTTTCAATTACTTAATTCACAAATCCAAACTAATTACTTCTTCTTGTTAAATCTCAACTTTCAATTTATCACAAAATTACAACTTCGCCCATTATCACTTTTCTAATCTCTTCGCCACAGTTTAGAAACTACTGCCCCTTTTTGATCGCCATCTGTCCTTATATAGCAGAAGTTTCTGATAGCCAGAAACTTCTAGCAAATTCTTCGACCACTGGAACAAGAAAAATTCTGATGTAATAATTCCAAGATGACAATCATTTCGTGCAGTTATAATTCTCTCTTGCTCTCTTTTATCCGTGATATTATCCGAGCGTGGTGACTAATTTCAGACACGAACCTCAAATGAAAAGACACTTCGGAATTTGTTGCCTGTTCGAGGGCGTAGTTATTATGCTACAATATATTTTGATTCAACGTAGCCTTTGTGATTAGTTTGGCAACCATCTCTACCAATAACGACGTAGCAGATATGCATTTTTGAACTCTCTCATTATCGATTCCATATAATATATGCATGTGTATTCTGTATTGTAACTCATATAGACATTGCAGGAATTTTCCTAAGTTTCTATATAAATTCACTGTTTTCTTTCAAACAAGACAACTCACTAGAAACTTTCTTTTCCGATTTCCACTTGTATTATCTGGCTTAAATAATTGTCATATACCATGTCTCCATTGCGAAATGAACCCAGATTCAACTCAAGTTAGTGTGGATGGAAACTCAAGTCAAGTTCAGTTCTCTCTGTTATTTGCAACTCAGCGAAAAACCAACTCCAGCTCAACCCCGTTTAAAAAATATATTAAACGGTCTCATGGCAGCCAAAAATTAAATTTAACCTGTACTTAAGTTATTTCAGTACGGCATTCACCATGTCTTTGCTTCAAAATGTTTGAACAACGTCATAAATAAGCATGAGTTTGCTCCCACTTTGGTGTACAGAGTGTGTGGAAATTGTGATTAATGAAATTCAACCAGAGTTTATTAAAACAAATATTAAGAATCTTTCAAATGTGTGCAATGGAAACACTACGTTAATTTGTATCCTTTAGACCCTGATTACATGCGCTTCTTTCAAAGCATACTGAAAGTGACTGCTGTGATTGATTATAGACGGTGATTATATGCGCCTTTTTGAGACGCATCGACTATGAGTTTGTGGGTAAGAAGGGTGATGAAGAAGAAAGGAGATACTCAAGAGGGAAATATTACAATCGGGGTGTGCCATCGCGTTCCATTTAGTTCCAGTTTTCTCGTCATTAGCTCAACAGTTGGACAAAAAACATCATGAGAATATCTATGTTTGCAAAGAAATAAATGGAAAACTTAATGATGTTTATTTTGTAAATCTGTAAAGTTTTCAAAGCAATGTAATCTAAAATATTGTAACATGCGAGCTGGGGCTCGAGTAGATAAAACAGTATTCTGTGAAATTATTTCTTTATTTTCTAGTCTATAGAACAATTCAGGTTCACACTATACTATTCTTCGCAAATTCTTTTCTTACAAGGTCTCTTTTCTCTCAAATCACTTTATCTCCTTTCAATTACTTAATTCACAAATCCAAACTAATTACTTCTTCTTGTTCACTCTCAACTTTCATTTTATCACCAAATTACAACTTCGCCCATTATCACTTTTCCAATCTCTTCGCCACGGTTCTAAACCAACTGTGTCTTTTTTTGATCGCCATCTGTCCTTATATAGCAGAAGTTTCTGATAGCCAGAAACTTCTAGCAAATTCTTCGACCACTGGAACAAGAGAAATAATTCTTGCAGTTTTAATTCCCTTTTATCCCTGATATTATTCGTCTCTTTCGTTGACATGAGCTGTGGAGACTTCGTCCCAGACACGAACCTCGAATGAAAGGACAGTTTGAACCAAAATTCTGCCAGAATGGAAAGTTACTTCGGAATTTGCTGCATAGACATAGGAGCGTAGTTATTATTATGCTACAATATGAACATAAAATGCTAACAAGAAAATTGATTCAATTCACTCTACCCACTGCACAAATCAGTACACGTGTACTGAATAGTATAGTTAATAAACAAAGCAGTCGTCGCTTTGAAAGAACCACATGTAATCACGCTGATGAAGAGTTGGAAACGCCTTGTTTAGGGGTTCTTGTATGCAAAAAGATGACCAAGATGTCAAAATCTGAGCCAACAACCTTGAGCTCACATAGTGAAATTGATCTGCAGACCTACTGGAGAATTAAAGGCTGCACAGAAAGGAAAAGGCCATAAAGTAATACGGATTATAGAGTTCTGGAAATACTAAGGGGGGCAAGTTATTCCGAATTCATGTTTAGTGGCTAAAAAAATGTGCAAAAAATGTTACGTTGATAACGATAGCAGATTTTAATATGATATAACCATACTCAATATACCTGAAGAGGCGGACAAGCGGCAAACAGCTACATATAAAGAGTGTTTCGAAAAGATTAGGCTGGCTGGCTAAACTTTGTTAGCTTACCCTTATTAAAACAAACAAAAAGTAATAAATACCTTTTTCCCACTGTTTACCGTTCCATCATTTTCATTTGACTGTATATATTCACCAGACCAGACCTGAACCGATTTTAAGGAATCTTTATGTTTAATTGAATAACAATTTTTCAGTCGTCATAAACCAAAATTCCTTTTGACGAAAACATCTTGAGAAATTGATGCTTTTGGGAAATGTTCACCAAGATTTTTTTTAAAATCTTCTTCAGGAAAGCGAACCTATCCGTCAAACTACGAAATGCAATCACGACTTCTAAACTTATTAAAATATGTTTATACAAATTGTATCGTATTATTTTAATTCGATACGAGTAGGTATAGATACTTCTGTTTGAATACCGAGTTTGTATCGATACTTCATTTCGATACAAGTAATGAGAACAAGTATGGACACATTTGCGGTATCGATTCATCCCCATTTGTAGAATTAGTATACACCAAAAAGTCAGGTCTAACAAACATATGTATATTGTAGCATAATAATAACTACGCCCCCTAAAAATATGACGCAACAAATTCCGAAGTGACTTTTCATTCTGGCAGAATTTTGGTTCGTACTGTCCTTTCATTCAAGGTTCGTGTCTGGGACGAAGTCTCCACAGCTCATGTCAACGAAAGAGACGAATAATATCAGGGATAAAAGGGAATTATAACTGCAAGAATTATTTCTCTTATTCCAGTGGTCGAAGAATTTGCTAGAAGTTTCTGGCTATCAGAAACTTCTGCTATATAAGGACAGATGGCGGTCAAAAAAAAGACAGTTGGTTTAGAACCGTGGCGAAGAGATTGGAAAAGTGATAATGGGCGAAGTTGTAATTTGGTGATAAAATGAAAGTTGAGAGTGAACAAGAAACAAAAGTAATTAGTTTGGATTTGTGAATTAAGTAATTGAAAGGACATAAAGTGATTTGAGAGGAAAGAGACCTTGTAAGAAAAGAATTTACGAAGAATAGTATAGTGTGAACTTGAATTGTTCTATAGAGTAGAAAATAAAGAAATAATTTCACAGAATAATTGTTTTATCTACTCGAGCCGTAGCTCGCATGTTACAATATACTTAGCATTGAAAACCATTCGATTCTTTAATTTACGTGCTTTCTACCTTATTCTGATCCTTCTTTTGATAAACCCTTTGACTTTGCTAAAATTCGGACATTTCTACGGCTTTTTTTTTCACTGAGTGAAGAAAATACCAACAATTTATGAACAGAATCTTATGTAAGCCCCCAATTTCCCATCTTTTGACATATGAGTGCCAAAGTGATTTACATCGAGCTTTTAAAATGAGATCATTCTCTGAGATCAATTTTATAACATGTTCACTTTGCTCTATCAGTGTATTTTTTTTTTATAGCATGAAAATAGCATGAACTCATGTTTTAGAATACCACCCAATGTAAAGTTGAGAATTTTGATTCTAGTCTCAATATTAAATAAATATATTTGTATTAATACATTAATACAAGCAAGAACTTAAAGCTAAACTTAAAACTAAAAATAACTAAACTAAAACTATACTTAAAAGTAACAGTTTTTCGGCCAGGAGGAAGAATTAAAGGAATGAAGGGCGTTTCTCAGGGAGGACCTGCTATTGTAAAAAGCTGCTTGCATGCGATTAGCTCTGCGGAGCATTCTGGATATTGGTCGTGAGGAATAAGATGAAAGGGGGTGAGGACCTGAGGTTATGTGGGTTGGTGTTTAAAGAGATCATATGCAGCAGTGCGGGGGAATCAATATTACCTAATAACTGATGAATAAAAAAGATGTCAGCAACTTCGCGAAGTTTATCGAGAAGCTGTAAATTGATTAGTTTCAAACTGTCCGCGTATGGGAGTAAATTGTAGCTATCAGCCAAGGAAGACCACGTAAGGCAAAGCAGATGAACCTACGCTGGACAGCTTTGATTTGCAAGATATCAATTTCGTAGTACGCTGACCATACCTAGCAAGCATACTCAAGGAGGGGTCTGACGAATGTGATGTATAAGGATTTTGTAACGTAAAGGTTTGAGAATTCCTTAGACCATCGTTTAATGAAACCATGTGCAGATCAATATGAGAACGGAAGTTGAGTTTCTTAACACAGATAACACCCAAATCGCGCAGTGGAGAGACAAAGTGAATAGACTCACCGCAAATGGAGTAGACTCTAGGTGGTGTTACGAGAATATGTAAAGCTTGGTACTTGCTGACGTTGAGCTCTAAAAAATGACTATGGCACCAGACTGAAAATCGGTTCAAATCATCTTGCAGTGAGAGAGAGTTGCCACGAGATGATATAGTTCTGAAGATTTCCATAGCATCAGCATATATAGAAATGTGAGAGTCATTAATGATACAATCGACATCGTTAATTGTCAAAATAAAAATTGGACCAAGATGGCTGCCTTGAGGGACTTCCGATGTGGCTTTAATATTATTAGAAATTGATATTCTGAAGAGGACTTTATATTAGCATTTTTCCAAGTAAGATTTGGTCCATGAGATAAACCCCGATTGAAAACCAAAAGTTTTAAGTGTGAGGAAAATGATTGCGTGTGAAATTTTGTCGCAGGCTTTGCTGAAGTCGGTGGCAACTACATCGACTTCATATCATCTCCCAAAACGCACAGAGTGCTAGATATAAACTCGGTAAGGTTGGTGGTTGTTAATCTGCCCTTAAGGAATCCATGCTGGTTCTGTTAAAGGATAGTCTTGCAGTGAAAAAACATTGCGTCATAAACAATGCTTTCAAAGAGCTTAGGTATGCAGGACAGTTTAGCGATGGGCTGATAGTTGGATATTTCACTTTTACAACCTTTTTTGTGAGTTGGGATTATGTACAAATTTTTCCAGATTTCGGAGAAAACTCCCTGCGAAATAGATAGTTGAATAAATAAATATAAAAAATCTGCAGTTCTACAGTGGTAAGAATGCGCAGCCGAACTTTTTTGTGGTTGTAATTCCCGAGGAGCTCTTTGGCCGGTCTTAGCTTAAGGCGCTTCTCTCAAAGTTTGTTTCTTTTACAAATCTTCTTCCTTGCTTAGCTCTTCCCGGATTTTATTTATTTATTTAATCGACCATACTATGTATTTACTGATTACAGTGAGCTTAAAACTAAGGAAACAAAAATACGAAATATAAATTAATTTAATTTCTGGAAAGCAAAATATTTAAATTAAAAACAAAATCCAAGTGGAAGAAAACAATTTTATTTAAAAAACTCCATAATTATAGAGACAAAAATTTAAAAAATAACTTTTCTAAGAAGTAATGTTAGTAATATTTAAATAAGGGAAAATCAATTAGTGTAATAGAAGTAAAAAATTATTTTTAAAAATCAATCTACTTGCAGTGAGATCAAGAGAGCGAGACACTTCTTCTGTATCCGCTCAATTCGGTTTATATGTGCCTCTTGGTATGAGCACCAAACTATAGAAGAATATTTTAATGCAGATCTGACTAGGGAAATCCAAAGAATTCCGCTTCAAAGTCCTAGTAAGGAATTCTCTTTAGATGTCGAAATGTGAACTTAATGCTAAATTGTATATCAAGCATTACACAGAGATCAGGAACTTCATTTACCTTTTCCAAAACGATATCATTCCCTGAATTTGAATTGCTGAGAACCCTTAAAACTATGAAAAGCTTATACTTTTCGAAATTTAGAGTTCAGAAATTAATATCACACCAGCTAATAAGGTTTTTGAAATCTCGTTGAAGATTAACGCAATTGCTTATTGAATTAATTCTTGTGAATATTTTTCAATCATCAGTATTCCATTGAATACGTTTATGGGTGAAAATGTTGATTTTACCACTTTGACTACTTCCTTTTTGTTAGCTAAATAAGAAGATAACCGCTCATTATGTTTTGAATGAATTCCCAGAGCGTTCAATTTATGTACGAGCATTTTGTGATTTATCAACTTAGTGGCCTGATTCAAAACTATTCAGAACATACGTAGGAAATAAAGTCAAATTAGTGGTGGCTGACCTTCCACTTACAAAGCCGTGCTGAAAATCAGTGGTACCATTTTTAACATGGAAATAAATCTTGTCCTTCTTCCTGTTAAAATCCCAATCAACAGACGATAAATAAGAATTTAATGATTCGAAATCAGTTTTAATAAAATTAAAACAGTTATTAAGATAAGTTGATGGTGATAAAAAACTACATAAATTAAGGGACAATTCAAAAGCCTTGTGAAATGAATTACTCGTATTTGACAGAAATGGGGTTACAATAGAGTAGAAGATTTTAACATCATTATTTACAAAGGCCATCCAGTATATATTTGAAATGGTTTTGAATATTGATTATTTGAAACAGCTCATATGCATAGAACGAATCAACTAGGGCAGTTTCATTCAAACTGGTGACATTTTTAGGAATGAATATTTTAGCATTTTCATCCCAGGACCAAGAAATATTTCTTAAATTTAAATCGCTTACAATACGAGTACGTGGATATTGGCTTGTTTGTAAGTTGGAAATAATATTTTCGATATTGTCCATATGGGAATTATTAACACCAAATGTAGAAAATGAGGGTGAAACTTACTGATGTTGTTGGAATGGGAATATGATTTTGAGAATTTGCATACCTGTCCAACTGGATGCATAATAGAGTGTGGATTAGGGGTTGGGCTTAAGCCGAGGTTAGGTGAGAGTGTGCTTTTTGTAGCTTTCGGATGCCACGTAGAAGTTGAAAAAAACTATTTTAAAGGAGCTATGATGTTCGCCTCCAACAGTGTTAATAGATTTGAACTCAGACTTGAAGTCACTAGACATTAATAAATGCAGCCAGCAGACACATCACAAAAGTACTTCAAGTTTGGTGATTTTTTAGAAACACTTAACAAGCTCTAACTTAAAATATAGCACTTACCATGAAAATTACGATCCTTTATAGCATCACCACATTTACCACACTTGCTACTTATTATGAATTAATAATAAAATTAGAAACAATTTAAATTACGTAATAAGAAAATAAGAAATTCGTACTCGTGTCAAGTGCTAATAGCCGTCCGATCACAGAGAGGGTAAAAAGACGAATCTAATGTAATGTACGAGTAATGCCGTCCCACCAGTCTCCAAATACTTCCTTGCTAGTTCATCAGCTGCTCATTTCCCTCTACTTCCATTTGACTTGATACCCAGTAGACTTCACTTTGTTATTCTCCCTTTTTTTGGGTGGATGCGCTAATGGATGTGGTAGTCTTTAACGATACTAATATTCGCAAACTCAAATAAACGTAAAACTCTTCTCAGCTCTTTCTGTACGTTCGTTATAAAGGAACAAATCTCCTGCCAGTCGTCATCTGACCTACTCATATAACTTAATAGAAGCTGTTGGCTTGGCAGGTGCAGTGAAACATTGCATGCCCTGCCCTCAAGCAATACGTCTAACCTCTTCCGAATAGAGGTGTATCATCCGAGACTGAATCATTCAATTGAAGCGCTTCATTAAAATGATTAATGAATGTTCAATGCTTCACTTCCGCCCCACACTTCACTGCTTCATTTACTTCTATTAGTTCCTACACTTCAATTCATTTTACACTTCTTTCGCTTCTTTTGGCGTCTCTACTCAAATGGTAATGGGACTGTTGTTGTTTCATTTTTGTTCATTTTCCCTCTACAAAATGTTCATACTCATTCGTGTGTTCGATTCCGATGAATAGTTAGGGGAGTGATAATATACTCATCATCCGATGAATAGTTAGGGGAGTGATAATATACTCATCACTCTTTTTTCATTTCGTTCTTCTTCTTCTCTGGCTTCACACTTCACTTTACTTCTTTAGATCAAATCGGAATGGGACTGTTGTTGCTAATATGAACGCTTCAAAATGAATGCTTCAGTGAACGCTTCTGTCAACTGAAGCAGAGTGAATGAAGCACTTCAGCAAAATGAAGCACTTTCCCACTTCTAGTTCCGAGGCCCAAATTGGACTCCTGAAATAAATAAATAAACTAATAAATAAATGTTCTCACTGAACACAGCCTCTGTAAAAGTGTAACATCCAAAGGTCAGAGCACATTACTTATGAGTGGATTGTGGAACTTGTGGAACTGAGTATATTATTTTTTCTTCGCTGTCAGAGTCAGACCAACAGAAATTGTTTACGTAAATATTGCCGGAATATTAAAATTGCAATATTTAAATAAATTGTTGTGTTACAGCAATGGGGACACCACAAAAAAATATCGGTCAATTACTCGAATCGCCCTATGCAAAACATTTGCCACAATATCCTTCACAATCAGAGGCATTTGTGCCCAATGAATTTGGAGGCAAGGCTTGGGTGCCTTCGTCAACTCCACCCAAACAACAACATTATCAAGGCAATAATTACCATTACAATTCAAGTCAATCTCGACGCGGCAGCAATCGTTACTTTAATGTGAACAGAGGAGCTGGTAGTGGTGGCAACAGTGGAGGAGGAGGAGGATATCGCAATAATTATCAAAGTAACTTCCAGAATAACTACTGTCAACAACAGTCGAATAGACACAGCAATAGTGGGAATCGTCAGCAGCCGTATCAAGGACAGAAATTTGTAAGTACTTGGTGATTTTTTGAGACAGTCTAGGTACAAACTTTGTTATCCATTCAAAGAAATTTGGCTTTTGTAGTCTTTAGTTTGAATATACACATAATTTCAGTATTATTTTGAAAAGGAAGTTGTAATCCAGGCTTCCTTAAAGAACAGGGCTCTTTGGGAATTACTACGGTAGGTTAGGTCAGATAGCCCCACAAAGAAATACTGGATTACCAGCACTAGCAACCTTACGTGGGAAGCGTGTTCTTATTTTATTTATTTTGTTTGCCCTGGGAGGTATTGAATCTTTCAAAGAGGAAACTAAGCAGTAACAGTGTGGGATTTTCACCACTGAACTCGCTTCTCCATGTTGCCTTTTTTTCCCCCACGGTACAGCTGTCTTGGCATTTCGTCGTGGGGAGGCACACAACAGCATGCTCACTCTTCTTCGAACTGTCACCGAGTTAATTCTACTCAGAATGGAACTTTACATTCCCCACTCCACCAAAAAACCAACTTACAGCAAGCCTTGGTTCAACAGGAATTGTGAGGAAGCCAAGCCATCACTGCCAAGAACAGAGCCTGTACTTAAAAATTGCACCTGAAATAACATTGATGCTTTCTAGGCGTTTTCTTGTCATAGGCGCAGAGAAACTTTTCCTCATATTCTTCCTACAGACTACCAAAACTGCTTTCACCAACTCATCGTCAAAGATGCGACCAAATCAACTCTAGACGAAGACCTGTAGAAAATCTTGGAGTAGGGGGAAGTTAACTTAGTAGACTTCAATGCCAGTAAAGTAATTTACCGCCTTGTCTAAAAAGAACACGTCTACTGTACCAGAGCTTCAAATGAAGGAGATTGAAGGAGGAAGCAATTTATCTACACAGCATTACAGTCAACTCTGGTGTAACATGGCTCGACCATCATCATCGGCGTTCATGAAGTTGAGGTATCTGTCCAGACCAAAGACATACTTCACAGCGAAACATCTCTTTATTTACTAAGCACTAGTTAGACCGCAGTTTGAGTTTTGTTCACATGTATGGAGCTCAGCCTCTAACTACTTGACAGCATACAGAGTCGAGCAGTTCGCTTGATTGAGAAGATTATAAAAAAAAAACTACTAACAGAATTCTGTGCCTTCTGCGATTGGATCATATATTGCACTATGTTGTCGGGGGGTTTTAGATATTTCCTCAAGCTCATTTCTCAGCGTTTTCAACCACGGATAGTGAAAACACGCATGTTCCGCATCTTCATGAACCTGGATGCAATACACGCCAAACATCTATGTCCACTTAGTAGTTGTGTTATGTAGAAATCCATTTCACCATGCTTGTAGCTTGTCCATGCCTCAATCAACAGGATGAGCCGATAGGTCCATCGGCATTTACTCGTTTCATCACTGCTGCCATTTCGCCATGCCGTTTGTTTTCTTCAGTGAGTTTGCTTCCCTGTCGATTAACACAGCTTCCTGGGTCCTCCTCTCATATATTTTTTCGAACTCCTCGGCCAATATATCAATTGGGAGTAATCCTACAGTTACACAGACTGCATCTTTTAATATAGTGCGAAACGCACAGCATACTATAATTGCTAATTTTGCGTAATCGTAACAGTATTAATCCCGTCCTGCTATATGCGGAACCATTTTGATCCAGAGACAATGCTTTTTAAATTGTAAAACTCCCCGCGAGTTTTCCTTCTCAACATTGGGCAGGACAAGTGCACAAAAGAGGATTTATTGGTTTGTATGCAAAAAGATGAGTTCAAGCTGTTTACTGTTTTTTTTTTTTTTTTTTTTTGTATGCACAAACAAATACACTGACCGAGTAAGTGGTCATGCTTACTTTACTTTAGATGGTGCTACAATCCAGGTGGACCTGTGTCTCAACCAGCAAGCAAGGTTCCTTTCAACTCGTGGGGGCCATCTTAGGTGAGGTTTTCCTTCGTTGTTGAACTTTTCCCTTCATTTTCCGTCAATGCAAATGGGTCCAAAAATCACTAAGAATTTTTCTCAGAACAACCAAGGATGTTTTCATCTGCATTTGATAACATCCATACTTCTACGCCGTATGCAGGACTGGGATGATGATGATGATGAGGGTCTTATATAAAGCCACCTTGGTTGTTATATTCAATTATTTTCTTAGTCCAAAGAAACAGCGGTTGGCAAGAATGGTTCTTCGCTTGATCTTTGCACTGGGGTCATTGTTTGAATTCACAGCGGAGTCTAGGGGACACAAAACTCGACTCATCCACATTCCATAATGTGATGGCCAATGGGGGGTTGGTCCCAGTTCCTGTACGGTTCCTACCTTACTGCTCGTTGGTGATTAGGGTCTCCAACCATCATGATGTCCTCGGAAACCTGGAAAGATTGCTTAGTGAAGTATCAGATAGTTTTTGTATATCCTGAAAGTAATGTTTTCCTAAAGTTTTGTTCCTCACGTGACATACAACAATGCAAATGATGTGTGGCTATCTGTTTTAGAGGCGTCAGTAAAAAGAAGGTTTCAACCGAGGGATTTGTATCTATCTTCGATGCAAAGGAATAAAGCCTTGTAGAAGTTATCATTGGTTGTAGCTTTAGGATAGTTACAAAGATCACTATTTACCACGTAGCTTGGAAGTTTCCAGGAGGGTTCACTGTTTCTTTTGTGATTTTGAATAAAGATGGGATTATTTAAATCTTTTGCGGACGTAAGTGAGTTGCATAAAGTTAATTGCAGTCTCTTGGTTATCTTTCGATTCAAAGCTTACTTGACATCAATGTGGATGAGTTGATTAGAAGTAGATCTACCTTTTTTAAATGCTACTTCCGATTGTCTACTAAGTTGTCTTTTTCAAGGAAACAAGACAGACGTTTGGCGATGATTTTCTCCAGGGTTTTTCCTGTACAAGGAAGAAGTAAAATTGGTCGGTGGAGGTAGGATCTTTGTTTAGGTTTAGGTGGAGGTAGGAGGTGAAGGTAGGATCTTTGTTTAGGTTTAGGTAATCGGATGATGTTCACAACTTTCCAGGCATGCGGAATTATTCATGTGATAAAGATGTTGTACAATGACAATAGGCGTAGGAAATGCGGTCGAAGCACGATGTTTTACCTTTTACTGTATGTAAACAGTCGTTTTAATTTTTTATTTATTTTTATTTATGTCCTGTATCCCCTTGTGGGTCCTAGGACCTCTACAACGCCTACGCGCCATCGTGTGCGATTTCTGGAAGTGTGCCTCAGCTCTCCCCAACTCTTTCCCAGTTGTCGTGCTTCCTTCTCAACTGTTCTGCGCCATGTACTCCTAGGGCCGCCGGGTATCCTGACATCCTGGGTAAGCGGGTTCTATTGCATCGCTTGGTCAGCTATGGACCTGTCACCCTTTCGGAGAGTGTGACCGATCCACTGCCACTTTCTTCGTCGTATGGTTGTGCCTATAGGTTCATGGCCCGTTCTCTGATAAAGCTGTTCGTTAGAGATACGGTTTGGCCAGAATATCCTTAAGATGTAGCGTAGACAACTATTGACAAACGTTTGCAGCTTCCTCGTGATAGTGACGGTCACTCTCCAGGTACCACATCCTTATAGCAGCACGGATTCAACGTTCTCCCGACAAGTGGGAACAGTAGCTCTGCCGATGCTGTTGGCGCAGCTTGAAAAAGCTCCGCGGGTATGCCGTCAAGTCCTACTGCCTTATTAGTTTTCAGTGCTTTCATTGAGGTAATAATCTCCTTACTGAGGGTTGTGGTGCGAATTCGGGAATTTCTTTCTACGGACACTTCAGTCTGACTTGGGTGCATATTGCTGGCGAATACTCGGTTTAGAACCGAAGCAAAATGCTCCTTCCATCTCTTCAGTTGATCCTCATCCGATATTAGCAACGAACCTTCTAAGCCTTTCACTGGGTGTTGAGTAGAGCTTCGGCCACCTATAAGCTCTTTAGTGATTCTATAAACGGTTCTGCTGTCGCACCTCGTTGCTGTTTCTTCTGCTTCCGTAGCCAGCGCATTGATGTAATTGCGCTTGTCACGTCTCACGCTCGATCCTCCCTGCTGCTGGAGTTGCTGCAATTCGAGCTCTTAGCTGTTTTCGTTCGTTGATCCTTCTCCAGGTATCCTGGGAAAGCCATGCTCTATGATTTCCCTGCGATCGACCGACAATCCTTTCAGCACCTGATGTGAAAACAGTTTTCACAGCGCACCAATAGTCTTGGATGGTAGCGGGCAGTGAGCTGCTGATTGTTTCCACTCCACGTGAGAGATGGTCCCTTAATTCTTGGCGCACTGAGGGAACTCTCAGTCGGTCTACGTTGAACCTAGGTATTCTTGTGTCGTTAGATCTACGAACGGCAGCAGTGCGTAATCGGGAGTAGCTATCATAAGATGGTGATCTCGTACCAACACCATGTCGTCACCTCGTCTGTTTCGGACGTCTAGGAGACTACTTCTAAAACGGTGACTGATGGCCAAATGGTCAATTTGGTTAGAGGTTGCTTGCCTGTCAGTTGACACCTAACTGATTTTATGGCAGGCTTTGTGCTCAAACATGGTGCCACCTATGACAAGACAATTTGCGTTACAAAAGTCAACAAATCTTTCGCCGTTGTCATTGCGATTGCCTAGTCCGTGCCGTCCCATAACATGTTTGAGCCCTTCGTTGTCGCAGCCTACCTTGGCATTCAGGTCCCCCATCACAATGACAATGTCGCCGTTGGGTGTTGCATTATGAACAGCTCCCAACTGGTTGTAGAAGGTCTCCTTTTCTTCCTCAGACGAACCATCCGTGGGGGCGTAAATCTGTATAGTGGTGACGCGACGTACTCGCGTCCGGAATCTGGCCGCTAAAATCCTATCACCGTGCGGCTGCCAGGAAATTAGGCCTCTGCGTGCTGTTGGCGTTAGCAGCAGTCCAACTCCATATCCACGGGGGCTTCCGGATGGTCTTCCGGTGTAGAGTAATACAGTGTTACGCGTTGGGGATTGGTACTCACCCGCATCTAACCATCTTATCTCGCTTACTCCCAATATGTCCAGACTATATCGCATGAACTCATGCTCCAATTGAAGGAATCTGGCGTTCTGAGGTCCTTCACTCTGAGAGTCAAGGAGCGTCTTCACATTCCAGAAACCAATCTTAGTCCGGGTACGATAGCCAAAGGTCGTCAACGTGTTATCAGTCCTTATCCGAGGCATTGTGGCGGTTTCCGTAGCGGTTAAAGTTTCGGTAACGCGGGTTGCTGGCCCAGGTTACCTAGACAATCTCGCACTTGCAATTTTGGCCTACATGTGTAAGGATTTATACATGCAGTTGCCGGGGACCACCGCGAGGAGGTAAAGCAAACACTACATTACGAATTTGATTGTTGCGCTACTGGTCCAATCCATGTTTTGGACAGTCAGTAGTTTCCCGATCAATCGCCATGCAGGTCCCCATTTTTAATTTTTTAGTTTTTCATTGATAAATGTCGAATTGAATTTCGAGTCATCAGCAAGTTGTTCCCAGGTCTGAACAAAGTCTGCGACTATCTCTGTTGCACAGGTCATAGTTTTGATGTTCGTTTTTATTGTTTTGATTATATTTGGTGTGTGTGTGCCTCTTAAGGTTTTGATGTCAGTCCAAAGTTTTTGGGACGTGGAGTTTGAATTGATATTTGCAGAGAATTTTTCGAATCACTTTTTTTCCGGTTTTAAATGATTTACGGAACTTAGCGTTCATCTTCCGGTAGAGGTCAAGCTTTGGGTCAGTGGGTGATTTCTTTTGCCTGCGGAGTAAACTAATTTCCTTATTCCACAAATGTTCGACCAAGCATCAATGCATCCACAAAGATTGACTGTTTAGTGCGGTTTATGTCACTTTTTTGCAGGTTTTCGGAAAACAGCATTTGCTTTGCTATCAAGTTGCTGCTGTGTTCTGGGTATCTTTTGAATTATTTCCAACAATTTTGTTTGGTTATACACAAAATATATAAATCTCTCCACCAGGGGATAGTTCGTTGCCTTTGGGAACTGGATGATCGGGGGATGGCCAAAATGAATAGTTCTTTGAAATCCTGCTGCTCCTTTGTTGATATTTTCTAAGAAGGTCATTTGCGTTAAATAGTTTTCTTCCCAATCGGCTCTGTCGGTTATATATTCGGACAGAGATTTTTTGTTTAGAGGACAGGTGTCAAAGGTAATTGAGAGGTGTCAAAGGTAATTGACATGACATAAACTAATGATTGAGAAATGGTCGCTGCCATGCAGGTCTGGGAGAACGGAATATATTGTTTTGGGCCCAAGTTGGGGTGATGAAAGGGTAAGATCAACATGGGTTAACGTTATGAGTGGAAAAATGAGTTGGCTGTCAAGTGTTCAAAATCATTAGGTTGGAATTAAGTAAAATTTTCTTAATAGATTTCTCATAGCGGGCTCCAAGAGTTGAAATCACACGTCAGAAGAATGGGGCAAAGCTGGTTCGCCATTCTGTGAGCATACATTGTTATTAATTGGATCATTTTCGTTTCGGTTGGGGGTGGTAAGTAATACTGATTGTCTCTGATTAGGGATTGGGTTGCATTAGAGATTGTTGAGGAGTATCGTTGTGTAATGAGGTTAGTTGACTGCGTTGGTGGATTTGTTGTGCATATTGTTTTTTAACATTTATTCATTTTTCTTGTCATGTAAAAGTTACGGCTGCTTATCTTAATAGAATTACTGGGAGAAAGATGTGATTCGGGGGATGCGGGAGAAGTTTGGAGATCAGTGTTGTTTTTAGGATTTATTGTCATTGAGTGAAGCGAAAGTTGGATTAATATTATTGTGCTCTTTGTGAGGACAAGTAATTGTTTATTTGTTTGTTGATGAGGAGCCATAGGCGTTTGAAGAAGGTAAGGGTGGATTGGCCGAAGATTTCGATTTGGTTGTTTCGAGGTGGGTAGAATTTAATGGTTGGATTCCCCATTTTGCGACTGATGCTTATTGGCGAGAGGGGCAGAAATCGGATTTTCTTCTTTAAATATTCATTTGGCTCCTGCTACCCTACATTTCTTAATGTTTTTTATTGTTAGGGTTTAAGAGATTTCAGCTTCAAGCTAATAGGTTGATCAATGATCAGTCTACATATTTGCAGCCAAATTTCTTCACTTAAACACGTGCAAGGTGTTAAATGCTGGCGCTCCTTTACCTATATTTCCATCACAAATCTTCGGAAGAAATATATATTGTAGCATAATAATAACTACGCTCCTATGTCTATGCAGCAAATTCCGAAGTGACTTTCCATTCTGGCAGAATTTTGGTTCGAACTGTCCTTTCATTCGAGGTTCGTGTCTGGGACGAAGTCTCCACAGCTCATGTCAACGAAAGAGACGAATAATATCAGGGATAAAAGGGAATTATAACTGCAAGAATTATTTCTCTTGTTCCAGTGGTCGAAGAATTTGCTAGAAGTTTCTGGCTATCAGAAACTTCTGCTATATAAGGACAGATGGCGATCAAAAAAAGACACAGTTGGTTTAGAACCGTGACGAAGAGATTGGAAAAGTGATAATGGGCGAAGTTGTAATTTGGTGATAAATTGAAAGTTGAGAGTGAACAAGAAAAAGTAATTAGTTTGGATTTGTGAATAAGTAATTGAAAGGAGATAAAGTGATTTGAGAGGAAAGAGACCTTGTAAGAAAAGAATTTGCGAAGAATAGTATAGTGTGAACTTGAATTGTTCTACAGACTAGAAAATAAAGAAATAAATTTCACAGAATATCGTTTTATCTACTCGAGCCGTAGCCAGCATAGTACAATATGAAACCCGTAGCATGTTCCGCGCATGGTCTTAGATTAAAATCTACTATCAGGCGCAGCGTAAAATTATATTTAGATAATTCTTTAGCCACCCAACACAAATGTAAAATAACTTGCCGTCCCTTGTGTTAAAAATTGGTAACAATAATTTATTTTATTTTGGTTCATTTACTAAATTTTTTTCGATTTTTCATTATTGAAAAAAAAAAAAAACACTTTCGGTAACAATTCAACCAGCAATACACAGCGACTATAATCAGAACTAAATTATATGAATAGCTTTAAGATTAATCTCACATCAATCCAGTTAAAGCAACTGAAAAAATACTCATTTGTTTGCATATGAAATTGAGTCCGAGTTCAGGTCTGCTGATCGTGAGTTCAAGCTTGTTTACTCAGACTCTAAGATCCTATTCATCTTTTTGAATACTACCCATTGTTTCTTCTTCCTCCTCGTCTCTACAACTACCGAAATTTCCTATTTGTAGACAGTAGTCTTTTCGTTTTCTTCAAATCCATTAGCCTGGCTCTATAACTCTCACTTCGTCATAATGAAAATATTCTCACTCTCGAGGTTTTGTAAATATTAAAAATGAATATACTATATAAATTTCTCTAAAGTCGGGTTCTGTAAATCTGTTCAGTGAGAACATTCTCATTTTAAACTGAAATTTGACTCACCATCTCAGCGCATAGCGAGAACATTTTATTGTTGAAGAAAGTTGTTGGACGAAATCAGCACAAATCGTGAGTTTTTTTTAGTTTATTTTTCTTGGAATCTCTTGGTAGTAGAGAGAAAATATGCGATGAAGGTTTGGGTCTTTATTTTTTTGTTCGAACAGGGGGTCCAGAGGGTCAGGTAGCGAACAAACAATTTATATTGCTCAAGAGTCTGTCTCTTCGAACAAAACTGGACTTAAGGTTCTTTAGTGGAATTTTGAATAGCTACTTAAATAACCTACATGAACTTCAGGTTCTTCTTCTTATACGCCATTATTTTATAAAATTATACATCTCACTCCAGGAAACCCATCTTCCAGCCATTACCACATCGCTACCTCATAAACGCTAAGAACGCTCCCTCCACAATCTTGGCACAAATTACTCGGCAAAACAGAGAACCGGCTTACTTGTGCATAAATCGAAAGCCCACAAATTTATGAACATAAACTTATACATTTCAGCAGAGTCCGTTGAATTAAAAACAAAAGTAAAGCTTACAATAATATCCTTATACATATAGGTATACCTCCCGATCAAAATTTGTCCTTAAAGATTTCTAAGTAATTTGCAATAACTTTTAAATACCTATTCTTGTTAGGGGCGATTTCAATGCCCGCAGTGTGGGTCGTCCAGTACTAATTTCCGCGGGAAAATAGTAAACGATTTCCTATCAACCGGTATATGATTGTTCTAAACGATGGCCGAACAACCCATAAAACATTTATCCATGTCGACTTATCTGTGGTATCCCTCGAACTAGGGGCGAACACATCAAGGACAGTACTCTCTGATTTGCACGGGGATGATCGCTTCCCTTTCATTACTACAATAACATCCAGAAGCTTCCAACAGAATATTAAACTACCACCAAAATTTAAGACTGATGGAGCGGACTGGGAACGTTTTCAATTCAACATTATACAATTTTTATCGCACAGCGAGGTATCAACGAATGTAAACTAATAGCTGCAATAATTCACAAATTTGTACGCTATGCAACAAATGTAGCAATCCCTAAAACACAAAAGTACGTTGTACGTTTAGATACAGACATTACACGATATATATGTATATCAATTGATCAATATGGTGCACCGGCAATGCCTATTAAAAAGCATGTTACAATTCTGTCGATAGACTTTGAAAAGGCTTTCCACCGAATTGCAACCCATATCATTCTGAACAAACTAATTCAGTGTAAAATTGGCCCAAAAATATTATATTTCATTAAATCTAATGAAAAAAAAAATCAGTATATAATTAAACAGCATTTATTCTTCAGTTCATTGTCTCATTAATGATATTCCACAGAGATCCCCCCCTTTCAGTTATACTGTTCATTGTTGCAATTAATGACCTCAGTGATTTCGTTTTGGTAAATGGAAACTATCTGACATTCTCTATGCAGACAACCTGATCTTATTTACAAAATGTAAATGTCTCGCCGAAGTTTCTACAGTTTTTGTTTTCAAATATTTTAACCGATCGTAATAACTTGTGTGAGGTTTGAAGCTCCAAGAACTCAAAAGATAAATGTAGAAATCTCCATATATGTAAGAAAACTAGCTGTTGCAACTTAATTATAATTATTCTATTTGATAGTCAGTTTACCTTTAAGGACCACTACATAAGTTAGAAGAAGAGCCTAACTGTCAGGGTTAACATTATTTAGGTACCTAAGGTCTAAAAATAGGTTTTGTCGGAAAGTTTATACGGAAAGTGTGCTAAGTCATTTCTAAAGATAATCGAACCATTATACCATTCAGCGATAAGAACCAGCTTAGAGGTCTTTAAATCTACGCCCATTATAAACATGCTCACTGAATCTGATCTTCCCTCCATCAAGACCAGAGTTTATTATCTTACTTCACTGATCACACCAAAGCTAAATCCAATTCAAAAAATGCAAATCACTAATGATGCCAAACAAATTGTTGTCCGGAAAAAAACACTGCTATCCATCCACAAGTTCCGCCTTGATACTGAAGCCAGAAAAATTGCAAACAGCAGGTGGAATAGTATCAGTATTTGTCTTTCGTCGGAAACGCATTACTATAATATACGTCGCACTACGATTTCTGTAGAAGCTGTAGGGACAAGGAGGAGGAAGAGAAAACTATTGTCCTGCCTTATCAATGTTGAGAAGGAAAACGATAGGGCAATATTTCTATGAATATCTTAACTACTTAGCCAAGCTTGATATTAACAAAATAGAGAGTTTTGTCTATGGATCTAGATGGTTCTGCACATAGATGTGGAGCTGAAAAGGGTTAATATTGCAACGGTTACCCATTCTTATCTTCCTTTAGGAAGAAATTAATCATGTAGGGTTCCTGGTGACAGAAATCCGGTTCTTCTTGTGGTATCACAATGTACCTATCCTCTTAGTGTGTCCCTGATTGAGCGGGGACAGCGACCTAACCTAACCTAACCTATCCCTCCACAATTTACAGGATTATCTGCTTTTCGGAAAATATAGGCGTACCATTATCATCCGAGCAAAGCAAACCGACAACTATTCAATTTCGGTCACTAAAGAAAATCAATCACTACCAAAACCGTTAACCACCAACGAAGCATATAAACAGATGTTCGACGAATTTACCGAAAAACAGAAAAAAAAAAAATGGAACCTAGTTTCCACCGGTGGCTCAAAGTCAGAACGTGGAACAGCAACCTTATGCAAAATATCTAGGATTCATTAAACTGTGTAAGAAATATTTTACCCCGTCTTATCTGGTCTCAATACATTTACTGGAACATCGGAGAAATGTCTCCTGTCTCTCCCTGTTTTATCGTTAATTTATAAAAAATGCTCCAGCGAAATAGCCAGTTGCATTCCTCCCCTTCAAAATTTCACCCGCAATATGCGTCATGCTCCGAATGCACATCAGTTCACCCTTAAGCCTAAATTCGGTCGTACTGTCAAATATAGGGTTTCATTTATAAACCGAACAACATGAATGTGGAATGATCTACCAGGCTCTGTATTTCCCCATCACTACAACCTTCTAACATTCAAAGCCAACCTGCACAGACTCCTCCTCTTCGCTCTTTTAACAGTTTAAGGGTATACATATCCCTTTCGGCGCGCG
This sequence comes from Pocota personata, assembly GCA_963082735.1. Classification (NCBI taxonomy): domain Eukaryota; kingdom Metazoa; phylum Arthropoda; class Insecta; order Diptera; family Syrphidae; genus Pocota; species Pocota personata. Next base: position 118,046,134 of record OY720431.1, on the reverse strand, counting down.
CATATTAAAAAAAAAAAGGTTCGGTTAACCCTTTCCTCTTCGGGTTCGCAGCTGAGGCTACGGCAATTCCTCAAATTCAGAACGTCAACAAAATTATGATTTGTACCGACAGTCTCACAGTAATAACAACAATTGAAAATATCATTAACAACACACCTATAATTGTTAATATAAACCAATTAAGATTTGATGGGTTCTATGGGAAAGAGGATGCTTACACTACCGCCACGGATGAGGTAAGATAACCTCTCGTTACCAATTGGACGTCAACGAAAAGGACATCAAAAAAAACATACAACGTTTTTGTGGTGACAGTAAAAAATGAAACCATTACGCGACAATTAATCTCATTGGGGAAACAGCCATCTATCCAATAGACTGCCGCGAGAAAATGATCAAAACCTTTTTTTTTTCTCAACCTTATTGCAGAACCGTTAACATTAAAATGTGAATATTTTTCTGAGTTATTTTAAAAATATAGTGAAAGAAATATTTTCGTTCACGAGACAAATATTGGCTAATAAATTTGTAGTGTAAACAGTGTCTATGGATAGTAGCAAACTATGTTGAAACCTGTTGAAATCCGATTTTAAAATATCGACTTCACCTTCCATTTCAGATGAAAGCACACACTTTTGTTACGTGCCTGTCTGTTGGTGTGTCGGTACTTATGGCCCTTCTCACATGCCTAATTCCGGCCTAGTATGCAGATAGTGTTACCCAAAATCGATTAAAATTGGATTAAGTGGGGACTCCGCAAAAATTGTGATTATCAACTTGTCACATGCCTACCTTAACCACTTGTTGAATTTCAATAAATTATTATTTTTTTATTTTTCAGTTTGCCCTTTAGTTAACTGGTGGTAAAGATACATATGTGGTGGAATTTCAGAAACCTTCAAAAACGGTCTTTGCAGAGCACCTAACTCAAGAACCACTAAAGGGATCATTATCGAATTTTCTGTAATTACATACAGAAAACATAAAAATTTAATGTAGTGTCTGTATTGTGCTATAATTTTGCAGATGTTTTTTTTTTTTTTTTTTTTTTTTGTACTTCTCGGTAGCGTAGAATGTTGAAATTTAGTGTTTTTTTTTTTTGTTTTTTTTGCCGAGAAATCATAAACCTGCAAAATTTACAAAAGAGCCAAACCTGTGATCTTTTACCTGTCCCCTGAATAAAACTTTGTTATTCGTTTCCTAAATTTGAATTGACAATAATAATAATTATTAATTCAACCGATTTCTGTAGCAAGTACTCGTATATATCTTAAGTCATTATTTTTTGTTTGTCTTATCATTTTCCAACTGAAACATCCCAAAGAGACCCATTCTTTAAATTATCAGATCATCAGCAAAATCGGATAGTATCTGTTCAGCTACGAGCATGTAGTTAAATGTTCAGTATGGCACACTCCTAGAGAGATTGAGTTAACTTTTATAAAATGTAGTCCGTAAAAGTCGCCATCACTCAGTGTTTAGTGCGTTAGACAACTGATCGAGAGGTTCAGGTTAAAATCCCAGTAAAACGCCAACAATTCTTTTATGGTCACCTGACAAACATTAGAGAGTAATACTGTCATGAGAATATTTTTAATCCGAACGGGCGGATACAACAATAAATCTGTAGGTCTCTTTCATTCGTGCCTTATACAAACTTGCCTTGGTTGTTTGCGCCAAAAAAAAATATTTATGTTTTCTTGTTTGAGCACTATTTATGTTTCTAAAATCACTGACAAAGACACGCAATTTGTAATTTAATTACTATTTAATTACATTACCCATTAATTAAGATGTAATTTTATATCAAGTCAAATAATTGTTATTAAGAAGTTTAATTATAATTACAAGTAATGAATTACACAATTGCAATTACAGGATGTAGTGTAAAAGATACCCGACAGTACCAGCTGCCAGACACCTAGTAATGAAAATAATTAAAGCTATTGCCCCAAGTACCGATATGAGTCGCCCCTAATTTCAGAACACGTAACATTAACAGTTCTCAAGCAATAGGCCTTTGTTAGATGACACTGCATGAGACCATGTAAAACTCTTAAGAAACTTTTTATTCTTATTAAGGAACATGATATCTTTATCGGTGGTAAATATACAGTTCTTTTAATTTTAACAGATTAATGAGTTTTAGTAATTGTAGTAAATAGTCCAAAAGATAAAATATGTGAACAAGCATAAACACTTATAAAATTCCAATCTATAAATTTGTATGATAGTTATTTAAAAAAGAAAATAGAAATAGAAGAAAATGGATCTAATAGACCATACAGGACTTGATCTAACTTCTCTCAGCCACTCATGTTGTGCACCGCACGATTGGTTGGGACCTACAGGTTTTTACCGTTTCCGAAGGGCAATTTTTTTCGATTGAGAGAAGTTTTTAATGAATATTACTCTGGGATATTTGTCAGAGGACCGTGAAAAAACTTTTTGATATTTTTCGGGACTCGAACCTTGAGTTTTGCTCTCAGTTATGGCGCACCTAACCGCTGAACCACTATTATGTACCCAAAAACAAAAATAACAACACGGTCTGCTGCAATCATAAGGCTTCATATTCTTGCAGCTTCAAATCTTGGAAATTTATCTGGACATCTAAAGATCCTAAATATACTACACCTGCTCTCTAATTTTACGATCCGCATCACGAAAGATAGATAGTGTGTTAACTTGGTAGGTCAGCAAACGACTACGGTGTTTATGCAGGAAACTATGGCCTTAACTAGACCCTCTTGGTTGCTCAATATCCACCAATTGAACTATCCATTAATTGATAGTACGTTGAGCTTAGGCGTAACCTTCTAGAGCCCCACACAGGCAGTGTAAAAAGCTGTAAAACTATTCGTTTTAATTCAAAATTTGTTAGCTGCCTAAAATAAGATCACCATTATTTGGATTCCTTAATGAGTTTGCCGGAGAAGCTTCGCAATATTCCTTTATCGGACCTGAACTCTATAGTGGCTTTCCCACTACCCAACTATGGCTGGTGCTAAACTCCTGAATCTTCTCATATTAAGGCCCATTTGCTGATACTAGTCATAAAATTGTGTCTTATCTATGTATTAGTGCTATGTTGAACTTAAACCTAAAGATCATCATAGCTTATTTCCAGTTGCTGGAAAATATTTAAGTTCATCTTAGCACTTAGAAGTTTAACTTACTGACATTTAAGACTTACTTTGTATTTTGTGTAACCCGTTAAGTATTACTTAGGTGTATAAGTGATACTTAAATACTTAAGACTCGTATCAGCAAACGGGCCTACTCGTAAGTAAGCATGACAGAAAGCTTTCACACCAGTCATTGTTTGCGCAACTACAGTATCAAAAAGTTAGACAAAAGTAGGTTAGGTACCTATCTAACTATCAGGCGTGCATGTCTAGGTCAAATATTTTATTAACTGTTTCATTTACCCACTCGAATTCAGTCAATCATCTGTAATTCTCATTCAAAAGTGCAAGGTAAAACACAAAATGACCACATGCGGGGCCTGCAAATAGCACTAATAATAATTTTGTTCTAATAATAACTTGTGTGTGAAAATTTAATTTATTTTATACTCCTGTATAAAAGACAAAAATACTCGTAAATAAAAGAAAGAGACAAAAATATATATGTATATGTGTATTAATAAAATTAAATTGAATAAAATGTTTTTGAAGCAGTCTCTATTTAGAAATATGCAAGTTTACATCTCTACTGACTTCATTGAAAGAGCTAATAGTTCTGGACATTTTTTTCATTGTGGACATAATTGGTTCGCAGCGCTTTTTCATCTTTCAAGACGATCGGAGTAAATATGAAATATACAAAGGATTCCAAATTATATCAGCATATTCAAGAATAGACCAGACCAATGAAATAAAAAGTGATATAAGTGTATGAGGATCCCTAATATCTTTTCCGTTTCTCTTTATGAATCCAACGATGGAGTTGGTTTTAGCAACTACAAAATCGATATGAGAATTGTGGGTTAACTTCAAAATTGACGCCGAGGTCTTTGATTGACTATTGTTGTGTAGGTAATGCGAAGAACTAGTAAAAAATTTACATAATACTGCACTTCTTTATATTTAAATTTCAGCAGCTATCAATACACCAATTCGATAGACTATTAATATCGAGCTGAATTTTCGCACTATCATTTATACATGTTATCTTAAGAAATATCTTTAGATCATCTGCGTACATTTAAAACTGACTGGATTTCATATGGAGAGCAATGTTACCAATGATAATTATAAATAATAGTGGACCTAAGGACTACCTTGTGGAACGCCCGAGGAGCAATATATCGTTCTTGAACAGCAATTCTCAATTTCAATTTGCATCTCTAAAGGCAAATATTGGTTTGCTGAAAATTGTCGATTTCGAGATTTTGATCAAATTTGACATGACTTAAGGGCTGAACAGAATGTGTGTCTGAGGCTGAGTCTTGCAGCGCTGTCAAACATCTGCCGCGCTGCTTGCGGTTAAAGTAAACACAATGAAAGCGACTGTCAAATTTGCATCTTGTGTTTTTACTTCTTAATTTTATTAGTGCTTAAAGGAGTTTGTTATTAATTGTGGATAATGGATACGGACGAACAAGAAGAAATTGCTTTTATTATGCGCGTTCTACACATGTGCTATTTAGCAATAAAATAAATGAAAAAGAGGAAGCGCAAATGGTGAGTTCGTCCTCTTTATAAGGAAAGAAAAGAAAGAGACAATGAGACAACTTTCAAACACCTCAAAGAGCATGCTGAGGACCTTTTTTTTAAAGCAACAAGGAGAAAGCAGCAGTACAATTTATTGTACATTGGTAAAAGAAAAATTGAAAAAAACATCTATACGTAAGCCAATTGTAGCTTTGACAACCTCCGGTTGTAGCTGTCTCGCAAACTCTTCTATTTTTTTTTTGCACTCATCAACTGTAGACAATGGAAACAAAACAAATGTAAACAAAATTTACAAATACTTTTTTTTTTACTTACTTGATATTCCAAATTCGTCGGATATCTCCTTCCATTTTTTAATTTTTTTTTTTTAAATTTTTACAATTGGGATTCGACAAATTTCAAAGAATTTCGTGCGCGCGCACAACTTCTATAAATTCCTCGACTTCCATTTCCAAAACAACAACAGCTTTTGTGTACAAATTCATAAACGTCAAATTTGCATCGCTGCTTGAAGTTGAACAAAATCCAACTTCGCGATTCACGACTCAGACGCAGACACACATTTACCACGTTTATATGCAGAGAATCGAGGGGTCGAGTTGAGATTTCGATCTGAGTATTTCTACACACCGAGTCGAAAGATTGAAAAATTCAAACGTGGTTAAACTGACAGATAAGTATAGCAGACATTCTGCTTTTGATTGTGTTAGTGTTCTGTTGTGTTAGATTCGTTATCTGAAATCACGCACACACAGAGACAACATGTCAGTTAAACCCCTCAACCCAGGTATACATCGCAGTTTATCGATTTGAGTGTATTTTCTTTTACTCATCCGAAAGAATAAGCATATCATAGAAAAACTGCAATTGTACCTACATATGTGTTAAAAATATGGGAAGAACACGCCCGGAAGTCATAAAATCATAAAATTTTCATAGTGCGCCGTTTTTTTTTTTTTGGCACGGGGTGTATTTCCAGGGTATAGAAATGCAAGAAATATTTTCCAATTCGCACTAAAAGTTATAATACTCCTTGCTAGGAAGCATTGCCAATTAGCATTTATGCTACTCTTCACTGGTGTATTTCTTTTCTCTACATGTTTTGGGGTGAGGAGTACTCCAAGATACTTATATTGCGATGCAATTCTAATCACCTACCATCATTCCGGAAAACCGGGCCTTCAAGCCCGTCTATAATTTGTCGCATAACCTGAATGTCATTCGCTAAAATCACCATGTCGTCCACATACAGCAGCAATCTTATAGTTAAGAAATCGATGTTCGATATTTTTTTCTGAAGCCAGCTTCTACTCTGCCAAGATATGATTTTTATCCGTCCACGCGTATTAATTCGCTATGCAGTTCATAAATGAAATGCCCCTGCTTGACTGGTTGATATTCCCTTTTTTGAATATAGATTATAGATTTAGTAAAAGCTTTTTCCACACTGCATTTCTGTAGCATCCTACTATAGGCTGTTGTTAGTCCCTCCAGAAAGTCGTTTGTGACATTTATTAGAAACTCGTAGGTTATTCTGTCTTCTCCTGATGCTTTGTTCAACTTTACTTTTCTGAGCGTATATTTAATTTCATCAATAGAGAACGATTTATCCAAACCTCGATATTCACTAGGTACTCGAAATTGTACCATTTATTTTTAGGGTTGACGGATTCTGTACTGTCACTTTTCCCAATCGCTGATTTCTTAACAATATCTGTAAGATCATTTATCTTAATTCTATCTTTTACAGTTTAAGGTTTTGTAGATTAGAACTTAATTTGTTTTGATAATCTGCCTTTCTCATGTCCTTCCATTTTAACTTTGGCAGTAGATTATTATAGCTGGGCTCAATGAAAGCATCGTTGTCATTGTTTTAGGCACCGTTTTATTGACAGCTTTGAAAAAGAACCAAATTCACTCAATATATAATCTTCGTTACCTACTACCCCGAAGAACCACAAAAACGAGAAGAATTTTGTACAGAGTATTTACCTTCAACCTACATCTACGTTGGTAACGACGGGGGAAAAATTAACAATCTCAGCGGTATATACAAAATAAGGAGGATCAATTCACAGAATTCTGCTAAAAACTTGGTACTAAATCATCGCAACAGAAGATTACAATGCCAAACATACCTACTGGGATTCAAGGCTTACAACACCAAAAGGCAAAAATCTATACCATGCTATAACTAAAAACGGACTAGACGTCGTAACTACAGGACAACCAACGTATCGACCAACCGACATTAACAAAATTTCATTGATTAAGAAAACAATAAATAAAAACAGAAACGTCTTCTGAACCAGTAATAACAACTATAAACTTCGCAAACTTAATATAGGAGTCACAACACATTACAAATAAAAAAACCAATAAGCTAAAATATCGGAAATTGATAAGCTTCATATTGACCTAAATTGTTCCCTCAAAAATACCACAGAAAATACACAAACATGACGCAGAAGTTAAAAAGATCCCCAGTCTCATAATTCATGCAGCTACAATTTCAACACCAGTACTGAAAGGAGCAAAGAATGCAATCCGGTAGACGTGGATGTAATAATTAGAGGAAAATAGAAGGCTAAGAAGAGATTTGCAGAAGTTAAGATCTCCAAATCTTTAAACAACAAATTTAAAACGACCGATAGAAAATGCAGCACCAATTCGACTTGCAACGGTTCTTGTGCAAGGAGTAATGCAGGAAAGGCACGGGTCACAGAACATCTAAACCAGTTTTTAGACCAAACGAACCTACTATAAATGAAGACTTACCAGCATTACGAATTGAGACAGTGCAAATAAAGTTACAGCAAAAATGATCAAGGAATTTCCCAAGTCACCATGATTCCTAAACCAGGCAAGGATCGCGTTTAAGTTACCTTCTACAGACCAATAAGCCTGCTGTCGATCTTCTCTAAAATATTTGAAAAAACCCTTCTATTAAAAATGCATCCCATCTTATAGGAACAAAAGTTAATTCCCGAATATCAATTTAGATTTAAAGCTAAACACACCACGATAGTACAGGTCTATAAGATTGTTATGCACAAGCATTCGAAGAAAAAAAAGTACTGATCTCGATGTTGGCCAGGCATTCGACAAAGTCTGGCACAAAGGACTGCTCTACAAAATAAAAACTGTCTTGCCAGCTAATACTCATGCTTGAAAGCTATCTACAAAACATAAAATTCATAGTCAAGCAAAAAAGGTTTACCTGAGGGCAACATGACAAGGAAGTTTCTTCGCCACATTTCTCTACTTACTATTTACATCGGACTTACCAATGAGTTGTAATGCACTAGATAACATATACCAGATGCAGATCTAAAAATAGGCAACGTCAAAATAAATCGTGTATACAAAATTAAGTACTTCGGTACACAGGCAAACTGGAAAGCAAACTCTCTCATTGAAAGTAGTGGTAACATCATCGCTTGTCACGATGCAGGTTCACGGTTTGAATCCTGATGTCAAAAAACATCTATTTAAATAAATAAAATGAAATAAATAAAAAAGTCGATCAATTGCGAATAGCTTATTTCAACTCTACTGCGAAGGCATAACACTGGCAGTAGGGTGGTCATATGTCTGAAATGCAACTTGATCGTGATGATGGCATCAGGATAACGGAAAAAAATACTGTGAATCATTATCAAAAAGCCATTCCCCGGTTATCTGGGCGCTATCCTTGGAGTTCACTGAAACTTAATACCACCTGAGTTTCAAACCAACTACACCAATCTGTCTTTCTCGCTGTCTCTTCCCCTTTCCGCAAAACGCCCGTGTCCTAAAAAATTAATATAAGGGTATTCATATCCCCTTTTGATACGTGCAAATTATAAAAAAAAAATGAATTGAACTCCACACTACTGTATGGTGCAGAAACGTGGACACTACTCAAAGCTTCGATGAAAAGAATAGAAGCTTTTGAAATGTGGCTACTCCAGAAGATACTGAAAATTGCATGGAAAGACAGAATCTCCAACGCAGAAGTTCTAAGAAGAATATTCATCGAAAGAGAGCTTCTCAAAACTATTAAAATACGTAAACTGGAATACTAGGAAAACGTCGTCAGAAATGAAAAATACCAGCTTTTTCAAATAATACTATAAGGAAAAAGAGTGACCGGTAGACAAAAAGTAGACACAAAATCAAAATACTAACTACTTAGGTATCCACATTGGCAGAAAACTTACTTGGAGAAAACATGTTGAGACAAAAATAATGCCAAACAAACTAAGAACTACAAGCATGCATTAGCTAATGGGACGGAGATCAAAACTACATAGGACTTGAACATACGGTATTACTTTTCAAAACAATAATTGGACCAATCTGGCACTACATGCAATAGCAATATATTGTAACATCTCCTAAAAGGATGCTACAATAATGTAGAATAATAACTACGCTCCTCCAGCCCATTCCAAAGTGTCTTTTCATTCGAGGTTCGTGTCTGCGGTTAAGTCTCCACAGTTCATGTCTACCAAAGACGCGGATAATATCACGGATAAGAAAGAATTATAACTGCAAGAAATGATTGTCATCTTGGAATTATTACATCAGAATTTTTCTTGTTCCAGAGTCGAAGAATTTGCTAGAAGTTTCTGGCTATCAGAAACTTCTGCTATATAAGGACAGATGGCGATCGAAAGGGGGCAGTTGGTTTAGAACCGTGGCGAAGAGATTGGAAAAGTGATAATGGGCGAAGTTGTAATTTTGTGATAAATTGAAAGTTGAGAGTGAACCAGAAAAAGTATTTAGTTTGGATTTGTGAATTAAGTAATTGAAAGGAGATAAAGTGATTTGAGAGGAAAGAGACCTTGTAAGAAAAGAATTTGCGAAGAATAGTATAGTGTGAACTTGAATTGTTCTATAGACTAGAAAATAAAGAAATAAATTTCACAGAATATCGTTTTATCTACTCGAGCCGTAGCTCGCATATTACAATATGTAGAAAAACTGCAAGGAATGCAATCCAAAATCACAAATATCCATAACGATCTGCATACGACAACAGCTAAAGAAGACAATAGCAAGCTCTTCTAATTGTATAAAACTGCAGCCCCGATACTGTTGAAGTCAGTAAAAACGCAAATGAAATGTAATTTTTCAAATTTTATAAATAATTTAAATTAAGTTTTCTAAAGTTATTTATTTTATTTTAAGGTTTACAAAATTTTTCAATGCAAACAAAAAAAATCATGCACATACGAAATTCATTATAAAAAAGCGATTCAATTTTTTATATACAAAAGTTAATATTTAGTATGGCGCCCTTTGGCTTGTAGTCTCCTAGACATAGGCTGAACAAAATTGTTGGTAACATCTGGAGTTGCGTTTTCCCATATATCCTGAGGAGCACTTTTTAATTCACTTTTGCTGTGTATCGGCCTTTTCCTCAATTGTCTCCCCATATATATAGCTATGCCCACAAATGTTCAAAAGGATTTGAAACCGAGATTTGTGGAGGATGAGGAAGTACTTTTTTAACATTGTATAGTAACCATCCCCTTACGATATAAAAGAGTGCTTAGGATCTTTATCCTGAACAACAAAATAATTGTCACTTATCCTTATTAAGAAGTCGTCGCTGGTAAATTGTTTTTGAGGGTGTTTAAGTAGTACATTTTGTTCATATTGCCTTCAACAAAAAACATATTTCCAACTCAATTTGATTGTTTAACAGTGTCATTTACATTCGCCTGATTCAAGCTCGTACGTTGCCTCCTCCAAACAAAACGGTGCCTATCAAACCCAAATATATTGAATTTAGACTCGTCTGAGCAAATGACAGCATTCCAAAATTCTAACGATCGATGCACATAGGTTTGTGCATATTCCAAACATTATGTTTCTATCTAACAAAAGTGGCTTGTTTCGGGGGATATAGGCTCTTAGATCCTTCGAATGCAAAACATGTCTGATTGTCTGTGGGTGTACACTAACAATTGAATTCTATTTTAGTTCATTACCTATGTCTACTGCAGAAATTTGAAGATCATTTCTAACTAAGCGAACAATCTTTCTTCCAACTTAAGAAGAAGCAGTCTTTTTAGGTCTTCCGCTACCACTATGTCTTTACAAAAAATCGTTTTTCTTATACGCTTGTATAGCGTAATGAACTGAAGAGCTAGGTTTTTTCACTGTTTCTGCAGTTTCTCTTACACTTTCATTCATCTAAAGAGGTTTGTTTTTTCTTCATTTTGCTAACCTATGAAAATACTTATAATCACTTAAAAAGTATCCGCTAAACTGTGACTCTGAAGGAACAACATCGGAAAATTGAAAATAACGGTACTTAACATTACGAGGAAAGAAATCGTCCAAGTTTTTTTTTTTTTTGGCTTTAGAAAATATTGTTTTTTTTTTAGTTCATTGTACATTAAGATTAACATAATAGTTTAGAAAACAAGATAAAATTATTAAGAATGTTTAAGGAACTGTGTTTCATTTCCAATTTGATTGATTTCAATAGCCCCACACACCCAAGATATTTACAAGTACCTGTCGCATTCTAACAGCCGTCCAACATTTTTTTTTTTTTTTTGTTCACTGTAAAAAGAAACATACAATAGAACTTGGTGTAAAGTAATGTATATTTGTTAAATCTCTATAATATTACACTTGTATATTTTCTTTGAAACAATACTATTAAATGAAAAGTAAAATTTTGTAAAAGGAAAGATCCGGCAAATAAAGCAACGTTTATACATATAAAAATAAAAAAAACTCTTTTACAAACTGAAAAAAAAAATTAAGGTGTAATAACGTGAAGAAAAAAACACTGAAATAGATAATATAATTTGGTGAACCTATTTACTTGATCGGGAGTGTATGTATTTATATACACTGCAGGCCAAAAGTTTGAGTCCGCTCTCAGTGCTCGAAAGAAAAACATAAAAATCTTTAGTAGAATAATAATATGTAAAATGAACGGCGGACATGCGAGTATATGAACCAAAATGAAAAGAAAAATATTTTCATTTTATTCTTAACATAAAGGAATTTATTAAAAAAAAGAAAAAATTACTTAAACCGATTTTTCGTCGAAAAAGCCACCTTCACAAATGATTACTTTTTTGTTTGCAATTGTTGGCATTCTAGCTATAGGTTTTTGAATTCTTGTCTATGGTATATTGCTCCAGCAATCCCATAGTATATTCCACATATACTATTCATATATCGTTAATATGTATATATGATTGTTTTTATTTTTTTCATAATATACATATTTAAGTTTTCTTCCAGATGTTTAGAAATATCAGATTTATTATTGATTTTATGTAAAATCATTATTTGGTTTACCAAAACTTTTGGAATATACAATTGTAAGACTAGCAACTTTTTTGTTTTCACTTGATCAAAGCTAGAAAGCAATTACGCATTACATTCATCAATACATAAATGGGTACACTCATTTTAAATGGGTGCACTCATTGTACTCATTGTACTCAGTGTATTTTTAACAGCTAAAATAATACGTGTTTTCTTCAAAGCAAGCACCCACTTGAATGAATGGTGCCAAACAGTGTACTCATTTTGATATTAGATGATCGAGTAGTTTACAGTAACTGTCTCTTTTAATGTGGTACTCATTTTTACAGTACACTTGCTCCTATGAGTGTAAAGAATAGAGTACACGTTTAAAAAAAGCAAATGAATTCATTCATGCAGACCTTTAGTAGGAACCACACAGTCTGGTAGCATCTTTTGTTCACCGCTGCATCGAACAAAAGCTCTCTGTTTTGTGCCAAATACCTCGAACTTGGATTCATCGCTCCATAAGACTCTGTTGAAATCTTCTTCCGTCCAGTCTTTATGCTTTTTGGCACATTTTAATCTTTTCTGCTTGTTTTTAGGTCGCAGCAGGGGTTTTCGAACAGCAACTCGACCAAATAGTCCAGCATGTCTTAACCTTCTCCGTGTTGCATTTCTATCGGCGCATATTTGTTATTTTTCGCCTACTTCGTTTGCTTGTTGTGACTGTTAGCCGAACTCGTGTTTAGTTGTAGCTCTAGGCCGTCCTAGCCGTTGTTTATACCCAAGACTTCCGGCTCGAGTGTGTCATTCAATGGTACGTTGAACGCAGCACCTTGATACCTTCAACTGTGAAGCAACCTCCCCCTGCGATTTGCCTTCCTTAAAAAAAGAGTGATGATTGCAGATCATTTCTCGATTTTGGTTTCCGCGACTTTTCATATTTTTAGCGAGTTGTTTCCTCAAGACGTGAAACATCTGCAATAAATTTGTATGCCTTCAAAGAATCCAGAACAAATTTTGGGATTTGAGAACTCTTTTGATGTAAGGAATCATAAATAAGTGCTGAATCAATAACCAAAAGTTCTCGAATTTAATAATTATGAAAACCTTAACATTCCTCAATAAACCGCAAAAGCGGATTTTCCTAAACAAAACGCCCATTGTTCAAAAACGTGGGTGTAATATCCGATCTGAATGTGTTGCGTATTTTTGAGATCGAAAATTTAGTTAAAAAAACCCAATGTAATTCATAAAATTCAATCTCCATGCATGAATGAAGTCAGTTATCTAGGTAGGCCTCACACTTTTGGCTTGCAGTGTACATATCTTTATTTATTATGCACTTTAGTCGTAATATTCTCAAACATAACTGAATACGAAAGACAAAGTCCAGCAAATTGGAGTAAATTTGTTTTCGGTTTGATCAACATTGATCGTTTTTTGACAGTTGTTTCCGTGCCTGAAAGTGCAGTAGCTAAAACCTGGACTACTTTAGATAGAAAGGGAAATGAAAAGCTCTGGGTTTTAGGTTTAAGTATAAGTAAAAGCATTTTCGCGAACCCAAAGAATTCAAATGGAGGTAAGGAAATAGACCTAATATTTGGCTTGTTAGTTTGATCTTATAGTTCTGTTTGAAATAATTGCATGAGAAGCTTCTCTCGATCGAAAAAATGTTGGGAAACGATATAGAACTGTGTGTCGCATCTCAAGATTGACTGCGAGAAGCTGGCCCAGACCCTGAATGCGATGTTAGTGACAAAATTAATATTTATTTATTTTTATGCTATCGTATAACATACAAAAATAACGTAAAACATTGTCATTCCAGAACAAATCGGAGGGCAGCTCAAAAAATGATTACTACCATCCGTCAATGCTTGTGGATCCATGGAAGGACCTTCTCGATCGTCACAATGCAATCAAAAACAGCCAAATCAATGTTACCCCAATGACCACGTTAGAGGATCAAGAGTCATCACACGAGGGCGAATCATCAACTCAAGAAGACACAACAACTGCAATATCATCGACGAAGACCCAAACATCGACAAATATATCTCCGTAATAACAGTTGAACATGTTATAGATTCAACAGCCTGATTTTATATGGGTTTCTCGATGTTCCGAATTTGATTTGATAGTTGAGTTATGAAATAAAATTCAGGACATCTTCAGGCGAAAGCCGTACAAAATCAAGTCCACAGCAATTTTCTACCAGCAGTCAAACATCCCGAATTCCAACAAACAAAAATGTGAAATAATGTGTATGTAATTTTTATATTATCGAAGGAAGTGAAGAAACTTAACAAATTTTCATATTTTTATAGATCAATATATAAATGTAAATAAAGAATATTTTTCTCTTTTTGTAACTCGCTAATGTAACGTCATCTAAACTAGGACAAAAATATTTTTATTTAGAACTGAGAATAAAGTTTAAGTTTTTGAGAATAGCAAACAAAAAAAGATCGAACAAAACGCGTTTCCGTTTTCCCTATCTCGATCGGTGTTGCTTTTGTATATACTTTTCCCAGTCAGCGCTCAGGCGATTGTATATGTTCATGGCTGCTCGAGCGTCCTCCACTGAATTGTGCTCACCCTTTTGAATCTCCACACCCAGGATGGCCTGACTGAGTCGCTTCAAACTTGGCGTTCGCCCGTTGGACACGAGACGCGCCAGTGGTTTATATCTGGCCGTGTCTCTGATATTCACATATGGATGCTTAATATAAAGAACGGCCAGATCATTGCGAATGCCATGGCCAACAAGTATTTTACCCTGTAGCAGTTCAATAACTTCGTCTTGTACTTTGTCAAATTCTTCGGCGTGTTCGATGTCATGTGCTCGGATGCCACTCACACTGGTGCGATAATCAGTGACTGGTTCTCGTGGCTTGACGAACTTGTCCAACAGAACTTCTCCATTCTTGCTGACAATCGAAACTCTGGCAAGCATGTCATCGTTCCCCATCGGTCCGGTACCAACCATTTCACAATCCATGGCCACAATAACGGTGCGTTGCTGTTTTTTGCGGCGATTCCGTGACTTTTTAGGGGTAATCTCAGTCGTGGTAGTGCTGTTGTTGTTGTTTGGCTCTACGGTTTCGGGCGGAGTAGCGGCTTCATCTGCTGCGTTAATGGCAGCCAATATACTTGACCAATTTGTGCCGGCATTCTTTCGACTTATCGAGGGTTTTTGCAGAGGAGCAGCTGCAGTAATTGACGCCAACGGTGGCTTCTTTGTTTTGACATTTGTACGATTATCGCCAGCTTTGGGTTCGCTGTTTTCATTTGCTTTTCGCGCAGGTTTATTTTTTCGTTGGCGGTTTGTCTCCATTTGGTAGCTGGCGGTCCACTGTAATATGTTGTCTGGTGGCGTGAACGAGTTTATGGTGGTATGTTTTTGAAATCATTCAGATTTGAAATTTATATTTGATTTGAATGCAATTTGATGAGGAAGGACGGCAACAGCACAAAAATACAATACAGCGTGCCCTGGCTCGGTCAGGTGGAAAATTTTGACAGAACTATGAAAACGAAAACCAATGACATTTAAGGGTGCTTGTATAAGAAAAGTGATAAAGATGATGGATTTTGCGGGTGAGTTCGCAAATTTAATTATGGGACTAAATTTTTAAATTTTGTATCGACTTGTCTGTGTTTTTTTTTCATTCGATGGAAAGAATAGTACGAGTAGAATACTTTAAGGAGTATTCGGAATAGAATGAATAAAGCAACAGCCCACAATTTGTTATTAATGGAAAGTATGCACAAATAACTTAAAAAAGCATATTTATACTCTATCCCATTCATTTTGATTTGTGATCAGCATCAAAGTTATGTCGATCTAGCTATTTTCGTCCGACCGTATGTTACCACTTTTGGGCATTAAATTTTGAGAAATGGAGATGGAATTTAATATATAGGTATAACCTTATTAGAACCCGAGGTAGTACAAGGGCAAACATTCCTGGAAACCGCCCACAGACACGCTTACTTAAAACAAAGTTTGTTTTTATATATATGTTTACAGGAAACTGAAAAATATCGCCTTTACGAAATATATAGATGTCCAAATTCTCTACAATTCGTCGATACATTATCTAATACCAGGCCCACTTTTGAATGGCATTCTCTTTAAAAAATGTATTTTGCTTTTCAAAGGTATATACAGTAATGACCTTCTTTTACAAATAACGACCGCCACGCCCACTTTCTTCTAAGAAAAAGTCTTAGCTCAAAATGATGTCCTAAAATTTCTTAAAAATTGAGAGAATATCCTAATAGTAAAAAGATTTCATGGCATTTGAACCAGAAGATTCATAACGCCGGCAGCAAAAATAATTCATTCTGTTTATTCTGCCTTTCGGGTGAACCATAATAGATTATAATAATATAATCTAAATAACCATATTTAGATTATATTAAATCAAGCATAACTCTTTTCCTAAGGCAATTATGCCTTTCACTATGTAAAAGATCTCTGGCAAGAGGGTTGGTGTGGCTTTCAAGTTTACCTATGAAGGTTGTACTCATTCTTTTTATTTCCTCTTGGATGATGGGAATGTTGAGGTTTCTCTAATAAACCAGGGAGCTCCTATTATAATATGTTAATGCCATAGACTCTCTTATTTCAAGTTTTTTAGATATTGAATGCTGATACTGTCCCCCAGAGTACCATCAGACCAGATAGGTTTGATAATAGCTTTGTATAGAGGTATGTACCTTTTATTCAAGGCTCAGTCTGGAGTTATTGTTCAATAATCAGTTAATTCCAAATACTTTGAGCTTTATTTGAGCCGATTTAGCCTCTATGTGCTTTTTCCAAGTAAGTCGTAGGTCAAGGTGAATGCCGAGATATTCTACTTCTGTAGATTGTGGAATAGTGATTCTTTTAATTTTGATGCTGCTACAGGTTTTTTTCGTCAGGGTGATTGTGGTGTGCTCAAATTTATTGACGTTTATATTATTCTTCAAACATCTAACCATTTTTGCAGAACACAAACATGATTTTAAAGTTCTGAGGCAGACTTTGTGTTTGCAAGTGTGCTTACTATAGCAGTATCATCTGCAAATGTTATTGACCTGAGAGTTTGGGTATTAATACACATGTCCGAGGTAAAGATTAGGTACTATAGAGATCCCAAAATGTTCTCCTCGGGAACTTCTGCTCTGATTCTCAAGGTTTCAAATAAGGAATCTGTTTTTTTAATACACCAAAATGTTAGAAGTCTGCGGAAAAATTTTGATTTATTAGTTAGCAATCTTGAAGCCCTTGAAAACTTGCCTGAAATTATTTTTGTATCCGAGATTTGGATTTATTCTTATGAGATCAACGATTACTGTATTCCTGGCTATAATTTTTACGCAAATACCAATGATTCGTATTCTGCAGGTGGAGTGGGTGCTTTTGTGAAAGATTTGTATAATGAATGTGATATAAAGCGTTATAGTTTGTCGAGTGCTGACGTCATAAAAATCTCTTATTTCATGTGCAGTGAACCATTTACCTTTGTTTGTGTATATAGATTTAATTCACTGTCGGTTAACGTGTTTCTTGATGAATTCTCGAATTTTTTGTGTAATATGAAAGCAGCGAATCTTGTAATATTAGGTGACTTTAATCTGGACTTGTTAAACTCATGCCCTTCATTAGATTTGTACCTAGCACTTATCGCTGAGCATGGATTAACCTCTTTTGTAAATGAGTTCACAAGACCAACTGCTGGTACCTGTCTTGATCACGTATTTGGTCGTTTCTCAAAAATTCAGTCAAATCAATGTGCTGCTGCTAATCTTGACCTTAACGTTTCTGATCACTGTATGACAGGTATTTTCCTTCCTATCTTGGAAAGAAAGAAAAATGATAATGAACAGCCTTTGTCTAGAGTAACTAAAATTAACTTTGATCACCTAAATAGTATTTTGCGCTATTATAATTGGGATGAGGTTTATGCTGAAGAAAATGTTTCTAAGGCTTATGATTTATTTATTAATATTGTAGCATAATAATAACTACGCTCCTATGTCTATGCAGCAAATTCCGAAGTGACTTTCCATTCTGGCAGAATTTTGGTTCAAACTGTCCTTTCATTCGAGGTTCGTGTCTGGGACGAAGTCTCCACAGCTCATGTCAACGAAAGAGACAAATAATATTAGGGATAATATTAGGGATAATATTAGGGAATTATAACTGCAAGAATTATTTCTCTTGTTCCAGTGGTCGAAGAATTTGCTAGAAGTTTCTGGCTATCAGAAACTTCTGCTATATAAGGACAGATGGCGATCAAAAAAAGACACAGTTGGTTTAGAACCGTGGCGAAGAGATTGGAAAAGTGATAATGGGCGAAGTTGTAATTTGGTGATAAATTGAAAGTTGAGAGTAAACAAGAAAAAGTAATTAGTTTGGATTTGTGAATTAAGTAATTGAAAGGAGATAAAGTGATCTGAGAGGAAAGAGACCTTGTAAGAAAAGAATTTGCAAAGAATAGTATAGTGTAAACTTGAATTGTTCTATAGACTAGAAAATAAAGAAATAAATTTCACAGAATATCGTTTTATCTACTCGAGCCGTAGCCTGCATATTACATTGGTGTCAGAAGCGGGATAAAACTTATTCTGTGAATAACTATTTCCGTGGTGTGAAATTGCACAAAAAAAAAAAAAAAAAAAAAAAAAAAAAAAAAAAAAAAAAAAAAAAAAAAAAAAAAAAAAAAAAAAAAGTTAATTAGTTGCGCAAAATGGGTCGCAAATTGGGAAAACTAACTATAACTCAACTAAAGGCAGAACTCAGTAAGCGGAACCTCGACACAACTGGGGGAAAAGATGCCCTGCTGATTCGTCTGGAAGAAGCAGTAACGCAGGAAGGTGAAAATCCGCACGACGTAGAGTTTGACGTGGAAGAGGAACCAGCAAGTACAGCAGCCGACCCGGGTATAACAAGTCTGCTCCTGCAACTTAAGTTAGTCATGGACGAACAAAAGAAAGCAATAGAAGACCAAAGGAATTCTATAGAACTTAAGCTGGACGAACAAAAGAAAGCAATGGACGACCAAAAGAAAGCAATGGACGACCAAAAGAACTCTCTAGAACTTAAGATGGACGAACAAAAGAAAGCAATGGACGACCAGAGGAATTCTCTAGAACTTAAGCTGGACGAACAAAAGAAAGCTATAGACGAACAAAAGAATTCTCTAGATGCTCTGGAAAGTAAACTTGATGAGCAAAACAAGAACTTGGAATCCAAATTCGAAGTGATCGAAGAGAAAATCGAGAAGGTCGAGACGCAACTCGAAAAAGTCGAAACTAGATTCGATGAAAATTTTGAGAAACATGAAACTCAGTTCGGGAAGATAGAGACTCAGTTTGAAAAAGTAGAAAAGCAAGTCGAAAATCTTGCTAAGGAGCTCAGCAACGTGAAGAGACAGAAAGCACGGGAATATTCCACTGACGGTCTGAGAAGAAAGGAGATGCAGCCTCCTATCTTCGATGGTCAAACATCATGGCCAATTTATAAGAGGCAATTCGAAGCGGCCGCAATGACCAATAGCTGGGACGATGAAGAGAAGTCTATTGCACTCACGCTTGCACTGAGGGGTCCAGCTGCGGAGCTCTTGCAGACCATCCCGGAAGATAAACAGCAGAACTACGACTCTCTGGTTCAGGCTATCGAGATGCGGTTTGGGGATGAACACATGCAGCAGGTGTACAGGGTTCAGCTGCGTAGTCGAGTCCAGAAAAGGGGGGAAACGCTCCAACAGTTGCAAGCGGATATAGAGCGACTAGCCCATCTTTCATACCCTAAAGCCGGTGAGGAGCTTATCAACGAAATGGCGGTGGAAGCTTTTATTCAGGCCATAGAGGACAGACAACTGCAAATGGCTGTAAGGATGGCTGAAAAGCGAACACTCCCCGAGGCATTGGCATTCGCTTTGTCAATGAAGGCTGCGGACCAAGCATACCAGGGAATACACCGTGTCAGGGAAATGTCCGTCGTGGAATGCTCATGCCAGAGAACAGCCGTCATGGATGAAGACAGAGCTCGCGGAAGTCAAATCCGTTGCTGGAATTGCAACCAAACCGGACACCTACAACGGCAGTGCAGGAGTGCACCTAGACGAGGAAATTGTTCACATTGCGGAAGTAGGAGAAGCAGAGAGGAAGCATCTGGCGGTGATAACATCCATCCTGTCAGTCAGACTTCCCAAAACCAGCAGTCGGGAAATGCGTAAGGACCAACTTCGCGGGGCAGAAGTTGGTTACTGGAATCGAGGCCCCCAGGACCACCATTCAAGTTTCGCAAACCAAACGGGGTAACGAGAGCCTGACAGTGGAGGCACTAATCAACGAGAAGAAGTGCGTAGCCACCATCGACACAGGTGCCACTGCCTCCATTGTAAGAAGAGATATCGTCAAAAGCTCCTGGCTGCACAACACCAACAGCTACTGCCTGAAGACTGCAACAGGGGAAATGGCGAAGGTATTTGGAGAAGTTCGTCTTACGATTACTCTGGCAGGACTGACGTTCTCCCATGCGTTTCTGGTGGCAGATATATGCGACGAGTGCATCATCGGAGTAGACTTCATGAAAGCAAATGAAGTAATCTTGGACATCGGGATGCAAGTACTGAGGTATCGAAATGTGGAGATTCCGATGGTGTACGGAAATGAGAATGCCGTAACTCTCAGGACAGTCATCAGCAAAGACGAAGTTTTGCCGCCGTCTTCAGAGACAATCATTTGGACGAAGCTGGAAGGTGATCTTGGGAGCCACCGATTCTACATAGTAGAACCAGACCCAGAGAAGAATGCTCAAGACTACATCGTGGGAAAGACGTTAGTCGAACCAAAGAACACCATGGTTCCAGTGAGGGTTTTGAACGCAAGACCACACACTGTCAAACTAAGGCGAGGGGAGGTGACTGGAAAATGCACGCCGATTACCGCCGTCGCAACAATATCTGAACGTGATGCTCCAAAACTTCTCCCATCACCTTGGACAGCGGAAGCGAGAGAGACGATTCTCCAGTCCAGTGAGCTGAATCAGGAGCAGCGAACTATGGCAGAGAATCTTATCAATGAGTACGCTGATGTATTTGCCTCACAGGACGGAGAATACGGCCGAACACACCTGGTACAACATCGAATAGACACTGGTGATACTAGACCAATTCGTCAGCCTGCTAGGCGCCTTCCATTGGCAAAGCAGACAGAAGTTGCAGAGATGGTGTCGGCAATGGAGAAAGAAGGTCTGATTGAAAGTTCCAAAAGTCCGTGGGCATCACCGGTTGTACTGGTTAAGAAGAAAGATGGCAGCACGCGGTTCTGCGTGGACTATCGGCAGCTCAATTACGTCACCAAGAAAGACAGCTACCCTCTGCCACGGATTGACGACACGCTAGACACACTATCAGGAGCCCGATGGTTTTCCACTCTCGACTTGAAGAGTGGCTACTGGCAGGTACAGATCCATCCAGAAGACCGGGAGAAAACCGCCTTCACCGCAGGAAATGGGCTATGGCAATTCACGGTAATGCCATTCGGGCTGTGCAATGCTCCGGCGACTTTCGAGCGATTGATGGAATGTGTCCTGCAAGGGTTAACATGGAAAACCTGTTTGGTATACTTGGATGATGTCATCGTCGTAGGAAAAACGTTTGCGCAACACCGAGACAATCTAAGGGATGTGTTTCAAAGGCTTCGAAGTGCCCACCTGAAGCTCAACCCCAAGAAGTGCGCCCTGTTTAGAGCGGAAGTCAAGTACCTGGGACACATAATTTCAGCGAAAGGAGTGAGAACCGATCCGGAGAAGGTCGAAGCGGTGAAAAACTGGCCAGTCCCCAAAGACAAACACCAACTAAGGAGCTTCCTGGGCCTAGCCACCTACTACAGACGGTTCGTGAAGGATTTTGCCGGGATCGCAAAGAACCTGCACCAGTTGACGGAAAAGGGAAAACAATTCAAATGGTCAATTGAGTGCGAGAAGAGCTTCAAGGCACTTAAACAACGGCTATGCGATGCCCCGATACTGGCTTACCCCACTCCCGGGGAAACGTTCGTTGTGGATGCAGATGCTAGTAATGTCGGGGTAGGAGCCGTACTCTCCCAGGTGCATGACGGCCAAGAGAAGGTGGTTGCGTACTTCAGCAAGGTGCTCTCTAAGCCAGAAAGGAACTACTGCGTGACAAGGCGGGAACTTCTAGCTTTGATCTTGGCTACGAAGCATTTTCACAAATACCTCTACGGGAGGAAGTTCGTTCTTCGCACAGACCATGCAGCCTTAAAATGGCTATTACAGTTCAAGAGTCCTGAGGGTCAGGTCGCAAGATGGATCGAAAGGCTGCAAATCTACGACTACGAAATACAGCATCGTAAAGGAAAACTCCACTCTAATGCGGATGCACTGTCCCGGAGACCATGCAGAACGGATTGTAAACATTGTGCGCGTCAGGAAGAACGGGAGCTGGTTTCCATCCAAAGAATGAGAGCCGAACCTATCGCCGGCTGGAGCGTAGATGAGATCCGGAACGCTCAGAAGGAAGACCCGGATATCGAGCCGATTCTGGCCTGGAAGGAGAACATGGAGAAACCGGATCATCAGGACATCTCTCACAGAAGCCCGACCTTAAAGGCATATTTTGCGCAGTGGGACTCCCTCCATGTCCAAGAAGGTGTTCTGAGAAGAAAATGGGAATCCTCCGACGGAAAGTCGTTTGTAATGCAGCTTGTCGTACCGCGGACGAGGGTCAAGGAGGTGTTACAGGAAATGCATGGCGGAGCAGATCGTCTACAATTGGGTTAGCAGATTCGGTGTGCCCTTGGAATTGCATTCTGACCAAGGGCGGAACTTCGAGTCAAGAATCTTCCAAGAGATATGTCAACTACTCGGAATCAAAAAGACAAGGACAACCCCGCTTCATCCACAGTCGGACGGTATGGTGGAGCGTTTCAATAGGACTTTGGACGAACATCTCTCGAAGGTCGTAGGTGACTACCAACGGGATTGGGACCGGCAGATTCCCTTGTTTTTGATGGCCTATAGAAGTGCCGTGCATAGCACTACTCGACATACGCCGTTCGAAATCTTATTTGGTGGAATAGCTCGTTTACCCAGTGAGGTGAAATTTGGATCTCCTACCAATGAGCCCAGAAATGAAGAAGAGTACGTGGCGGACCTTAGGGAAAGGCTTAGGGACATACACCAAAGGACCAGAAGCCAGATTAAGATGACGAGCGACCGCATGAAGACCAGGTATGATGCCAAGGCAACAACGTCAGGATTCCAGGAAGGAGATCTGGTGTGGCTGTATAATCCCCATCGCCAAAAGGGGAAATCACCTAAATTACAGCGGAACTGGGAAGGTCCCTACAGAATAGTAACCCGCATCAACGATGTTGTCTACCGCATCCAGCGAGGACCAAGGGCCAAAATGAAAGTGGTTCATGTGGACCGACTGAGTCGATACAATGGCCGAAATGAGGATGCACTTGTTCGGGACGAACACGTCTAAGAGGGGGGCAGTGTAGCATAATAATAACTACGCTCCTATGTCTATGCAGCAGATTCCGAAGTGACTTTCCATTCTGGCAGAATTTTGGTTCAAACTGTCCTTTCATTCGAGGTTCGTGTCTGGGACGAAGTCTCCACAGCTCATGTCAACAAATAATATTAGGGATAATATTAGGGATAATATTAGGGAATTATAACTGCAAGAATTATTTCTCTTGTTCCAGTGGTCGAAGAATTTGCTAGAAGTTTCTGGCTATCAGAAACTTCTGCTATATAAGGACAGATGGCGATCAAAAAAAGACACAGTTGGTTTAGAACCGTGGCGAAGAGATTGGAAAAGTGATAATGGGCGAAGTTGTAATTTGGTGATAAATTGAAAGTTGAGAGTAAACAAGAAAAAGTAATTAGTTTGGATTTGTGAATTAAGTAATTGAAAGGAGATAAAGTGATTTGAGAGGAAAGAGACCTTGTAAGAAAAGAATTTGCAAAGAATAGTATAGTGTAAACTTGAATTGTTCTATAGACTAGAAAATAAAGAAATAAATTTCACAGAATATCGTTTTATCTACTCGAGCCGTAGCCTGCATATTACAATATTTTAAAAAACTCCATAGCTGCTTCCAGCTATGTCGCTGTACTGAGAAAATCAGAAATAAGGCTTAAGCCCTGGATTAACCTATCCCTCCTTAATAAATCAAACAGAAACATAAACTGCGGAAGAAATGCAGTAAACATCCACTACATTCTTGTTTAAAAAATCGTTATAAACGATTGTGTCATCAAATTAACAAGGAAATCCGTATGTGTAGGGAGAATTACTACCAAAACCAAATAAGAATTTCTCAAGGAAATCTTAAAAAAGAATGGAAAGTGGTTAACAGTATTATTAATCGAAGTAATAGTAAACAAGATACTTTCATATAAGACTTTCTAAAGGAAATCTTAAAAAAGAATGGAAAGTGGTTAACAGTATTATTAATCGAAGTAATAGTAAACAAGATACTTTCATTACAATAAGCAGCGGCAGTGTAGTTATTTCGGATCCTACAGCAGTTGCAAATGAATTCAATGAATTTTTTGCTTCAGTCGGGCAAAAGTCATTTCCGAATGATTTTTATAATAATTATTATGCTGAGCATAGATATGATCCTGTGGATGGTGTTCTTCATAGCAACAGCTTTTATTTTGAACCAATTTCTGGTCTTGAGTTATTAAAAACTATAAACTCTGCAAACAACTCGAATTCATGTGGTAATGATGGTATCTCTAACCTTGTGCTAAAAAAAATTGCACTTAACGTAGTTGATATTTTAAAACATATTTTTAATTTGAGTATTATCAATGGGAATTTTCCTGAAGAACTGAAATGTGCTAATGTTATACCAATTTTTAAAAAGGGTAGCAGGAAAGAAGCAAATAATTACAGACCGATCTCTTTGTTACCTTCTATTTCGAAAACATTTGAAAAAATAGTTAAGTGTAGGGTTTTGAAATATCTCAAAAATAAAAACTTTTTTAGTTCGAGCCAATTTGGATTTAGAACAGGCCTTTCTACTGAGGATGCTCTCTTGGAATTTTGCTCATTTATTCACAAAGGATTAGATGATAAAAGATTCTGCAGTGGACTTTTTGTAGATATAACCAAAGCCTTTGACATGGTTGATCACAGCATTCTTTTGAACAAATTGTATAATGTGGGCTTCCGTGGTTGTGTCTATGATTGGTTTACTTCTTATCTAAGGGACAGAAAGCAGAAGGTCAAAATAGGTACCAGTCTTAGTAACCCTAAAACTATTAAACTTGGCGTTCCCCAAGGGTCTGTTCTTGGTCCTATTTTGTCTTTGCAGATGATTTAGGAATCGCTTATAGATCAGTTAGCCCCTTGAAGCTACTAGCTGATATAAATCACGACGTTCATTTACTAAGAATTTGGTTTGCTCAACATAAACTATTGGTTAGTAACAAAACTAAACTTATGTTTTTTAGCCTTAGTTCAGAAATGACCCCTGATATTGATGTTACATTCCATGCATCAAATTGCGTAAGGTATAACTTGTTTTCTGTTCTTAATTCGAAGGACTCTTTTAATGCGAACGTCGCTTGTAACGTTAATTGCTTTAAAATTGAAAATGTTGAAAACTTCAAATACCTAGGCATTATAATTGACCGAAATTTGAGTTGGTCCGAGCATATTTTAGGTCTAAAGCAATATCTTCTTTCTACCATTCGTTGTTTTTATCGCCTTAGAATGTTTTGCTCTAATAATAGTTTAAAAATAATATACTACGGGATTTTTCATTCTAAATTGCAGTATGGAATAAGCTGTTGGGGGGGCGCATACCTGAATAAACTTCAGCAGCTAATTGTGTTACAAAAATATGCAATAAGAAAAGTTTGTAACTCTACCCGATTTGCTCATTCCATGGATCTATTTAGACTTACAAAAACACTTCCAGTGAGACATCTATTTTATTACAAGGTACTTAGGATTTTCTTTATGAGAGGCGGGTACTTGCAGAGTCCAATATCTGATTTATATATTTTACGAAGCGATTCCCAGTCTTATGTCCCAATCCCTTCCTTTCGCACTACAAGCTTCAGAAATTCATACTCTATTATCTCCCGCAAATTGTTTAACAAACTCCCTGCTGATATACGAATCATAACATCTTTGCCTTCTTTTTTGAAAAAAGTTAAGTTTTGGCTTCTCGGTTACGAACATAATGAAATTGAAGTTTTACTGCGTTATGTTGTTTAGATTTTATTGTTTTTTTTTTTTGCTATTAATGATTATATTTTTGCTTATTTCTTCAGTTTTACTTGTAATTACTCTTTAATTGTTTTTAATTTTTTTTTTTATTAAATTTGCTCACCCCACAATGAAATATTTACTTTGAAGTGGCATTACCTCTATTTTTTCATGAAATACAAATGCCACTAACTATTTTCTGCTTACTTTGTGAATTAAGTTTAGTAAAAAAATGTACCTTCATAAAGATTGTAAAATGAGAAAAAAGAATTACATTATTATTATTCTGTTATGTGGCTTTTCTATTTAATACAGAATTTTCGGTCAGATAAGTAGCTATAGAAGAAACTGTGAATACTTTGAGGTAGTAGCAACTTCATCTTAGGTAGCAGACCTTCATGCCATACATTGTCAAATGGTTGAGTTATGTCAATAAACAAAGAGGAGGAGTATTGTTTCCCTTCGAATGTTTTCCCTTATTTGGGTAACTATAAATCGATTGTTTGAGAGAAATAAAGCAAGTGACAATAACAAATATCAGCATTCCTTGTTGCGTTCAATACTAAAAGCGTACCTAAACTGCTTAATCAAGGAGAAGAAAGCAAAACCATTTGGACGAAACGAAATCCTTTCAATTAGGGAAAATGCATGAATTATGTCAACATTCTAAAACGTAAATCGAAGAAAAGAAAACGTATGTATATCGAGGATTGGTCATCATTTTCGAACCATGGTAAAGCAGGGGAACGTGAAACAGGGTTAACAACAGTAAACGCTTACACACTGATATTCCCGCATTAATGGACGTGTTCCCCTTGCGGATTCCTCAGAAATTTTCCTTTGATTCCTCAGCGGAGAATATTTGTTAAGTGGAACATGAATTCTCCGTCGAGGAGAAAATTGGATCTCAAAAACATATACATACACTCGTTCGCTGATTCTCGTTTAATTTTTTCTAAAAAAAAAAAAAAAGTGCGCATTCTGTCGCGTGCTGTACATTTTGTGTAACTATTTTACATTAAAATAATTAAAAAATAAAAATAAAATAGAAAGCAAAACTGTTACTGAATTATTGTGTAATCGTAAGAATATTTTCCAGCAATAAACACTATGGCTCTCATTTGTCATTTTTAAACGCCAAAATACCGTTCTCTGGATTCTTGAGAGAGGAACGAATCATCGGTCTCGGAAATTTAGAAAAAATCTATTGAATCTAAGCTCAGATGAATAGGGACGTGCGAATGTGTGTGTATAGCTACCTAAATTCGTTTTATTACAAGCAGTGCCGTCACTCAAAAATACAATTGCATAACCGAAAAATAGCACAATTGTAAAAAAAACACTGTGTGTGTACATGTACTTAAATGTACATATATATCCTTAAGCCCAGTATAAACCTGCATACAGTTGCTCTCACACAAAAGTTTTTCAACAAACAAAACAAATGTTTTTCATGTGAACATGTGTCCAGTTGCAAGTCGTATGAAGCGCATCGTATGGTACCCTATGCCTCATCTTCTAATACATTTCTAATAAAGTGGGCGTGGCGTTCAGAAATTTTGAATTCAAATTCAATGATACAGTATCCTTCTATTCAGACTATATTTCTCTGTTTTTAAGAGATTTTATCATAAAAACTCAAGTTACTGAAGTTACGGTTATGCAATTGTATTTTTGAGCGGCAGCACTGCTTGTAATAAAACGAAGTTAGGTAGCTATACACACATTCGCACGTCCCTATTCATCTGAGCTGGGGATTTAGATTAAATAGATTTTTTCTAATTTTCTGAGACTGATGATTCGTCCTCTCTCTCAAGAATCTGGAGATTTCGATTAAATAGATTTTTTCTAATTTTCTGAGACCGACTATTCGTCTCCTCTCTCAAGAATCCAGAGAACGGTATTTTGACGTTTAAAAATGATAAATGAGAGCCATAGTGTTTATTGCTGGAGAGAGGAACGGGCAAACGGACGAACGAACATGGCTAGATCGATTTAAATTTCGATGCTGATCACAAGTGCATACGATTTTGGGATGTAAGCTCTTCAAAATCTGAAAATCTGCTTAAGCATCTAAGGTTCAACGATTGTAATGGATTTTGTAGTTTTACAAACCACAGTTCACGTACTAAGTTTTTTAATTCTATTAAACACTTTTTCTTAGTAATTAATATAATGAAATAAATAAAAAATAAAGTAAGTTACGTCGAAAGAAATAGTTTTAAGTATTAGTGCAGTGGTGGCCGGATTTTCAGGTATGAGATAATGTTTTAATGTGTCTCTAGGCATAGACAGTTACATTTCTTGTAGCTGCTGCTTGCCTGCGGCTGGAGATGTAAATGCACGCCATTGTTTTGTATCTGTGTCTTCGTCTGCCCAAAACTGTAGTCACCACTTTGGTAGAATTGTTCCGGAAAGTGTAATTTATTATTATACAAATAAAATAAAAGAAAAATATTTTACTTACCCAAAGTATGGTGCTAAGATTTTTGTTTATCTCATTTTTTTTACATTTTATCTCTACATTTTATTAGAAACTAGACTTTTTCCAATGCTTTAAACTTAACACGAAAGCTCAAGTTGTCAAGTAAACTAAAAGTATTTGTCATCGAGCCGATGTTCAATGAATTATTTTATTTTTATTATTTGTATTATTAACGATTATTTGAATTTCCATTTTGTTCCCTATTGTAAGCTAGCCTAATGTGCGGCAACTACATCCCTGACCTTATTAGTAAGAGTTATATTTGTCTCTTTTCTTATTTTTTTTTTTTTGTTTCTGTGCCCTCGCCATCTGCGTGCCATTCTGGAATCACGAAGTCGGCTGAGTGGACGTGTATTTTCCCTTTGGATTATTTTGTTGGAAAAAAAAGGAAGTTTCAGTATTGTGGTCGCCGCACAATTTGGGCAGGAAAAAAGCAGTATAGTTGTTAGGGATGTAAGTAGGATTTTGATTGTATGCTTTCTCTCTTTTATCATATGCTTTTCATTTATAGAAAATAAAATCAACAATAATCAATCAATTATCAATCGAATCGAAAGGATTTTTATTTCTCGGCGCAACTAAATTGCTGCCCAACATTGGCCGCACAACATCATTTTATTTTATCCACTTGCATCCAGTCGGATTTCTTTGTTTAACACAGCCAGAACCACCATTTTGTTCTTTGCGTTCTGTGTACTGTATTGGATTGCATCTGTTCGGACTTCCCTTTATGTTAAACAGCCAGATCCACCATTTTGTTGTGTTCTGTGTGCTGTATTTGGAGGTTAGTTCGTGCACGTGATCCCAAATTATAAATTTGTTGGAGTCATATCAAATGACTCAATTACGATGGTACGTAGCTGTAGTTCCAGCAAATGTCGCAAAGTCGACGACAAGGAAATGGTGTCTTGTGATCGGTGTAGAAGATGGTGGCACTATGCTTGTGCCAAATTTGATCCACACCAATACGATTCCGACACTCCTTGGTTCTATGAAAAGGAAAGCTGCGGACCTCATGAGGATGTCTCTGAGAATGCTTCACAGATGGGAGGCATTGTTCAGCCCACCAGTGCAGACCAAGAAGGTGATGGAATTTCAGTGGACTTTCTCATCGAAGCGGCGTTAAAGTTGCAGTTGGCCAAAGTTTCTCAAGAGCCAGTTTTGGAAGTGCCAGTGTTAAAGCCAGATGATTCAAAAACGGCGCTAGGTTCGGAAAGACTTAAGCTTTTTAAAAGAATTCAGGAAAATTACCATTCGCTGTTGGACAACAAAGATCATCAAGAACAATCTACTTCACATCCCAAAGTTCCGTTTTCATCATCGTTTCGGATGGAATCTTCATTTCGTGATGCTGATATGGCAAATCTGTTGACAATTTTAAACCGAGGAAAGGTGCAAGAGTTACCATCTTTCTCAGGTGCTGACAAACGGGAGTGGCCGTACTTCGAGGAGGTTTTTAGATCTACGACAGTCGAAGGTCGGTACAGTGGGAAAGAAAACGTTTCTCGGCTGCACAAGGCGTTACATGGCGAAGCATATCAGCTGGTTAGCGATCGTCTGAAGTATTCCACAGATGCGGATGCTATTATGGATTCCCTGCGAGCGATATTCGGTCGTCATGATGTGTTAGTTCATGACCTCACTGCGGAGTTATTGAATCTTCCTCGACTTTCTTCGAAGTGCGACCCAAAGTAACGTTTGCGGGCGGTAAAGCTTAATGGATTTGTGGCAGATATCAAATCGCTAAAAAGGGATGAAGACCTTAACAATGGTTATGTTTTAACGTGTCTTGTTGGCAAGTTGGGTGCTGGCCTATACCAGGACTGGACAAATCGAAAGTCATTGAACCCACGAGCCAATTTTGTCGATTTCCCCAAGTTCTTGACGGAGAAAGTTATTGATCTTCCTCCTGATCTACTAAAGCACGCTGATTCAAATGAATTAAGGAAATCTACCAAATCTCCGAAGTCGTCAGGTCGAGTTATGACTCACAAACCAATGTCATCAAGTGGTTCATCAGTAGTTTGTGTGCGATGTGGTCGAAAGCATCATCTGCATCAGTGTTCGGAGTTTAAGGACTTGTTAGCAGAACAAAGATTAGAATTTGCTAAAGACAGACGTATTTGCTTTTCCTGTCTTGATCCGGCAAAGCATAATTGGATAGAGTGCCGACAAAGGTCAACATGTGGAATCCTAAATTGTTCAGGACGTCATCACCCGCTTTTGCACCAGTCAGCTGCAAACACCGCTTCCGAGTTGAATAGTTCTGCAAGTTCCTTTGTGTCCACACAGCATTTTCACTCTTCGCACGTGGGGACGAATTCCGACGATTTATTCAAGATTGCGCCAATTCGTATTTATGGCAATAACAATAAGTTTGTTGATACTTATGCCTTTCTGGACGAAGGCTCATCCTTATGATGGAGAAAGATCTGTTCGATGAACTTAGTCTCGCTGGTAGTGCGGAAGATTTGATTCTACAATGGACCAAAGGCGTTTCCAGACACGAAGATTCTGTTCGTTCTTCTTTGACAGTTTCTGGGGTCCACAATCGTAAACGTTATCAGTTGAAAAACGTGTACACCGTAAAGAATTTAGAACTGCCCAGTCAATCAATTAACGCTGCTGATCTGAAGCGTTCATACCCACACCTGCGAGGTCGCCCTCTATCAGATCTTGTAGATGCCAAGCCGAAAATCCTTGTTGGTCTTGATCAAGTCAAGTTTTTATGGGGTCAATGGGAGAGATGAAGAGCCATATGCCATCAAGACGCTTTTAGGATGGATAGTTTATGGCAAATCTGCTCCTGCATACAACGTGTCATGTAAGGCAGCTAAACCAACTATGCATTTCCTTTTTCATGATGCAATAAAATCCGAAGACGATCTTCACAAGCTTGTGAAACACCATTTTTCAACGGAGGATTTCGGAGTTAAAACTTCCAGCAGTGCTTTGGTAAGTCGAGAGGAGGCTCGAGCAGTCGATGTCATGCAGCAAACACTGAGGCAGGTCGGTAACCAGTATGAGATTGGCTTGCTGTGGAAAAATGACGGAGTTAGCTTGCCGGATAGCTATCCAATGGCTTTGAGTACGCTAAAGGGGCTTGAAAAATCCTTGAAAAATAAGCCTCATTTACTCGAGTGGAAGAATAATCATATGAAAGAACTTTTATCGAAAGGTTATGCTAGAGTTGCGTCTGCCGAAGAGCTGGTAAAGTCTTGGCTTCGGGTTTGCAATGCACCTACCTTTGTAGTCGAGAATCCGAACAAGTTGGTCTCGAAGCCGGGAGATGTTGCCGATGTTGCTGCCAAGGTTAGTGGAGTATCACTCAACACTTTCCTTTTAAAGGGGCCTGATAATCTGGTGCCGCTCCACGCAGGCATTTTTAAGTTCCGGGAGCGCGCAATTGCCGTCAACGCGGATGTGAAAGAAATGTTTCACAGGATTCGCATTAAAGAAGAGGACCAGCAATGCCAAAGAATCTTATGGAGGGATGGTGACAGCAGTCTAAAGCCAACCGTTTACATCATGGAGGTCATGATGTTTGGTCCAAGATGCTCCCCCACCTGCGCACAATTCGTAAAGAATCATCATGCGGAAAAGTTTCGTTTGGAATGTCCAGAAGCCGTGGACGGTTTGACGCAGCGAACATACGTGGATGACTATTTCAACAGCCACGATACTGTGGAAAAGGCTGTATCTGTTACCAACGACGCAATTCGTATCTGCAAATCCATGAACTTTGATCTGGTAGGAGTTCAGTCAAACAGTCAAGTTTTTCTGCAGAATATTTCGGAGAACAACATCATCAAGAATCTTGTAAGCATAGATCCGAACAATTGTGACACCATCTTTAGCAAGATTTTGGGAATGTTTTGGCTTCCCTCATCGGACCAGTTCACCTTCAAGTTATCAAGCAACGAAACTCTTGAGAAGATGCTACTTCCTGACGCGATAATCACTAAGAGAGAGATGTTTAAGATGGTGATGAAGATCTTCGATCCGCTTGGACTTATATCGTTCTACATCATTCGAGGCCGTGTCATCCTTCAAGAAGTATGGCGGGAAGGATTCGACTGGGATGAACCAATATCTGAAACATTAAAGATCCCGTGGTTAAGTTTCATCGAAGAACTGCGAAACATAGAGAAGCTTAAGGTACCTCGCAGATACTTATCTTGGAACCCAGACTACTCAGAGGGGAGTTTAGTAGTTTTTGTCGATGCGTCAGAACGTGCTTTCGCCGCAGTGGCTTATTTGCTATTCGAACAAGAAAGCAAGGTAGAAGTAGTTCTTGTAATGGCTAAGGCTAAGGTCGCTCCAGTGAAGAAGTTGTCGGTGCCGAGGTTAGAATTGCAGGCCGCAGTTCTTGGTGTGCGGTTGGCAGACACGGTTCGGAGTGCCCATTCTATACGATTTTACAACTGCCTTTATCTTTCGGATTCCAATACGGTGTTAGCCTGGATAAACTCTACCAAGTTTAAGTTTCCATCGTTCGTTGCTGTTAGAGTTGGAGAAATCTTGGAGTCGACTAAGCCATCGCAGTGGTATCATGTAAAGTCTAAAGATAACGTCGCTGACGATGCTACGAGGTGGAATGATCCCTCAGTTGGTGATGCTAATTCAAGATGGTTTAAGGGACCTGAATTTCTCAGAACGCCATTTGAATCCTGGCCTGTTACTTCGGGCAAGAGTGCTTCCAGTTCAGTGGCTCCGGAGAATCTAGAGCCCATCAAGATTTATTTGCACAGTAAGCAGAACACAGCGTCGTACAGCATTTTCGAAGAGCACAAGCCAAGATTTCGGGCTAGATGGTCGTCTTGAGTTCGAGTTGTTGCGCTATTACTTCGGTTCAGAGAAATTCTGAAGAAGAAACTTGTTGACAAACTTACTTTCGTCACCCCTATCGAGTTCGCCAGAGCTGAAAATTGCACTCATGGTTCGCAAGGAAGTCTATTCTTCGAGCAAAATCATGAAATTTTCACCGTTTCTGGACAAAGAAGGTACGATCAGAATGAGGCAAAAAGCATTTGTCTCCTATGCGGCACGAAACCCAGCGATTTTACCAAAGAGTCACCCCTTGGTGGATTTGTTTATTAATCACCATCATGAGAAGAACTTACACGTGGGAACGGCTTCGATCATCTCAGACATCAGAGAGCGAGCTTGGGTTATCAGTATTCGAGTGGCTGTGGCAAGAGTCAGTTCGAGGTGCAACAAATGTAAACTTCTGAGGGCGAAGCCGGTGATGCCAATAATGGGCAAGCTCCCTGATGCTCGCTTAGCCTTTCATCAAAAGCCATTTACTCACGTTGGAGTGGATTGCTACGGTCCTATGTTGGTGAAATTTGGGAGAGTAACAGTCAAACGCTACGGTATGATTTTCAGCTGCTTGACGTTTAGAGCAGTCCAAATCGAGCTACTGAGTAATCTAAGTTTGGATCAGTGCACTATGGCTGTTCGCCGTTTCGTCATCAACCGTGTTGTTACTCGCTAGCTTTATAGCGACAACGGGCTCAACTTCGTTGGATCAAGAAACGAATTGGAGAAAGACATGAGGGAAATGGAGGCAGCCTTGAGTGAATATGCATCGAGGTACGAGGGAATTCTTTGGAGGTTTATACCAGCTTACTCGCCTTGGATGGGCGGAGCTTGGGAGCGGCTGATACAGTCTATAAAGCGCAGTGTCGATTTCATTCTTAAAGGTATTACTCCTCAAGAAGATGTTTTACGAAATGCTCTATTGGAAGCTCAAGGTCAGATAAATATGCGCCCTCTTACGCATGTTCCTGTGGATCCTGAAGACCGGAAGCCACTAACTCCCAACTCAATGCTGTTCGGGGAAGACGTTCGGGATGTAACTACTCCAGGAGTGTTTTGTGAGAAGGACTCGTGTAACAAGCTATACAGTCGTCGGGCCCAACACTTGATGTCTCAGTTCGTCAGGCGTTGGTATACTGAATATCTTCCGGAAATTACCAGAAGGAGCAAGTGGCATAAGAACACCAAGCCAGTCGAAGAAGACAACGTAGTGCTCATCATAGACCCTAACGAGATTCGTTCGTCATTGCAGTTGGGACTGGTAACCAAGGTTTACCCTAAGAATGGCAGATGTCCAAGTCGCAAATGGTTCCATCAAAACTAGGAGATCGGTTGGACGGCTCGCTGTTCTTGATTTGTCTTCAACTTAGTTTCAGACGGGCTCCGGGATGTCATCGAGCCGATGTTCAATGAATTATTTTATTTTTATTATTTGTATTATTAACGATTATTTGAATTTCCATTTTGTTCCCTATTGTAAGCGAGTCTAATGTGCGGCAACTACATCCCTGACCTTATTAGTAAGAGTTATATTTGTCTCTTTTCTTCAATTTTTTTTGTTTCTATGCCCTCGCCATCTGCGTGCCATTCTGGAATCACGAAGTCGGCTGAGTGGACACACGTCCACTCAGCCCTTTTGGATTATTTTGTTGGAAAAAAAGGAAGTTTCAGTATTGTGGTCGACGCACAATTTGGGCAGGAAAAAAGCAGTATAGTTGTTAGGGATGTAAGTAGGATTTTTATTGTATGCTTTCTCTCTTTTATCGTATGCTTTTCATTTATAGAAAATAAAATCAACAACAATCAATCAATTATCAATCGAATCGAAAGGATTTTTATTTCTCGGCGCAACTAAATTGCAGCCCAACATTGGCCGCACAACAGTATTTAAATTTCAAAAAAGGGCGTTTGTATTTATTTATTTTGTTTGTAGCGGGTTCAAAGTTTAATCTAAACTGTAGAAGGATTCGTAGTCTAGTAGGATCTCTGGACGATGATTGAGGTTTTCGCATATTCTCAGCTGGGAAATGGTAACAGTACCAGTAATTAGGCGTTACCTGTCGCGGCGGGAGAAACTGAATCTAGTTTTCTTTATTAAAATAAGTTTTGTTTAAACATCTTTTTTTTGAGTTGTTATTGTATTGTAATATGCGAGCTACGGCTCGAGTAGATAAAACAATATTCTGTGAAATTTATTTCTTTATTTTCTAGTCTATAGAACAATTCAAGTTCACACTATACTATTCTTCGCAAATTCTTTTCTTACAAGGTCTCTTTCCTCTCAGATCACTTTATCTCCTTTCAATTACTTAATTCACAAATCCAAACTAATTACTTTTTCTTGTTCACTCTCAACTTTCAATTTATCACCAAATTACAACTTCGCCCATTATCACTTTTCCAATCTCTTCGCCACGGTTCTAAACCAACTGTCTTTTTTTGATCGCCATCTGTCCTTATATAGCAGAAGTTTCTGATAGCCAGAAACTTCTAGCAAATTCTTCGACCAAAAACAAAAATACCTAAAAACAAAATCCCTAAAAATTATGACAATCATTTCGTGCAGTTATAATTCTCTCTTGTTCTCTTTTATCCGCGATATTATCCGAGCTGTGGTGACTAATTTCAGACACGAACCTCAAAAGAAAGCAATGAAAAGACACTTCGGAATTTGTTGCCTGTTCGAGGGCGTAGTTATTATGCTACATTATGTTACACTGCCCTCCTCTTAGACTTGTTCGTCCCGAACAAGTGTGTCCTCACTTCGGCCATTGTATCGACTCAGTCGGTCCACATGAACCACTTTCATTTTGGCCCTTGGTCCTCGCTGGATGCGGTAGACAACATCGTTGATGCGGGCTATTATTCTGTAGGGACCCTCCCAGTTCTGCTGCAACTTAGGTGATTTCCCCTTTTGGCGATGGGGATTATACAGCCACACTAGATCTCCTTCCTGGAATCCTGACGTTGTTGCCTTGGCATCATACCTGGTCTTCATGCGGTCGCTCGTCATCTTAATCTGGCTTCTGGTCCTTTGGTGTATGTCCCTAAGCCTTTCCCTCAGGTCCGCCACGTACTCTTCTTCATTTCTGGGCTCATTGGTAGGAGATCCAAATTTCACCTCACTGGGTAAACGAGCTATTCCACCAAATAAGATTTCGAACGGCGTATGTCGAGTAGTGCTATGCACGGCACTTCTATAGGCCATCAAAAACAAGGGAATCTGCCGGTCCCAATCCCGTTGGTAGTCACCTACGACCTTCGAGAGATGTTCGTCCAAAGTCCTATTGAAACGCTCCACCATACCGTCCGACTGTGGATGAAGCGGGGTTGTCCTTGTCTTTTTGATTCCGAGTAGTTGACACATCTCTTGGAAGATTCTTGACTCGAAGTTCCGCCCTTGGTCAGAATGCAATTCCAAGGGCACACCGAATCTGCTAACCCAATTGTAGACGATCTGCTCCGCCACGGTTCTGGCTTCCTGGTTAGGGATCGGAAACGCTTCCGGCCACTTACTGAAGTAGTCCATCACTACGAGGATATACCGATTACCATTGTCGGTTTCCGGAAAGGGCCCTGCGATGTCAATGGCGATTCGTTCGAAAGGTGCTCCCACGTTGTATTGGTGCATCTTACCTCGAGTTTTGATTCTCGGACCCTTGCTAGCTGCACACACGTCGCATTTTCTGCACCAGTCTTCGATATCTTCCTTCGCTTTTAACCAATAAAAACGTTCTCGTACCTTTTCTAACGTCTTATTCACTCCCAAGTGGCCTCCGGTCGCCCCGCCATGCATTTCCTGTAACACCTCCTTGACCCTCGTCCGTGGTACGACAAGCTGCATTACAAACGACTTTCCGTCGGAGGATTCCCATTTTCTTCTCAGAACACCTTCTTGGACATGGAGGGAGTCCCACTGCGCAAAATATGCCTTTAAGGTCGGGCTTCTGTGAGAGATGTCCTGATGATCCGGTTTCTCCATGTTCTCCTTCCAGGCCAGAATCGGCTCGATATCCGGGTCTTCCTTCTGAGCGTTCCGGATCTCATCTACGCTCCAGCCGGCGATAGGTTCGGCTCTCATTCTTTGGATGGAAACCAGCTCCCGTTCTTCCTGACGCGCACAATGTTTACAATCCGTTCTGCATGGTCTCCGGGACAGTGCATCCGCATTAGAGTGGAGTTTTCCTTTACGATGCTGTATTTCGTAGTCGTAGATTTGCAGCCTTTCGATCCATCTTGCGACCTGACCCTCAGGACTCTTGAACTGTAATAGCCATTTTAAGGCTGCATGGTCTGTGCGAAGAACGAACTTCCTCCCGTAGAGGTATTTGTGAAAATGCTTCGTAGCCAAGATCAAAGCTAGAAGTTCCCGCCTTGTCACGCAGTAGTTCCTTTCTGGCTTAGAGAGCACCTTGCTGAAGTACGCAACCACCTTCTCTTGGCCGTCATGCACCTGGGAGAGTACGGCTCCTACCCCGACATTACTAGCATCTGCATCCACAACGAACGTTTCCCCGGGAGTGGGGTAAGCCAGTATCGGGGCATCGCATAGCCGTTGTTT
The DNA here is from genome assembly GCA_963082735.1 of Pocota personata. Classification (NCBI taxonomy): domain Eukaryota; kingdom Metazoa; phylum Arthropoda; class Insecta; order Diptera; family Syrphidae; genus Pocota; species Pocota personata. Next base: position 118,008,061 of record OY720431.1, on the reverse strand, counting down.
AAGTGCCTTGAAGCTCTTCTCGCACTCAATTGACCATTTGAATTGTTTTCCCTTTTCCGTCAACTGGTGCAGGTTCTTTGCGATCCCGGCAAAATCCTTCACGAACCGTCTGTAGTAGGTGGCTAGGCCCAGGAAGCTCCTTAGTTGGTGTTTGTCTTTGGGGACTGGCCAGTTTTTCACCGCTTCGACCTTCTCCGGATCGGTTCTCACTCCTTTCGCTGAAATTATGTGTCCCAGGTACTTGACTTCCGCTCTAAACAGGGCGCACTTCTTGGGGTTGAGCTTCAGGTGGGCACTTCGAAGCCTTTGAAATACATCCCTTAGATTGTCTCGGTGTTGCGCAAACGTTTTTCCTACGACGATGACATCATCCAAGTATACCAAACAGGTTTTCCATGTTAACCCTTGCAGGACACATTCCATCAATCGCTCGAAAGTCGCCGGAGCATTGCACAGCCCGAATGGCATTACCGTGAATTGCCATAGCCCATTTCCTGCGGTGAAGGCGGTTTTCTCCCGGTCTTCTGGATGGATCTGTACCTGCCAGTAGCCACTCTTCAAGTCGAGAGTGGAAAACCATCGGGCTCCTGATAGTGTGTCTAGCGTGTCGTCAATCCGTGGCAGAGGGCAGCTGTCTTTCTTGGTGACGTAATTGAGCTGCCGATAGTCCACGCAGAACCGCGTGCTGCCATCTTTCTTCTTAACCAGTACAACCGGTGATGCCCACGGACTTTTGGAACTTTCTATCAGACCTTCTTTCTCCATTGCCGACACCATCTCTGCAACTTCTGTCTGCTTTGCCAATGGAAGGCGCCTAGCAGGCTGACGAATTGGTCTAGTATCACCAGTGTCTATTCGATGTTCTACCAGGTGTGTTCGGCCGTATTCACCGTCCTGTGAGGCAAATACATCAGCGTACTCATTGATAAGATTCTCTGCCATAGTTCGCTGCTCCTGATTCAGCTCACTGGACTGGAGAATCGTCTCTCTCGTTTCCGCTGTCCAAGCTGATGGGAGAGGTTTTGGAGCATCACGTTCAGATATTGTTGCGACGGCGGTAATCGGCGTGCATTTTCCAGTCACCTCCCCTCGCCTTAGTTTGACAGTGTGTGGTCTTGCGTTCAAAACTCTTACTGGAACCATGGTGTTCTTTGGTTCGACTAACGTCTTTCCCACGATGTAGTCTTGACACCAATGTAATATGCGAGCTACGGCTCGAGTAGATAAAACAATATTCTGTGAAATTTATTTCTTTATTTTCTAGTCTATAGAACAATTCAAGTTCACACTATACTATTCTTCGCAAATTCTTTTCTTACAAGGTCTCTTTCCTCTCAAATCACTTTATCTCCTTTCTATTACTTAATTCACAAATCCAAACTGATTACTTTTTCTTGTTTACTCTCAACTTTCAATTTATCACCAAATTACAACTTCGCCCATTATCACTTTTCCAATCTCTTCGCCACGGTTCTAAACCAACTGTCTTTTTTTGATCGCCATCTGTCCTTATATAGCAGAAGTTTCTGATAGCCAGAAACTTCTAGCAAATTCTTCGACCAAAAACAAAAATACCTAAAAACAAAATCCCTAAAAATTATGACAATCATTTCGTGCAGTTATAATTCTCTCTTGTTCTCTTTTATCCGCGATATTATCCGAGCTGTGGTGACTAATTTCAGACACGAACCTCAAAAGAAAGCAATGAAAAGACACTTCGGAATTTGTTGCCTGTTCGAGGGCGTAGTTATTATGCTACATTATGTTACAGTATCTTTTTTTTGTAGGCATTGTGAGTCTGGCCTTGATGGTTGAAAGCCATGTTTTACAACCAAGTTCGTAAGAGTTGGAATGGTTTTCTAAAGCAATTTTTCAGGGGGTACAGTAGGACGGCCAAAACCCTTTCGGTGAGAAGCGACATCTACATATATCATTAGAAAAGTCTAGATATGGCCAGAAGAATTCATACATTAACATCAGCAGCGTCCTCAATGTGGTAACGTTCATTAGTTTTCGGTAAAAGAAACAGTAAGTATTTTGGCATGATATGTGTATTATAGTAGCTATGCTAACATACCTGTCCTTCGCACGCGACAATTTTTAGCACTAGAAGTACATACTCGTACAACTCTTTTTGATAAATTGTATTACAACTTCAACCCCAAATCCATTCCACACTAGAATATTAGCATCAGTTGTAACACCGGCTTGACAACAGTAAGCGTAATCACATTGATATTCTCGCATCAGCTGTCACTTCCATTAGACAAATAATGACATCTTAAAGTGTGTATATGACTATCTCACTCCATTTCATTATAAGATAGTGCGTGACAACACGAGAAATAGATTCATTTCTGGTGCATACATCACTTTGTGGAGATTTTATATTGCCTTCCCATGCAATATTTATCGTGTTTAAATGTAAAAAACAAAACAAAACTGGAATATAGGTATATAGTTACTCTTTAAAGAAGGCATACCGAAAACCTAAAAAAAAGTAAAATGTTAGACTTTCAATACTTTTGGAATAAGACAAACGTATTAAAAGCAGTAGAAAATTGAAATATACACTTGAACAGAAAAAGTTGTATAACGACGAGCTCCAAGTCGTTAACATGCCTTGATAGCTTTAATAATACAATAGTGAAATCCGTACGATAGCATTATGGATCGAAATTTTGAAAAATATGGATAAATATTTTAACTAACAAATTTAATCGAGTTACGTCGGACACGTTTTCCCCTGTAGTCGGCATTTTGTCGCATAACTGATACACCCTTCAATCCACCCCTTGCGCAAGTGACTTAGAAAGAACAAAAAAAAGTTTTTTTTTATTATCCAACATCGAAATGTAATAAACGAAACAGCTATTAAGTATTGCTTTCGTAAGAATGTCCAATTTCTATTGATTTTATATATAATAGAATAGATTTTGATCTCGTGTGTCTCGCAATTCTGGCCGTCTATACCTCAATTAAACTCAACTATCAGCTATGCTATATACATATAATGGGTGTCCTAAAATTGACGCAAGAAGTAATTTTGATAGAAAACACAGTTTTTTAATTAAAAATTATCAACGTTTTTATGAATCAAATAAGGTAGGTATAAAGTATAGGGTTATGTATGGAATATCATATCGGATAAATGGCCTTCACGGCTTTGCTGGCACATACGCACTCTTTTGTCGAAATTTTTCATGACCGTTTTGCATAAATGTGGCAGAATTTCGTTGATACAGTGCTCAATTGGGCTTGTTGGCATAAGCCTTAGACTTAAGATTTATTGTGGTGTATTTCTTGACGTCTCACAAGCTTTCGGTAAGGTTTGGCACGAAGGCTTGGAGTACAAATTACAACGACTACTGCCACGGCAATTCTTTCTAATCTTACGATCGTACCTCACCGAAAGACTTTTTCGTGTTAAGCACGGAAATGATTACTCTGAGTTCAAGGAGATTGCTGCCGGAGTCCCACAAGGAACTGACCTTGGCCCACTTCTATATGTACTCTACACGCGTGATATCCCGCAGGAAAGAAACTGGGTCGTCGCCACGTTTGCGGACAATACGGCGATATTGACAACGGACGATACAATTGAAGCAGGAACTGAAAAGCTGCAACATGCTGTTAATAAAGTCCACGCTTGGACGAATTCTTGGCGTATCGTGCTGAACGAAAGCAAATCTATCCACGTAAACTTTACCTACAAAAAAGTGGATAGATTACCCGTATATTTAAATTCGGCTCAAATACCGTACGCGAACGAAGCAAAATATCTAGGAATGACTCTAGATGTTAAGCTTAAATGGAAATCGCACGTAAAAAAGAAACGCGACGAGCTCGAAAACAAATACCGACAAATGTACTGGCTACTCGGAAAATATTCGAAGCTGAGCCTACATAACACACTGCTTATATATAAGCAAGTGCTAAAGCCAGTGTGGACGTATGGTCTACAACTATGGGGTTGTACCAAGAAAAGCAATAGAAACATCCTACAAACTTTTGAAAATAAAGTTCTTAGAACGATCGTTAGCGCACCGTGGTACGTACGTTATGAAGATATTCATCGGAACTTGGGAATTCCCAGCGTCGTCGAAGAGATAATAAATTTTGCCCGTAAACGCAAAGATCGTGTTCATAGCCATTGTAACCGTACCGTCATTCAACTACTTGACGCGAACAATTCAATTCGTCGTCTGCAAAGGACAAAACCTTTTGGCCTCTCGTCATCGTCGGTCGTGAAAACAGCAGGAACTTTCATTGAAATTTAACCTGTCTAAAGCGCTACATTCTTTTTAAATTACATGCGAACATCTTTTTTCAAAAATCACGAGTCTCGTAATCGAAAATAAAACTGCTGGATAAGCGTCGGCTTAGTTGTAGTATGAATCTTGAAGAGTGGTGTTTTTAGTGAGTAAAAATCTCACACTACCATAAGCACGCGCGGTCGGGCCTTATGGTGTCTTTAGAAGATTTTCACCGTCTTGGGAAAAAAAAATAAATAATAATAATAAGCCTTAGAGTTCAAAAAATCCCAAGGAAAAAAGTCCAACGGTGTTAAATCGCATGATCTGGGGGCCAATTCTGATCACCAAAACGGGAAATTACACGACCAAGAAATGACTCATGCAGTAATCGAATTATTTCTCGGGCTGCATGGCATGTGGACGGTGGTCTTGTTGAAACCACATGTAGTCCACATCCATATCTTGCAATGTTGGCACAAAAAACTGGATTATCATATCCATTTAGGCACCATTAACTGTTATTGCCTGACCAACCGCATTTTCAAAGAAGAGTGGTCCGATGATGCCTCCACCACAAAATCTGCACCATACAGTGACACGTTGTGGATGTATTTGTTTCTCAACAATCACTCGTGGGTTTTTTTTTTATTTATTTATTTCGCTATTAATATAAATAATTTATTAAGCATATTATATATACTTCATCCTTACATAACTAACAATATTTTGCTTAAATCTAAATAAATTATTCTCTATTTTGAGTTCACTAGGTAGCTCATTAAATAGTTTAAAATTTGACAACAAACCATTTTTCATCTTAAATAAAAACACTAAGACATTCATAACTGTTCTTTGATTAATACTTAACCATTTTAAAACATCAAGCATTACTGTTTTAGGTGTTCTCCAATTACATATTAATATTACTCTCATAGCTTTATTTTGTAACTTTTGCAATCTGTCCACCATGCCGATATTTCCAAAATATAAAACCGTTGAACAGTACTTAAAGTGAGGTTTTATAATAGTGTAACATAATGTAGCATAATAACTACGCCCTCGAACAGACAACAAATTCCGAAGGGTCTTTTCATTGCTTCTTCTGAGGTTCGTGTCTGAAATTAGTCACCACAGCTCGGATAATATCGCGGATAAAAGAGAACAAGAGAGAATTATAACTGCACGAAATGATTGTCATCTTGGAATTATTATATCAGAATTTTTCTTGTTCCAGTGGTCGAAGAATTTGCTAGAAGTTTCTGGCTATCAGAAACTTCTGCTATATAAGGACAGATGGCGATCAAAAAAAGAGACACAGTTGGTTTAGAACCGTGGCGAAGAGATTGGAAAAGTGATAATGGGCGAAGTTGTAATTTGGTGATAAATTGAAAGTTGAGAGTGAACAAGAAAAAGTAATTAGTTTGGATTTGTGAATTAAGTGATTTGAGAGGAAAGAGACCTTGTAAGAAAAGAATTTGCGAAGAATAGTATAGTGTGAACTTGAATTGTTCTATAGACTAGAAAATAAAGAAATAAATTTCACAGAATATCGTTTTATCTACTCGAGCCGTAGCTCGCATGTTACAATAGTATTGTGTACATTAATTGCACACAGCATAGACATTCTTCTTCTAATCCTTGAAAAAAAAAAACCGACTTTTTTATTAATTTTTTTTTTAAATTTACTCAAAATGGGCTTTGAAAACTAACTTGTTGCCAATTACAATTCCTAGGTATTTGATTTCATTTACGATTTCTATTATTTCATTATTAATTAGAACACTTTTATCAGATTCTCCGTTAATATCATGCCCTTTGATTTACTTATATTTAAACTTAATTTATTCATCATAAACCACTTACCCAGTTCAATTAAATCTAAATTTAACTTATCTATACATTCATTTGCATTTTTACACGAAACATATACTAACCCAAACATATACAACTAATTTTAATGATGCATATTTAACAACTTTCGGCATGTCATTAACATATATTATAAACAATAATGCTCCTAAAACTGAGCCTTGAGGAACGCCTAGCTATACATTTATCGTATTAGACACGTTTTCTCCAACCTTTGTCCTCTGTCTACGCGCTCGCAAATAAGACTCAAACCAAATCAGCTCTTTGACAGCAACAATTGACCTTCATTGATACGCACCAGTCTTCCAATCTGCAATAACTAAGTTTATTAGCGTCTCACAGCTGTGTTTTCCTCTGAAGTCCGATTGGCAGTCTGCAAAAAGATGGTTGCCTTCCATATAGGTCTGCAGCATATTTTGTACAGTTTTTTCCATTATCTTGGCCTCATTGGGAAGCATATTAACTGGTCTAAAATCCTCCGGTTTGTGGAGTTTTTGACCTTCTCCATCGGAACTCCTACCGATTCCTTTCAGCAGTCTGGAAAAATGCCCTCATTAAGCGATTAATTTATGATTTTACACAACATTGTGACAGCAGTGCAAAATGAGTCACTTATCATATTAATACTTAACAACTTTGTGTCTGTTTTATTTTTCATATTTCTGAAGATAGTCTTTAGTTCATTTATTTGTATACTGCCGAAACTAAGGGTACTGTTCACTTCTTCAATAATATGGTACATCGGGATTACCTACTTAACTTGTTTATGAACTTGAAAAACACATTGAATTGATTTGCCAATAGTTCTTACTAATACTTAATTAAAAACAACACCGTTTATTATACTTTTTCTTCCCTTTAGAACGAGGAATTTTATCATTCTCCACATTGACTTCTGGTCTCTCGCACCTTGGATTTTACGTGAAACATAGTTGCTTTTTGCCTTATCAATCGCGGATTTAAATGTGTTACGCACAGTTTTGTAATTGTTCCAATCATGTACTGAGTTAGATCACACCGCTAAATTGTAACTAATTATTTTCTTCTCTCTCAAATCTCTCAGTTCACTACTATACCATTCATTTACGCCACCTTCAACAACATATTTAACACACTTCAGGGAGTCAATTGCTTTTACCACATTCGAGGTGTAAAGATTTGCCATAGAACTGACATCAGAGCATTCATTATTTAAAGATCCGATATTACGATGTGGATAATTACAAAATTGAATCTTATTATATTTTACGACTTGTATTTGTCTCTTTACACGCATAACTCTATTAACCATTTCTATAGTTATTTCAACACTTTCGTGATCACTTATCTTCAGCTTATTCACAACCTCCGCCCTTACTTTTTCAATGTTTGTCACTACGTAATGAATAAGAGTTCGCGTAGTTTCACCTGTGCTGTAATGAGCTATTTTCGTTGGTTCATCGATAATTTGTTTGTATGCATTATCACTAATTATCTGCTCAATTCTGAACTTATAAGTATCATTCACCAACCAGTCTATATTAACGTACCCCATAACGACCACGTCTCTCCCACTTAAGGATATACTTCCCAAATAATCCTTGAATTGATCACAAAAACTTGCCATAGATGAGCTTGGTGATCTGTACAGACCAGCCATTGTTAAACTTTGTGTGCAAATGCTTACTCTCACTACTAACCACCACCAATCAATATTTATCGATGTGCTCTCAATAACCTCCATTTGCCATGGGTCCTTAATGTAAGACACAATGCCCCCCGTATGGGTAGATAAGGAGTCACACCTCACAGACGAGTAGTTAGCAATGTCGATTTCATTATCGCCAACTTTAGTGGTCAAACGGGTCTCTGTCACACACACGAAGTCATATTTTTCAGTCACTATTATATTTTCCAGGTCATTAAAGTTATTGATTAATACTTGTATATTCAAGGTCAGACACTTACAAGATTTTAGTTGTTAATAAACAACCCTTTGCTTCTCTATTAGCAACTTTCTTTTAAACTCCGGACAGTCAGAGCTTCTAGCGTCATGATCTACATTAATATCATTCAGCTTTAGCTTCTCTTAAGCTCTAACACAGTTTATACATCTTACAATTTCACTAGCTCACCACCACACCTCTTAACGTTCAATTCTTCATACACAATGCATCTATCCCACCCGATGTTAACTCTCTTTGCACTCATTAATCTTTTAAAATCATCACTACCTACTTCAAGAATTGCATTATACGATTTTTTATTTTTTGGAGAAAGATACACTTTAATGCATTTGATATCTTTCAAATCTAATACACCATTTTGAGCTTTCATAGCTGCAATCACATTATCTCCATCTACGTTTTCACTTAATCCACACACTAGCACTTTCGTGTTTTTTTTTAATTTTTGGACATGTATGTCATAGTTCTCGCTCAATGACTCTTTTATCGCTGTTTCCATTTTTTTACTAAATTCCTCATTACTACACTCAATTACAACAGCTCCATTCTGCCTATTCGACAAACCATTTACATTTATGGCCAGTGACGAGGGATTTATTTTTTTCTTCATCTCTTCCCTAGTTTTCTCGCTCGCCTTAGATTTTACTATAACCTGCGGGCCCTTTTTAACTTGCGACGCATATGATTCTTTCACTTTTTCTCCATCAATATTTACACTCCTTATTTCCTTCGTCAGCTCATTAACTGATTTAGAAATATCGTTGAAATCACTTAATTTCTTTAACTCGTTAGCACTTTTCACGCACGCTTCTTGTACCGATTTCATTGTCTTCAGTCTTTTCATGTACCTCGACTCTATCGTTTCTAGCAAGTCTTTTATTTCCGATTCATTCTTCTTTAGTGAACTCTCGAATTTCCTCTTATATTCTTTCAAATAATTACTATTAATCTTTACAGCCTCTTACATATCTTTCAGCACAAGGTCAACTTTCTGTATATACAGAATACAGTCATCACATATATACTTCACCCACGGGTTTATATTTAAAATGCCACTAGTATAGCTGTCTAGGCCACTGCACTTTACCCCTATATGGAAGATTTTTCCGCAAACACCTGCACATTTTATACCCGTTTTTCCACGAATTCTACACTTATTGAATTTTTGCATTTTATTCGCAAATTCTCAGTAAGCATGAAAATCTGGAATAATTATTTTATTTTACTCAATTCACTGAAAAAATATGCGACTGCACTCCACGACGGTTAAAACAAAATTGCATTTTGTATGCATGGAGATGTAAATCTTTCGTGAGAATACGCTGTAGAGAGCTTCTCGAAATGTTCAATTCTCGACCACGGTGTCGAATTGATGTTCCCGGGCTCTCAACAAGACTATCACGAATTACTTCGACGTTTTGTGTTGAACGACTTGTTGAAGGACAGACAGAGTGTCTACGATCACTAATTAATCCAGTCTCTCTGAATTTTTGAATTAATCTCTTCACAGTTGATGAAGTTAAATCACTATTCCGACCATATTTTGTACGAAAATTGCGAACTGTAGCTGCCAAACTTTCATTACTTTTAAAATATTGCTCAACAATGAAAACGCGTTGTTCTGTCGTGTAGCACTCCGTTTTTAATAACCCAGAATTGTCAGATGTCACGCTATCTTTTTCACTCGCGTGCCTAAAGATCAAGACTTCTTGCCTGACCCTGATTGCGATAAAATGAAAACTTTTTATAATAAAATGAGAACTTTGGGTATTTGTTTGGTATTTTTGTTTGCATTTATTTAGCGTATTGATATAATTCACAAGTTTATGATTATTTAATATAACAGTAGTTACAGGCAATTGTCTAGGTTAGCCGGCCCGCTCGAGTCGCACCTTCATGGATATTGGTCCAGTCGTCATTAAACGGTTACTGGTGGTATTCACCGGTTATGTATTTTTATCTAACTACCTACATATGTATGTATCTATTCGGAAGCCCTGTTAGCTAATGCTTTTGTATTATAAAATTAAAAACTTAACGAAATTGATAAAACCGCATTTTTTTAGTATGAAAAAATAAAGTTTAAAAAAACACATTTCCATTTGCTCTATTTGAATTGATCCTCCTTGATGTACTTCTCCCAGCCAGTACTCAGGCGATTGTATATCTTCATGGCTGCTCGGGCGTCCTCTACCGAGTTGTGCTCTCCTTTTTGAATCTCCACACCCAGGATGGTCTTCCTGAGTTGCTTTAAACCAGGTGTTTGACCATTAGATAATAGGCACGCCAGTGGTTTATATGTGGCCGTGTCTCTGATATGCACATATGGATGATTAATTTTAAGAACGTGCAGATTATGACAAACTTCGTGGCCGACTAGAATCTTTCCCTGTAGCAGTTCAATAACTTCGTCTTGTACTTTGTCAAATTCTGGGGCGTGTTCGATGTCTTGTGGTCGAATGCCACTCACATTGGTGCGGTAATTTGTGACTGGTCTATGTGGCTTGACGAACTTGTCCAGTAGAACATTACCGTTCTTACTGACAATCGAAACTCTAGCCAGCATGTCATAATTACCCTTCGGTCCAGTTCCTACCATTTCACAATCCATTGCCACAAAGACGGAATTGTTGACTGTGGCTTCACTACTATTATTTGCCTTCGCTGATAATAGCGGAGAAGTGATCCCATGTGCTGCTTCAAAGGCGGCAAATACGATTGGCCAGTTGTTCGGCTTCGGCAATTCTAGAGCTGAAGTGTTTCCTTTCACTATAATGTCGTTTGCCTGTACACTTGAACTATTCGTGACGGTGCCCTTCTGACTGGATGAAGGCTTCCTGCTTTCGGCAATATCAGCACTTTGCTCCGTTCTCACACACATGGTACTGTTGTGTTTCACACTACTTCGGTAACTAGTGATCTTACCCAACCGAAACTCTCCATTTTCGTTCACAAGCGAAACCCTGGACATCAAATCATCAATCCACATCTGTCCAGTGGTGCTGTTACTGTCACTGGCATTGTTCCCTACGATTGGTTTTTGAAACTTGGCAAACATTTCCATAAAAATTTCTTCATATTTGTTGACAATTAAAATTCTTGCCACCATGGGATCCTTTTCCATCGGTCCTGTTTCTTCCAGATCAAGGCGCTTGGTTAAAATTAAGTTACCGACCTGTTCCATACTATAGTTTCTTTCCACCTCATTCACTTTAGTATCTATTTTCAGACTATTAAGTTTCCGCAGCTTGACAAGCTCGCCTAAGAGAACTTCTCCATTCCAATATAAAGAAACTCTGCAAAACAAGGCGTCATCTTTGTTCATCGCTTTTGTTTTCTTAGTCGTGCTAAAATTGTCGTAACCAATGACTTCTTTTCGAAATTTTATGAAAGTATCCAGGAGATATCCTGCGCTCTTGCTGACAATCGCAACTATTGCCAGCATTTCATTTTTTCCTAGAGGTCCTGCTTCTTTCAGTGTACAACGCATGTCCGAAATTGCCAAGTCTACAATCTCTCCGTATCGATTCTTGGGCTTTTTAACAGTCTCTTTAGGAGCGGAAGTGTTACTCTGTTTGATTTTATATCTTTTAACTTTGGTAGCGTTACTGTATAAACTGGTAACTAAGGGGCGTTGTTGCTTCTTGTTGCGGCTTCGAGTCGTTTTAGCCGTTTCCTCAGTAATGGTATTTTTGCTGTTCACAGTGGTGACGACTGTGCTCTGTGGTATCCTCCGACGGAGGCGGCGGCGGGTAAGTCTCTTTTGAACCATCCCCTCAGCCGCGGTAGTGTTATTGTTCATACTATCGTAGTAATCAGTGCTCGGTACTTGTGGATCTCTGGCCAGCATGGTATCATTTCCCTTGATGCCTATTTCTACCACTTTATCCAAGGTTGCATTGTCGATTGGTTGCTGCTTCTTGTGGCGGCTCCGAGAGCTAATAGCCGCTTCTCCGGTCATAGTAGTGTTTTCTGCTCTAGCGATGACCATACTTTGGGGTTTTCTGCGACGGCGTCTCCCAGACTTTGTAACCTTATCATCAGTCACGGTGGTGCTCTTGACCGAACTAATAAGGCTTTCAGTGACTTGTCCTCGCAGTTTACCCAAGGGAGCCTCTCGATTTTTGCTGATAATGGAGCCTTTAACCAGCATCTCATCATTTTTAATCGTTTCTGTTCCTACTTCGCTATCCAATGTCACGACCTGTTTGCGCTGCTATTTCCTGCGACGGTTTCGAGATTTCTTAGTCTTTCCTTCTGTCGTGGTCGGTATTCCTTTTGTAGCATTGGTGATCGCTACCGCACTTGCACAATTTGTGGTCGCATTGTTTTGAATTAATGGATGTTTCTGAAATAAAGCCGTTGTAGTTGAATTCTTCTTCTTGGTTTTCACATTTTTTGTGATGTCGTCAGCTGTTGCGGGTGAATTTTTTTCAGATGAATTCTGCGCAGGTTTTTGTTTTTGTTGGCAGTTTGTTTCCATTTGGTAACCGGCGGTACAATATAATTTCTAATACTATGCCTGGTTTTGTGATAGTACTCGTATATCTTTTAAACCATTTAAATCTGAAATTTACTTTTCCCTTTAATTAAATTTGACTGTGTAGGATGCAACTAATACTACCCAGCCTAGTTACGTGTTATTTCAGTTCCAGTAGAAAATTTTAACAGAGAAATTTGACATTATCGGGTGTCTGTACGTGAAAGCTGTAGAAGATGATGAGTTTCGCGGGTGAGTTCAAAAACCTATTATATATTCTTCTGTGAAGAGCCGTCTTTTTGTATAGTCTTCTCTGTGAATAATCGAACTTGTAACGCTAAAGCAGTGCCCCGATTTGCTATATTAAAGGCTATAATTTAAATCTGGCACTACTCTGAGTCTGTCAAAGATAAACAGCTGATTTTTGATGTCTGTGAATTCTAAGTATGAGATTCGTAATTATGGAGCTGTATACGAGAAAATAACGCATTTTAATTTTTTTTTTTTTTTTTATAATTTGCACGTGTTAAAGGGGATATGAATAGCCTTATACTAATTTTTAGAATATGTGGGTTTTTTTTTTTTTTTTATGGAAAGGGGAAGAGACAGAGAGAAAGACAGAGTGGTTGGTTTGAAACTCCGGTGGTATTAAGTTTCTGTAAACTCCAAGGGTGGCTGTCGAGATAACTGAGGAGTATTTTTGTTTGTTTTCGCTATTATTGCCGTTGCTTATGAATCACAGTATTTTTTTCCGTTTCGTTCGTTTTTAATGCATTTTTATTTTAGAATTCATGAACACTTAACAGCTAGACACAAAAAATGCTTAAAACTAGCTAACTAACTTAACTATGTTATATACTAACTTAATGGCCCTATGCGGGCGCTCTAAGCTAAACCTAATGCTTAAAATATGTCTTTCGACGTAACATAACTTAAACTATTTATTAAATCTATACTTACAAATATTGGGAAACTAAGAAAACATTTTTAAGCAAAAACTTAGTATATGAACTGAATTTTTTTACTATATATAAAACTTACAAACTACCTAAAAGCTACTTATTCTAAGGTACGTGATTAAACACGCGAATTTTTTTTGATATACATATATATATATACATATATATAGATATATTGTATACCTTCATAATACATATAGTATACATACATATATACACATGTATAAGGTTTTTTTTTTTTTTTTTTTAATGCTTAAAACTTAAACCGATCTAAAAACTATGTAAGCCGGCCAGGCTATAAAAAGCTACACCGACTTTGCCCCTTGTGAGGCTACCCCGAATCAAAAGGAAACGACGAGGGAGTTCCCTCTCCGTCCCCGAGCCACCAGAATTTCTGGTGCTGTCTTACTGCATCTGCCATATCACGGCTTGATACCGCTCTACTAAACCGGAGACGCACCGTGGTGCTATGTGCGACGTGTCGGTCGTAGTTAAGTCGCCTGTCCGCAGCATTTCGGGCAAAATGGTAGATTAGCGGCACCGCTACCCTATCCTGTATCAGACCTTGTCTATCTAAAAATAGGAACGACTCTGGCGGGATGAAGCCGTTAAGGCGCACGCTCTCGTGATACAAATCATTGGGGTAGTATGCCCCAGAGATCAGGTTATTCATCGAGGACATTGCTATCACAGTGTGCCTTCGAATCATCTTGATCAGGAAATTATCCACTCTGTTTATGTTCGCCCTGTTATAAAGGACCTCATTAGAATAGAATAGAATTTTATGTACTGGGACTCTGGTGTTCTGTACAACTGAAGACAAGCCCTAAGGCAAGCTCTCTCAAACACCCGAATCATTTCCATCCAGCTTGCTCCCACGTTGAACCACACGGGACATCCATATACGAGCATGGGCCGAATAAGGGCCATGTAGCAGATTACCTTCACCCTCGCATCGAGTTGACTGCTATAAAACAGTCTCTTTGTAAGGGCAAAAGCACCTCTGGCTCTGGCCAGAGCAGCATCTACATTTTTATTAAAATATAGATATTGATCTAGCCAGATCCCAAGGTATCTAACCACACTTCGACTCGCTAGTGGCTGCCCGTGCTGTCCCACGATTGAGAACTTTCGCCAATTCTTCCTGGTATCCCTGGAGGCCCCAGATAACGACGTTCTAAACAGAATAGTCTCTGTCTTCTGGAAGTTGATCTTCAGCTTCCAGTCGTCGCAGTATATCCTGATCTTATCGAAATCACGCTGCAAGAGTATTGCAATAACCTCGATCTTTGGCCCTGACCTATACGCGATCAAGTCGTCTGCATACGCAATAGCATGGGGAAGAGATCCTACGAGATCACTCGTGTAAATGTTAAAGAGGATCGGCGAATTAACCGCACCTTGTTGTAGACCGTTTTTGATTTCGAACGTCCCAGCAGAAGTCACATTGCCATTTTTCACAACGAACTGTCTACTGGTGAGCATATTACAGAGCATGTACAGCAGTGGTTTACTTATACCCAGCCTGTTCAACTTGTAGAAGAGTTCTTCTAGCCATACGGTATCGAACGCCTTCTCCAAGTCAACCAGACAGGCACCCGTGCATTGTTTCTTACTTTTGTTCCATTGGATATCAGATACCAGTTTAGACGCGGCATGTACAGTCTCATGACCCGCCTTGAAACCGAATTGGTTATCCGGAACTATATGCATGTCCTCAACCCACTTAGTCAGGGCTCTATTAACCACTTTTTCGAATACCTTGCTGATGTTCGGAAGGAGACTTATCGACCGGAGATTCGCCGGATTGGATGTATCTTTACCTCTTTTGGGAATAGGCTGTACCACTGCTGTTTTCCAATGCGCTGGATAATGTGCATTATTCAGCGCATTGTTAAACAGAATGGTGTAAATGTCCACCGCTTCTAGAGGGAGATGTCGAAGCACAATGTTCGACACTCCGTCAATTCCCACTGATTTCTTCTTTCTCAATGATGCGAAGATCGTTTGGAGTTCTACCTTCGATACGTACGGGGAGTGAACCATTTCATTGGCAACGACATTATTTGCCATGTTATCGTCATTGAACTCGGTAAAACCTATGTTCTCTGATCGCCAGTGCTCTATATCATTTCGAAGGTAGACGTTGTGCACAAGGACTCGACTTTCCAGGTCGTGGTTCGGGCAAATGCTATCATTCACCTTGTACACTTCCTGGAAAGTCGCTCCTATAGCCTCTACTTTCTCCTGGGGATCTTCGATCATGAAAAAATTGTCATCATCGACAGCGTTCCCGGGATCTATGCCTGCTGTTATTAGTATTTGTTCGTTGTTCGTCGTTCGGGGGATCTTAAGACACGGCAGGTCGTTTTGATTATTCCTCCGAAAAATTTTATTTATTTGCGGAAACATACTCGGGTTGTTGGATTTTACAGCCCGAATTTTGTTGTTCCAATGCAGATTTACAGAGAGTCTGTAATTTTCTCTAATTAACTGTTGGAGATTTTTAATCAACGACTTCAGTGTCCTAACCTCCGAGTTTTGTCTGTCCGTAAACTGTCTGTACAAGGTTTTGAGTCTTGACAGAAGTCTACTTTTTTGTTGGTGTAGTGCGTCGATTGTTGCATTGCGGAATATGTCTGCGTTGTCAGTGTGTTGATAACGAGGTATCGTACTGTCCATCGTTCGTTTGATTGTCTCGTCCATTTGTCTTAGGTACCTATCGATCTCCTCGTTTGACAGGTTCCTATTGGACGGTGGGTGGAGCGAATTCAAGGAGAGTGCTCTTGTCATAGCTCTGGAGAAGCGTATCCAACGCATCCTACTGTAATTGTAGGGGTACGTTTGAACAAACTCGTCCAATTCCACAATTTCGTTGGGAATTGTAATTTCGGCACTGAGTCCGCAATGGTCACTCTCATACACAAAAGTGTGTAGGCAGTTTCTCGTTTGTCGGTTCGTGTTGGTCAGTTGTAACCGTACATCGAACAGCATAAGATCCAGATAGGAGCCGCTTCTAGGATACGACGGGCTATCTGTAGCTATCAAATCAAGTCTATACTCGACATTGTGTTGACCCCACCAATTGAATAGTAGGTTCCCCCTAGAATGAGGTATGTTATTTCCCCAATCGCTGTGTTTGGCGTTTAAATCTCCGGCAATGAGGAAATAATTCTCCTCCGACTCAAGCCTTAGACATCGAAAAAGTGTCTCGAGCTCTGTAATAAATGACGTAGTTTGAGTAGAACCGGATGCGTAGACCGCGACCATGTACATCCTCTTTCCACTACGGAGAGCAATGCACACGATACATGCTTCCAGCTCCTGGAATCTCCGCACTTCACCGCTGTACACGGCCTTATGTCGCAAGTCTTTGTGAATGAAGATCGCAACACCTCCTCCTTGAGTAGAGTCGGGTCGGTCTCTTCTTATAATATTGTATTTATTATGGCTCAGTTTGTGTTTCTGGGATAGCTTAGTTTCGCTAACCAAAAGCACATCAGGGCTTTGATCTTCTAACAACTTAAAAAGTACGGTTCTTCGCTCGATCCTTATCAGTGAATTCACATTCACCGCAAGGATCTTTAAGGGTTTCTCCGCCATCGTATCCATTACGACTGGAGGTGCGCTAGGCCCGGCAGAAATGCGTAGATCTGGTCCACCCGTTTCGCAGGCTCTTGTAACTGTCGCTGAAGCTGGTTCATTTGCCCTTGAATAGAGAGCAAAATAGTCAGCAAATCAGGCTGAGCCTCAGGTGCTTTAGGCACTGGGGCCTGTGCGGCAACCTTCGGTTGTTGTTGTACCGTGTTTCTCCGGCCTGACGCCATTTGGGCGTAGGTCCATTGGGGAGTAACGGCTGGTGTTTGACTAGAAACAGGTGGACGCTTGACTTCGATTTTCTGCTGACGAGCCAGGTTTACTTTTTTCATGTACTGGAACTTAGGACAACCCCGATAGTTTGCGGTGTGTCCCGAGTTCCCACATAGTGCACACGAGAGTTGGCCTTTATCTGCCGCCCCATCCTTACCCAGGCAACATTCCTCTGCTTTGTGGTTCTTTCCACACTTTACGCATCGAGGCTGCATTTCGCAGTTCGACGCAGCGTGCCCGAACCTTTGGCAACGAACACATTGTAAAATGTTATCGCTCCTCTTTACTTTTTCCCATTTAACAACCTGGTAGTCTAGGACATTAATACTCCTTAGACCATCCAATTTGCTGTTGGGAGTTATCTGAACAAGGAAGAACGGTAATTTCCGCTTCTCCCTTTTGGCCTTTGCTGTGGTGAACGGCTTGACTCCTACGAACTCAAGACCATCGCACTCCTTCTCTTTCAGCATCCTAAGGAGCTCTCCCGGTTCGATAGACGGATCTACCCCCCTCAGTAGCATAGTTTGCAACTTTTCCCCCTTCGGGGTGAAGGAGAAGAACTCCGTCGTCGTTTCCTTTAATAAACCTTTTATTTTTTTGTACTGGTCCACTGTATTACAGTGGATTGTATGCCTATCTTCATTAATACGTTTAATAAAAAAGTTATTGCCTATGGCCGACTTACATAGCTCAATGGTGTCTTTTAATTCCATCTTGAAGGTGTTGATTGGTGGCACTTTCTCCTTTGCACTCTTCTGCTGCTGATGTTGTTGTGGTTGCTGGTCTTTCTGTTGATGTTGTTGTTGCTGCTGATTCAGTTTTTGCTGTTTTTGTTGTTGTTGTTGCCGCTGCTGCTTAGCTGGCAACTGTTTTTGTTGTGGCTGCTTTGTTGGCAGCTGTTGATGTTGTTGTTGCTGCTTTGCTGGCAGCTGGTTTTGTTGCTGTCGCTTTGCAGGCAGTTGTTGTTGTTGCTGCTTCTTATCAGGAAGCTGTTTTTGTTGTTGTTGTTTTTTCTGCGACTGGCTATCTTCTACTCTTCTGGCTGTCTGTTTAGCCTTTATGGTTAGCACCCTCTGCTGGAGCTGCCGTATGCTTTCGTTTATGGCCTCCATCTCTTCGTCCTCATCCTCGGACTCGGAGGCCGCTAACATGGCGAAGCTATTGCTACCACCTTTGTAGCAATTTTTTCCACCGTCCGAGCCGAATGTACATTTGTCTGCTACTGCTGCTGCTGTCGTTGTTGACGGCGCCCCCACCCTCACTTCTCCCGGCAGTTTTTCAGTCGAAGCTGATAGGGAGGGGCGCTTGCCTTCGTAGGGAGTCAGCCTCTGCTTCCTCCTCCTCTTTACTGTAGTGCCACTTTCTACAGCTGCCAAGTGGCTTTCACTGTCGGCCTCATCGGCCGATGTTTTTACGTCCACTACTCCCGCTATGGGAAGCAGGGACCGTTCGCTTTTTTTCATTAGGTACCTCACTTGTTATTGTTTTTTATGTCAAAAAAAAAAAAAAATTTTATTCCGGTGGGAATTGAACCCGAACGACTTAGGTCACTAGTCGCTAACACTACCACTGCGCTGCCGCGACCCTCGATGAACCACTGTCAATTTTTGTACTTGAAATCGCGCGACAATTACAAGAGAAGCCGAAACACGTGTGATCTCCACAAAGGTCTGTGAACGACTCGAGTATTTTTTTTTTTTTTTTTTTTTTTTTTTTCCGTCCTCCTGATGTCATCATCACGATCAAGTTGCATTTTAGCCATATGACCACCCTACTGCCAGTGTAATGCCTTCACAGTAGAGTTGACTTAGCTTTCGCAAGTGATCGACTTTTTTTATTTATTTCGTGCGAAATAAATAGATGATTCTTGACTTCAGGATTCGAACCGTGAATCAATAGCGTGACAAGCGATGGTGTTACCACTACACCACGGCCACCCTCAAAATGTTAAAATCCATATCCGAAATAGGTAAAATTTAACCAACACAATTTGCTCATTGCGAAATAATATCGGTATTCATAACCATTCATCTAGTACCGCGGTTAAGAAATTAATAGACAAATTTGGTCGAACCGGATCAGTGTGGGATGTGCAAAACTTTGTTTTATTGGTCAGTCTCGCTATAATATCACCGCAGTGAGTTACAGTATTCATGACAATTGAAACAGGAATGAACAGCGTCGTGACTTTTGTGTTACAGAAAACCACTAAGTTGATGATGACTTTTCGAAACAAAACCACCTTCAAAAATGTGGATCACTTGCAACTGGAGGGCTATTTAACAAACAAAATTGTGGCATTTAGGGTCATGAAAAACCACGAGCCATTCACGAACAACCAATGCATTCACAAAAAAGCCACTGTTTGGTGAGGATTTTGGGCCGAAGGCGTGATTGAAAAAAAAAAAAAATCTCTTGCTGCTGCTGCAACAGTCCGAAGTGAAAGTTATCGGGACATGATAACAAATTAATTTTTGGCACCAATTGGACGATATTGATGTCGAGGACATGTAAAAAGCAATGTTTCATTATCTCTTGTTTCGGTAACCAAAATTGGCCATCACGATCTTATGATTTCACGCTGCTGAATTGTTTTCTTTGGGGTTATACGAAGCAAAATGACCCCCAAACGATTCCAGATCTAGAGGACGCGATTCGACGCATTATTTATGAACCACCGCAGGATATATGTTGAAAAGTAATTTAAAATCGAATCAAAAGGGCGGAAGTCTGCAAGGCCAACCGGGGCGTCTTTGGCCTATATAATTTTTTAATGTTTAATGTCATTACATTGACATCAAAATATCAACAGGTTATCAAAACCTGTTGTTTTATTTCAAATTTAAATTGCAACCTCCAATTGAATCATCCTTTAGAAACCTGTTGATTCTGCCCTTGAATTGCTGGAGATTAAAAGACCTTTGAATTTCTAAGACGTCAATATCCAAAACAATTGAAATTTATCTTTTTTATGTGAAATTGTCGATTAACGAAAATAAAAGTTATTTGATGAAGAAACTATAATTAACAATTTTATAAACAATTAAAATTTTCCGTCATAACAGTGAAATTGACATATTTTTGAACAAATGTAAATAAATAAGTTTACTGTTTTATCTTATTTTCTATTTAATTATAATATTCGTTGTATTAAAATAGTTCAAACATAAACAAAACAGTGAACATCTAGTAAAAATAATGCTAAAATAATTTGTAGCATCAAATTTGTACATATCTCCTAAATATTATTATATTAGAGTGGCTACGAGTGTGGCAGAAATCTCCTCAATATTCCTTAAAAAATCCAACCTCAGATGGACTAGGCTAACAAACTGTGTCATATTTAGAAGGATGTGGCCAGGCTACAACAAAATTAAATCAACCGACTTCCTAAATAGAACGCGTAAAGTCATCCCCAGATTAACACCGATCACTACGGGTCACTGGCTTATAGGAGACCACGCAGTCAAACTAGCTATCCCACAAAACACACACTGTAGCAGTTGGAATGTCGCAACTGAAAGGGAAACCCTTATCCACTATTTATGTGCCTGTCCCGCACTAGCTAGGGCCAGCCAATGAGCATTAAGAAAACCCTTCTTCAATTCCCTAGAGGAAGTCTCAGAGAAAAACATCAAAGAACTTATTACTTTTTTAAATTCCACAGGTTGGATCTAGAGACTCCTCATCAACACACCATTAACACCCAGGTTACATAAGATGTAGTAACAAAACGGCACCTAGACCTAATTGGGTTCTTAAAGAACAGCCATTCTTACTTACCTACCTATCTGCTACGAGTGTCCGAAAATGTAATACTGGAGTATTACACCCTAAACTTTAAATATTACACATTCAACGCCGTCATTGGTTATTATCAACCAATGTGCGGCGAATTCCAATATTTTAATCAAATATTCCAAATTTGCTAAATATGTGTATTTCTAGGTAAACAAAGAAAAATAAAAGAAATGTCATATGCGAGAGAATTTCATGTTCACACTAAGCTCTAAATGTTTGTTTCACTTCTGTTCCATTATAAAATAAATAAATATTTGGCGCTACAGCTCTTTTAAGGGCCTAACTTCTCGCAACCACTCGTGTTGTGTGCATTATATTTTTCAGTTTATTGCCGTATCCGAACGGCAATTTGTTTTGAGAATCTTTCTCGTGACAAAAATACTCTCGGATGTTTGTCAAACGTTCGCGAGAGGTGGGATCGTGAAAATACTTTTTGGTGTTTTCTGGGATTCGAACTTGGAACCTCTTGCGTAGTGATCCGACACACTTTTCATTTCATTTTTAATGCATTTTTATTGGGTAATTCATTATAACTTACATGCTAGACAAAACGCTTAAAACTAGCTTAACTAACTTAACTATTCTTATTCTAACTTACTGGCCCTATGCGGGCGCTCTAAGCTAAACCTAACACTTAAAACTATGTCTTTCGACGTAACGAACATGAAAATTGTTTATTTATTTCATTCTTTTAAATTTAAATTTAGGTGTTACTAAGAAAATTAGTCAAAAACTTAGTGACTGAATATTTTTTTGTATTCTTATAAATAAAACTTATAAACTACCTTAAAATAAATTTTTAAATTATCCTATTCTAAATTAGCCTATCTTATTCTACCTTACGTATTCCATACGTTAATTTTTTTTTTTAATTTTTTTTTTTTTATCGAGTGCTGTTTTTTTATATTTTTTTTTTTATGTTTTTTGTGCTTTTTTTGTATTTTTTTCATCCAAGTGCTGTGGATATATTTTTTTTTTTTTTTTTGTTTATTACCTACACCTACCGAAACCTAAAAAACTACCTAAACCTAAACTATGTAAGTCGGCCATGGGCAAGAACAGCCAACTTTTAACATCAAACAGGCTACCCTGGATTAGGAGGAGACGACGAAGGAGTTTCCTCTCTTTCGGCTAGCCACCAGAAATGACCGTACTGACGTTGTACGTCCTCAATATCGCGACCCGATACCGCCCTACTAAACCGGAGACGCTCCACACTGCCATGTGCAACGTCTCTGTCGTAGTTGAGTCGCCTATCCACAACTGTCCGAGCAACGTGGAAGATTAGCGGCACTGCCAATCTGTCCTGGATCAGACCTTTCTCATCAAAATAGAGGAACGCCTCTGGGGGAACAAAGCCGTTAAGGCGCACTCTCTCATGATACTCGTAATTGGGGTAATAAGCCCCGGAGATCAGGGTGTTCGTCGAGCTCATTGCTCTTGCAATGTGCCTTCGAATCAGCTTGATAACGAAATTATCCACTCTAATTAGGTTAGCCCTGTTGTATAGGACCTCATTGGGATAGAATTTTATGTACTGGGACTCTGGTGTTCTGTACAAATGAAGGCAAGCCCTCTCAAACACCCGAATCTTTTCCAACAAGCTTGCTCCCACGTTGAACCACACGGGGCATCCATATACGAGCATGGGCCTAATGAGGGCCATGTAGCAGATTACCTTTACCCTTGCATCGAGTTGCTTGCTATAAAAAAGTCTCTTTGTAAGGGCAAAAGCACCTTTGGCTCTGGCCAGAGCAGCATCTATATGTTTGTTAAAATATAGATATTGGTCTAACCAGAGCCCCAGGTATCTGACTACACTTCGACTCGCAAGTGGCTATCCGTGAGGTCCAACTATTGAGAACTTTCGCCAACTCTTTCTGGTATCCCTAGAGGCACCAGACAACGGCGTCCTAAAAAGAATGGTTTCCGATTTCTGGAAGTTGATCTTCAACTTCCAGTCATCGCAATATCGCTGAATCTTATCGAAGTCACGTTGCAAGAGAATTGCAATGACCTCGATTTTTGGTCCTGATCTGTACGCGATCAAGTCGTCTGCGTACGTTATGGCATGGTGTAGTGATCCTATGAGATCGCTCGTGTAAATGTTGAAAAGGATCGGTCAATTAACCGCACCTTGTTGCAGACCATTTTTAATTAGAAATGTTCCAGTAGAAGTCACATTGCCATTTTTGACGATGAACTGCCTACTGGTAAGCATGTTATAAAGTATGTACAGCAGTGGTTTGCTTATGCCCAGCCTGCTCAGCTTGTAGAAGAGTCCCTCTAACCATACGGTATCGAAGGCCTTCTCCAAGTCAATCAGGCAGGCACCCGTGCATTGGTTCTTGCTTTGGTTCCATTGGATATCCGATACCAGTTTAGACGCGGCATGTATTGTATTATGCCCTGCCTTAAAATCGAATTGGTTATCCGGAATTATATTAATGTTCTCAGTCCACTTAAGCAGGGCTCTATTGATCAATTTTTCGAATACCTTGCTGATGTTCGGAAGGAGACTTATCGACCGGAGATTTGCCGGATTGTAAGTGTCCTTACCCCGTTTGGGGATGGGTTGTATCACTGCTGTTTTCCAATGCGCTGGATAATGTGCATTATTCAGTGCATTGTTAAACAGAGTGGTGTAAATGCCCACCGCTTCTAGAGGGAGATGTCGAAGCACAATGGTCGACACTCCATCGATTCCTACAGATTTCTTCTTCCTCAATGAGTCGAAGATCGCTTGGAGCTCCACCTTCGATATGTACGGGGGATGTACCCTCTCATCGGCGATGACATTATTTGCCATGTTATCGTCATTGAACTCGGTAAAACCTATGTTCTCGGATCGCCAGTGCTCTATATCATTTCGAAGGTAGAAGTTGTGCACAAGGACGCGATTTTCCAGGTCGTGGTTCGGGCAAATGGTATCATTCACCTTGTACACTTCCTGGAAAGTCGCTCCTATAGCCTCTACCTTCTCCTGGGGATCTTCGATCACAAAGAAGTTGTCATCCTCTACTGCGTTATCTGGATCTATACTTGCTGTTATAAGTATTCGTCCATTGTTCGTCGTTCGGGGGATCTTAAGACACGGAAGGTCGTTTTGATTATTCCTCCGAAATATTTTATTTATTTGCGGGAACATACTCGGGTTGTTGGATTTTACAGCCCGAATTTTGTTGTTCCAATGCAAATTTACAGAAAGTCTGTAATTTTCTCTAATTAATTTCTGGAGGTTTTTAATCAACGACTTCAGCATCCTAACCTCCGAGTTTTGTCTGCCAGTAAACTGTCTGTACAAGGTTTTTAGTCTCGACAGAAGTCTACTTTTGTGTTGGTGTAGTGCGTCAATTGTTGCATTACGGAATATGTCTGCGTTGTCAGTATGTTGATACCGAGGTATCGTATTGTCCATAGTTCGTTTAATTGTCTCGTCCATTTGTTTTAGGTACCAGTCAATCTCCTCGTTTGACAGATTCCTATTGGACGGTGGGTAGAGCGAATTCGAAGAGAGTGCTCTTATCAAAGTTCTTGAGAAGCGAGTCCAACGCGTCCTACTATAATTGTAGGAGTACGTTTGGACAAACTCCTCCAACTCCGCAATTTCGTTGGGAATCGTTATTACGGCACTGAGTCCGCAATGGTCATTGTCATACACAAAAGTGTGCAGGCAGTTTATAGTTTGTCAGTCCATGTCGGTCAGTTGTAACCGTACGTCGAACAGCATAAGATCCAGATAGGAGCCGCTTCTAGGAAATGACGGACTATCTGTAGCTTTCAAATCGAGTTTATACTCGACACTGTGCCGACCCCACCAATTGAATAGTAGGTTTACTCTAGGATTTGGTGTGTTATTTCCCCAATCTCTATGTTTGGCATTGAGATCTCCGGCCATGATGAAATAATTCTCCTCCGACTCCAGCCTTAGGAATCGAAAAGTCTCTCGAGCTCTGAAATAAATAAAGTAGATTGAGTAGCTTCAGGTGCATAGAGTGCGACCAAGTACATCCTCTTTCCACTACGGAGAGGGATGCAAACGATACATGCTTCCAGCTCCTGGAACCTTCGCACTTCACCGCTGTACATAACTTTAAATTGCAGTTGTTTGCGTATGAAGATCGCAACACCTCCTCCTTGTGTGGAGTTGGGTCGGTCTCTTCTGACAATATTGTATTTATTGTGCCCCAATTTGTGGGATAGCTTTGTTTCGCTAATCATAAGCACATCAGGGGTTTGGTCTTCAAGCAACTTAAACAATACGGCTCTTCGCTCGATCCTAATCAGTGAATTCACATTCACCGCAAGGATCTTCAAGGATTGCTCCTCCGTGTTCGTACCCATTACGACTGAAGGTGCGTTAAGCCCGGCAGAAGTGCGTAGATCTGGTCCACCCGCTTCGCCTGCTCCTGTACCTGACGTTGAAGCTGCTCCATCTGCCCTTGGATAGAGAGCAAGATGGTAAGCAAGTCAGTTTGAGCTTCCGGTGCTCTAGGCGCTGGGGCCTGAGAAGCAACCTTCGGTCTTTTCTGTTCCGCGTTTCCCCGACCTGCCGCCATTTGGGCGTAGGTCACTTGGGGAGTCACGGATTGTGTTTGAATTGGAGCAGGTGGACGTTTCACTACGACCTTCTCCTGGCGAACTAGATTTACTTTCTTAATATACTGGAACTTAGGACAACCCCGATAGTTTGCGGTGTGTCCCGAGTTCCTGCATAAAGCACACGAGAGCTAGCTCTTACCTGCAACTACATCCTTACCCAGAGTGCATTCCTTTGCTTTGTGGTTCTTTCCACACTTAAGACATCGAGGCTGCATTTCGCAGTTCGACGCGGCGTGCCCGAACCTTTGGCAGCGAACACATTATAAAATGTTTTCGCTCCTTCTTAATTTTTCCCATGCGACAACCTGGTAGTCTAGGACTTAAATACTCCTTAGACCATCCAGCTTGCTATTGGGTGAAAGCTGAACTAGGAAGAACGGCAGTTTCCGCTTCTCCCTTTTTGCCTTAGCTGTGGTGAATGGCTTGACCCCTACGAATTGGAGCTCATTGCACTCTTTCTCTTTAAGCAGCGCAAGGAGCGTCTCCGGATCAGTGGACGGGTCTATCCCCCTCAGCAGCATTGTTTGCCGCTTTTCCCCCTTCGGGGTGAAGGAGAAGAACTCCGTCGTCGTGTCCCTAAGTAACTGCTTAATTTTTTTATAATCTTCCACTGTATTACAGTGGATAGCATGCCTATTTTCATTTAATCTTTTCATATTAAAATGTTTGCCTATGGCCGACTTACATAGTTCGATGGTATCCTTCAACTCCACCTTGTAGGTATTTATTGGCGGCACCCTCTCCTTTGTAGTCGTCTTCTGTTGCTTCTGCTGCGGTAGTTGTTGCTGTTGTTTCTGCTGCTGCTGTTTCTGTTGCTGTTGTTTCTGCTGATGCTGCTGTTTCTGCTGCTGCGGTTGTTGCTGCTTTTTCTGCTGCTGTGGTTGTTGCAGCATTTTCTGCTGCTGTTTCTGTTGCTGCTGTTTTTTCAGCTGTTGTTGTTGCTGCTGTACTTGCGGCTGTATTTGGCTTTGCCGCTGGCTTTCTGGCGGCTGTTGTTGTTGTTGTTGGGAGCGCTGCAGCTCTTGTTGCCGCTCCCTCTCTCTTCTGGCCATTTGTTTGGCCTTAATGGCAAGCACCCTCTGCTCTAGCTGTCTGATGCTGCTAGTCAGACTTTGAACTTCCTCGTCTTCGTCCTCTGATTCCGAGGATGCCAGAACTGCGAAACAATTCTTATCGTCTCCTACATAGCGGCCTTCCCCGCCGTCGGAGATGTACGGGAAGTCGACAGAGTCATCCGACCTCTGTCGCTTCTTTTCTGTTGCTGCTGCTGTTGTTGTGGTCGGCGCCCCTTCCCTCACTCCACCCGGCAGCTTTACAGCTGAAGCTGATGTGGAGGGACGCTTAACCAAATTGGAAGATGGTTTCAATCTCCTTCTCCTCTTCGACGTACCATCTGGTGCCACTGTTGCTTGGTGGCCTGATTGCACTGCCTCATCGGCTGATACCTTGTTATCAGCTGGTCCCGCTACTGGGAGCGCGGACCGCTCACTTTCCATCGAATGTTTATTTATTATTAATTTTATCCTATAATTTAGTGTAAATTATAAAAATAGTTTATATTCACCACCACTACCAATAGGCTAACTCGCCACTTGAAATTACACTGTCTATTATTCTACTTCAAAGCACTACTGATTTAAAGGAGAAGCCGAAACACGTTTGCACACTGTGAAAGTCTGTAAACGACTGACGGTTCACTACCACTCCTACTAGGCCAACTCGCCACTTGAGATCTTACTGTCTAACTTTCTACTTTAAAAACACCACGATTTTAACTGAGAAGCCGAAACACATGTGTACTCTCTGAAAGTCTGTGAACGACTGACGGTTCACTACCACTTCTACTAGGCTAACTCGCCACTTGAGATCTCACTGTCTAAATTTCTACTTCAAAACACCACGATTTTAACTGAGAAGCCGGAATACATGTGTACTCTCTGAAAGTCTGTGAACGACAGAACACCACCACTACCTACAGGCTAACTCGCCACTTGGAATTGCACTGTCTAATTCTCTCCCTTAAACACAATAACTTTAAACGAAAAGCCGAAACACGTCCACGCACTTTGAAAGTCTGTGAACGACTGAGATCCGACACACTAACTATTACGCCACGACGCCCCCTGTTCTATTAAGAAATATAATAATTTGATTGTCAATTGGGAGTCCAATGCTGCAGTCAAGCTATTCTTCTTTTCCTTTTTTTTTTTTCAAGTTGTACTTCATTTTTAAACTTTTGATTGTAATTAAATGCTTACTTCTACCACTGAAAAATATAAATTATTCCTGCAGAAATATACAATTTATTTGCGCATCAGATTTTAACATAACAGATTGTTTTTTTGGTCAAAAAGAAAAAAAAAAATTTGATTTATAATATAGGGACTATGTATGTGTGCTTTTCACAACGCTTTGACAATGTATTGAATTATTTTTTTTTAGGTTTATTTTGTATTAGTTTCTGTTTAAGCCAACTAAAATTTCCTGAAGCATTTTTCCATTCCATGCAATAAATAATCATTTTGACAACAGAAACTAAAGTTTTAGGGGATCTTGGCGGAATCTTTAATACATACAAATATACATATTGTAAACAAGAATATACAAATTAGTATTGCCTGGAATTGGTTTAAATTTTCCAGGTAGTTTGGAGCTTATTATATTTATAATATTATATTATAAAAGAAAGTACAAAATTTACTAGGACTTAAAATGATTTTCCTAAATACAATAAAACAAATCTCCTTGAATTTTTCAGAATTTGCTCCGGTTCACTTTTCCATAAGTGGCAGCTCTAATCTAGATAAGAATGGGTAACTGCTCTGCAGTTACCCGAAAAATCGTTGTGTCCTGGAATCCAGCACAGAATCTCACTAAGAGACCTGCGGCATTGCTTTTGGCATTGGATCGTATTGTCGGCGATTGCAAGGCTTTTATGGCTGTCTATATTATATACATATATGTATGTAGTACAATAGTGCTACCCTATACCGCGTTAATTGAAAGTCAAGCCGCAGCTTCATGGATTGCCGTAATTTCC
This sequence comes from Pocota personata, assembly GCA_963082735.1. Classification (NCBI taxonomy): domain Eukaryota; kingdom Metazoa; phylum Arthropoda; class Insecta; order Diptera; family Syrphidae; genus Pocota; species Pocota personata. The sequence continues at coordinate 117,979,238 of OY720431.1, read as the reverse complement.
GCTTGAAATACACTGCAGGGATCCGGTATTCGTCTGATAATGTTTACATCAGGTGCACTTGAGAAGACTCCTGTACCCGTACCATACGCTGTCTTAGATCCATCTGTGTACATAGCTCAAGATTTCTCCAGATTCTGAAGCGCTTTTGATAGGAATTCTGGTCCTGTGCCTGACATCAAAGTCAATGTGAGGGAAAGTATAGTCCGTCTTAGGTAGGTAGGTAGGTAGGTACCTACCTACATAGTCCGTCTTACTAGGAATAGTATTCTTGCCGATCAGGATCCTAGAGTGACCCGAGTTAGCGTTAACCAACTGTGAGGATTCCCTAAACCTTATTTGTGCTTTAGCCACCATATGCTTCTCAAAGATATTAACAGGCAGTAAGTGAAACATTGTCTCTAGTGCAGTGGAAGGAGTTGTTTTTAAAGCACCCGTTAACCCCATTTGTTTTCCTTCGACAGGAATAAAGGGCAACCGAGGCCTTCCTGACACGGTCTTGTATGTTCAGCTTCACACTGAGTTTGTTGTCGAGAATAATCCCCAAGTATCTGACATGATCTGATGGAAACGAAGCACCGTGCCATTTAGTTTTGGAGGGACGATACTGGGACCTTGGACCTTCTTGTAACAAAACAAGTTTGGTCTTTCCGGCGTTAACTGAGGGAGCAACCTTTTCAGTCTATACAAGTTTATTAAGTTCTGATTCTATGAAGTCTCTTATAATAAGAGGAAATTTTACTGATATAGCTATCGCAATGTCGGTCGCATAGGCTATAACACTGTACGTATTTTTTTTTAAGGATTTCTAACATTCCATTCATTGCTAAAAGCCATTGTAGCGGTGATAATACCCCTATATAAAGACTTTTTTGTTAGACAACACTCGAGCTCAGCAGGGATAAGCCTGCTTTTAAGCATTTGCTCGATCTAATAGCAAAGACAGCTATCAACATTTGTTTTTTTTTTATATAATTTGCGCGCGCTAAAAGGAATATGAATACCCTTATACTGTTACAGGGCACGGGCGTTTAGGAAAATGGGGAAGAAGAACAGAGGAGAAGCCAGTGCACGTTGACTTTAAATGTTTGAAGGTTGCAGTGATGAGGAAATTCAAAGCCTAGTAGATCATTCCATATTCGTGTCGTTCGGCTTATAAACGAATCCCTGTATTTGACAGTACGACCGAAGTTAGACTTTAGGGCGAACTGATGTGCATTCGAAACATGTCGCGTAGTGCGGGTGAAATTTTGAAGGGGAGGAATGCAACTGGCTATTTCTCTGGAGCATTTTTTATGAAAATAGCGATAAAATAGGGAGAGATACGAGACATTTCTCCGATGTTCAAGTGAATGTATGGAATTCACAATGTCTCTATCACCCATAAGTTTTAACGCGCGATTTTGTACCCTGTCTAGAATGTGCAGAACGGTCTTGGATGCACCAGACCAGATATGGGGCGTTATATTCCAGCTTAGGGCGGATGAATGCATTATAAATTGAAGCCAGATCAGACGGGGTAAAATATTTGTTGCACCGTTTAAGGAATCGTTGACATTTTGCAGCATTTTTGGCGACCTCGAATATTTGATCATTCCATACCTTTCCAGTACGCATGGTGGGAATTCGATATGAGATTGCCACCTAGAGTAGAACCTATATAGACATCAGTCAGTCTTTGCAGCGTCTTCAAGAAGAAGTAGGATAAGCTGATTGGACGGAAGTCCTTACAAGATGTATGAGAGGTCTTACCGACTGAAGAAGAATACTTTGACCATCCTCCAGGAACTGGGGGTGTAGCCAAAGATTAGACAGCTCCTAAAGATTAAGTGGAGCCAGGGCCTCAATATGTCAAAGTCCTCCTGCATTTCCACTGGAAAAATTCCATCGAGTCCAGGTGATTTGTAAGGATGAAAACTGTGTACTGATAAGTGACAGTATCCTCTGGCACCAATAGTTTGACTTCTTCTATTACTTTCTACAGAGTTTGGGCAAGACTTTGCTTATCTGAGAAGAGTCGCTTTAGTTTTCAGCTTTTCCTATCTCCAAATTATATTTCCTCAGACCGTTCTCATATAGAGTCCAATCTTCAGGGTCCCTTGAACGTTTTGCTTTATTAAAAAGCTTGCATCCGCCATGCCTAAGCATGCTCAGTGTACGAAGGCTTACACGCATTCTTCTGTGTGGTAACTGGGCAGGCTTTGCCTAGGGCCTTATTCATTGCCTCGGTTAGTGTGTCCTCCATCCGGTCAATATCAGATGGTGAATGAGGCCGGATGAAAGCAATGATTTTGAGGTAATAATTCAACTTTGCTTTATACCTTACCCAATCCGGTTTTCCTAACATTCCTATTAACAAATTGTGCAGAAGGTTTAAAGTCAATACCGATTTGTATGTAGCAGTAATCTGAGAAAGATGTTTTTCTAAATACTATCCACTTTTTGACGGTTATTTTAGAAGAGTTCATGACAAAGGTCACATCAAGAACTTCTTGATTAGGTTAGTTTCCATTAAGTAATCAAACAGACTCACCTCTATCGTTAGTGTTGCTGCTACCCAATGTAGTGTGGGGTACATTGGCGTCACCACCAATGACGAGAAGTTGATTTTTCCTCTCGCCAATACTGACAACTCTCCGTATGTTCTCCGATGTTCGGGACCCCATATTTTCATAAGGCATGTATCGCTAAATAAGATATAAGAAACATTTTTAGGTTAATCTTAACTAGAATGCATGCCCTTGGTTTACCTGCTCCCTTTGCATAGAACAAAGAATAATTCTTTGCTTTTAGTTGAAGCATTAGTGCTAACCGGTACAGTGCTAACTATGACGTTACAGTCCTCTAACTCAAAAGACCGATCGCCACCCTCTTGCTCCTCAGGGAGCTTGTTCTAAGATTCGACTGGTTTTCCAGCTAAGACAGAGTAGAATCTGGGTTCAATAGTAAGGATTCTAATCGCCCTGCTTCATTTGGCTTCCCAGACTTGATGACCCTCCAATTTTGCGTAGCAAGGTCCGGATTCTGAATCCTAATGAGCCTGAGCATGTCCGTCGGATCAATAGGGCATGAGGGAATCCATGTTCTAGCTCCAGGGCGAACTGGGAATTCATCCTTACACATGGCTTTGAGTGTGGCGTCAGGCCACAATGGGCCAACCTTTGTTATGGCAGACTGTATGAAGTCAGCCGAATTTTGAGAGCTACAGATTGGCAATTTGGCACCAGTCTAATGCCAATCACCATCTTTAAAAGTTGGCGGCGATAACTTGGGGGTTAACCAGGCAGTGCTTTAATGAGATTCCAGTTATCTGCAGTGATCCTTCCTTCCTCGACGATGCCAAAAATCACATGGGCCTTCGCTTCCTCATTGTACGGCATTCTTTGGAGATTTCGAAGGATCATTCTGTGACCTGGGTCTCTACGGGTTAGATCGCTTCTGGTTTCAGATCTGGTTGAGGGTCTACTCCTATCGAGCTAACTCCTCTGTCTATCACAGGTTGAGGGCCTTTCCATATCGTGTTGGCTACTCTGTTTGCCATTAGTTGGCCTGCCTTTATCGGATGGCAAACCACTTTGGACTACTAGCATTCCTCTAACACGATGGCCCTTCTTGCTCTTATTATGTTATTCTACCATAAGGGATTGAATTTCCTTTTTTTCCAGCAGAGCCCTTGTCCATCTGATAGAATTCCGCTCATTATCATCCCAGTTATCTTATCCTTTTTTAGGAGACCATCTGGGAGCAATACGTTTTTTATATAATTTTGCACTGGGGGTGTGGTTTTTGCTGTACACTCTCCCGCACCCCACTCTGTCAGATCACACATTAGGGTCACCAACAACATTGTATCAGAGTCCATATCAGTTAGGACGATGGAGCTGTCCGTCCGTCTGGTAATCAATATCTCTTCGTGATTAAGTCGTATCCTTGTCTGGCCGTTTGTTTTGATTTTATTGTCTGATTTTTTATTAAAATTGTTCATGTTTTGGTCCCACGAGTAAGCCGTTTAAAATAATGTCCACCACAGCATAGCCGGTTTTATTGAGATAAGGTACTAATACGACAAGGCTTGCAAGGCACTTGAAGGAGTTTATCGGGACTAACCATTTTTGTCAGTCACGGGTATAAGAGAGTTACTTTATGTTCCCAGAAAAATATATTGGAAGAATCGATAATTTGTACAACAACAGAAGCTGGTATCTTTCCATGAACTTCTTTTTAACGAATGAAAGGCTGTTCCGAAATAATTAATTTTTAATTTTATTGTCAAATTGTAGTTCTCGTATTTTCTACAAAAATCATTTATTTCAATTCATCGCCCAAGAAGCTAAACTTAACTACCGTAATTTTTATTTTTTATTTTTTTTGGAGTGGAAAGAATCCACAAATGGAAGAGCTGCCGTTATATCCCAAAATATGCATCGTATGGTGCGGATTACATGTTGGTGGCATCATTAGGCCGTATTCAGAAGTGAGGCTGATCAGCGCTTTACCGCAATGGATACCATTATAAAAAGATGATAACCAGTTTTTTGTATTTGAATTTACATGATACTAATCTGGAGGAAATGTGGTTCTAACACAAACAATCGATTTATTGAAGGAAAGATTTGGCGATAAGATTATCTCCAGAAATGGACCTCTGAATTGGCTGTCAAGATAGTGTATATTGAAACAAAAAATGAAAAGTCCGGTGACTACAAGGGTTTTTCGAAAACCTAATGAATCAAAAATAAAAATAATATCTAAAAATCAAAATAAATAAATCAGTAGCATTCCAAATATTCTATACTTCGATAGTATACAGATGAATGGAAATAAGTTTAAATTTCATTCAACTGATGCAGTAGTATTAGAAGAAACAATTAAATATACGGATGAAATTATGCCCCCAATTAAGCCAGTGATATTTTTCCTGAAAGCTGCAAAAACTCAGATGTTATACCTGTGGAGAAAGTGAAGAATGTGCAACATATTGGGTTGATTGAGGAAAACTTTCTGTGTGGTACAATCAGGATTTAGATGTGGACACTATTGTGAGACCTCTAAGATTCGCCGAATTTTTGTCCACTCACTGATTTTATCCAAAACTCGTTGGAGTTTTTCAGTTTTTTTTTATGACTATTGAACTTCCGTTGCTGGAATAGCTGTGCGAACATATCTACAATTTGAGGTATGTCCTAAGTGTACAGCAAGAATAAGGTAGGACAAATGACATTTTCTTGCGGAGCCCCGGCAGCGATGTCCTTAAACTTGAAGTACGGATCTTACGTAGGTGCTCCATTAGAGCAAACCTTTTTCCCCTCTAGGGTTATTTCAATTTCATCGGTTATTTTATAAACCTGATCGATTGTGGAATGTTTGATTCTGAACCCGTATTGGTGGTTAGGTATTAGGCGTCTTTCTTCAATGACCGGTTGAATGCTTTTCAATAGGAGTTTTTCAACTACCTTTCTTATTATTGGTTTTGTCGGAGGGACTTCACTTTGTTCGCATTTCGTCTTTTCTTTGACGGGTTTACGTTCGTAACCTTTTCCTTAGCGGTTTCACTTCTATGTTTAATCGGTTTTGCGCTCTGGCGTAAAGTATTTTTAAATGTGTCGCGCCTTTTTCGAAGCGTATTGCCGCTTCGCAACCTCGGTAGTTCACTAGGTGCTTTCTTTGTAGTTTATGCTGGTCGCTGGGGTCTGCTTATTTAGGTCACACCTTTCCGAGAGATGGTTGCCGACACATTTTAATAATCTCGGCTCTTTTTGGTAATATGACTGTGTGTGCTTGAAACCTTGACAACTTTTGCAACCAACTTTATATAAAAGCCTTCAGATCTCCCAAGGAATTTTAAAAATCTGTCATAATTGAATGTATTCAAATCAAGACCAAACTTCACATTAAAAAAACGTATTTTGTAAACAGCAATTTGTAACTAATATTTTTTTTTTCTTTTTTAAAGTAAATTTCGAAATCCCTTAGCACTCAGACTCAATTTTCTGTGTCCATTGTACTACCAGGCAGGATCTCCTTTTGGTGTATTGGTTGGAAAAACTTAGATTTTATTCATTTCTCTTTTATGTTCGGGTGGCTGTAGTTGCTGTTCCCCGTCCGGGCTTGAACCTGCACAGTTCGGGTCACAAGCGAACACACTACCCACAACACCGTGGCCACCTCTGTAACTAGTATTAAGGCTGATATTCACCAAACAATCAAACAATAATAGTGACAACTTATGAGCTTGTAATTGGCCTTACTAGCTTACAAGTGGTCTTACCATCCCATAAAGTTAAGGGTGATAATATCTTAAGAATCTCGAAAGCTGTTGTGAACTTTCACTTCAAAGGTGCAAATTATCTGAGGAAACATTTTATTTTGATTATTTTTTCATCTAATTTGATAAGAAAGACAAATTTCATCAGCGGAGTCAAGAAGCACATATTACATTTGGTCTTGAGTTATTCGGATTTACTTAACTAAAAAAACTGATTGATTTAGCGTTGTGTAAAAAAAAAAGAAGACTGCTGGGATCAGTAAACAAAAGAGTTTAATGCCTCCAGCCATATTAAGCATTATGAGTAAATCTTAACGCTGAGGGCAATCTCGACCCTCACGACGGATGAGACACATACGTACTTGGATTGAAATGTCAACGACGTTGTGAATGCAATAATAGAGGCCAATTTAATCAGTTTCACATCTCAAAATACGGAAATTAAAATGTTCCCACTAGTAAACATACAGGTGAGAGCATTGAACTGATATTTGGATGCATAAAAAGTTGAAATTGAACCAACATTACAACATCGAGAGCATCGCGTCCGTCGCGAAGCCGTCGGGTTTGATAGTTTCTCCGTGTTTTCATTTAACTTAAAATGTTTTTCTACAGTTTGACGCGCAAACTTTAGTCAGCATAGTGTGCGAACGTCAAGATTGCCTCTGGGGTAAAAGTTTCTCAAACGAATAATTGTATTCCACAGGCATTTTTTTGGACAGATAGAAATTTCCAAGGCGTTCGATTTCCCGTTAACAAGCTTGAAACACATGGTGTTGAAAATATTTTCATAAAGTGGACCGCTAGTTTTTTAAGTGGTCGACCATTGTAGGTTGTATTAGATGGGTGTATATACTTCTACACTATTCTCGACCAATCAAAATCAATGATCTCCTTTCTGTTACTCCTAATACGATACATTCCTTCGCGGATAACGACAGCACGATAAGTGAGATTCAGCAGCAGTGAATGTATACCGAACTCAACTCTGACACATGTGTAATTATCAATTGGGGTGCAAACAAAGGAGTTATGGTCAACGCTTTAAAAAACAAGAGCTGTCTCCAGTTTATGAAGTGGGCTACGAACGTGGTCAAACTCAGAATGGGTCAACTACACCCATTCTGAGTTTGACCAAGTTCGTAGCCCACTTGAGGAATCGAATAGTTAGCTCAGATCTTCGATAGAACCAGCAAATTTCTTCCCAGGATTGCTTAAAAGATATAAAATATATTTCACTGCTACGAACTTGGCCACAATCTATAAAGCTTATGTTCTTCCGAAACTTGAACACAACCTGCGTGTTTGGTCTCAAACACCGCCGCAGTGATGGATGCTTAATGCTCCTGTACCAGTATTTTCACCACAAATATTCGGGCGAAATATGCAGTTGTATACTGCCTGTCTGTCTGTTCAATCGTAACACACGTGTAGCCTATTCGGCACGTGTTGTTTCGGAGCGCACCAATTAGAATTGGAGATTGTATTTTAGCCATTCAATAAGAATTTGGTATAACCTGTCTTCCTCAGCATTTCCAAAAAGTTACCTCGTTTTCTCTCCTTATCCATACACCCTTTAACTCTTCCTACCTACCTACTCTTTCCTTTTCACTCCATCACTGAGTTTTATAAACTTCAAAGAACACAGTTCTAAGAGGTGGAAAATATCTAAAATGAAAAAAAAAACAACAAGATAATAATTAACACAAATTGCACTTCCGAACGCACACCACACAGCTGTCAAAACTTAATTCAGCAGCAGCACTGCCAGCACCAACTAACCCAGAAATGCATTTTTGACGTCTACCGAAAATAAATCCAACCATCGGCATTCAGCAATTCATCCCTCCTAACAGAAATCAGTCATAAATTTGTCGCGTTCGTGAACGGTATTCTGTTGATAGGAACGGAAGTGTAATACGCTCGCCTTTGTCGCACCCTAAAAAAAAAGGCATTGTCTCGTGTATGTGTGTGCATAACATAAAATTATCAATAAGATGAGATTTCTTACAATTTTCTCCATATTTTATAATTTATTCGGTTTTATGATTTCCCCGAATTCCATGTAGTTTTAGTGTATTTGTTCAGCCGGTTAAATGTTCAACTATTGTGCAGAAAGGATTTTCACTCTGACAACAACAACAACGACGACCGGAAAAAGTTTTTACCATTGCACCCGAACCAAAACGTCAAAAGGACATCTACCACATAGACACACTAACACACCAACACATCAATACAAATAATTTGTACCCAAAACCCAACAGAACTGCATTCCGACTACGACGCTGCCGCTAAACCTGTTGCGTTTTTTTTTTTTTTTATAATTTAATTCTTTTTTTTTGAAATTTTTGATTTGTATTTTTCTGTAATTTTCGGAACAAAAGAAAATAAAGAAGAAAAATTTCAAATAAACTGCTGCGACAAGCGGACGACCGTAAAGGATATTTCTTGTCGATTATGTCCACCCCGTAATTTTGTGATATCCCGGAAATAGGTGAAAATCCTCTGCGAAAAGTTTTGCCATTGTTTTTTTTTTTTTTTGATTTGTAAATTTACCGCCCGCATCCTATTCCTGTGAAGAGTTTTAATATTTTTTTTTTGTTGCATTTTGTGTTTGCGTGCTGCTTTTTTGTTTGCGTGCTCTTTTTTTTGGTTTTCTCGAAATGAAAAACCAGTGAAAATCGTGTGTCCAATTGTATTTAATTTGTTTATATCCCCCTCTATGTGTGCTTATAGTCGGTCTCGTCGAGTGAGTAATTTTTCCATTAACCGTTTGAAATTAATCTTGGTGGTCTGGATCTGTTAAATTCCCTTTGGGAGCAACTTTATAGTTGCCCGACAAAGCTCTGCTTCGTCACTACTGCGGCGGCGGTAGTCGACGACAACGACTACAGCGGCAGCAGCTGCAGTAGCACCAGGGCAATCAGAGGGGCCAAACCAGGAGGTGGCGGCTTGGGATTTGGTATTCTACGTTTTGGAAAGATGGGTACAGTCAAGTCTCGACCTCTGACACAATCTGATTCATTGTCGGATGGAAATGCATCCCAAACGAATGGTGGTGGCGGCGGCGGCAGTGGGGTGTGCAGCATTGTCACAAGTTTCCCCAACAAACACGATCTACGGTATGAGATCTCACCTCAGAGCTCCATATCGACGACAACAAATCAATATCATGTGCGGCAACCAAGTGTTAGGAGCCGCTCACAACAACCGATGCCAGATGCAGCTGAGCTGGATAGGAGATTCGCTAAAGTTCTGGTGAGTTTATTTTGAAAATGAATGAATGTATAGATAGCTGTTTGTTATTCTCTTTTGTCTGATGCCCTTCCCATAGATTATAGGCGATGGGTGTGTGCGGCACAAATTTGCATTTAAACAGTAGAGTTCGGTCGGATGATATGATAAAATCTCTACAAAAACAAATTCCAATAAACAAGTACGAGTATGTACCATACCCTCCTATATACCACCCGTTTTCAATGAATTCAGAATGATTCATGGGAAACCCATTGGCATTGTTTGTTTGTTGTTCGGTATTTGGTATCGAATTTAATTTGAGTTCACTGGGTTTTCACAAAAAAAAAAGAAGAGATTTATTAGATAAATTTTGCGAGTGATAAAGAGGACAATGTGTGAGAAATTGTTGGCATATTTCAAGTGAGATGGGATTTCGTGACACTTTTTGCTCCATCATTGTTATGCAATCTTATTGGTATTCTGTTGAATTGGTTTGCTTTTAGGTTTTAACTAAGTAAGTGCATTTGTGAGTAGGTATGTAGCTCCTTCGTGCTTATTATTAATAATATGGGTAATATTCCAACGTTTTTCTGGACTTGTAACTTCAATAGGTTAAGTTCGGTAGATGGGTGCTCTGTAACAATAGTCACCGCTCAGAGATATTAATCCCAGAAGATTCTTCAGCTTAACATTACATAAGTCTTCTAATTCTACCAAGAGTCCTCAGTCTTCTGTTGGCTATGGCAGGACATTCGCCAAGCAGATGTTGAATAGATTATAAAGGGTGTCCCAATTGTGCGGTAAAGTTTTGCCAACTGTCAGTGACAGCCGACAGTCCAGGGTTATTAAAAATGGAGTGCTACACGTAAGAACAACGCGTTTTCATTGTTGAGCAATATTTTAAAAATAATGAAGGTGTTGTAGCTACAGTTCGCAATTTTCGTACAAAATATGGTCAGAATAGTGATTTAACTTCACCAACTCCAAAGAGATTAATTCAAAAATTCAAGGAGACTGGATCAATTCGTGATCTTAGACACTTTGGCCGTCCTTCAACAAGTCGTTCAACACAAAACATCGAAGCAGTGCGTTAGAGTCTAGTTGAGAGTCCAGGGACATCAATTCGGCACTGTAGTCAAGAATTGGACATTTCGAGAACCTCTCTACAGCGTATTCTCACGAAAGATTTCCATCTTCATGCATACAAAGTGTAATTGACTCAAGAACTGAAGCCTGTTAACCACGCACAGCGAAGAGAAATCGTTGAATGGATTATGGAACAACAACAAGTGGATGCTGGTTTTTCAAACAAAATCATCTTCAGCGATGAGGCTCAATGTTTGGTGCGGATTTTGGGGTGGAGGCATCATAGGACCATTCTTTTTTGAAAATGTGTCAGGTCAGGCAATAACCGTTAATGGTACTCACTATCGCGACATGATAATCCAGTCAGCCCTGATCGTGCGTGTTAACGCTGTTGGACTTTTTTCTTTAAGGCTTTTTTAAGTCTAAGGTTTAAGCTAACAAGGCCACGACTACCCACGCCTTGAAGGAGCAAATTGAGCGCTGTATCAATGAAATTCAGTCACATTTATGCAAAACGGTCATGGAAAATTTCGACAAAAGAGTGCGTATGTGCCAACAAAGCCGTGAAGGCCATTTAACCGATATGATATTCCATACATAACCCTATGCTGTATACTTTGTGAATTAATAAAACATTCATAATTTTTAACTAAAAACCTGTTTTTTTCTATAAAAATTACATCTTGCGTGAATTTTGGGACACCCTTTATTTCTTCTTCGTTCCTTCAACTGCTGCAATAGTCATTATGGACTATTCCGAAGCACTCTGTATGAATATCAATGGCACAATGCCCAATGAGGATGCCAGATACGACTCGTGCGTAACCAGAGAAAGGGATCTCTTATCAAAAACCGGCCCATAGTGTTCTCGCTATTGCGAAAGTGTCCAAATTGATCTAGCGCTTATTTGCTTTTTTGATGGCTTCTTCATCGATTTTTCAATGCATACTGCTTAATGAGATGTCTGCAAAGAGAAGGGAAAAGGAAAATTTCGACCCTATTCTTGACAAGCCCGTGAACTCTTTTATTACCCGACCTTGATTAATTTAGCTGCCTAAAGGATGATCGTGAAGTTTTTATTCTATAGGAATAAATAATTCCCAAGGGTTCACAAAATACTCCGGTTATATTTTGGATCCATCAGTAAATGACTATTAGAATAAATAAACTATTTTTATTTTTGACCAACCCTAATATATATCCCGGGTATGCCTGTACCAAGGGATTATGTTTATGTTTTATGCTTTTGGACATGTTTTAGCCCTTTGTAGAGTGTTGGTTGTTCCATTGCAGGTCGTAGTCGGAAGGCTCTTATTTACGATTAGCTCCATCCTTAGGAACTGTGGGACACTTAACTCGGAGAAGAGTAAGTTGTCGGGGAACGTAGCAGATTGAGGGGAGAAAGACCTCACATCCGTAGACCCAATTCAGGTTCTGTCCTTAGGAAAAACCAAGTTGAACGAGGAACTTTAGTGCGAGACAACTTTTGCGGGCACTAAAAGGTGGCGCAATATATATTTTATGTTGCAGTTTATCTAACACCGACGCAATTCATTCATTCATAGCTCCCCGTGCCCCGTATGTACGTCTTTATTCTCGAAGATATCGAATTAGAACGCTTTGTGAGATCCCTTATTATCTGCCTTCCACGAACCATCTTAGCTAGAGTTACTCTCTTGGTTTCTCCTGAGTTCATCTCTGACCTCGATTTGTCTTATCGAAGCCAGCATTTGCTTGAAGGATATCTGGCTAATTCTTTGTATCTGTGATTATATTCTTCTAAATGCTAGTGCCAGCCACACACATTATGTGTGCTGCCGTCTCTACATGCTCCAGGCATAGTTCGAGTCTTCCAGAAGGCCTATCTTCTTGAGATGATACCTAAAGTAACCACATCCAGTAGTGAACCTAGAACTTTTCTCCTCGTAGCGACTCCCAACATTCTAACAGCCTTTTTGGCCTGTCTGCATTTGTCCATGTTTCCAGTTTACATTAGTTGTCATTTTCTTGATAATGTCTTTCATATTTCTTTTGCTTAAAACAGCAAATGACCAGAAGTTCTTATGCCGCCTTTTCATTTCCTTCGATCCCTTTACAAATCGTTGCACATTCGTTGCCAATGGTGTGCTAATTTTCGTCCGTTCCATGCGCCTGATCATTACTCGATTGTCCATTGTTTGAAACTATTTTAAGTGATCCAGCGCTAGGAATCGTCTAGATCATCCATTTCGGGTTGGAACATTAAGGTTTTGGTTCCAAGACTAAAGCTAAGATTAGACTGTATGCAATGATTGACCATATTTGACCATTTTCACTAACAAATGCTGTCACACAGTCTAATGGTCTTCAATTAGAGTTTTGTGATTCTCCTCGGAAACTCGCAGTCTCTTCATCCTATCCATGGGCATATTGAGCAAATTTTTTGGTTTTTCTCTGAGTTTCTGAATCATCATCATGGTACCATTTGACATGATATCGAAGGGGCATATGATAATACTTCACACGAAGCCATCAAGCGAGCCCTAGACAGAAAAGGAGTCAGCAGAACAGTATCTAAGTGGATGTACGAGTTGCTGAGAACAAGATCACCAGAAACTCAGACGTAGCGTAGAATCATTAAGGTCAACACAACAAGAGGATGCCCACAAAGAGGAGTACTGTCTCCTCTAATGTGGAGTTTAGTTGTGGATGAACTTCTTGAAAAGTTAACCAACCTCGGAATCAACTGTCAAGCCTATGCTGATGACATAGTACTGATTGCCAGAGGAAAGTTTGAAGGAACCCTTTGTGACATCATACAAAGAGGTCTAAAAGCAACTAGGCTGGGCTCAATATAAACCCAGGAAAAACTACAATAGTACCATTCACAAGAAAAGGAATCTTGAACTGAAGCCAATTCTGTTATCGGGCACGAAACTGACAACAGTAACAGAAGTCTAGGAATACACCTAGATAGTAAACTCATGTGGAAAAAGCACACAGAAGAAATATCTGAATAGGTCACCCGTGCTCTCATGATACGTAGGAGCCTAGCGGGTAATTCTTGGAGACTTAACCCGAGCATTCTGAGATGGATGTACATCGCCATTGTGAGACCAATAATCACATACAGAGCGATAGCATGGGCCAAACGAACTAGTCTAGTCACAACGAGGAATACACTCACTAAGGTGCAAAGACTGGCTTGCCTCAGCATTATTAGGGCCATGAGAACATGTCCAATTGCTACCATGGAAGTATTCCTGGAACTAACTCCGCTTCATATTGCAGTTGAGCAATATGCAAAGTGGACGATCCTAAGGATGGCAAAAGAGGGCATCGGGAGGGAGAAATCCATCAATTCAAAAGAATATGATGTACTTGTATCAGGACGACGATAGTATCAGGAAAAACGAAAAAGCAGACTTCTTGGCTAGACAAGGACCACCAAAATCCTTTATTGGACCTGAACCATTCTGTGGAATAGGAAGCCACACTATACGCGAAGAATTCAGGAAGATGAAGAAAGAAAACGGGGCAAGAACCTGGGTCAATACTCTAGGTCAGAGGATCAGATTCCTAAGAGAAACTGGATTAGAGAGGGTACTCTAGGGTGAACTATCCTTGCCAAGGCAAATAAGGAGTGTTTGACCCTCGATAACAATTCTGAAGGAATTATATTCTGAGGGAAACTCTAATGAGGGAATAAACCTCTCCTAGGTATTAGCAGGGGGCACAATAGACCATTAAGTCGCAGTGCAAGTTAACTCCACACAAATAATAATAATGTAACATAATAATAACTACGCCCCCTAAAATATGACGCAACAAATTCCGAAGTGACTTCATTCTGGCAGAATTTTGGTTCGTACTGTCCTTTCATTCGAGGTTCGTGTCTGGGACGAAGTCTCCACAGCTCATGTCAACGAAAGAGACGAATAATATCAGGGATAAAAGGGAATTGAAACTGCAAGAATTATTTCTCTTGTTCCAGTGGTCGAAGAATTTGCTAGAAGTTTCTGGCTATCAGAAACTTCTGCTATATAAGGACAGATGGCGATCAAAAAAGACACAGTTGGTTTTAGAACCGTGGCGAAGAGATTGGAAAAGTGATAACGGGCGAAGTTGTAATTTGGTGATAAATTGAAAGTTGAGAGTAAACAAGAAAAAGTAATTAGTTTGAATTTGTGAATTAAGTAATTGAAAGGAGATAAAGTGATTTGAGAGGAAAGAGACATTGTAAGAAAAGAATTTGCGAAGAATAGTATAGTGTGAACTTGAATTGTTCTATAGAGTAGAAAATAAAGAAATAATTTCACAGAATAATTGTTTTATCTACTCGAGCCGTAGCTCGCATATTACATTGGTGTCAGAAGCGGGATAAAACTTATTCTGTGAATAACTATTTCCGTGGTGTGAAATTGCACAAAAAAAAAAAAAAAAAAAAACGATTTCTGTGTTGAGTTAATTAGTTGCGCAAAATGGGTCGCAAATTGGGAAAACTAACTATAACTCAACTAAAGGCAGAACTCAGTAAGCGGAACCTCGACACAACTGGGGGAAAAGATGCCCTACTGATTCGTCTGGAAGAAGCAGTAACGCAGGAAGGTGAAAATCCGCATGACATAGAGTTTGACGTGGAAGAGGAACCAGCAAGTACAGTAGCCGACCCGGGTATAACAAGTCTGCTCCTGCAACTTAAGTTAGTCATGGACGAACAAAAGAAAGCAATAGAAGATCAAAGTCATAAGCTCGATGACCAAAGGAATTCTCTAGAACTTAAGCTGGACGAACAAAAGAAAGCAATGGACGAACAAAAGAATTCTCTAGAACTTAAGCTGGATGAACAAAAGAAAGCGATGGACGAACAAAAGAAAGCAATGGGCGACCAAAGGAATTCTCTAGAACTTAAGCTGGACGAACAAAAGAAAGCAATGGACGAACAAAAGAATTCTCTAGATGCTCTGGAAAGTAAACTTGATGAGCAAAACAAGAACTTGGAATCCAAATTCGAAGTGATCGAAGAAAAAATCGAGAAGGTCGAGACGCAACTCGAAAAAGTCGAAATTAGATTCGATGAAAATTTTGAGAAACATGAAACTCAGTTCGGGAAGATAGAGACTCAGTTTGAAAAAGTGGATACGCAATTCGAGATAGTAGGAAAGCAAGTCGAAAATCTTGCTAAGGAGCTCAGCAACGTGAAGAGACAGAAAGCACGGGAATATTCCACTGACGGTCTGAGAAGAAAGGAGATGCAGCCTCCTATCTTCGATGGTCAAACATCATGGCCAATTTATAAAAGGCAATTCGAAGCGGCCGCAATGACCAATAGCTGGGACGATGAAGAGAAGTCCATTGCACTCACACTTGCACTGAGGGGTCCAGCTGCGGAGCTCTTGCAGACCATCCCGGAAGATAAACAGCAGAACTACGACTCTCTGGTTCAGGCTATCGAGATGCGGTTTGGGGATGAACACATGCAGCAGGTGTACAGGGTTCAGCTGCGTAGTCGAGTCCAGAAAAGGGGGGAAACGCTCCAACAGTTGCAAGCGGATATAGAGCGACTAGCCCATCTTTCATACCCTAAAGCCGGTGAGGAGCTTATCAACGAAATGGCGGTGGAAGCTTTTATTCAGGCCATAGAGGACAGACAACTGCAAATGGCTGTAAGGATGGCTGCAAAGCGAACACTCCCCGAGGCATTGGCATTCGCTTTGTCAATGAAGGCTGCGGACCAAGCATACCAGGGAATACACCGTGTCAGGGAAATGTCCGTCGTGGAATGCTCATGCCAGAGAACAGCCGTCATGGATGAAGACAGAGCTCGCGGAAGTCAAATCCGTTGCTGGAATTGCAACCAAACCGGACACCTACAACGGCAGTGCAGAAGTGCACCTAGACGAGGAAATTGTTCACATTGCGGAAGTAGGAGAAGCAGAGAGGAAGCATCCTGTCGGTCAGACTTCCCAAAACCAGCAGTCGGGAGATGCGTAAGGACCAACTTCGCGGGGCAGAAGTTGGTTACTGGAATCGAGGCCCCCAGGACCACCATTCAAGTTTCGCAAACCAAACGGGGTAACAAGAGCCTGACAGTGGAGGCACTAATCAACGAGAAGAAGTGCGTAGCCACCATCGACACAGGTGCCACTGCCTCCATTGTAAGAAGAGATATCGTCAAAAGCTCCTGGCTGCACAACACCAACAGCTACTGCCTGAAGACTGCAACAGGGGAAATGGCGAAGGTATTTGGAGAAGTTCGTCTTACGATTACTCTGGCAGGACTGACGTTCTCCCATGCGTTTCTGGTGGCAGATATATGCGACGAGTGCATCATCGGAGTAGACTTCATGAAAGCAAATGAAGTAATCTTGGACATCGGGATGCAAGTACTGAGGTATCGAAATGTGGAGATTCCGATGGTGTACGGAAATGAGAATGCCGTAACTCTCAGGACAGTCATCAGCAAAGACGAAGTTTTGCCGCCGTCTTCAGAGACAATCATTTGGACGAAGCTGGAAGGTGATCTTGGGAGCCACCGATTCTACATAGTAGAACCAGACCCAGAGAAGAATTCTCAAGACTACATCGTGGGAAAGACGTTAGTCGAACCAAAGAACACCATGGTTCCAGTGAGGGTTTTGAACGCAAGACCACACACTGTCAAACTAAGGCGAGGGGAGGTGACTGGAAAATGCACGCCGATTACCGCCGTCGCAACAATATCTGAACGTGATGCTCCAAAACTTCTCCCATCACCTTGGACAGCGGAAGCGAGAGAGACGATTCTCCAGTCCAGTGAGCTGAATCAGGAGCAGCGAACTATGGCAGAGAATCTTATCAATGAGTACGCTGATGTATTTGCCTCACAGGACGGAGAATACGGCCGAACACACCTGGTACAACATCGAATAGACACTGGTGATACTAGACCAATTCGTCAGCCTGCTAGGCGCCTTCCATTGGCAAAGCAGACAGAAGTTGCAGAGATGGTGTCGGCAATGGAGAAAGAAGGTCTGATTGAAAGTTCCAAAAGTCCGTGGGCATCACCGGTTGTACTGGTTAAGAAGAAAGATGGCAGCACGCGGTTCTGCGTGGACTATCGGCAGCTCAATTACGTCACCAAGAAAGACAGCTACCCTCTGCCACGGATTGACGACACGCTAGACACACTATCAGGAGCCCGATGGTTTTCCACTCTCGACTTGAAGAGTGGCTACTGGCAGGTACAGATCCATCCAGAAGACCGGGAGAAAACCGCCTTCACCGCAGGAAATGGGCTATGGCAATTCACGGTAATGCCATTCGGGCTGTGCAATGCTCCGGCGACTTTCGAGCGATTGATGGAATGTGTCCTGCAAGGGTTAACATGGAAAACCTGTTTGGTATACTTGGATGATGTCATCGTCGTAGGAAAAACGTTTGCGCAACACCGAGACAATCTAAGGGATGTGTTTCAAAGGCTTCGAAGTGCCCACCTGAAGCTCAACCCCAAGAAGTGCGCCCTGTTTAGAGCGGAAGTCAAGTACCTGGGACACATAATTTCAGCGAAAGGAGTGAGAACCGATCCGGAGAAGGTCGAAGCGGTGAAAAACTGGCCAGTCCCCAAAGACAAACACCAACTAAGGAGCTTCCTGGGCCTAGCCACCTACTACAGACGGTTCGTGAAGGATTTTGCCGGGATCGCAAAGAACCTGCACCAGTTGACGGAAAAGGGAAAACAATTCAAATGGTCAATTGAGTGCGAGAAGAGCTTCAAGGCACTTAAACAACGGCTATGCGATGCCCCGATACTGGCTTACCCCACTCCCGGGGAAACGTTCGTTGTGGATGCAGATGCTAGTAATGTCGGGGTAGGAGCCGTACTCTCCCAGGTGCATGACGGCCAAGAGAAGGTGGTTGCGTACTTCAGCAAGGTGCTCTCTAAGCCAGAAAGGAACTACTGCGTGACAAGGCGGGAACTTCTAGCTTTGATCTTGGCTACGAAGCATTTTCACAAATACCTCTACGGGAGGAAGTTCGTTCTTCGCACAGACCATGCAGCATTAAAATGGCTATTACAGTTCAAGAGTCCTGAGGGTCAGGTCGCAAGATGGATCGAAAGGCTGCAAATCTACGACTACGAAATACAGCATCGTAAAGGAAAACTCCACTCTAATGCGGATGCACTGTCCCGGAGACCATGCAGAACGGATTGTAAACATTGTGCGCGTCAGGAAGAACGGGAGCTGGTTTCCATCCAAAGAATGAGAGCCGAACCTATCGCCGGCTGGAGCGTAGATGAGATCCGGAACGCTCAGAAGGAAGACCCCGATATCGAGCCGATTCTGGCCTGGAAGGAGAACATGGAGAAACCGGATCATCAGGACATCTCTCACAGAAGCCCGACCTTAAAGGCATATTTTGCGCAGTGGGACTCCCTCCATGTCCAAGAAGGTGTTCTGAGAAGAAAATGGGAATCCTCCGACGGAAAATCGTTTGTAATGCAGCTTGTAGTACCGCGGACGAGGGTCAAGGAGGTGTTACAGGAAATGCATGGCGGGGCGACCGGAGGCCACTTGGGAGTGAATAAGACGCTAGAAAGGGTACGAGAACGTTTTTATTGGTTAAAAGCGAAGGAAGATATCGAAGACTGGTGCAGAAAATGCGACGTGTGTGCAGCTAGCAAGGGTCCGAGAATCAAAACTCGAGGTAAGATGCACCAATACAACGTGGGAGCACCTTTCGAACGAATCGCCATTGACATCGCAGGGCCCTTTCCGGAAACCGACAATGGTAATCGGTATATACTCGTAGTGATGGACTACTTCAGTAAGTGGCCGGAAGCGTTTCCGATCCCTAACCAGGAAGCCAGAACCGTGGCGGAGCAGATCGTCTACAATTGGGTTAGCAGATTCGGTGTGCCCTTGGAATTGCATTCTGACCAAGGGCGGAACTTCGAGTCAAGAATCTTCCAAGAGATGTGTCAACTACTCGGAATCAAAAAGACAAGGACAACCCCGCTTCATCCACAGTCGGACGGTATGGTGGAGCGTTTCAATAGGACTTTGGACGAACATCTCTCGAAGGTCGTAGGTGACTACCAACGGGATTGGGACCGGCAGATTCCCTTGTTTTTGATGGCCTATAGAAGTGCCGTGCATAGCACTACTCGACATACGCCGTTCGAAATCTTATTTGGTGGAATAGCTCGTTTACCCAGTGAGGTGAAATTTGGATCTCCTACCAATGAGCCCAGAAATGAAGAAGAGTACGTGGCGGACCTTAGGGAAAGGCTTAGGGACATACACCAAAGGACCAGAAGCCAGATTAAGATGACGAGCGACCGCATGAAGACCAGGTATGATGCCAAGGCAACAACGTCAGGATTCCAGGAAGGAGATCTGGTGTGGCTGTATAATCCCCATCGCCAAAAGGGGAAATCACCTAAGTTACAGCGGAACTGGGAAGGTCCCTACAGAATAGTAACCCGCATCAACGATGTTGTCTACCGCATCCAGCGAGGACCAAGGGCCAAAATGAAAGTGGTTCATGTGGACCGACTGAGTCGATACAATGGCCGAAATGAGGATGCACTTGTTCGGGACGAACACGTCTAAGAGGGGGGCAGTGTAACATAATAATAACTACGCCCCCTAAAATATGACGCAACAAATTCCGAAGTGACTTCATTCTGGCAGAATTTTGGTTCGTACTGTCCTTTCATTCGAGGTTCGTGTCTGGGACGAAGTCTCCACAGCTCATGTCAACGAAAGAGACGAATAATATCAGGGATAAAAGGGAATTGAAACTGCAAGAATTATTTCTCTTGTTCCAGTGGTCGAAGAATTTGCTAGAAGTTTCTGGCTATCAGAAACTTCTGCTATATAAGGACAGATGGCGATCAAAAAAGACACCGTTGGTTTTAGAACCGTGGCGAAGAGATTGGAAAAGTGATAACGGGCGAAGTTGTAATTTGGTGATAAATTGAAAGTTGAGAGTAAACAAGAAAAAGTAATTAGTTTGAATTTGTGAATTAAGTAATTGAAAGGAGATAAAGTGATTTGAGAGGAAAGAGACATTGTAAGAAAAGAATTTGCGAAGAATAGTATAGTGTGAACTTGAATTGTTCTATAGAGTAGAAAATAAAGAAATAATTTCACAGAATAATTGTTTTATCTACTCGAGCCGTAGCTCGCATATTACAATAATAATACCATTTGACACTTCTAGGCAAACGAAGTGCCCTCTCTCAATAGGTCTTAAGACTTTGAAATTAGACCGCAGTGTCTTAATTTTTAGAGTAATGGAAGATGTTCTTCACATTTCTATTATGTAGTTTCTTTGGACCTCATGGAGGGTCGTTTGAAAAGTTTTGAATCTAACAGAGGGACATGTATTTGGTCGGTCAAATTCAGTTTTATTTTTTCAACATAAAAGGTGCTATACATCTACCGGTACGATACGAAAAATTGTTATACTTAAAAAACATATGAGACAATAAACACATAAAGGCGACCAAACAGCAACGACGCCAACAGCCAACGGCTGAGCCGGTCGAATTAATAACAAATATAATACTTCCAACCGGCGTTTCGTATCGTGTCGGTAGATGTGTAGCAACCTTAATACGATACATTTTTTCTAGCGATGCTTCAACCTCTTTAACTCGTACAAATAGTAGTTGGCATCTTGCTCTGTAGAATAGGTTTCTTCGTATACGATGACTTCCTGGTTCTCGGTTATCCAGGCCAAATTTTGAACATAGGAAACACAAAAATCTGTTGAATACAGTGGAGAAGTAAAGTAGCCTTTCCGTTCGAATCGCAATTCTGATACAAACGATTGTCAAATAACAACTGAGCGTCCAAAATGGCTAACATTTTCAGAGGTGTCTTTCAAAACATGAACTATTGTATTACTAGAATAGTCTTGACGAGTAACGCAATAATAGAAAGACCGATAATCGCGTTCGCGTAGTTACGATTCCGCTTGTAACATTTAACACGAATTTGTGCGTCAAACTTTAATACATTGCTACAGTAATCTGTCAACTCTTATTAATAAAACCAACCATTAGATTGGATATACCTCACTCTGTGGCTAATCATTCGAGTTCAAATTTCCGTCATTATCCCCAATTCTATGCCACACCATTGCAGTCTTATAACCACAGATTTATTTATTGAACACACAGCCAACCTTCGCGTTAAATTTGCTACCGAATTCAATTTCCAATCTCGCCTCATATCGATCACAGAGTGGGACACAAACTGTCAGCTTTAATGAAAAGTACTTTACAGCAATTTGTCTTGGTGCCTTTTCGAAAATGTAGGTATCTACCACACCATGTATGTATGGTACATACGTCTTGTTCAATTCAATTAATTAATCCGCATTTGTTATTAGCAAAACATAAATAATCATATTCCGTTTTGATCCCAATAAGCGCACACGAATAATTTAAATAATCTGACAGTTGAAAAAGCTATCACGCCTGCGCTCGAAACTACTTGATAATAAATCAATGGTTTTCAGGCCAGGTCAACTCTAAGCCGACACAGTGTACTAGTTTATAATGTTTTCCACGCTCAGAACTATAACGTAAAAGTAACAAAATCAGAAATGTGCCCCTTAAAACATCCAAAGTAATAAAAAAAAATACCCAACAGATTAATCTCTCTCGTGCAGTACGAGTCCAAAGTCGAACGTCATATCGCTCGCGACTGGCTGTTGCCGGCTGGCGTCTTTCTGTGGACGTAAATTCTCCACTATACGTTGCTTGACTATAAACATCTTCTACATACAAAGCTTTACTTTTAAAACTATATTTAGAATAATTCCTTCTGTCACACACACCAGAATGCCATAAATAGCCAATGTTCTTCAGTTCATCATGAGATGTTGCAAGCAGTTGTGCGTTAGAAGGGCGCACGCGAGTCATTTAAAGAAAAAAAGAAATGGTGGGCGATCATATAATGCACCCTGCATATTTCTTAAAGGCAGCTTGAACAAATAATAACTTCCGATGTCGCATCCGGATCTTCCGGTCTCAATTTTGCAATTGTCACAATAATGCACTCAATTGATACCAGTTTCCTGTTTGTCTTTCAATTCTTGTTCCATACGTTCCAAGAAAACATTTCCATTCATAAGTACGATATTTCTATTTTCGATTTCTGATGTATATTTGTTTACAAATCAATAACCGAAAGCGTAAACTTGTTTTTTTTGTTTTTTTTTTTGCAAACAACATTTTTGTTTAAATATTAATGAAGGCCTTGATCGAATTGAAAATAAATAATTAATTAATTGGTTTGTGGCTTTGGCTTACGAATTTCGGCTAATGCGGTGTGAATTAATGAAACTGAAGATAATTTTTTATCAAATCTCTTAGTGACCTTGTGATAAGGCATCAATTTGTCATGGATTTTTTTTTTGTTTGTCCTATTTTGTGTTGTATTTTGACGAATTTCATCGACATTCTAGTGGGACATAAGAATGATATTATTGGGAAACAAGTCTTGCAGTTGTGTTTTGTTTTGATGTCGGTTTCTAATCAGAGTGATATTTTGAAAACAGGAAACTACGAAATGACTGCAATGTGTTTTGGTGATAAACTGATTGACATACATAGCATAGCACTTTGAGTGTATCAGAAACCTAAATTTTGACGACAACTTTTAAATTTTTTTATGGTTATCGTTAACGAAAACGTTTTTTATGTCATTGCATTGACGCAGCTAGTAAAACAATTCGTTGTCTTGGATTCTGACATTAGATACTTCTCATAAATACCTTAGGCGAGTAATTTCTAATGCAGACTTATTAGGACTAAAATAGGTATATCTGTTGATAAATTTGCATTGGGATTGAATTTGTCAAAATCATTATCCACTCGTTCAAAGATCATGATAAGCATTAAATCTATTTGATATAAAGCTGTTGTAATGGGAATCTTACAGAGCTGTTTAAGAACGAAATAGAAGAAGCAGAAAATGTGAAAAATTCCACTGAAAAAATTTAATAAGGAAGACATTCACCCAGCAAATTGTTTCCAAAAAATCGGCCACGTTGGATCTTAATTTTAATATTTTTTACCAGAATGGTAAAATGGAACATAATTGGTTTCAAAACGGTGTCTGTCTGTCCGTCAGTCTGTCATACTATTGTAACTAGTAAGTAAATTTAAAAAAAAGGATGAAAAAAATGTTTTCCACAAGAAAAGAAAAACAATTTTTTCATATGTTCATGTGACCCATCAAATGAAAGCTAAAGATCTAAAGAATGCAAATGTGAAATACATATTTTTTTCCGGATAAAATTTGTTGAACAAAAAAGCAAAAAAACATTGGTGCAAGTAATTTTTTAATAAATTTGAAAGACGTGAGACGATAAATCACTCCATATTATCTTATCCAGGGTTCACCCGATTTTGATGATTTAAGACAAGAGCACCTAAACAATATACTCAAATTTCATCAAAATCCGTTAGGTCCTTCTGGAGTTAGTTGTGTGGAATGGATGATTCGAATACTTCATCCAATTTTGATAATTTTCGGAACTATCGTGTTAGTTTAAACTTCGCTTCTTGTATTAAGCGGCTAAAGAAAATGATTGATTGATTGGTTATTTTAATTTTTATTTAGCAAATAATCGCTATTTTTACAAATTCATTACATTAGAGTACATCTCAATAATTAGTTTTAACAAATAATAACATTGCTTGTTTAAACCTTTTAAAATTTGTTTATATTTCTACATTGTTTGGCAGTTCATTGTAAATGTTTACTCCTTATAAAATAACATGTTCTGTGACTTGTTGTTTCTAAAAAATTGTAAATTAAAAAAAAATAAATAAATATTTTTCGCAACAGCTCTTTAAGTGCCAGGGCCTAGCTTCTCGCAACCACACTCGGGTTGTTTGCATTATATTTTTCACACGATTGGGAGGAACCTACAGTTTAGTGCCGTATCCGAACGGCAATTTGTTTTGAGAAGCTTTCTCGTGACAACAATACACTCGGATGTTTGTCAGACGTTCGCGAGAGGTGGGATCGTGAAAAAATTTTTTGGTGTTTTCTGGGATTCGAACTTGGAACCTCTTGCGTAGTGATCCGACACACTAACCACTAACCACTACGCCACGACGCTTGTAAATTAAAGTCATTATTATTTCTTAACAAATATGATCGTACACTTGCTTTTGTCGATAATCTTCTTCCTAAATTGATTGTCATTAAATTATTCTTTATTCTAAATATACAAATTAATGTAAATATTACAATTCTTTGTTTAATACTAAGCCACTTTAGCATTTCATGCATATGGCTTAGAGATGGGTATCTGTTAAGATTAAAAAAAATGGGGCCTTATAATTGTATTATGAATTTTAATGGCCATTGAAATACATATTCTCTTTCTTATTCTACGAAAGAAGCACGATTTTTTGGCCACCTAATTCAATGTATACTCGAATGCTTTTCAAAATCTAGTTTACTACCTACCATTACTACAAGATACTTAGTTTCATCTACACATTCGAATTCATTAAATTGATGCACTTTTTGAAATCATTAATGTACAATAAGAACAATACTGGACCTAATATGGAACCCTGTGGTACACTCAACTCAGCATCTAAGGGATCAGACAGCTCACCGTTGAATATAACGCGTTGTTAAATGATTTAAAGATTTTTGAAATCCCTCCTATCACATTTTGCACATCCTATTTACGAGTGGAATCAAAGTAATCAATTATTGCTACGTCTACTACTGTCATTTATAAACAAATCGGTGTCATACAAAATCAAAAAAATTGACAAACACTATACAAAACAAATATAGCTCTCTAGGATACTTGATTTTAGACAGCCGTAAGTGATATTTTATTAAATGTATGGTACAGACAGATGCTATGCATTGCCTATGAGTTATATTTTTTAGACATAACAATTTCTTATCTATAGCGATGTTACGCAGATAAAGAGACTTTTGTTATTATAACTACTAAACTACGTGTCCAATTGAAATGGGCAAACGATTATCGAAACTACTTCCCAATGCTTTTAAAATGATATGCCGTCCAATATTCCCATTTTGTTCTTTAACTACACCTCAAGCAATACCATTATATTAAATTTCAAGATTATACGTTGAATGGATATATTCTATATATTTTGATGACCTTACAGAATACCTATTAATACGCCCCCCTAAGCACATTTTATTTCGATTAGAAGTACTCTACAGGTTTTGATGCCTTTTATTGTACTGGTGCACCCTTGCCCTGAACATTTTTTGGAAACCATATTGAAAGTAACATTTTTGGATTTGTCTCTTTATCTACACTTCAAGTACCAAATTTCAAGGTTTCTATGTTTACGGGAAGAACGCTATAGGTTTTGATGGTCAGTGAGTCAGTCCCAAAACAAGCGTTTTTTGAGGCTTTGTTTCTCAGTAACCGCTTAAGTTAGAGGGGGGTAAAAATGAGGTGGTAGTGCACAAGCTGCTGGAGATCTTGGCGGCGCGGGTTCTCAAATTCTGACGAAAACTTAATGTCTATGATTTTCAGACAGATCTATCTGCACGTAAATTCAAATCAACACACTAAAGTTCTTTAAAATCCGTCGGAAGTAGTTCTTATGATGGGTGATTTCATTTCTGGGGACTTTTAGCTTATGTTTATTTTTGTGTTGATCAGAAATGGGAAGGTTAAGTGCCAATTTTGGAATCGAACACCAAATCATTTCTTTATTTTCAAATACCAAGGAAGCAAAAATATAATAAAAATATTGTGTGACAATATGAATCTACAGGCCGATAAATACAATATTTTCGTTAAAGTTGATACACATAAGTATCAAAAACTTCACTGTTGAGGGCTGGATTAAGGACTAGAAATATATATGTATTTAAAAATGACAATAAGAAAACTATATGGGTGTATTATTATGCACATAACTATTGATACTATTGTAATATAGCTCTCTTAACACTTTGTGGGTGGGCCACGCCCCTTCTGTTTTTCTTTAAAATGGGTTCAGAAACGACTCAAAATTTGTCGTCACTGTTATCGTGTTTGAGTCCAAAACCGAAGAGAAAGCAATAAACAGAAATTTAATAAAGAACTAAACTAGCAAAAATTCTATTGGAAAAAAACATATTGGGATTTACCACAAGTAAAAAACTTCACCCGGCAAAGTTTTTCCAAAAATTCTAACTAAGAACACCCCGACATAATTCGATTTTATCGATCTTGTTAAAATTTTTGATTATGGATCTTGTAAAAAAAATAACAACCTATACTAATATGTAGTACGTTTAGTACGCATTGGTAATACTATTTTCCTATTTTCATATTAAAAACGAAAGTTTACGTACGAGTACATAGATCGGGTGTATGGGGCGACGACAAGTCATACCGTAGCATAGTTTGTTTCTTCTGCTGCGAGGAAAATGTACGACCCACCTAGAAATGGATTGACTGACAAAACGTAAAACGTATTTCGCGTGAATGTGTACATATGTGAGATTTTGAAGGAATATTATTTTGACAATGTTACTATTGTGCACGCATTTAGCGTATGTTATTCGCTCGAAATTTGAACACTAATCGGTTTCGGATTTAAACAAAAAATTTAGCTTAGTGGCTGGAGTCGATTTGTTTCAAAACTCCACTGGAGAAAATTTCACCTGGCAAAGGCTTCAAATTCCCATAAGTATTTGTAATCAAAAACGAAAATGAGTTGAAGCTAGCGCAGCGGACGATTGTCCAAAATGATATAATTATTGAAAGTTTAAATTAATTGTCGCAAGCGAAGCAAGCCACGCACTTCAACTAACACTTTTGAATTTCTTCAAAATGATATGGGAATAAGCGCATTTTTAAGCGTTATGATCATAAATATGGCGAATCTCGAAGCGTTGCAATAATTTCTATGTTATCCTAAATTTAAACCACATTCTTTGTTCAAATTTCATGAGATAGAATAATTTGATATACATATTTTGGTACTGAAGTACAACTTAAGTACAATAACTCGTACTTATTATTTTTAAATACAATTACAATTCCTTGCTACTTGTACTTAAAAATTTCAAGTACCAATACCGGGAATTGTACTTGTACTTGCAATTCCTTCGAAGTACTTGAAAAACTGGTTTTAATACTTAATACTTTCAATCCCTTTTAAGTACTTTCAAGTACTTCTAATTCCTTTAAGTACTTCAATAAATTATAAAACTTAATTAAAAGTACTTGAAAGTACTTAAAAGGAATTGAAAGTAATTGGAAGGATTAAAAAAAAGACAAGTGCAAGTACCAAGGAATTGTGCTTGTACTTAAAAAAAAAAGTACGACGCAATAGTAGTTGTATTTGTACTTGAATTTTACAGCTGTATATAGTATATATACATATAACCGAACAATTTTCTTATCATAATAACAGTTAAATTCTGTAAGGTGATTGCAACATATTTGTGTACATTGAACATCAATCTTGTGTCGGAATGTTCGTATTACATCAGGTTTTTAAGATATTGATGTTTAAACATGCGAAAAATGTCATTTTCGGACTGACTACATAATTCTGCTTAATATACTGTGAGCGTGAAAAGACAGTGTACACCTTCATGTTGCATTCTTAACATTTGAAATGTTATGAAATTTTTATGTACAATACATTTTATAAGTAGTTTTTTCTCAAAAAATTGGCAGACAAAACTTAACAAAAACAAACAAAACAAATTTAACAACTTTAAATTAGCATTTTGTCTGCTTCACTTTCGACCTCAAAACAGCTTCTAGTCTTTTTGGTATTGACTCAAACAACTTCTTGCCGAATTCTGTTGAAATTGTTTGCCATTCTACGCACTTTCCGTTTTGCTTAAATGTGGCTGAATTTCGTTGATAGAACGCTTAATTTGCTCCTTCAAGGCGTGGGTGGTGTTTGCATAAACCCTAAACTTAAAAAAAACCCCAACGAAAAAAGTCCAACGGTGTTAAATCGCATGATCTGGGCGACCAATTCTGATCACCAACATGGGAAATTACACGACCAGGAAATGACTCATTCAGTAATTGAATTGTTTCTCGGGTATAGCATATGTCACCGTCTTATTTAAACCACATGCCGTTCACATCTATATCTTTCAACTTAGGTACAAAAATTTGGATTATCATGTCGCGATAGCGAGTACCATTAACTGTTATTGCCTAACCAGCCGCATTTTTATAAAAGAATGGTCCGATGATGCCTTCACCCCAAAATACGCACCAAACAGTGACACGTTGTGGATGCATTTATTTCTCAACAATTACTGGTGGATTTACTGAACCCCAAATTCGACAATTTTGACGATTAACAAAGACATCAAGATAAAAATGAGCCTCATCGCTGCAGATGATTTGGTTTGAACTGTAGCTGCCAAACCTTCATTATTTTTAAAATATTGCTCAACAATGAAAACGCGTTGTTCTTTCGTGTAGCACTCTACTTTTAATAACGCTGAGCTGTCAGCTGTCACGCTGTCTTTTTTTTGTTTTTCGTTGGCAACACTTTACCGCACAAATGGCGCAAAATTCGAATATTGCGTGAATTTTGGGATAAATATTTCATAAGAGAATACAAACCATTCGTTGAAATAAAATGTTGAAAATACAACGGGAAGTGTACACTTTTTTTGACGCTCACAGTAGCTTTGAATTGGTTGTATGGCCGGAAACATAAAGGCATAACAGCTACCAGCTGTTGTGCTTTCTTACAAAAATACCGGATATTGTTTCAATCGCGAGAATATTGATTTAGAGGACCACGAGAGTGACTACTTTTTTCTACACATTTGTTGATATCAGTTATGCAAAGGTCTTGTTTTGTTCACTTACGAGTACACTTTATCTATATATCGTATACTAGCTAATGCCCGCGGCTTTGTTTGCGTGATCCACAATAATATCAACTATAGCACCTACCTTTAGCGGAGAAACGAAGGATTAAGCCCTGCGGGGGAAAGGAGCAAATCCTCTTAACTCGCATAGCGGGCCCTCCAAATACTGTCACTCTAATTTTAGCAACAACGAGGATTTTAAATTCTTCTTAAGAATGATTGTCCATTCATGCCTACAAAAATGTTATCGTCACAGCAGTAGAAACAATTTCATTCCACAGATAGAAATTATGGAATTTCATAAGAAACTTAGTTGGAAAAATAAATTATAATATTTTTAAGAAAACACATTGCCAACAACATGCGGTGTTCCCAAGCGGTGCTCCATCTAAGTATTAACCGCGCCGGACGTGGTCGGACCAGAACCGATACTTATTTTTCCATTAATTTTTAATGCATTTTTATTATTCAATCTTAACCTCCATGCCAAGCCTCTAAGGTGTAGAAAGGCAAAGTTTCCTTAAAATCTGTTTAGTAGTTTTTGCGCGATGCGCGCACAGACACAGCCCTAGTTATCATTTTAATTATATAGATAATTAAAAGCAAATTATTAAATTCCAATAAAATTGAGCTCGATATTTAAAATTGAATGAAAAGAGCTGTATGTGGGGTACGGCCGAAATCTTTGTTGCGGATTAAAGTGCATTCAATGCCCTCCACGGCTTCGTTTACAGGGTGCGATCCGAGAGACCTATTTTTGGAGAACTCTTCCACATAAATCGGGCTGGCTTTCAGCAATGGTTTGAATGATGTTGTTCTCAAGGTCGTGAATTATTGCTTGTTTATTTTTATAGGCCAGAAACTTAAGGCAGTCCCAATGAAAAAAAAAGTCTAAGGACTTTAAATTGCATGATTATGGCTACCTGTTGACATCACCTCTGCTCGAAATAACGCGACCTAGAAACTTTTCCCTCAATAACGCCATAGTTTCATTCGCATCATCCAGTTCGGCCAAACAAGAATCGGTTACGATCTCTCGACACCTTTCGCCGCTGACAGTTACCGCCTCGCTTCTTTCATTTCGGAAGACGTATGGCCCTATGCCGCTGTCGGTCCAAAATGCTGGAAGATTCTAGAACTGCAGATCCGACAATTTTGATTATATATGAAGCTATTCAGGCAAAAATGCGCTTCGTCGCTGAAGATAATTTTTTCACAATTTCGACGCGTTCTTGTAGTTTTCCGTGATTAAATGGCAGAACACAATCGTTACATTTATCACATCGACATCATTTCAATCATAACCACAATCGTCTGTTGAAGTTCAGGCGTGGCTATTGAAAGACGCTGTAGATTCTGATTAATTTACTTTTTTTTGTATGATATTGGTTATTCTGTCAACCAATTTCATACAAAATCTATTGATGTATAATGATAACAATTTTTAATTGGAAGGGGAAGTAAGGATGATGAGTTTGGGGATAGGAAAGATAAGGGTGTGAATGAGAACAAGATGCCAAGTGGTTGTCGAGGCGAGAATGACAGCCAAGGAAGGGGGTTTAGAGGGAATGACCTCGCATGCGTATTCCTCCTCATCGCAATGAAGCCTGGTATGACAACTTTGTTTTGTATTGGACTAAAGGTCAAGTTCCAACATCACCGACGAGGCAACCAAAAATTTCATTACACAAATTCTTCTGGGTCATCCATCATGCTTCCTCGCTGTACACACTCTACCGCTTTCTTACCATGTTTTCTTTTTCGGCGGTGTTCGTTGGCATTTATGGCTGCAAATTTTATCACTCAAACGCCCTCTTTAATTTCTTGTTACTCCAGATATGTCTAGGCATCACAAGCCCATTCTTTTCGATTTAACTTTGACATTGACAATACTCTATAGTTAACGATAAGTTAAGCTCTTAGAACTTATCAATTGGGATCACCGAACATATATTCATTTTACGAGAAACGTAAAATCTACCTTTCTTTGAAATGGCGATTCAGTGTTCTCGCATGCGTTTGGTGTCTTAAAGTTTACAGTAAATAGATAACTTACCCTGTGTTGAAAACCAATTATTTAGGAGCCACATATGGAATCTCAACATGTGTGGTTCAAAAAATTAGGAACCCAAAGCGGAACCCAAAACCATAGTAGATACATAGATATAAAACAAATATACAGCTAAGCTTTTCCAACAAAAAAACTTGGTGTTTTTTATGGAGGTCGTGTTTATTTCTTTTAGTTTTATTTTTATTGTTATTCTTGAACACCCATTAAGAATAAATTCAAACAAAACATTGTCAGGTTTTTAATGATACAAAATAATCGAGTTCATGGCAATAAGAAGAAGAAGAAAAAAAAAGGTAGGTAGTAGACAAGAAATTAATAAAGTTTATGTGTTCACAGACAAAGAACTTGTTGGGTAAAAGGTGAACTTTTAACAGAGGCGGTTTTCATTTCGTCTACAAAGAGTTAAAGACAAAACTTAAAGATGAACTGTGGGTTTGTACGTTAATTCGAAAAAAATGGGACTCGGCCAATTATGTTTTGATTGATTATCATTTGACGTTAAGCTCACATCTGGGTAGAACATATGTAGATTTATAACCTATACTTATCTAAAATTAAAAGGCAATGATAATAGCAAATAATTCAAAGTAGTTATTGTATTGCTAGAAAAAGGTTTTTTTTATGAATTTATGTATTTATATTGAGGATAATCTGTAATTATACAAACACACATATGCAACTCTACAGGGTGCTGTAAAAGAGACGAACTGGCTATTATGTAGTAAACTTTGGTTCGATTTATTTGCCATCAAAGAATTAGACGGGTCTATATTTTTTATTGCTACTCTTTATTTATCGTTATCTACATAGCTGTACGTTTCTACATATTTCAATGAATGTCATGTTCCCATGTTCAAAGAAAATTGAAGTATGTTTGATTGTGTCAAAAAACCGTGTTCGAGATAAAGTCAGATTCTAACGGTACCAGTCCAGTAAAAGTACGAAAACAAAGGTTGCTGACCCAGGGGTGTCAGCAACGCGGCCAATTTTTTCTCAAAATTCTTAAAAAGCCCAAGAAATAAGATTATTTAACCAAAGGAATAAGCTACTGAAGTTAAGGAGCAAAAGTGTCTTCAAAGTCTTTGAATACGAACTCGAAATCAAAATTTTAAAATATTCTGGAAAAGCAGGTAAAATGGTTTTCGAGGTTAGTGAATCCGTATCCTGTGTAAAACCTTAAAAATGCAAAATGTCGGATTAAAGATGGTGTCCAAGAAATTAAAGAAAATTGTAATAATTGACATCGATTAGTTTAGGCATATGTTTTCAAGGTCGCCCAACCCAAGTCTACAATTTAAAATGGCGCACGTTCTGACCAAGTCTGCGGTGGAAGCCGGCTCTTATTGATGAAATACTTCGTCTTGTCCACGTTGATAATCAATTTCATTCTGTTTGCTGCGCTCACTCTATGATAGTGAAAGCACTAGTAACTGCTCGATTAGTTCTTCCTATCTGGTCGATGTCATCAGCAAACCAAGATATTGCTTAGATTTTTGAAAGATAGTGCCTGATGTACTGACCTGGGCATTGCGTACTACCTTTTCTAGCACAATATTGAAGCAACTGCATGACAGTGCGTCACCTAGTCTTAACTGACTGGTCTATATTAATTGTCTTTTGAAAAAAAAAAAAACATTAACATAGCATGAGTCTCTCTTTGAATCCACTTTATGTATTCTGCCTCGATTTTAGAACTCTTAAAAGATTCTGGTGTTAAAAGAAATAATAATATAAAATACTCCAGCTCTTCCATACGGACAGCAATATGATATACCAAGTTTCTCAGACAATTACATTAATTAAAATTACAAATTAATCCAATTACTTGGTAATCAAGATTACGCGTAATCAATATGTTTGATTACATTGTAATCGCTTAATAATTGCATGTAGTGTGGATTACTTGCAATTTAGATTATATGTAACTTGGATTACAGGTAATTAGTAATTAATTTCTTGGATTACTATTGTTTTCGCGATTTATTTTGTGATCTTGTGATATGAAAAATAAGGATATAGGGTAAAAAACTTGTTGGTGTTTTCTTACTAATTGAGCTACGGCATCCACCAAAAATATCCTACATACTCTAAATATCAACCACTCACCTACATTTATATAGGTTTTAGCCAACCTTACATTCAATTCTCCTCCTATATACCTACATACATATGTACATCCTTCATACTTCCTCTAAAAGATCATCTCACAATGTACTTCATTTACACCCCTCCCAATCCATACATCTTTTTGAAACTGAAATGTAAAAAATAATGCAGGCGTGCGCACATACGTACACAGACAGACAGAATCGAGAGACCCACTTTGTCAAGTTTGATCAAAATCTTGAGATCGAAAATTTTTCAGGAAGCCAATGCCTTATATGTGCAAGTAAAACGTGGCTACAATTAGCTATAGTTGGCTTCACTGTTCATATCATAACTTCGTCTGATAGGTACCTAAGGGTAAGGACAATGAATACGTGCAACATGACATCAAGAATGCAGAGATAAAAGCTTAGAATCTTATTGCAGGCAGTTATCGAATCTTTATGGCTGCAAATTCGGCTTATTTTAGGAGTATAATTAGGAAAGTAGAAGCGCTACTCTAAATCAGGAGAAATCTTATTCGAACTCTTGTCGAAAGCTCAAAACAAACACCAGTTCAACCCCACCAACCATATTTTAAAAAAAGCACACTTTTATTTTTCTTTTAACTTCGCAGAATCAAACATAAAATCTCAATTATTATATTTTCTGTCATTTCCTCTATGAAATACCGAAACAAAATGAATTTCCCATTAGACACTGCGCTGCATGTAATGTTACTTAGAACTACATCTTTTCACCCTCCCCCTCAAATGGACGTGCTCGATTCGTCATAAACTCTCAAAATAATGTAACACTTGGAAGCGCATCCCTCCATTGATCATATTGAACACATATTTGTGTCGATCAACAAATTCCACACGAATTACATCACTTCTCTCTGTAAGTCTTAAAGAGGAATAGAAAATAATGAAAAAAAAAAGAATAAAAGAATATGTACATTAAAAGTGGAGTAAAAGAAATCGAAAGTAATCACTCCCTCGCCAAGCACAACACAACCTCAGTTCTGTGTGAAGTGCATCCAGATAATGCCCTCCGTTAACTTCCGGCTTAGATGGAATGAAATAGACCAACAAAAAATAAGAAAGAATTTATTTACATTAGGGGAAGAAACAAAGCAAATATATATACAACAAAATACTTGGAAAAAAAATCAAAAATTCTTCAATCAATCTATATCCTCCTCCCCGATTGTTTTTAATCTCTATGCCATACGTATATGTGCGTCACACTTATTATACCTCCCTTCGACATAATGCCCATCTCTATGTACCCACGTAGCCTGATGTTCATTACACTAAATTGCTTTGAAATTTTTTCATTCATGAAATCTACAAGCACACACGTTCACAATCCTTTTAGAATGCATAGAGATACGAGTACATCCCATGCGCGTGATATGTGATCGAAGACACTTCGACAGGGTGGAGGCGGTAAAGGGAAACCCCTTTAAATCGCATTTTTATGGCTCACAATGGACTTTTTTCCAAGAATAACTTTTACCACACTTGAGCGTTAGAGCTGCAAGCAGCAACACTTCCATATGCTCATGGATTGGGTACACCACGCATAAGCAGATGAAGTTTTTTTTGTATCTTCTGCCGTAAATATATGCATCTAAAAAGGGGTCTCATGAATCACCGACCGTCAAAACCAAACCACGAGGAATCCATCAACTTAAAGTGGAATGGATATTCGATATGTGTGGTAGAAGAGAATGTAGCTGGCGTTGTAATAGATTTTGCCATGTCCCGCCAGCGAGAAGAGCACAATTGGCAAGGGCAAGGGCGTCTTAATCCAATCAAGTTCACATTTAACAATAAAAATAAAAATAAAAACAGAAAAAAACAAGAAAAGAATAAAAAGATAGATGCAAACCACAAAGAAAAATAAAGTCAATTTCGTTGAACATGCGTCCATAAATGAGAGGTATTAAAACCACATGATGAGAACGTACTTTAATGAGGCAAATAGAATGGAGTATAAGAAATGAACCAGCAACTAAGTGAAAGACGCATTGGTTGTGGTTTCAATTAAATTGCAGTTTATTTGCAAATACTTCTCCGAAGAGAAGAAGTATTAAGAAAAATTGACGATGTTAAACTCGAAATCGAAAAAGGAAATTTCAAAACCATCTTTCAAGAAAGGAGATGAAAGGAAGGACTACCAAGTTAAGAAATGGAAGGTTGCGAAAATGAATTCCTTGTGTTATGGTGATTTTATTGCCTCCCATTCTGTTTTAGTCTTGTTGGTCTAAAATCTTTCGGGTACTGTGACTCTATCCATGTGTCCGGACGAACGTGCTGCAGTTGAGGCACGCCCTAAAAACTACAGAATGATATGTTGTTAAGTATTTTGCTTTATTCCATCGGGCCTGGCGCTTTGTACTGTGGGAAAGAGTCAGTTTCTTCTCGTTTGTTCTATCAGTATTTGTGTCTTGGATGTCTTTTTGGAAGGCGCTGCGTTGACTTCCATTCCGGAGGAGGTTGCCTTTCGCAACAAGATACCATGGAACTGAATAAAAGATGTTGTCCCTCACTTGCTACGAACCAGGTGTTGAAACTTCAGTACTTTCTTTATAAATCGCCAAACGCTATAATTCCAAGAACTCCATTTAAGCAAATCTTACATTTTTTAATGCATTCTTTAATAGTATCTCATTTAAGCGAACTGAATTGATTACAAAAATATCATGTCACTAGCAGATCTGTCGGCTTCACCCGTGCTAAAAAGACATCAGGTACTCTTCCGTGTACTTTCTGTTTATGTACCCTGTTTTGTTTCTGTTTACTCGATTGCTTGTGTTTTTTTTTTATTTGTAAAAGATAAATTTGTGTTCATTACTCTGGTTCTAGGAACCACAGATTAATGATAGTTGAGACTTTTCAAAAATGAACCCACTAATGTAAGTGCAGCCATTTTGAATAGATGCGTGTAAAGTAAAACGAATTGTATTCTAAAGCATATAAAACGATTTAGAAACTAACAAATTAGATTTTGGATCTGTCCTCTCTTCATGACAAATCCATTGATAATATATTAGGGTGTCGTTAACCTTCTTACTTTCTTCTTCTTCTTCTTCTTCTTACGGCGAAGTTATGATCCGGAGTAGAAGTTTACTTACTGCATCCCTAATGGTCCGCCTGTGGGGTTTAACCTTCTTACTTTCTATAGCGGATAACCACAAAATATGCGTTCCAAAACATAGATATGGAAGAAAAAGATTACTATAGTAGGTACTTAACAAGGTCAGTTGGTTCACTTATCATAAATAAATATATTTTTACTTGGCGCCACTATCTGAATACCAGCACCATCTTAATGCATAATTGCGAAAACTTTTTGATCAAATACATTGTTCTGTAGGAAATTTCATACGACTTCTCAGAATGCAATCGTTTCTTATTCAAACATTCCATTCTCATGAGATTGCATTTAATTGTTGACTGATAACAAGTCCACTTAGCTCAAGATCAACTTCAGAAAGAAACATAAAAACCGGCGGCCTTGAGGTTTAAATTTTAGAACGATAAAACATTCATCTCACAATGATATCATAGTTAATTTCTGAATAATTATACAATTTGCACAAAACGGCTTAAACGGCTGCTTCATCTCTTTTTACTTGCATCTATAAGGCCAAGTATTGGTTTCCTGAAAATTTTCGCTGTCGAGATTTTGATCAAACTTGACATTACTATAATAGAGAAACTCAAAAAAGTGGTCCACTTAATTCTGTCTGCCTGTCTGTCTGTATGTATGTATGGCCGACTGCAGACTAAAAGGCTGAACGGATTTTCTTCCAACTTCTTACGAGGATGGGTAAATAAGTCCCTGAAAAATGAAATAAGGAACACTCTTTTCGGTATAAAAACATTTTATTTTTGAACATAGTCTCCTTTATATATGAATATGCTGGATGAGGGAGGAGTTCGTAGCCTAACTAATGCAATTTTGCCATTGCGACTGCGGACTTGTGCGCCAGTGCGTTGTCCTGGTGAAAAAGAACTTTTTTCTTCGCCAAATGCGACCGTTTTTGCTTCAAATCGGCTTGAAATCGATCCAGCAGCTCTGCGTAATATGCGCCGGTGGTCGTTTTACCCTTTTCAAGGTAATCGATGTGAATAACACCGCGCGCATCCCAAAAAACTGTCGCCATGACCTTGTTTGCTGACAAACCCGCCTTGGCCTTCTTCGGCTTCGATTCACCAGGAGAAGTCCATTGTTTTGACTGTTCCTTGGTTTCTGGTGTGTTGTGGTGAATCCAGGTTTCATCCACGGTTACGAAACGGCGCAAAATCTCAGCCGAATTTTTCTGGAACATCGCCAAACACACCTTTGAAGTTGTCAAACGAATGCGTCTGTTGTCGATAGTGAGCAAACGCGGCACCCAACTTTGCGGAAAGCTTTTTCATGTCCAAATATTTATGTAAAATCGAAATCACTGAGACATGTGATAAGCCTGTGGCCTCTTCAAGCTCGCGCACTTTCACTCGCCGATTGTCCATTATCAAACCATGGATTTTGTCGACCATTTCTGGTGTGATGACCTCAATTGGGCGACCAGAACGTTCGTCGTCACTTGTGCTTGAACGACCGCACCGAAATTGAGTAAACCAGTGGTGAATGGTTCCAATCGATGGTGAAGAGTCCCCATAATATTTGTCAAGCTTTTGTTTGGTTTGCGTGATAGTTTTTTCTCGCAAAAAATAGTGTTTAATGAGCACTCGAAATTCACTTTTTTCCATTTTAACGAAAATGCTACATAGTAGGCGTCTATATAAAATGGCTACCACAATAAAACTATTTGACGGATCTGTCTGAAAATTTGGGTGCGTTCTTTTGGAAGATGATTCTTGACAAAAAAAAAAAAATAAATTTAAGGTGACGACACAATTTGTGTTAATTTTCAGGGACTTATTGACCCACCCTCGTATCTGTGGTCAGGGGGTTCAGAATTCAAGGCGAAATCGGAATTTTCATTCTAACGCCAAAATTAACGTGGATATACATATGATACATATATCAGATGGCGTTTCACGTTTTTGGCAGAAAATACGTAGGTATAACGGTACTTTACTTATTGACCGGTTTTTGAAAATTGGCTCGTTTTCAAATATGACTCGGACGATTTTATTCAAAATCGATATTTAAGCAATATTTGACATATGCAATGCCAAGTTTTTTAAATTTTCAAAATTATTTTTATTCGAATTTCAATGATTTTCTTTAAAAAAAATCATTTTAACGATTTCAAAACTGAATTTTTGCAGATAAACAGAATATAGGTGCAAGTACGTGCGACCCACTCGTGCAGTTTATTTTAATTTCTTCTTCGTTGTTCGTTCATCTTCATTATGTACACTTATACGCCCAGACGATTAATTTCTGACTTCAGCTGCAAAGACCGCGTCATCAGTCTCGCGGTGTCATGGCATCAAAGTACGCATACGGTCATGCGGCAATGCTATCCGCATTCTGTTTTCAATGGACCGATTCTTGTTTTTTTATTGTTTTTATTCCAAACGAATGTGAATCCACTTTTGCACACCAAAAAATAATGCAAAACAAGAGAAATATATTTTTAAATGCCAATCCAGTATACCACGCTCCGAACGTAGAACATGGAACTGTTTCATGACTCATATTTGTGGCGAACAGTTTCCCGAAGAGATGAATTCTGCAGATACTGGGTCTTCAAATCGCACACAGCGCTCGTTTTACTTATGGTATTCACTTTTCAAAAGATGCGATTTGTTTAGTTTTTATTCTCTGCAGATACAGATACAGATACTTTTTTCCTGTATTTTCTTTTCACAAACATCAGGCAAACCAGTCATTGTTGATTGTAGTGGGATGACTTAGTCATCGTATCTTCCTCCTCCAGTAAGTCTCTCCTAGTGGTTCTTGTGTGATCTCCTAAACTTTTGGAGTGAATTCAATTTTGCGTTGTTCCTCATACCGCTGTGCAAACCCCTGTCCCATTGTGGTAGAGCAGCATCAGCTCTTGATGTTGTTTTGGCAACAACATAGCAACATAACCACCAGACACACTCGTACTATTATGGGGAATAAAACTGGATTTTAATGTAGAGCGAACAAAAGTCCAGAATTGGTTTGGTTAGTGTAGTTTTATTTTCTTGGCATTATGTTTTGTTAATACAAAGACACACCATATTGGCCGTGTTATTTGTTATTTCGATTTTGATTAACTTGCCACCGAGGCTGCTGCTGCCTGCTATAGGGAACCGGTTTAAAATTGTTTTGCTTAGCCAGTGCCGAAATGTGTAATTTTAAGGAGTTTTAACTATTGAGAAGGAGAAATTATGGAATGTTATTTGAAAAATTCAATTTTATTGCAATTTATTTCGGAAATGGCAGTTGATTTGTCATCGAATTTAAAATTGAAACAATAATGTAGGGTGACAAGATAAAAACGATAGGAAAATAAATTTAAATAAAACAACGGTGTGAGATATCAAATTGATTCTGGCTTTATTTGGAAGCTACAGTCATGCCATTATGTATGGAATAGCACGTGAATGACCGCCTTGGCTTCGCTGGCAGTGCTTCAAGCGGTTGGTCCAATTTTTGATTACTCGGTCCAATAAGTGCGGCGTTATTCCGGCAATAGCGTCTCGAATGCTGTCCTCGAGCTCATTCAAAGTGGTTGGCTTGTTAGCGTAGACTAAGGACTTGACGTAGCCCCAGAAAACATAACCGAGGGGTGTCAAGTCGCATGATCGCGGCGGTCAATTAATGAACGCTCGCCGTGAGATGACCTAGTCCCCAAATTCCTCCTTCACCACTTCGAACGTTGCGTCGCTTTTATGGCATGTAGCGCCGTCTTGTTGGAACCACAGCTCGGATATATCGATGCCGTCGAGCTCTGATCACAGAAAGTCGGCTAACATCGCTCTATTTCGAGGACCTTTGACGGTTACGGTGTCTACTTCCTCATTTCGAAAGAAATAAGGTCCGATTTGCCGCCGTGTCATAAACCGCACCGAACAGTCAATCTTTGTGGATACATTGATGCTTGGTCGAACACTTGTGGATTGTGGTCGCTCCAATAACGGCAATTTTGCTTGTTGACATAACCGCTGAGCTTCGTCCGAGAAGATGATTTTTTGGCCAAAAACCGGATCTCCGGCCAACATTTCCAGCGCCCAATTAGAGAACTCACGGCGTTGTCTATGCGTCAGCACAATCTTATACGGATGAAGGCCCAAATCCAACCGCAAAATAAGCCTGGTTGACTCTCTGGCGATACCCAAATTCAGCTGATCGGCGCCTCTGTTTTCGCACCGATCTCTGTCTGGTTGGTGGCTTAAGGTCCAAAAGAGTGTACTCACGCTCAAACTTTTCCACGGTGCGACGAATTGCCTGCGCTCTGAAGCCATGATGACGACCGACCTCACGACGAAATTCACGTTGCGTATTTACAACTGAGCCGGAATTTCGATAATATTTTTAAATAATTTCCACACGTTTGGGAAGTGTCAAACGATGCATGATGAAATAGCAAACCTTACTGAATATTTTGAAAGCTGGATGTAATCGGTAACTTTGACAGCTGCTGAAACATAATAATTGGAAAAATTATCATTGCTATCTGGTGACCCTTTAGTATAAGATATTCACTAACTTCAAGGATTACAGGCTGTTCGTAGCCATGATGATTCTCCGTCTATCCGTCCGTTTGTATGTAACCAATTTGTGGGCCTTCAATTTTGAGCTAGAAAGATGAAATTTCCAAATATATATGTACTTTATTAGAACCCGTAGTAATTGAATATACCTAAATATTTTTGAAATCCGTCTGCTTTACAAGAAAAGTGACATTTTAAAATGTCGGTTTATTGGTTTTCTGAACATTTTTGATATCTAGATTTTGATTAATTTTGATATTACTATTTATAGTAGAGAAACTCGATAATGCCGTTTGTGCGATTTTGTTTAAAATGGGGTCAGTGGGTTCATAGTTCGAGGTGACATCGGAATTTTCATTCTAAACCCAAAATCAACGGTACTTTAGTGATGACCGCCATTGAACTTAGTATTTGAGATATATTGCTCATTCAGTCTGCAAATTTCGTTGTGTTAACATCATTGTAAGTATTTTTAACTGAATTTTGAAATGGATGTATCGGAAGAGCATATTTTATTGTTTTTGTTCCGGAAAAACCAGAGTGGAAGTGAAGTCACTAGATAAATTCAAAATGTGTATGGAGAGGGTGTTCTCAGCGAGTCCAAGTGTCGGCGTTTGTTTGTAAAATTTAGAAATGTCAATTTTGACTTAAAGGATGAACCTAGTTCGGCTAGACGATGAGCTCCTGAAGTCCACCGAGTCGAATTTTATTCAGATTCCCTTTTTTAATAATTTTGGAAAAATCATACATCTACTCGTATGTGTTAGGGCATTCGTCCCGTCAGAGGTGGACCTGAACCTGCAGCGAGTTGTTAACCATCGAGGCAAGTTTCTATAACAGGCAGTCACTGCTCATGCAATCTAGGTATCTAGCCAGCCTAACTATAGCAATGCAATTAGATTCGTTTTATAATATTAGCTACCCTCGATGCATGAATAGAGAGAAGTTGTAATGAAACGGTTTGCTTACAGCGTGTTCCAGAGAAACGTGTCTTAAAAAAAAACTATGAAAAATGCCAGGATTTGATTAACTTTTCTTTTGTTTTTTATTAAAATACAAATTGCGCAGTTATATTCATAAAGTGTCCAGTCTCCTTTATTATCGATTATTGCCTGGAATCTTTTAGTGCGACTCAATGTCTCAATTTTTCCGCATATTCTGTACTTAGCCGTCTGAAAATCTCCTGAAAAAACCCATGTAAGTTATTTTGTTGTGAATATTTCTTTCACTCTAAGCTTTTATTTCATTAGTGACCACACATTTTCTATTGGATTCGTATCAGGACTCTGCGACGGCCAATCTAATGTTATTATGCAATTTTCTTGTGTCCAACGCGCGCAGAGGCAACTCCGATGTTTTTGGATCGTTTTCCTCTTGCAAGATCCAGTCGCAATTGTTAGGCCCATTCAAAGATTTCGGGAGACTTTAACAATCCCTTCTGGTATAGTTGGACCATGAATTGATCATCGATGTTCTTTATGAACACTATTAGCTTTCTGAATCCTTTGGATGAGAGGCACCCATAAACATGAACCTTTGCTGGATGATTGATTCACTGTGTGTTTAAAAATCTTTTAAACTTTTCAATAATTATTGACGAGAAAAGATGATTCATCCTTAAATATAGAGTGATTCAATTAGAGGTTACAATTTAAATTTTAAATAAAACACATTGGTTTTTGATCAACTGCTCATATTTGTATATCAATATATTGTTAAGACATTGACATTAAACATGAAAAATGATATCGGCTAAGTGGGCGACACGGCCTTGCAGATTTCCCCCTTTTGATGAAATTTTCGACTACTTCTCAGCATAAATCCTGCGGTAGTTCATAAATAATGCGTCGAAGCTCATCCTTTGGCTCTGGAATCGTTTGGGGTTCATTTTCCTTCGCATAACCCAAAAGACAAAAATCCAACGGCGTGATATCGTACGGATGGCAATTTTAGGTGCCGAAACAAGAGATAACGAAACATTTTTTCTCGCGCTGTGTTGCACCGTCTTGGTGATATCACATATCTTTCACATCAATATCGTCCCATTGATGCTAAAAATAATTTGTTATCATGTCCCGATAACGTTCACTATTGACTGCTACAGCATTAATCGGTACCAAACAGTGAGTTTTTGTGAATGCATTGGTTGATCGTGAATGGCTCGTGGTTTCTCATGACCCCAAATGCCACAACTTTGTTTGTTTACGTAGCTATTCAGTTGAAAGTGAACCTCATCACTAAAGATGGGGTTTTGTTCGAAAAATCGCAATTAACTTAGTGGTTCTCTAACACCCAATCAACGAAGTTCATGGTCTGCTGGCTTCAATTCCTGAGTCAATTGGATCTTGTTGCGTGGGGCTATAGGAAAGGAACAATGGCGAATGGATTTTGAGGTATTGTCACGAAACTGTTACTCATTGCGGCGATATTTTTGGGTGACTAGCCACTACGAAGACGTACTGGTGTTTGCATATCCAACACTCACTCACAATTAAAATATAAATTCTCTTGTATACCGCACCATGATTACAAATGTCAATGTTTAGTATTCACAGATGTCAAATATCAGCTGTTTATCTTTGACAGAACCACAGTAGTGCTAGATTTAAATAGTAACTTCCAATTGAATCACTCTTTATAATGTTGCGGTTCAAATTCTATGTTGCCCAACTCATTCTATTGGTACCTCTATTCTTGATCCCAGATTCAGCCAAGCGGCGTCTTATTGTGTTAATGGACACTCTAACTGGTTTTCTAGATAATTGCTCCTTAACTTTCCTCAGAATTATTGTTGGATTTTTCTCGAACAATTCATAAATCACTTTATTGTCCTTTGCCGATATGACTTTGTTGTATCCTCTACCTGGGCCATAATTGACATTACCACATTATTTATGTACTCGTATATCTCTTTATCCACATATTCACAAACGCCTTTGATGTTCTCATATATTTTGCTGCCGATTTAACACTGTCTTAGCACTTTCAAAACGCTTTTTAAAAACAGCATTTATTTTCTAATAGTGTTTTACGAGTACCGCCAAAGTATGAAACTATACTGGAGAAGTGGCAATTAATTGCAGATAATGATCTAACAATAAATATATATGTGTGCATAAAGCAAAATAAGTAATTAGAGACTCGTTTGGTTGTTTTTCTAGGGTGATACTTTAAAATTTGAATGTGTCACCTTTCAAAAATTACAGGATAGAGAGAGACGGATATATTTCAATTTTAAAATTTAATTTTTCAATATAATATCCTTGAACATGAATACACTTCTTAGGTCTACAGATTCATTTGTATAAGCCTTAAGCATCTTAGCATATTAACGTAGTATTGTCCTGTGCTGCTGGTGGCTTTTAGTTTATTATCTATTGAACAGCTTAATAGGTAGAG
This sequence comes from Pocota personata, assembly GCA_963082735.1. Lineage (NCBI taxonomy): Eukaryota > Metazoa > Arthropoda > Insecta > Diptera > Syrphidae > Pocota > Pocota personata. The sequence continues at coordinate 117,934,577 of OY720431.1, read as the reverse complement.
GTGGCCACGGTGTAGTGGGTAGTGTGTTCGCTTGTGACCCGAACTGTGTAGGTTCGAGCCCGGACGGGGAACAGCAATCACAGCCACCCGAACATACTCGTATAAGAGAAACGATTAAAATCTAAATTTCTCCAACCACTACACCAAAAAGGAGTTTCTGCCTGGTAGTACAATGGATACAGAAGAAATGGAAATTGGATTGTCGCCATACAGCTCCGAAAACTAGTTTCAACATTTCACTTTTATTTGCTGATTTTTGACATCCAAAGATGATCGTGTATAATTTTGAAACTCGTTGTTTCGAATATTTTGGGGGGGGATAAGTGCAGCGCTGACCCTTTCTTAGCAAGCTCGTCAGTCCTTTCATTTCCTTCGATATCCATATGCCCTGGAACCCAGCAGAGGGTCACCGCATTGACTCTGAATATTCCATGTAAGACCGATTTGCAGGTTCTCACAAGCCTTGATCTAATTATAGCAGAGTCCGGACCCTTAATGGCTGCCTGGCTGTCTATATAGACAGTTATCGTTTTACCAACGATATTACTTTCGCGTATAATTTTTTCCGCAGCCTGTATGATGGCTGTGATTTCGGCCTGAAAGACGCTGCAGTCGTCGCTTATTCTAAAGGAGTTGTTTATTCCTGGGGCCTCACAATAAACTCCGGCTCCCGTGCCAACGTCCATCTTAGAACCGTCGGTATAGAACGCCAGTTCCTTTTTCTTCATGGTTCCCAGGTTCTTCCGCTTGAAGCCCCACGTGTTGCTGAATGCCTTTTTGCAGGAATAGAAAGCTACGCTAGCTTTTTTGATGCGTTCGGCAGTGTTATCCTTCCAGTTCAGATTGGAATCTAAAATTACGCCCAGGTATCGAGCTGAACTTGAGATACTTAGTTCAATACTACCGATGTTTGGGGATCTGAAGGTAGCAATTGATCTCTTCTTAGTGAAAAGAACTACCTCCGTCTTTGAGGGGTTCACTCCCAGCCCTTTGCTGCTGACCCAATTATTCACTAGTTGTAGTGCAAGCTTTAGTCTTTCGCTTAGGACTGGAGGGAATTTTCCCGAAACCAGGATGACCACATCGTCGGCATAGGCCGTCGTGTTGAAGCCGTTTTCCTTCAGTATCACCAAGATTTCATCCACTACGAGGGGCCATAATAAAGGAGATAGAACTCCGCCTTGCGGGGTTCCTCTGCAGACGCTTCTCCGGATGGTTACATCTCCTAGCATTGAAAATATAACCCTCGATTGAAGCATCTGTGCAATTCAATTGCAGAGACCCATGTTTAAATGAGCTCTGTGTAGGCCGTCCAGGATCGCGTCAGTGTTTACGTTGATAAAAGCCCCTTCAATGTCTAGGAACGCCCCGAGAGTGAACTCTTTAAAGTGGAGAGATCTTTCTATACTGGATACGACCCTGTGTAGCGCAGTATCTACCGATCTGCCGCAGATGTATGCGTGTTGTGATTTAGATAGGTAATTATCGCAAATCACGTTTCTTATGTATACATCTATTAAACGTTCCAGTGTTTTTAGCATAAAATACGACAGACTGATAGGTCTCAGGTCTTTTGCGTTTGTGTGGCTCGATTTCCCCGCTTTGGGAATAAATACGACACGCATCTCCCGCCATGCTTTAGGAACATATCCTAGCTTAAGGCATCCTGTGAAAATGCGCATGAGCCATGGAATAGCAATATCCACTGACTCTTGCAGCATCACAGGTCGAATGTTTTCCATTCCTGGTGCCTTATATGGAGCAAATGATTTAATTGCCCAGGCTATCTTGTTATCATCTATTATATTCCTCACGTCTTCCGCGCTTATTCCCGGTGTCATCTCTGGAGTGGGTAGATCATCTTCGGAGATCGATATGAGTACTCAATAGTATATCCAGCGTTTCCTCTTGTGACTCTTCCCAGATACCATCACTTTTCCTAATATTGGATGCCGGCGTCGGCGTCTTGGCCAGAATCTTCCGTAAGCGGGATGCTTCGTTTGTTGATTCTATAGATGCACAAAAGGACCTCCAGGAGTTCTTCTTTGCGAACCTAATCTCTTTCTTGAGCAACTTTACGCTTTCTTTATAGGTGGACCACTCAACGACCCCCTCTTTTCCGAGGTTCCATCCTACTCTTGAAATGCGAATGGGTTCCGCTATTTTATCGCTCCACCATGGTGGACGCTTTTTAACGCTATGCCTACTAGTCGAAAGGTTGCGTTGAGTCGGTCAGTGCATCGACTACATTGTCAACTGCTTCTACAGTGTTGAGGTCCTCGGTGAAGTGATTCACCGATTTCCTTAGTTCTCTCTTGAATTTTTACCAGTTAGTAGCCCTACGCGGATTTATAAAAGTCCCTTTCCCACAAGTAGATAGTTGTAGTTTGAAAAGTATCCAACAATGATCGGATAGTAACGCCTTGTCGGAGACTCTCCAGTCAACAACTTCAACAGAGCTCTGTTCTGAAACAAACGTAATATCCAAGACTTCCTTTCTAGTAGACGTTATAAAGGTGGGGTCATTGCTTCTATTACATATAATAAGATTGGATTCTAGAATATAGTTAAACAAAACTTCGCCTCTGGCATTGATATTTGTGCTACCCCACAAAGTGTGGTGAGCGCTAGCATCACATCCCAAGACTAAGTTTTTCTTACCTTTATGAGACGCTGATATGAGCGACCTCAGGTCTTCCGAAGGGAAGTTGATGCCGTCATCGTAAGGTAGGTACGCAGACGCCACCGTGCAGTTCCCGTTCACCCCTCTCAAGTTCACCACTGTCAAGTCGCCGGAGCTGAAATGAGACTGCATTAAAATTTGAAGACTCTTTTTAGCCACGATACAAGTTGGGTTTGGCTATAGTTGATTAAAACAATAAAAGTAAAAAAAAATCTAGAATATATATTTATATACTATATTGTATACTCTTGACATTAGCCCACAGACTCAAGATATAAAGTTTGAAGTAAATCCGCCCAGCCGTTTAGGCTGTAGTTCAAAATACAGACGAACAGACGGGCAGAATTGCGAGACCCAGTATCTAATACCAATATTGATCAAAATCTCGAGATCGAATTTTTTGCTCTTTCGCTCGTTACGAAAAGACTTTAGGTGTAAGTCTTTGCCTAATTTTTCCTACTGGCAACAACAAGTTGTTTCATGCCTCACCTACAAATAAGAATTTTTAAGTAGGTCTGTAAAATAAAAAAGATGTGTTGAAACCGTGCCCCCAAAATCTGGTCTACACTGAATTTACTTCTACAATTTGCGAGACTACCTATGTATGTATGAATGTATGAGTCAAACACGCAAACCTTGACCTTTCTATTATTATTCGGATTAACGAGGACGCAAAATTAGTAACATCACATATGAAGAGTTTTCTATCTTTTTTTTGTTTTTCTTCCTACGCTGGTACTCAAGTGTCATGACACCTAATTGTTTATAAATGACCGATTTTTTTCAACGTTTATAGCTAAGTGAGGTAGATCATTTCATTATGCAATGCGGCCCTACACCCAAGAGCTTTCACACTAGAGTTTCACAAACCTCGTCGTATCTCTCGTTTTGGGCCTAAAAGGAACCTCCTTGCAAAATTTGTCACATACTTGAAAAAACGCAGCGGACTGTCAATGGTGCTTTCGGGAGTATTGCAACAGAAGTAGTGAAAATGGGTTTAGCAGTTAACGCGGCAAAACAAGGTATGTGCTGTCATAAAAAAAGGACAGTCAACATCGGCGACTTGGATAGAACACCAAAACAAGCAGGTACAATTTTGAGGTAGCGAAGAACTTTGTCTTGTGAATTCAAAAAATTACACCAGCGTAGAGATCAATCTTTTTACTAAGAAGGCAATTGTTTCTCACGGACAACTAAGGTGACTTTATATAAGACCCTCATCATTCCAGTACTGCTATATGGCGCAGAAGCATGGGCGTTATCAAAGGCGGATGAAAACACCCTTGGTTTTTTTGAAAGAAAAAATCTTCGAAATTTTTGGTCCCGTTTGTATCGACGGGGAATGGAGACGAAGACTATACCGGTTGTACAGTGATATCGTCTGAATCCATCAACCGAGATGGCTAGGACACGTAGAGCGAATGCTTGGAAAATCTTCGAATCCATCCCGGAGGGAGGGACGTCGGGATAAAGGAAGATCTCACCTAATGTGGCGCACACAAGTGGAAAGGGACCTCAGCCAAGAGGAGATCGTGTTTTTTTTTTTTTTTTTTTTTTCAAACTTATAAATCCACAAATCATTGACATTTCTATGAAAGTGCGTCTCTCAATTATTAAAAATTCTAGCGTCATCTAAAGTAAGTAAGCAAAAAAAGCAAAGCGTTTAACGCGGACAACCTATAGTTTCGCGGTTGCATTGGAAGAGTGCGTGAAAACATTACTTGCCAACACAGCCTTAAGGTGTTAGAGAAATTAGTACGCATTTTGTCTGATAGAAAGTAGTCAACCACAAAGAAAAATTAAGCTTTTCATGATCTTCGTGACATTTTCAGAATGCAATAAATTGTGTTCCCTCTCTCAAATCTTTGCGGTTACTCTCTAAGATCTCCATAATGCGTCTTAATGATTATGAAGCTTTGTCGATGCCAAGATAGCAATTACTTACCGTTCAAACTACCTATAATTTCAACATCAAAAATGTTAATTTAATTAAAAGAAGAAAAAATGCTGTCGGACCGATTGGGAAATTAAAGATGACCTTAACCGCATATTAGTATTCTGCTTAGTTTCACTTTTAATTGCGGAGCAGTCGCCTCGCGTTCAGACTACAAAAAAAAAAACAAAAAAAAAAAACAATTGTTGTCATTATCACGACCATTTCTAACTCCGCCACATGCATATACCTATGTACATCCAGCAGAACATGTTATTTCCATGACCAAAACACGTTCCGAAACATGTCCAAAAGAAAAACTAGCTACGATTACAAACAACTTTACATTCTCTAGCCGTTGTTGTTGGGTCTCACTTTTGTTTTTTGTTATTTTCATTTTTATTGTTAATTTGCCTCTATGTTCTAATGATATCATTGGATATAGTTTTTTTTTATGAAAATAATAATAAAATTAAATATTCTAATTGTATTTGTCAATATGAGTGGCGGAACGCCTCACGGACAGTCATTGCCAGCATAATTGCTTCCGTCCGTCTCTGTTTTTTTTTTTTTTTTTGGGGTTGTGCTTTTGTAAAATAAATGACCGCAACTTTTCCACCACGAGTCTGTAAGTATCTTGTTGTTGTTGAACAAAAGCGTTGCTCATGACTCATGCTTTGAAATTGCTGCTCTGTTGATCGACGGCGGACAGTCGCTCGCTCCAACGGGTAACAAATTATTAAACATATTCAATTGCGCATATTCATTAGTCATACACCTCCCTAAACATTGGTAAAGTAGAGAGTTCCACTTTGGAGACGGTACTGGCGGACTCAGCAAGCAATAACACTGCTCTCTTAAGCATGACGTTACATTGATCTTTCCAGTTAATTCAAATGTGAATAGAGATGAACGTGCTTGGAATACGGTTTTTGGTTTGATGGAATTAATACTCTGCTACCGTGTGATTGAATTGAATAATTTTGCAATAATTTTTATGGTTCCACTTGCAATTAGAAATATAAATTTATAGAGTTTGCAATTGAATTACTTAATAAGACACGAATTCTCACCGTTTAGTTTATTTTTAGGAAATATTTTGCCAATGATTTCCACATTGTTAGCGAAATGCTTCCATCGTACTTGGTCGAAATAGAATGTGCGTTACGTGACTGAATTTGATTGTGGCGGAAGGGGTGTTATTGATTTTCACCTTGAACTACAATAACCTCAACAAACAAGGTTGTTTAAACAAATCAAAACGTTTGCTTTAAACAGTTAATTTCCAATTATGTTCACTTATTTTTTTTTTATCAAAAAAACAACCATGTGGGCCTTTAGGTAGATTTAGTGTTGAAACGGAATCTGATCCCTAATCAGTGCTGCCGAAGTTGCTACTCTTATAAAATCCATGTTACTGTGCTATCCAAACATCAATAAAGGTATTTCATTTCAAGATTGTTTGTAATATGTATATAGGTACTTACTTATGGATGATTGTTTTAGTCAAAGGGCAAGCGTCTTTACCAAAATTCCCCCGTTATGACGAAGTGCTAAATTTTAGTTTTAACATGCGCTGGATTTTGTGACACCCTCATCTGTCAACGGACTTTTTTTTAAACGTCCAGCTGATTTTTTGTTTGATTTGGTGGTGGGGAAAGGTACACTTTAAGTCAGATTTGTCATTTAAATATTTGTTGGTACTAACAGCCCAATGCGAGGCTTGGCCTAGCCTCTCGCAGCCACTAGGCTGTAGGTAGGACCTACAGTTTTATAACTTTTCCGAAGGGCAATTTTTTCGATTGAGTGAAGCTTTTTGATGGCAATTTTTACTCTCGGATGTTTGTCAGACGTTCGCGAGAGGTGGGACCGTGAGAATACTTTTCTTTTTTTTTTGTGTTTACTTGGATTCGAACCTTGAATCTATCGCTCACCACTTCACCACTGAGCCACGGCTCCCACAGATTTGTCATTTAAGCTACTAAAATAGAAGTTATTTTTTTCAAAGGTGTATCGTTATGCCCTCTATTTGACAGGTTTGTCAAACGAACATCACAAGCAAAGTGAATGTACAAAATCAACGGCTCAGTTAGCATCAGAAAGCCAGACCCAAATATCTGGATCATCGAATTCTTCCATCCTTTATCTGAGGCTAGGATGCATTTCAGTGGGAAGAATTTGATGATGTATCATGCATAGACGAAGGGTGGCCACGGTGTAGTGGGTCGCTTGTGACCCGAACTGTGCAGGTTCAAGCCCGGACGGGAAAGAGCAACCACAGCCACCCGAACATAAAAGAGAAACGAATAAAATCTAAGTTTCTCCAACCACTACACCAAGAAAGGAGTTCTGCCTGGTAGTACAATGGACACAGAAAATTGGGTTTGAGTGCTCCGGGATTTGGAAATTTCCTTTTATTAAATAAAAAAAAAAAAATGCATAGACGACGAGATTTAAAAGAATTTCCTGTATGCACTACACAAAAACTCATAGTCGCATGTTCAGGTCGGGTTTTGGTCTGACAAAAATAAAATTATGTGTTCCTTGTTACACATAGATCTGTGTAGGATAATTGTGAAGTTCATTGGCTGTTCTTCCAGGAAGATGGTATCTGTCCTTGGAACATACTCACCTTATCGGTTCATATTTAGTGTTAAACCAGGGCAACAAGCCACCCGACCTATCAGCTTCTTCTTAAATTATCTGGAAGTTAAAGTTAAAAGCAGTGATGATCTGTCATCGGATCATATACCTGTAATCTTAACGATCAACGGCATGTCAATAGAGCAGATAAAAAACGTAAGGCTTACCAACAAAAGAACGAACTGGTGTAAATTTCGAGAATAACTCGAAGGATTCATTAACCTTAGATCTCCACTGGTCACAACAAACCATATTGACAGCGAAGTGGAACAATTCATTGCCAATATACAACAGGCAGCAGAAGATAGTACAGAAAAGAGAAGAGCTCGCAGGAATTGGCAAATGACAAGATATCCCGGTGAAAAAACTATATTTAATAGACTAAATAACAGACTTAACAAAAATATCGGTGAATTTAAAAGTGGATCTCTAACTAAATATCTTTGTAACTTAACTGCTGACAAAGTCACAGACTATTATTTGATGGGATCGGTGATCCAAGAGAAAAGGTCAAACTTTTTTCGGAGCACCTCACAAATGTATTTAAACCTTTTCCACCTAGCGTGGCAAACGAAACTCTCGAATTCTATGATAGATTAGATGAAGACGTAATTCCTTAAGTTTCGCTAAGAGAGATTAGCACATGTATTATCTTATAATTGGCAAAATCCTAAAAGAGCTGCTCTTCATCGCATTGTTAAAACTCGAGCTTACACGAGGGCAAGGTGAAAAGTTCTTGGCCTGACAATGAAAAACTGCGATTTTCAGTTAAAAAATGATTTTATTTTTCTACATAATCTCCCTTGACTTCAACACACTTGGTCCAGCGTTTCTCCAACATCAGTATTCCTTCTCGGAAGTGAGAGTCTGGAAGGCTGTGAAAATATTCATCTACGGCCCTCTTAATTTCTGCTTTGGATGCGAAGCTCTTCCCAGAAACAAATTTCTTCAAGAAGAGATGGAAGTCTGAGGGTGCCAAATCAGGTGAATATGGGGGATGGCCGAGCAAATCGTATACCAAATCCCGCAGTTTTCCCATCTCCAACGCACACTTGTGTACAGGTGCATTGTCCTGGTGAAAGCTGATTTTTTTCTTCTTCCAAGCCATTTCATCTTCTTGTCATACGAACTAATGAGAAGTGCACCCAGGCAGGAAACAAAAATTTTTGCTGATTGGAACGCCATCTCTGCGTCAGGCCGAGAACTTTTCACCTTGCCCTCGTAATTAATGCTTGTTTTAAACAAAGATATGACCCCCACCACTGGAAGATAGCAGAAATTATTGTCATAGCTACATAAACAAGCTAAACCTCTATCAGAAGTTACCTCATATAGGCCAATCTTACTTTTACTGGTATTATCAACAATTTTCGAGAAACTGCTTCTTAAAAGATTAGACAGAATCATAGAGTGAAGAACGCTTAGAATATTAAAATATTTAGAAATAAGCACTCGACGATAGACCAACTGCATCGTATAATTAATGTTATAGAAAACGCTCTAGAAGATAAACAAGTTTGTTCTTCATTATTCTTAGCATAGGCTTTTGATAAAGTTTGGCATAAGGGTTTAGAGTATAAACTTCATAGGAATCTACCTAGACAGTACTATGAGATACTTAAATCTTACATAGTCAATAGATTCTTTAGAGTTAGCTATCGTACAGCGTATTCTGAACTTAAAGAAATACAAGCAGGTGTTCCGCAGGGAAGAGTTCTTGGACCCACTCTATATTTATTATATACTAGTGTTATACCACATGCAAATGATAGGATGATAGCCACATTCGCAGATGACACTGTTCTACTGCCCACTGATGGATGCGTGGCTAAAGCAACAGAAAAGTTATGTGAACAGAAAAGAGATATCTGATTGGACACAACGATGACGAATTAAACTTAATGAATCAAAGTCCACCCATATCAATTTTACAAAAAAAAAAAAAAATAACGAATGTTCCTGTAATTATTAATAATCAAGTGGTTCCTTATTCTAACACAGCTAAGCATTTGCGTATGAATCTGGATGCTAGATTGAAATGGAAGGAACATGTGAAAAATAAAGTAGAAGAGCTAAATATCAGATATAGAAATCTTTATTGGTTGTTAGGATATAATTCAGAAGTGTCCATTGAGAATAAAATCTCTCAGATACTAAAACCTGTTTGGACATATGGTATCCAATTATGGGGTTGTACACAGAAAACGAATGTACAAATAATCCAAACATTTTAAAACAAAGAATAGTAAATGGTCAATGGTATATTAGAAATAATTACACTTGCAGATTGATCTTGTCTCAGAAGTAATTAAAAAGAACGCAATTCGTCACAACGATCGTCTGCAGATGCATATTAATCCCGAGATAGCAGACGACTTATATGTACGATATAATATTCGTAGATTAAGAGGAACTAAACGTCACAAACTTATAATTTGACAATTATGAGAAACCGTATTTAGACTATAATACCTTCTCAACGTAATACCTTCCAACGTTGAAACTAAAATCATTTGTCGATCTTCCTTTGATTGGTCATGATTAAAGAGGTATTTTTAGTGCGGTTAGAGTCCCACACTACTCTGGGTTTCTAACCCCACAGTGTCTTTCAAGATTTTCACGTTCAATAAAAAAAAAAATGCTGGAAAAAGCAAGATCTTGTTTCTTAAGTGGTGAATGTTTGAGCAGTGATACAACTAATTATTTAAATCATACATAATATGTAAGTCATCCTATAATTTCATGTTATGAAACCTCAGCACAGCCTAGCCTAGTGAATATGTATATATTTTTAGGAGTTTGCTAGGTCTTAATTTGGCATACGAGTACTTTGGCCATAGTTTACTTAATGATTTTATTTTAGTAGCAAAATTGGTTGCACTGTCTCGTGGCATTACCGTTATTAAGGGTAAGTTGGCAGCTTTCGTTGGAGCTTGACTAGAGGTTACTGGAGCCTAACTGAGCTTTTTTTTAAGAACACATGGTAATGCTTAGTCCATTTAAGATCAATTGGCGATGGATTTGGACTTAGCTAGAGTAGTTGATTGGTTTCGCATTCGAGACAAAAGGAATTGTCTTTCACAATCCAAATAGGGTAAGACGTAGTCGGAGATAAAACTGGCATCTTGCAAGCGTGTCCCGATGAGCCCATTTTCTAGCGTTCCGAATGACTGATTTAAGATCTAAGTTCCCAATGCAACAATTGATTTTCTTTGTATCCTACTGGTTATTCCAGTGCATGCTATCCTTTAGCCTTGCCGTGAGGTTAATTGCTGTAGCTCTGTTTTCAGACCAGATGTGCATATGTGCGTATGTAAGTGTTGGTCTCACAATCGCTGTAACTTTCGGGTGTGGTCTCTAGTTTTTGTCCAGCCAAATTTGTAAATAGCGTGAGGAAAGGTAAAGCTTTATAAGCAACCAACATTTAATCAGACAACAACTCAGGATTTATTACGCACTATTTTCTTTTTGCCTAAATTTGATTGTTTTTGACTTTCTTCTATATAGCAAGATTGTTTTCGTGAACATTTTCTATAATAGAGGAACTCAAAAATGTGGGTCTGGCAATTTTGTCTGTCTGTCTGTACCTCAGGCTGCAGCCTAAACGGCTGGACCAATTTTCGTCTAACTTCATATTTGGAGTATGTGTGGTAATATCCAGAGGCGAAATTAAATTTTTCTAGCATCAAAATTAACGGTAACACAGTTACGATTTCGAGAAAAATGTGTATCTGGGGATTACCCCAGACGTTTGCAATAAGACTGCAAAATCTGTTTTTCGTAATTCAAATAATGGTATTTTACTAATTAGCAGGATTGCAAAAATTAGTTATTTCTCGGATATGGCTGATCTACGTAATTTTTGACATATGAAAAATTGCATTCAAATTTTTGACTTATGGTCGAACCAATTTTTGAGCTTTTTAACACATTTTACGAAAAAACAAATTTTTGTTGTTTCTTATCTATAATCCTTGCTTAAATTTGAAATTTAAACAATTCTCAGACGAATAACATATATGGAGCAAGTGCGTGCGACCCAGTTGTGCCATTTATCTTACTAAATGTCCTTGGTTTAAAAATTACAAATTATGCTACTTTTGAAAATTTAAAAACTATAGCAATGTCTCTAATCACTGCGAACACATCAAAGCCTGCTGAGATTTTCTCATGGTGACAGCTCACTCATAATGCTGGGGATGAATTTCGCTAGGTCTTTGGGAGAACTGTGAGATATGCTTCAAGGCAGAAGTTGTCTGGGTAGCGGTGAAGTGTTCTGATTAACAAGTACATTATATGCTCTGCTGATTCATCTTCATTGTACTTTCTACATATAATACGGTGATGACTAGTACTAGATTTTCTCACCTCAGAATCCATATAGCAACCTGAGCATCTCCCCATGGTCGAACCAAGAATCAAATCGGCCACGTGCTAATATTATAATATATATATATATATATATATATATATATATATATAATAATAATACATAGATACATACATATACGCAAGTCAAATATACCGGACGTGCACACATTTAGAAAGGCAAACTGCTGGTCTGACTATTTCTTAGTTGCAGCCAAATTCAGAGCTCGACTGTCCAACGAGACGAGCAAATTTAACGTTGGACGTCATCAAAGACATAGCTGAAATCATTATACTCGTATGTCCGAAAAGTGGAGTGCTGCAGCGCTGAATAAGAACAGCAAGAGAAGAGTACCGAATCAGAGCAAGAGAAGAAAATACCTCGTAGAGAAAAGAGGATCCACTCTGCCTTCCCCACAGTTCATCGAAATCGAAGAGTCCCGCGATTGAAACTACACGTGTAGATTCTACAAGAAATCCAAGCAACTACGTGTTGGCTTTAAGCCTGGAACGCAGGCTCTTCGCAATAGTAAAGAAAATCTAGTCTCCGATACACAGGGAGAAGTATTTACATGCAGGCGTTCGCAGTGTGCCATAATAGAGGCTTTCACGGTAATCCAAGATCAGCCTAAATGAGTTGGTATTGATGTTAATGTCGATAAAACCAAAGCATGTTGTCAACAAACAAAAAAAAAACACAAACAAAGAAGAAATACGGTATGGGAGAAAGCATTCCTTTTCATAGCTCCAACTTTGAAGTAGTTAAGGAGCTACTCTACCTAGGAGAAAACTTAAACACACCAAAAGCCTTCGTCGAGATCCGACGACGATCCTTTTTGTTCTATTATATGGTGCTGAGTACTGGAGCAGATATTGGGCTCTTTCGAGAGAAAAATCGTTGATTGGATGTTTTGTCCTGTGTGCGAGGATGGTGAATGAAGGAGAAGATATCCGGACAACCGTGAACTCTATAAACTGTATGTGGATATAATCCAAAATTTCAAGGCCCGATGACTACATTGCTTTGGGTGAAAGGACAATTACGCTCCAGCCAAGTTGATTTTATAATCCCAGCCTTCAAGTAGGTTCGAGAGGACTACACTAGGAACATCTAGATCAATTTTGAAGACTTGAAAGCAATGCATACAAGAAAAGAAGAAGTACAATCAGGATTTATACGTATAATCTTACACTAAGCGCATATGTATTTGCAAAATTATATAATATTCGCTTAAAATATAACAAATATTCCTAATATTATAGAATTAAGTGGCATGTTGCTGAGTTTTTTGTGATGTGCGCATATAACTGAAGAACGGTTGAATCGACTTCGATTCAGTTTGCTTTGTTGAGTAGGTAATTTCTCTCAGAATATTTATAGATAGCTTAACATTACGCTTCGCTCTACGCGTATCATGAAGTTGAGCAATCAGCAAAACAAAATTGAACAACTCGGGGAGCCAGCTACCAGCTAATAAAATTAAATGAAACACTCGTGCGAAGCCAGTTTGGTCAGCTAGTTTTATTTATATTTTCCACTATGAAATACGCGACTTACTCGCATATTGACCACTCATGCTGAATGCAATCAACAAAGCCAACAGATCTGGCCTAAGACAGATCAGAAACCAACACTATCTCCGATGTCCTCTCAGGTCACAATCCTATGGGTCTACACGCTAAAAGGCTAGGTTTCTTTTCAAACGACTTCTGCAGGAGCAGCAGGAACGTAGAAGAGAAAGAAACGAACCTCCATTTCCTTTGTACCTGTGCAGACTTGTCAAAAAGAAGACTGTTCCATCTTCGGGCTCTTCTGTTCGACGACCTGGCGAATATTGACGTCAAAAGCATCCTCTGTTTCATAAGAAGCAACGCCTGGTTCAGTTAGTCCTTTAGGTAGTTAGAAAGGCCATAGATCCCGTGGTTTCACAATGCTTTGGTCTAAGTGTGCCTGTACTTCATTTTGCGACTCTGGTTATGCTACATTCAATACAATTGTATCGGAAATGCCATCTATGTTATGTATAGGGTGACTAGATAAGAAGGATAGGAAAAGAAATTTAAATAAATCAACAACGGTGTGAGATATCAAATTTATTCTGGCTTTATTTGGTAGCTACAGTCATGTCATTATGTATGGAATAGCATATCATTTAAATGGGCGCCTCGGCTTCGCTGGCAGTGCTTCAAGCGGCCGGTCCAATTTTTGATGACTCGGTCCAATATGTGCGGCGTTATTCAGGCAATAGCATCTCGAATGTTGGCCTCGAGCTCGTCCAAAAAAGTTGGCTGGTTAGCGTAGACTAAGGACTTGATGTAGTCACAGAGAAAATAATCGAGGGGCGTCAAGTCGCATGGCCGGGCAGCCAATTGATGAACGCTCGCCGTGAGATGACCCAGACGCCAAATTTATCCTTTACCACTTCAAACGTTGCGTCGAGCTTGTATGGCATTTAGCGCCGTCTTGTTGGAACCACAGCTCGGATATATCGATGTTGTCGAGCTCTGGCTACAGAAAGTCTATTAACATCTCTCTATACCGAGGACCATTGACGGTAACGGTGTCTCCTTCTTCATTTCGAAAGAAATAAGGTCCGATGATGACGCCGTGCCATAAATCACACCAAACAGTCAATCTTTGTGGATGCATTGGTGGCTTGGTCGAACACTTGTGGATTGTGGTCGCTCCAATAATTTGCAATTTTGCTTGTTGACATAGCCGCTGAGCCAAAAATGGGCCTCATCCAAGAAGATGAATTTTGGCCAAAATCCGGATCTCCGGCCAACATTTCCAGCGCCCAATTAGCGAATTCACGGCGTTGTGTATGGTCGTCCGGCTTCAATTCTTGCGTCAGCACAATCTTATATGGATGTAGGCCCAAATCCAACCGCAAAATAAGCCTGGTTGACTCTCTGGCGATGCCCAATTCAGCTGATCGGCGCCGAATCGACATTTCTGGGTCTTCTTCGGTGTGGCTGTTTTTTTCACTTCGCACCGATCTCTGTCTGCTTGGTGGCTTAAGATCCAAAAGAGTGTACTCACGCTCGAACTTTTCCACGGTGCGACGAATTGCCTGCGCTCTGAAGCCATGATGACGACCGACCTCACGAAGAAATTCACGTTGCGTATTTACAACTGAGCCGGAATTTCGATAATATTTTTTAATAATTTCCACACGTTCGGGAAGTGTCAAACGATGTATGGTGAAAACTTTACTAAATATTTTGACAGCTGGATGTAATTGGTAACTTTGACAGCTGCTGAGACATAATAATTATAAAAACTATCATTGCTATCTGCTCACCCTTTACTACGTACTATGTAACTAACAAATAAGATGTTTACTATAGATACCTGTGTCAAGTTATATGGTTACTCTAACCAACTCAACCAAGAAAATTCTAAATCGTGACACCAACTTTTTACATTTTCCCCTTCTTTCCATTTCATAATCCTTGTTATTGGGTTTGAGGACGAGTTTCTTTTTTTATCTCTTTTTTATAAACGTCTTATGGAGTATTAACGCACGTAACTAAAAAAAAAACGAGTTATGCATTGCTCACACACAAATACATAATATTATTACAAAAGAAAAATCTGCAAAAATCCATAAAAGAAAAGTAAAACTGACACGCATATAATAATCTATACACCAATTCAACCAGTCAAGATGGCTTTGCAATTATTAACGCACGCACGCATTTGACACAATTTCCATTTCCGACTCGTGTACACTTTTCCTTTCAAGAAAATCACAAAAGGATTAACAAAACAATGCGATTTTAGTTAGAGAAACGCAAAAAGAAAAAAAACTCTTCTGTGAGTATGCGATTTTTTTTTTTGCCTTCCAACTAAGCATACTCGCAAGTTGTATACTAATCAGAATGTATGCATACTTTAAACATATTTTTACGACTACACAATATGTCCAACATTACAGTCTCCTTCCTATTAAGAAAATCACATCACATATTGTTGTGCATCCTGTTTTTCGTCGCAATGTGTATTAGTATCTTAAACTTTAGTGAAATGATAAAAAAGGAAAAAAAAATAAAAATAATAATAATAATAATAAAACACAGAATGAACGCTACGAGCCGCGCTTGTGAGTTCTATGGATTGTCGGCGGTGCTGGTTGCAGATGTATCTACTTACGAGTATGTATCTGACAGTACATGTGCATGTATATTTAAATTAGGACTTAAATTTCGCATTTGCCAGTGGCATTCTTCTGATTCAAGTGTTTACACTGCGAAAAAATGCTGCTACTCGTATAGTACGATTTGTTGCTATAAGCTGCTTAATTTTGTTATAAATAAATAATTTGGCATATTATTGGCATTTAGGTTAAATACAATTGTTTACCCTCTATGAGGGTACTGTACATATGTATGTTGCTTATTGTCTCGCAAGTGTGCATAATTTAATAAATATGAATTGTATAGTTGGCTAGTAAAAGGGAATAACAAGCTTACTGAACCGACTCTGGTTATGGGTAGTGAGTTTAAGTCGATATGTATGACTTAGTTCATGTAACTGTAAGTTGTAATATTGCTGTAAGATTTCATCAGCGGAATGACTGGTAGGTAATGAGCATCCAAACAAAGTGTTTATCGTGGTGTTGGTATAATACTTTGTATGTTTCATCGATTTATGAGCTAGATTGTGTTGCACTATTTAACGAGCATAATAATGTAATTTTGACTGCTTGTGAATAAAGAATTAAGTGATTTGAACAGTGGTTCCTGTAAATTAATTAATCTTTTGATAAAGTATGGTATTCCACCAATAGAGTGTCATTAAAGGTTTTGCAGGCGTGAGTGACTACTTCGTGTTTACCTGTGGTAACTAGTCCAGCAAAATAGGCAAACAAAAAACATCGAAGTTACGGAATAATTTTACTTGGCATATTGAATCTTCCTTCTAATGCCTACACAACCAATGACCTATAATTTTTATAATTACATCTATGTATGCCGGGTTGGTGACATTTTCCCAAAGACATTATACCCGAGACAAAATACCCAAACCAAAATTCCCCAAACTGAAATCTCCAGTGGCAAAATGCCCAAATAGAGAATCCCCAGGGCTAAAATCCCCTATCCAATAAATCCAAATCCAGAAAATCCCGAAAATTCAAAATCCCGAAACGCGACATTCCGAAAATTCAATATCCCGAAAACTAAATCCCGAAAAATTGGGTTGGGTACGATTGACCGCATTTGAAAAGGGTAAATGCTTGTTGTTTGGCAGGCGCCTGTATTTTAACTTGTGTGGCCCGCTTCAAGGGATAAAAGGATTTCACACTATGGAATATATCTTCGACTCATACACCAGGCGGCCTTCGGCCTCACATGCAGGTGCTCAGGCCGATGCTACCCGGCGTGTAACCCGACAACAATTTAAATTGTTCTTACAATAAAATTTTATGAAACTGTTAATCGTTATCACAATACTAAAGACAGCTTCGTGAGATTTTTGCTGAAAACTACATGCATATGTCACATGATGTACATGTACATGGATACTGGGAATTTGGAGATTTAGTTTGGATTTTGGCAAGAAATATTGGTTCGTTAGAGATTTTGGCTGAGGAGAAAATGGCTAGTTGGATTTAATTTCTTGGAGATTTTTTTTTTTGTGGTACTATTGTTAGATTGCCATATGTTTTCATACGGGATCACAGTTATAATGATAATAAAGGATTAATCAGTTTCGTGGGATTATATTAGAACTCCTCAAATTTGTGGTTGGACATATTGCTTTTGAAATTCCAAAGCTTCTGTTACGTACTTGTAGAGCACATTCCTGTTATGGTGGTTTAATATTTGGACTACTTCTTCCAGCGCTAGATTTCCTGTAGGTTTTGACATCTTCCTAGAAAGTGGTGTATGATTTCTTCTGTAGCTGCATAGGGAGCACAAGCCACGCAGATCATTTCAGTAAGGTACGGATATGTAAGGGTAACAATTCCTTTGCCGTTGATTTCATTAAAGAAATTTCAATCTCTGATATTACATCTCTCAGAGTGAGTAGTTCTTTCCATCAAGCCTGCGTAGAATATTTTTGAAAGCTGCTCTCCAATTATACCGGTCCAAAAATTTGATGATATATTTAAAGTGTAACCTCAGCGTACACAAACGTAGGAGAGTCAGGCCGGTTTCCACATATAGTACATATATTGGAGAATTTGCTGCTAGCCTGAAGAGGAGCTTTAGGATAAACCTTAGCAGAATCTCAGAATCTGGGTGGAATTAAACAGTGGACAGTTTAATTCCACTCACGTTCAAAGTCGTAGCAACACTCTCGGAAAAAGCTTCAGTATTGTGTTAAGGAAAGAAATTCCCCTGTAGTTGCCCGAATCGTTCACATAACCATTTTTTCTCTTAATATAGCGAATTTTATATTTTTGAGGAAGCTGTCATTTTGCTAGTAGTTGAAGTTGAAGCGTTTCTAAAGACCTCAAAGGATATCGTATCCTCGGCCGCAGCTTTGTTTTTCTTGCTTTTCGCAACGGTAATTTGAAAAATTAGTCAATTACTAGCCAGGCTTCGCGCGATCAGCGTTCTGTACAGTTATTTTAACACTGTCCTAATTTTGCTTCCTTGTTAACAACAAACAAACAATTTGTGTTTCATGTCTGTTTGTTTGTTCTCGCATAGCTCGCTCGAGAAGCGCTGAAGAAATTTTGACGAAATTTGGTTGATTTATTTATTTAGGCAGGGGGTAAATATTTAAATCATATTTATTGGCCACCTAACTAAAGAATGTCTGGACAGATTTTTATAAAATTGGGCTAGTAAGGTAAAACTGGCACGGTAGTTATCTCACTTGAAAATGATCGGAATCGGTTGAAATGGGTGTAAGATATGGGAAGACTTAAAAATCTTCGAATTATCCTTCTCAGACATCTGATTCAAGAACTACTTAATGGAGTTCAATGAAACTAGAGCCTCTAAGTAAGCCGGACATGCAGATATGTTCGATTTCGGAGATAGAATGGGGGGAACCGCTTTTGCATTCGTTTTTGAGGTTATTTTGTTTAACAATCTTTATCAAAAATAGTTTTCTTTTACATATTCGAATTTCTTAGAACTCTGGCTTCCATTTGGTATGTCGCACGTCTCTTCAAATTTTCGGTTCACCAAGTACTATTTTTGTACAAAATTTCAGCTTTCTAGGTCTAAAAATTCAAAAGTTACAAGTTGGTACGGAAAACTTAAAATCGAGCATTATTTGCGTTCAACTGCGATTTTCTTAATGAAGCCATTTTATTCCCTGAAAAATTTGCTAAAAAATACTCCATACAATGTTACCTACCCCTGGTCAACAGAATAATAGTAACAATGCAATGAAAGTTGTTGTCTACTTTTTGGGGTCGTTTTGTTCAAAGAAAAAAAAAAGAAAACAAATATTTTTCTTTTAAAAAGGCGGGGAACAGATACTCGTATGGTAGATACCATCTACTTTCTTAATAGATTTAATTTTAATCAATGAATTTGGCGCATATTTGTCGTCAGCCACGCCTACTATTTTAATCCAAAAAGTGACTGTCTTGAAGGTTTAAATATTGTAACATAATAATAACTACGCCCCCTAAAATATGACGCAACAAATTCCGAAGTGACTTCATTCTGGCAGAATTTTGGTTCGTACTGTCCTTTCATTCGAGGTTCGTGTCTGGGACGAAGTCTCCACAGCTCATGTCAACGAAAGAGACGAATAATATCAGGGATAAAAGGGAATTGAAACTGCAAGAATTATTTCTCTTGTTCCAGTGGTCGAAGAATTTGCTAGAAGTTTCTGGCTATCAGAAACTTCTGCTATATAAGGACAGATGGCGATCAAAAAAGACACAGTTGGTTTTAGAACCGTGGCGAAGAGATTGGAAAAGTGATAACGGGCGAAGTTGTAATTTGGTGATAAATTGAAAGTTGAGAGTAAAC
This sequence comes from Pocota personata, assembly GCA_963082735.1. Classification (NCBI taxonomy): domain Eukaryota; kingdom Metazoa; phylum Arthropoda; class Insecta; order Diptera; family Syrphidae; genus Pocota; species Pocota personata. The sequence goes on along the minus strand of OY720431.1, from coordinate 117,915,003 downwards.
AAGAAAAAGTAATTAGTTTGAATTTGTGAATTAAGTAATTGAAAGGAGATAAAGTGATTTGAGAGGAAAGAGACATTGTAAGAAAAGAATTTGCGAAGAATAGTATAGTGTGAACTTGAATTGTTCTATAGAGTAGAAAATAAAGAAATAATTTCACAGAATAATTGTTTTATCTACTCGAGCCGTAGCTCGCATATTACATTGGTGTCAGAAGTGGGATAAAACTTATTCTGTGAATAACTATTTCCGTGGTGTGAAATTGCACAAAAAAAAAAAAAAAAAAAAAAAACGATTTCTGTGTTGAGTTAATTAGTTGCGCAAAATGGGTCGCAAATTGGGAAAACTAACTATAACTCAACTAAAGGCAGAACTCAGTAAGCGGAACCTCGACACAACTGGGGGAAAAGATGCCCTACTGATTCGTCTGGAAGAAGCAGTAACGCAGGAAGGTGAAAATCCGCATGACATAGAGTTTGACGTGGAAGAGGAACCAGCAAGTACAGTAGCCGACCCGGGTATAACAAGTCTGCTCCTGCAACTTAAGTTAGTCATGGACGAACAAAAGAAAGCAATAGAAGATCAAAGTCATAAGCTCGATGACCAAAGGAATTCTCTAGAACTTAAGCTGGACGAACAAAAGAAAGCAATGGACGAACAAAAGAATTCTCTAGAACTTAAGCTGGATGAACAAAAGAAAGCGATGGACGAACAAAAGAAAGCAATGGGCGACCAAAGGAATTCTCTAGAACTTAAGCTGGACGAACAAAAGAAAGCAATGGACGAACAAAAGAATTCTCTAGATGCTCTGGAAAGTAAACTTGATGAGCAAAACAAGAACTTGGAATCCAAATTCGAAGTGATCGAAGAAAAAATCGAGAAGGTCGAGACGCAACTCGAAAAAGTCGAAATTAGATTCGATGAAAATTTTGAGAAACATGAAACTCAGTTCGGGAAGATAGAGACTCAGTTTGAAAAAGTGGATACGCAATTCGAGATAGTAGGAAAGCAAGTCGAAAATCTTGCTAAGGAGCTCAGCAACGTGAAGAGACAGAAAGCACGGGAATATTCCACTGACGGTCTGAGAAGAAAGGAGATGCAGCCTCCTATCTTCGATGGTCAAACATCATGGCCAATTTATAAAAGGCAATTCGAAGCGGCCGCAATGACCAATAGCTGGGACGATGAAGAGAAGTCCATTGCACTCACACTTGCACTGAGGGGTCCAGCTGCGGAGCTCTTGCAGACCATCCCGGAAGATAAACAGCAGAACTACGACTCTCTGGTTCAGGCTATCGAGATGCGGTTTGGGGATGAACACATGCAGCAGGTGTACAGGGTTCAGCTGCGTAGTCGAGTCCAGAAAAGGGGGGAAACGCTCCAACAGTTGCAAGCGGATATAGAGCGACTAGCCCATCTTTCATACCCTAAAGCCGGTGAGGAGCTTATCAACGAAATGGCGGTGGAAGCTTTTATTCAGGCCATAGAGGACAGACAACTGCAAATGGCTGTAAGGATGGCTGAAAAACGAACACTCCCCGAGGCATTGGCATTCGCTTTGTCAATGAAGGCTGCGGACCAAGCATACCAGGGAATACACCGTGTCAGGGAAATGTCCGTCGTGGAATGCTCATGCCAGAGAACAGCCGTCATGGATGAAGACAGAGCTCGCGGAAGTCAAATCCGTTGCTGGAATTGCAACCAAACGGGACACCTACAACGGCAGTGCAGAAGTGCACCTAGACGAGGAAATTGTTCACATTGCGGAAGTAGGAGAAGCAGAGAGGAAGCATCTGGCGGTGATAACATCCATCCTGTCAGTCAGACTTCGCAAAACCAGCAGTCGGGAAATGCGTAAGGACCAACTTCGCGGGGCAGAAGTTGGTTACTGGAATCGAGGCCCCCAGGACCACCATTCAAGTTTCGCAAACCAAACGGGGTAACAAGAGCCTGACAGTGGAGGCACTAATCAACGAGAAGAAGTGCGTAGCCACCATCGACACAGGTGCCACTGCCTCCATTGTAAGAAGAGATATCGTCAAAAGCTCCTGGCTGCACAACACCAACAGCTACTGCCTGAAGACTGCAACAGGGGAAATGGCGAAGGTATTTGGAGAAGTTCGTCTTACGATTACTCTGGCAGGACTGACGTTCTCCCATGCGTTTCTGGTGGCAGATATATGCGACGAGTGCATCATCGGAGTAGACTTCATGAAAGCAAATGAAGTAATCTTGGACATCGGGATGCAAGTACTGAGGTATCGAAATGTGGAGATTCCGATGGTGTACGGAAATGAGAATGCCGTAACTCTCAGGACAGTCATCAGCAAAGACGAAGTTTTGCCGCCGTCTTCAGAGACAATCATTTGGACGAAGCTGGAAGGTGATCTTGGGAGCCACCGATTCTACATAGTAGAACCAGACCCAGAGAAGAATTCTCAAGACTACATCGTGGGAAAGACGTTAGTCGAACCAAAGAACACCATGGTTCCAGTGAGGGTTTTGAACGCAAGACCACACACTGTCAAACTAAGGCGAGGGGAGGTGACTGGAAAATGCACGCCGATTACCGCCGTCGCAACAATATCTGAACGTGATGCTCCAAAACTTCTCCCATCACCTTGGACAGCGGAAGCGAGAGAGACGATTCTCCAGTCCAGTGAGCTGAATCAGGAGCAGCGAACTATGGCAGAGAATCTTATCAATGAGTACGCTGATGTATTTGCCTCACAGGACGGAGAATACGGCCGAACACACCTGGTACAACATCGAATAGACACTGGTGATACTAGACCAATTCGTCAGCCTGCTAGGCGCCTTCCATTGGCAAAGCAGACAGAAGTTGCAGAGATGGTGTCGGCAATGGAGAAAGAAGGTCTGATTGAAAGTTCCAAAAGTCCGTGGGCATCACCGGTTGTACTGGTTAAGAAGAAAGATGGCAGCACGCGGTTCTGCGTGGACTATCGGCAGCTCAATTACGTCACCAAGAAAGACAGCTACCCTCTGCCACGGATTGACGACACGCTAGACACACTATCAGGAGCCCGATGGTTTTCCACTCTCGACTTGAAGAGTGGCTACTGGCAGGTACAGATCCATCCAGAAGACCGGGAGAAAACCGCCTTCACCGCAGGAAATGGGCTATGGCAATTCACGGTAATGCCATTCGGGCTGTGCAATGCTCCGGCGACTTTCGAGCGATTGATGGAATGTGTCCTGCAAGGGTTAACATGGAAAACCTGTTTGGTATACTTGGATGATGTCATCGTCGTAGGAAAAACGTTTGCGCAACACCGAGACAATCTAAGGGATGTGTTTCAAAGGCTTCGAAGTGCCCACCTGAAGCTCAACCCCAAGAAGTGCGCCCTGTTTAGAGCGGAAGTCAAGTACCTGGGACACATAATTTCAGCGAAAGGAGTGAGAACCGATCCGGAGAAGGTCGAAGCGGTGAAAAACTGGCCAGTCCCCAAAGACAAACACCAACTAAGGAGCTTCCTGGGCCTAGCCACCTACTACAGACGGTTCGTGAAGGATTTTGCCGGGATCGCAAAGAACCTGCACCAGTTGACGGAAAAGGGAAAACAATTCAAATGGTCAATTGAGTGCGAGAAGAGCTTCAAGGCACTTAAACAACGGCTATGCGATGCCCCGATACTGGCTTACCCCACTCCCGGGGAAACGTTCGTTGTGGATGCAGATGCTAGTAATGTCGGGGTAGGAGCCGTACTCTCCCAGGTGCATGACGGCCAAGAGAAGGTGGTTGCGTACTTCAGCAAGGTGCTCTCTAAGCCAGAAAGGAACTACTGCGTGACAAGGCGGGAACTTCTAGCTTTGATCTTGGCTACGAAGCATTTTCACAAATACCTCTACGGGAGGAAGTTCGTTCTTCGCACAGACCATGCAGCATTAAAATGGCTATTACAGTTCAAGAGTCCTGAGGGTCAGGTCGCAAGATGGATCGAAAGGCTGCAAATCTACGACTACGAAATACAGCATCGTAAAGGAAAACTCCACTCTAATGCGGATGCACTGTCCCGGAGACCATGCAGAACGGATTGTAAACATTGTGCGCGTCAGGAAGAACGGGAGCTGGTTTCCATCCAAAGAATGAGAGCCGAACCTATCGCCGGCTGGAGCGTAGATGAGATCCGGAACGCTCAGAAGGAAGACCCCGATATCGAGCCGATTCTGGCCTGGAAGGAGAACATGGAGAAACCGGATCATCAGGACATCTCTCACAGAAGCCCGACCTTAAAGGCATATTTTGCGCAGTGGGACTCCCTCCATGTCCAAGAAGGTGTTCTGAGAAGAAAATGGGAATCCTCCGACGGAAAATCGTTTGTAATGCAGCTTGTAGTACCGCGGACGAGGGTCAAGGAGGTGTTACAGGAAATGCATGGCGGGGCGACCGGAGGCCACTTGGGAGTGAATAAGACGCTAGAAAGGGTACGAGAACGTTTTTATTGGTTAAAAGCGAAGGAAGATATCGAAGACTGGTGCAGAAAATGCGACGTGTGTGCAGCTAGCAAGGGTCCGAGAATCAAAACTCGAGGTAAGATGCACCAATACAACGTGGGAGCACCTTTCGAACGAATCGCCATTGACATCGCAGGGCCCTTTCCGGAAACCGACAATGGTAATCGGTATATACTCGTAGTGATGGACTACTTCAGTAAGTGGCCGGAAGCGTTTCCGATCCCTAACCAGGAAGCCAGAACCGTGGCGGAGCAGATCGTCTACAATTGGGTTAGCAGATTCGGTGTGCCCTTGGAATTGCATTCTGACCAAGGGCGGAACTTCGAGTCAAGAATCTTCCAAGAGATGTGTCAACTACTCGGAATCAAAAAGACAAGGACAACCCCGCTTCATCCACAGTCGGACGGTATGGTGGAGCGTTTCAATAGGACTTTGGACGAACATCTCTCGAAGGTCGTAGGTGACTACCAACGGGATTGGGACCGGCAGATTCCCTTGTTTTTGATGGCCTATAGAAGTGCCGTGCATAGCACTACTCGACATACGCCGTTCGAAATCTTATTTGGTGGAATAGCTCGTTTACCCAGTGAGGTGAAATTTGGATCTCCTACCAATGAGCCCAGAAATGAAGAAGAGTACGTGGCGGACCTTAGGGAAAGGCTTAGGGACATACACCAAAGGACCAGAAGCCAGATTAAGATGACGAGCGACCGCATGAAGACCAGGTATGATGCCAAGGCAACAACGTCAGGATTCCAGGAAGGAGATCTGGTGTGGCTGTATAATCCCCATCGCCAAAAGGGGAAATCACCTAAGTTACAGCGGAACTGGGAAGGTCCCTACAGAATAGTAACCCGCATCAACGATGTTGTCTACCGCATCCAGCGAGGACCAAGGGCCAAAATGAAAGTGGTTCATGTGGACCGACTGAGTCGATACAATGGCCGAAATGAGGATGCACTTGTTCGGGACGAACACGTCTAAGAGGGGGGCAGTGTAACATAATAATAACTACGCCCCCTAAAATATGACGCAACAAATTCCGAAGTGACTTCATTCTGGCAGAATTTTGGTTCGTACTGTCCTTTCATTCGAGGTTCGTGTCTGGGACGAAGTCTCCACAGCTCATGTCAACGAAAGAGACGAATAATATCAGGGATAAAAGGGAATTGAAACTGCAAGAATTATTTCTCTTGTTCCAGTGGTCGAAGAATTTGCTAGAAGTTTCTGGCTATCAGAAACTTCTGCTATATAAGGACAGATGGCGATCAAAAAAGACACAGTTGGTTTTAGAACCGTGGCGAAGAGATTGGAAAAGTGATAACGGGCGAAGTTGTAATTTGGTGATAAATTGAAAGTTGAGAGTAAACAAGAAAAAGTAATTAGTTTGAATTTGTGAATTAAGTAATTGAAAGGAGATAAAGTGATTTGAGAGGAAAGAGACATTGTAAGAAAAGAATTTGCGAAGAATAGTATAGTGTGAACTTGAATTGTTCTATAGAGTAGAAAATAAAGAAATAATTTCACAGAATAATTGTTTTATCTACTCGAGCCGTAGCTCGCATATTACAATATATATAGGAATTTTAGTTTTAATCTCAAAGTAAACAGACAGTTGGTTTGTGAATTCGAACCATAGGATATCGTTTGAAAATGTGACCCTTGCTTTTCTAACAAAATCGAACGCTTTTTGTTCGTAGTCTGCTTGCTTAAGGAGCACTGAACGGCTTTTGATCGAATGTGTTTTGTAGGTTAAATCTGGTTTTTATTATAGATGGTCCCATCAAAACACTATACAAATTGGATGGACTATTTTAAAATCGTCCTCGTGTGCAGAATGTTACACTTTGTACTTTTTCGTAATTTTCCTTTTTTACTCGTTTATTTTAACTACATACTTAAATTGTTATTATATCGTGATTTAATATTTTCTTTTTTTTTTTTCTTTTCAGGTATGTTATTTTCTACTTAACTTATGTTGAGCGTTTATATATGCCGTAGGTAAGTTAGCAAATTAAACACACAAGGCTTATTTTAATGATACACTTATTATTATTTCTTCAGAAAACTAGGGATCAATCAATATTTCAAAACTTGAAGTGTATGTTATACCTATATATTACAATAAGGCAACATGACTACCTTGTTTTAATCACAACTTTATTAAAAACGTTTGAAATATAAATGCGGATAAATCAGGTTTTTTTTTCCATTTTTAGACTTATTATACTTTGACAGATTATTAACAGACGCTCATAAGTCTCAATAGAAATTCTTTGATTATCTAATTTCCGTCAGTTTTCTGCAGAATATCAAGGTTAGCGTTCAGCAGACGGAATTTAAAATCGTATGGAGACACATCTTTTATGGGGCGTCCAATAGGTTGCTGAACCAGATTTATTAACTTATGGCAGTTTCCGTTCCCTATTCCTGATCATTAATGGCGGCACCGCGTTCAACTAATTGATTTGTCGGTACCAATCTCCCTCATGTAGTGGAGTAGTCTTAGGAAATGCAGCAATACATCTGTAAATACAGCAATACATCTGTAGTGTCAACTAACCTGTTGAAAGCAATATTATTGAGAAACCTGAACAGTTTGCGCAAGTTAACCAACCAACAATTTATACGGCGAATATTTCTGATCATCTGATATGCACCTAGATTAAATCGGCTATGTTTTGAGGCTGATTTAGTAGACCTATCTGGGAATAATCGAAGTCGTCAAGGGTTTTCACCTTCGTCAAACAAGATTAGGTGCGTTGTCAGTACCGATTTATGAACCCTCATGTGCTCTATTGTCGTGTATGTGTTGTACAATAATAGTAAATGTTAAAGCTATTTGCCTAGGCAAAAGCTATTTATCTAAATCACTCGTAGTTACCTGCATGCGATACATACGTAATTAGTGTCGATGACCACTTGATAGCGGCCTTTGGGGGGCACAACTGTCAGGTGTACATCTTGGCTACCGAGCTAACGTATGTACATATAATTTTTAAAAGTGACCATTGAAGGACGCTGCAACTTGAAATGATGATTAGAACGATGACTATTTCATCGCTAGAGGTTATTCAAATTAACCTGCATCATTCCAGTTATTTTAGGTTTTAACTTTGGAAAAATTAGGGACAAGCTGAGTTTTCGTAGATAAACACTCTAATTGAGTTGTTATAAGTAAAATGTCAAAAGTCCCCAGTGCCGTCATAAGGTTTTAATAATATGTCCTTATTATCCCATGACAAAAAAGGTCATGACGAAAAAATTCTCTGCAGAAAAGGTATTATTATTAATTTGTATGTTCAAGAATTTTCACACGTCAATACTCAAGTATTTTTTCCCAACCTGAACAAATTTTGAAAAGTCGCCTTAAATTCTCTACTGGGAAACGCCGCCAAATTTGATTTAATTGTTTTTTTTTTTTTTTTTTATTGAAAAACATATGGTAATGTTAGTAAAATATTACAATCTAGTCCTTAGACTAATAAGCAATTTTGTTTTGACTTAAATTAATAAATAATACAAAATTAAACGTTTAAAGCTTTGAAGCTAACTTATACTATACATGATAGTTCAAAAGGTTTGATTCTTTTTAGTCTCCTAACTAGGTTTGTGTGGTCCAAGAGCGGAGTGGTCTCAGGGTTCGTGTGGTGCTGAAGCCGATCCTCATGCTTTTTAGCGAATCTGTGTAATTCATTCTGTACGCATTCCACGTCCAGGTCCCTGTGAAGGTCATCGTTCCGAATATAGAGAGGTGCATTTACAATATTTCTTAGCACCTTGTTTTGAAATCGTTGGATTATTTGAATGTTGCTTTTTTTGGTACAACCCCAAAGTTGAATACCATAAGTCCATATGGGTTTTATGACTTGCTTGTAAAGCAAAATTTTATTATATTGTAGCATAATAATAACTACGCGCCATGTCTATGCAGCAAATTCCGCAGTGACTTTCCATTTTGGCAGAATTTTGGTTCAAACTGTCCTTTCATTCGAGGTTCGTGTCTGGGACGAAGTCTCCACAGCTCATGTCAACGAAAGAGACGAATAATATCAGGGATAAAAGGGAATTATAACTGCAATAATTATTTCTCTTGTTCCAGTGGTCGAAGAATTTGCTAGAAGCTTCTGGCTATCAGAAACTTCTGCTATATAAGGACAGATGGCGATCAAAAAAAGGACAGTTGGTTTAGAACCGTGGCGAAGAGATTGGAAAAGTGATAATGGGCGAAGTTGTAATTTGGTGATAAATTGAAAGTTGAGAGTGAACAAGAAAGAGTAATTAGTTTGGATTTGTGAATTAAGAAATTGAAAGGAGATAAAGTGATTTGAGAGGAAAGAGACCTTGTAAGAAAAGAATAAGGCGAAGAATAGTATAGTGTGAACTTGAATTGTTCTATAGAGTAGAAAATAAAGAAATAATTTCTCAGAATAATTGTTTTATCTACTCGAGCCGTAGCCCGCATACTACATTGGTGTCAGAAGCGGGATAAAACTTATTCTGTGAATAACTATTTCCGTGGTGTGAAATTGCACAAGCAAAAAAAAAAAAAAAAAACGATTTCTGTGTTGAGTTAATTAGTTGCGCAAAATGGGTCGCAAATTGGGAAAACTAACTATAACTCAACTAAAGGCAGAACTCAGTAAGCGGAACCTCGACACAACTGGGGGAAAAGATGCCCTACTGATTCGTCTGGAAGAAGCAGTAACGCAGGAAGGTGAAAATCCGCACGACGTAGAGTTTGACGTGGAAGAGGAAGCAGTAAGTACAGCAGCCGACCCGGGTATAACAAGTCTGCTCCTGCAACTTAAGTTAGTCATGGACGAACAAAAGAAAGCAATAGAAGATCAAAGGAATTCTCTAGAACTTAAGCTGGACGAACAAAAGAAAGCGATGGACGAACAAAAGAAAGCGATGGACGAACAAAAGAAAGCAATGGGCGACCAAAGGAATTCTCTAGAACTTAAGCTGGACGAACAAAAGAATTCTCTAGAACTTAAGTTGGATGAACAAAAGAAGGCAATGGATGAACAAAAGAAAGCAATGGACGAACAAAAGAATTCTCTAGATGCTCTGGAAAGTAAACTTGATGAGCAAAACAAGAACTTGGAATCCAAATTCGAAGTGATCGAAGAGAAAATCGAGAAGGTCGAGACGCAACTCGAAAAAGTCGAAACTAGATTCGATGAAAATTTTGAGAAACAGGAAACTCAGTTCGGGAAGATAGAGATTCAGTTTGAAAAAGTGGATACGCAATTCGAGATAGTAGGAAAGCAAGTCGAAAATCTTGCTAAGGAGCTCAGCAACGTGAAGAGACAGAAAGCACGGGAATATTCCACTGACGGTCTGAGAAGAAAGGAGATGCAGCCTCCTATCTTCGATGGTCAAACATCATGGCCAATTTATAAGAGGCAATTCGAAGCGGCCGCAATGACCAATAGCTGGGACGATGAAGAGAAGTCTATTGCACTCACGCTTGCACTGAGGGGTCCAGCTGCGGAGCTCTTGCAGACCATCCCGGAAGATAAACAGCAGAACTACGACTCTCTGGTTCAGGCTATCGAGATGCGGTTTGGGGATGAACACATGCAGCAGGTGTACAGGGTTCAGCTGCGTAGTCGAGTCCAGAAAAGGGGGGAAACGCTCCAACAGTTGCAAGCGGATATAGAGCGACTAGCCCATCTTTCATACCCTAAAGCCGGTGAGGAGCTTATCAACGAAATGGCGGTGGAAGCTTTTATTCAGGCCATAGAGGACAGACAACTGCAAATGGCTGTAAGGATGGCTGAAAAGCGAACACTCCCCGAGGCATTGGCATTCGCTTTGTCAATGAAGGCTGCGGACCAAGCATACCAGGGAATACACCGTGTCAGGGAAATGTCCGTCGTGGAATGCTCATGCCAGAGAACAGCCATCATGGATGAAGACAGAGCTCGCGGAAGTCAAATCCGTTGCTGGAATTGCAACCAAACCGGACACCTACAACGGCAGTGCAGAAGTGCACCTAGACGAGGAAATTGTTCACATTGCGGAAGTAGGAGAAGCAGAGAGGAAGCATCTGGCGGTGATAACATCCATCCTGTCAGTCAGAACTTCCCAAAACCAGCAGTCGGGAAATGCGTAAGGACCAACTTCGCGGGGCAGAAGTTGGTTACTGGAATCGAGGCCCTCAGGACCACCATTCAAGTTTCGCAAACCAAACGGGGTAACAAGAGCCTGACAGTGGAGGCACTAATCAACGAGAAGAAGTGCGTAGCCACCATCGACACAGGTGCCACTGCCTCCATTGTAAGAAGAGATATCGTCAAAAGCTCCTGGCTGCACAACACCAACAGCTACTGCCTGAAGACTGCAACAGGGGAAATGGCGAAGGTATTTGGAGAAGTTCGTCTTACGATTACTCTGGCAGGACTGACGTTCTCCCATGCGTTTCTGGTGGCAGATATATGCGACGAGTGCATCATCGGAGTAGACTTCATGAAAGCAAATGAAGTAATCTTGGACATCGGGATGCAAGTACTGAGGTATCGAAATGTGGAGATTCCGATGGTGTACGGAAATGAGAATGCCGTAACTCTCAGGACAGTCATCAGCAAAGACGAAGTTTTGCCGCCGTCTTCAGAGACAATCATTTGGACGAAACTGGAAGGTGATCTTGGGAGCCACCGATTCTACATAGTAGAACCAGACCCAGAGAAGAATTCTCAAGACTACATCGTGGGAAAGACGTTAGTCGAACCAAAGAACACCATGGTTCCAGTAAGAGTTTTGAACGCAAGACCACACACTGTCAAACTAAGGCGAGGGGAGGTGACTGGAAAATGCACGCCGATTACCGCCGTCGCAACAATATCTGAACGTGATGCTGCAAAACCTCTCACATCACCTTGGACAGCGGAAACGAGAGAAACGATTCTCCAGTCCAGTGAGCTGAATCAGGAGCAGCGAACTATGGCAGAGAATCTTATCAATGAGTACGCTGATGTATTTGCCTCACAGGACGGAGAATACGGCCGAACACACCTGGTACAACATCGAATAGACACTGGTGATACTAGACCAATTCGTCAGCCTGCTAGGCGCCTTCCATTGGCAAAGCAGACAGAAGTTGCAGAGATGGTGTCGGCAATGGAGGAAGAAGGTCTGATTGAAAGTTCCAAAAGTATGTGGGCATCACCGGTTGTACTGGTTAAGAAGAAAGATGGCAGCACGCGGTTCTGCGTGGACTATCGGCAGCTCAATTACGTCACCAAGAAAGACAGCTACCCTCTGCCACGGATTGACGACACGCTAGACACACTATCAGGAGCCCGATGGTTTTCCACTCTCGACTTGAAGAGTGGCTACTGGCAGGTACAGATCCATCCAGAAGACCGGGAGAAAACCGCCTTCACCGCAGGAAATGGGCTATGGCAATTCACGGTAATGCCATTCGGGCTGTGCAATGCTCCGGCGACTTTCGAGCGATTGATGGAATGTGTCCTGCAAGGGTTAACATGGAAAACCTGTTTGGTTTACTTGGATGATGTCATCGTCATAGGAAAAACGTTTGCGCAACACCGAGACAATCTAAGGGATGTGTTTCAAAGGCTTCGAAGTGCCCGCCTGAAGCTCAACCCCAAGAAGTGCGCCCTGTTTAGAGCGGAAGTCAAGTACCTGGGACACATAATTTCAGCGAAAGGAGTGAGAACCGATCCGGAGAAGGTCGAAGCGGTGAAAAACTGGCCAGTCCCCAAAGACAAACACCAACTAAGGAGCTTCTTGGGCCTAGCCACCTACTACAGACGGTTCGTGAAGGATTTTGCCGGGATCGCAAAGAACCTGCACCAGTTGACGGAAAAGGGAAAACAATTCAAATGGTCAATTGAGTGCGAGAAGAGCTTCAAGGCACTTAAACAACGGCTATGCGATGCCCCGATACTGGCTTACCCCACTCCCGGGGAAACGTTCGTTGTGGATGCAGATGCTAGTAATGTCGGGGTAGGAGCCGTACTCTCCCAGGTGCATGACGGCCAAGAGAAGGTGGTTGCGTACTTCAGCAAGGTGCTCTCTAAGCCAGAAAGGAACTACTGCGTGACAAGGAGAGAACTTCTAGCTTTGATCTTGGCTACGAAGCATTTTCACAAATACCTCTACGGGAGGAAGTTCGTTCTTCGCACAGACCATGCAGCCTTAAAATGGCTATTACAGTTCAAGAGTCCTGAGGGTCAGGTCGCAAGATGGATCGAAAGGCTGCAAATCTACGACTACGAAATACAGCATCGTAAAGGAAGGCTCCACTCTAATGCGGATGCACTGTCCCGGAGACCATGCAGAACGGATTGTAAACATTGTGCGCGTCAGGAAGAACGGGAGCTGGTTTCCATCCAAAGAATGAGAGCCGAACCTATCGCCGGCTGGAGCGTAGATGAGATCCGGAACGCTCAGAAGGAAGACCCGGATATCGAGCCGATTCTGGCCTGGAAGGAGAACATGGAGAAACCGGATCATCAGGACATCTCTCACAGAAGCCCGACCTTAAAGGCATATTTTGCGCAGTGGGACTCCCTCCATGTCCAAGAAGGTGTTCTGAGAAGAAAATGGGAATCCTCCGACGGAAAGTCGTTTGTAATGCAGCTTGTCGTACCGCGGACGAGGGTCAAGGAGGTGTTACAGGAAATGCATGGCGGGGCGACCGGAGGCCACTTGGGAGTGAATAAGACGCTAGAAAAGGTACGAGAACGTTTTTATTGGTTAAAAGCGAAGGAAGATATCGAAGACTGGTGCAGAAAATGCGACGTGTGTGCAGCTAGCAAGGGTCCGAGAATCAAAACTCGAGGTAAGATGCACCAATACAACGTGGGAGCACCTTTCGAACGAATCGCCATTGACATCGCAGGGCCCTTTCCGGAAACCGACAATGGTAATCGGTATATACTCGTAGTGATGGACTACTTCAGTAAGTGGCCGGAAGCGTTTCCGATCCCTAACCAGGAAGCCAGAACCGTGGCGGAGCAGATCGTCTACAATTGGGTTAGCAGATTCGGTGTGCCCTTGGAATTGCATTCTGACCAAGGGCGGAACTTCGAGTCAAGAATCTTCCAAGAGATGTGTCAACTACTCGGAATCAAAAAGACAAGGACAACCCCGCTTCATCCACAGTCGGACGGTATGGTGGAGCGTTTCAATAGGACTTTGGACGAACATCTCTCGAAGGTCGTAGGTGACTACCAACGGGATTGGGACCGGCAGATTCCCTTGTTTTTGATGGCCTATAGAAGTGCCGTGCATAGCACTACTCGACATACGCCGTTCGAAATCTTATTCGGTGGAATAGCTCGTTTACCCAGTGAGGTGAAATTTGGATCTCCTACCAATGAGCCCAGAAATGAAGAAGAGTACGTGGCGGACCTTAGGGAAAGGCTTAGGGACATACACCAAAGGACCAGAAGCCAGATTAAGATGACGAGCGACCGCATGAAGACCAGGTATGATGCCAAGGCAACAACGTCAGGATTCCAGGAAGGAGATCTGGTGTGGCTGTATAATCCCCATCGCCAAAAGGGGAAGTCACCTAAATTACAGCGGAACTGGGAAGGTCCCTACAGAATAGTAACCCGCATCAACGATGTTGTCTACCGCATCCAGCGAGGACCGAGGGCCAAAATGAAAGTGGTTCATGTGGACCGACTGAGTCGATACAATGGCCGAAATGAGGATGCACTTGTTCGGGACGAACACGTCTAAGAGGGGGGCAGTGTAGCATAATAATAACTACGCGCCTATGTCTATGCAGCAAATTCCGCAGTGACTTTCCATTTTGGCAGAATTTTGGTTCAAACTGTCCTTTCATTCGAGGTTCGTGTCTGGGACGAAGTCTCCACAGCTCATGTCAACGAAAGAGACGAATAATATCAGGGATAAAAGGGAATTATAACTGCAATAATTATTTCTCTTGTTCCAGTGGTCGAAGAATTTGCTAGAAGCTTCTGGCTATCAGAAACTTCTGCTATATAAGGACAGATGGCGATCAAAAAAAGGACAGTTGGTTTAGAACCGTGGCGAAGAGATTGGAAAAGTGATAATGGGCGAAGTTGTAATTTGGTGATAAATTGAAAGTTGAGCGTGAACAAGAAAGAGTAATTAGTTTGGATTTGTGAATTAAGAAATTGAAAGGAGGTAAAGTGATTTGAGAGGAAAGAGACCTTGTAAGAAAAGAATAAGGCGAAGAATAGTATAGTGTGAACTTGAATTGTTCTATAGAGTAGAAAATAAAGAAATAATTTCTCAGAATAATTGTTTTATCTACTCGAGCCGTAGCCCGCATACTACAATATGTTGATAGACAATATTGTCTTCCTATCATCCAGTACATTTTTCTGTTGCGAATACCAATCTCCTCTCTTTTTTTCTAGACATGGGCTTTCCATCGAAGTTTTGCATCCAAAGTCATACCGAGATACTTTGCACAATTTGCGTATGATATGGCTTGGTTGTTAATATACACTGGTATGTGCTCTACTTTTTTATTTGTGAAAGCAACATGTACTGATTTTGATTCGTTTAATCGTATTCGCCATTTTCTTGTCCAATTTTGAATATGCGAGATCGGCTCTCGTAGTTTACGAGTTGAGTCCACATTACTTTCCGCAACTGCCATTAAAGCCGTGTCATCAGCAAATGTAGCAATCGAGTTGTATTCTAGTGTTGGAATATCGTGGGTATACAGGAGATATAATATTGGCCCAAGAACATTCCCTTGGGGTACACCCGCTTTGGTTTCTTTCAGCTCCGAATATGTGTCTTTCTCTTTTATGGGGAAGTATCTGTCCGTATGATCTTGGAATTTCAGCCTGTTCGTTGGGTAGTATCTTTTTTAGTTTGTAGACTAATCCCTCATGCCAAACTTTATCAAATGCTTGTGCTACATCGAGCAAGACTGTAAAACAAACTTTTTTCTCTTCAAGCGCTTTTTCAACAATGTTTGTTATTCGGTGTACCTGATCAATGGTTGAATGTTTCACTCGAAAGCCAAATTGGTGGTCTGGAATAATATGTTTCCCTTCTATAGTTGGTAGCAGCCTTTTTAATAGCAGTCTTTCAAAAAATTTGGACATTATAGGCAGCAAAGATATTGGCCTATAGAATGAAGCTTCATGAGGTGGTTTGGGTCGAAAAATTTCTTCCAGATACTCTGCAAATCTTTCAGCTTTTTGCTACTTTTAACCCACTTTCCATCCAGTTGTTTGATTGGTCTTTTTAATTTCTTAGTGGGTTTCCAGAGCGAGTACTCCGTGTTTTTATTGTTGCTAAGATTTTGTAAAAGTGAATTAATTTCAGAATCTTTAAGTTTCTTAATTGTTCGTCTAACTTGCTGTACCAGATTATTAAACTTATTTTTATCCTGCGGGGCTCTGCTTTGGTGCCATTTCTTTCTCGCTCTCCGCTTTTCGGCAATTAACTCTCTAATTTCGAGAGGATAGTAGTTACGCTTCAATTGTTTTTTGATGTTAGGACTGTTTTCCCAAGCCGAAATTTGGATAACTCTGATTGCTCGAGCTCTGAATCTAGTTGCTCTTTAGATCGTATTGGTGTACGTGGTTCTATCCTCTCTTGAAGACTCGATTTGAAGCTTACCCAGTCCGTGCGTTTACTAGTAAGAGCTGGATTATTTACATTCAGGATAATGCTTTCACTCATAGTCAGTAGGATAGGTGAGTGATCCGAGCTTAAATCATGACTTTCTTCAATTTGCAAAGAGTTTCTTGAGATATTTTTAACTATGAAGAAGTCTATGAGATCGGGCATTTTTTGCTAATCAGTCGGCCAGTAAGTAGACTTTCCTGTAGATAAGGCTTCACACCCTTTCTCGTTTATTGTGTTAAGGAGTTCTCTTCCCTTGATTGTCGTTAACCTTGAACCCCAATATGTGTTTTTCGCATTGAAGTCTCCACCGATGATGAACTTTTTTCCCAGTTGTTCTAGGAGTTCTGAATATTCTTTTTTTTTTACCGAAAGTTTAGGAGGTCAGTAAATACTAGCAACAAGTATTGGGGAATTTCTTAACTAGCTGTTGATTGTATTTTATTTCTTTGAATTTTTGATTCGTCGTAGTGATTTATACTTTATAAATTTAATTTAATGTCACAATAAATGGTGTCGGTTATTACACATTTTAATGGAATCTGAAGGCTCTGGCGACTAAATTTTTTTGGGGCGTTTATCTCGATCGTTATATGTAAATAAAATGTCAAAAGTCTCCAGTATTGCCATGTTGGTACAAGTTTTATTATAATTAAAAGGTATTACGAGTAGATATATGTCAGTTTTCCACAAATATTTCCTTATTTATTGATTCCATTACGAAAGTGTTGACGGAATTCAAGATGAGGAAATTCTCTGCTTGGTGGAGAAATAGCCAAATACCTGGTAACTGAAGTATGAAATTTGAACAAATTCGAGAAAATAGTAAAGTACAGTTAGCTTTGTCGACTCGAATTGCGACCTCACAGCCACCAAATATGCAGTTCAAAAAAAAAAATCTGTCTTGCCTTTTAGGCTGCAGTCGGCTTTACATCCTCATATACAGACAGACATATAGAGACCCACTTTTTTTAAATTGGATTTTATTACTAATCTTGTAATCTTGCGATCGAACATTGTCACAAAAGCAATACTTACTCTTTCGAACTCGATAGTTCTTAAGAAGGGGTGACTAAGTAGTTCTTGAATTAACCCGGACCAAAGAGACAAATCAACAGACAAGAATGTCAGACATCTATCAACGTTATATAGTACCTATGCGTTCTAGTCGAAATTGCCTGGGGATTTTATAATTATGAACAAAATTACTACTTTGTTTAGGCTATGACTAAATTCTTAATCTACCCTAAAAACTGTTGGAATATTTTCTCAAAGAGTGCTCTCAGGTCATACTACGAGTATCATGCTGCAGTGGATTTCCATCATAAATGTGACAAATGGGGGAGTACATATGTACGAGTACATACCTACAAATTTGTATATGAACTGTCCCAATAGAATGAACAAACGAGCGACGTACGTAGTAAAAGACATACCGATACTTTGGCAGCAATTTTGCATATGCAATATCGCACAATTTGTGAGTTCTCGACTCTCCTCTAGAGAACTGAACAAAGGGAATAATTATTCCTCAGTATGTGCGCGGTGGTGTCTTCTTTCACTGTGCCATTGTGTTTGTATAGATTTGAATAGCAAAAGAGGGCGAGGGCTCATTTCATAAAGGCTATATGAGCCGTATGGCCCATTTGCCTATACATATGCATTTCTATTTCACCAGTATTGAGAAATAAATGGAAGTGAAAAGAATAAAAATGAATATGGAATGAAATGCGAATTGGAAAGGAAAGGTACTGATTAGGTGGGGGCGGATTATATTCTCGTTTTTTAATATTCTCCCCACTTGAGTGCACAATTAAACCTTTAAGTGAAGTGGTTCATTGAATTTACGCAAAAAAAAAAATTGCTTTTTACGAATATTCGCATGGCGCCCCCAAAAATATGTTTGGAAAAGCTTCTGACGAGAGATGTGGAGTAAAAAATTTGCCATTGAGGAGGCATTATGACTATAAGGACTCATTAAATACTCAAAAAGTGATTGCTAAACATTTTTCTTTGGAATGAAAAGTAAATTATGTATTTTATATGGAGTGGAACATATTTAAATTTTTCGAGTTATTCTTTTCGATAATGGGTTTTTGTGAATGAGCTGGGATGTTGTTTGAGTACCACTAATCTACGCATATAATTTTGATGTGACGTTGTAGTGTGAAATGAGGTTGTCAATCGCCTTATTCAAAAAGCCTGTAACTGGTGTTTTTTTTTTTTTTGAATGAATAAATAATAACCTGTGAATGAAATGAATAAATAATAAACTGTGTACTTTGCAGCACACACAACCACATAAACTTGTCGACTGCTGCACCACTGTTGGCTATAGTATCCACTGGTTAAAAATTGATAATGATAGCTTGATGAAGAAATTAAGCTTATTATGCTATTGCTCAGCTTTAGGATGACGTAAAACAAAAGAAAATCATTGATTTTAATTTATTTAAATCGGATAATCCGTTTTTGGGTTAGGTTAGTGGGTTGACGAGACGGAGATACAGCTTCAATATGTCGCACTCAGGCCAGTACATACTTATTAAGCTTAGAAATTTTGGGTTTTCATTTCGGAAAAAAATAGAGTGTGAAAGGAAATATCGCATTAGTTAAGTGTACTAAGCAATATACTAAAAGTCACCTTATTTCTCATGTGCGCGTCATGTTTTTTTACTATGAAAAACCGCCAAACTACTTTTTTTTGTTAAAGTTTACCTAACTATGACCGCGAAGTTTATAAATTGGATTTATTATAACTAAACAATACGAGTATATTTGTGAGCAATTTTATATGTAAAAATAGTATTCGAGTCTTTTGGTGGTAAGTCAATAGAACTTGCTAAATGTAAACTGAAAGAAAAATGGCCCCTGCATCAAACTAGAACACTGAACTATTTGCCCTATGAGTAGAAGTCCGAAGAGAACCAAATTATTCCAACACCTTGTATATTTCGAGATTCAAAAAATTTACATTATTAAGTTCTTTTAAAATACTGATGTGGTGTAAAAGTTTGGCTTTGGTTAGTTGCAATCCAACGTCTAAGAAAAAATGTCCGCTACTGCACCCGTTTACTACCACCTGACCAGATTTCTAATACTCTCTGGAAATAAATTTGCAAGCCTAGGTAAAGCATAGTCTATGGTTAATAAATTATCTACGTATGAGTGTAGGATTTGAGCATAACTCATTACGCCCGACTTCCAACTTTCTGTTTGGCTGAGTCTCAGAACACTTTTAGTTGCGGGGGTATAAATTGATATAGAGGTGGAAGATTTAGGATGCCTTAATGCCCCGCTGTCGGTGTGCTTCTCATTACACTATTTGTGCCGAGGCAAGCAAGCCTTTTGCAGAGTACATCAAAGGCATAGTCTTGGGTGTTTTCCCCAGGTCTTTCTGTAAAAGACTATCGTGAATTTTATTTTAGTGCTCAATTTTAAAAGTGATACTTCTGAGAGATCACGACTATTGGTAAAAGGAAAGAGTAATTTTGAAGGTATATAACCCCTCAAAACTTCGCATTATACAACATTTTAAGTTTCTACACCCAGGTGTTGCAGAGATACGAATAGACTAGAATGGGTTTCGTGAAAATGTTCGATATCGGAATTTTAATTATTCTTGGTTTTACTACATTGGATTGAAAAGTTGGTAGACTAAGAAATATTTTTAATTTTCAACATAGTGCACCTTATTTCAACCGGTTGTTAAGGCACGTTTAAGAGATTATTCCCCAAGACCTCGGAAATGTTTATCCTCCTAAATGTGTTTTTTTCGGGATAGAGAACAGATGAAAGTCCGATGGAGCCAAATCAGGAGAATAGGCAGGTGGGGCAACAATTCGAACCCACAGTTGTACATTTTAGTCCTGGTGAAACACTTTTTTTATATTGTAATATGCGAGCTACGGCTCGAGTAGATAAAACAATTATTCTGTGAAATTATTTCTTTATTTCCTACTCTATAGAACAATTCAAGTTCACACTATACTATTCTTCGCAAATTCTTTTCTTACAAGGTCTCTTTCCTCTCAAATCACTTTATCTCCTTTCAATTACTTAATTCACAAATTCAAACTAATTACTTTTTCTTGTTTACTCTCAACTTTCAATTTATCACCAAATTACAACTTCGCCCATTATCACTTTTCCAATCTCTTCGCCACGGTTCTAAAACCAACTGTCTTTTTTTTGATCGCCATCTGTCCTTATATAGCAGAAGTTTCTGATAGCCAGAAACTTCTAGCAAATTCTTCGACCACTGGAACAAGAGAAATAATTCTTGCAGTTATAATTCCCTAATATTATCCCTAATATTATCCCTAATATTATTTGTCTCTTTCGTTGACATGAGCTGTGGAGACTTCGTCCCAGACACGAACCTCGAATGAAGGACAGTTTGAACCAAAAATTCTGCCAGAATGGAAAGTCACTTCGGAATTTGCTGCATAGACATAGGCGCGTAGTTATTATTATGCTACACTGCCCCCCTCTTAGACGTGTTCGTCCCGAACAAGTGCATCCTCATTTCGGCCATTGTATCGACTCAGTCGGTCCACATGAACCACTTTCATTTTGGCCCTTGGTCCTCGCTGGATGCGGTAGACAACATCGTTGATGCGGGTTACTATTCTGTAGGGACCTTCCCAGTTCCGCTGTAACTTAGGTGATTTCCCCTTTTGGCGATGGGGATTATACAGCCACACCAGATCTCCTTCCTGGAATCCTGACGTTGTTGCCTTGGCATCATACCTGGTCTTCATGCGGTCGCTCGTCATCTTAATCTGGCTTCTGGTCCTTTGGTGTATGTCCCTAAGCCTTTCCCTAAGGTCCGCCACGTACTCTTCTTCATTTCTGGGCTCATTGGTAGGAGATCCAAATTTCACCTCACTGGGTAAACGAGCTATTCCACCAAATAAGATTTCGAACGGCGTATGTCGAGTAGTGCTATGCACGGCACTTCTATAGGCCATCAAAAACAAGGGAATCTGCCGGTCCCAATCCCGTTGGTAGTCACCTACGACCTTCGAGAGATGTTCGTCCAAAGTCCTATTGAAACGCTCCACCATACCGTCCGACTGTGGATGAAGCGGGGTTGTCCTTGTCTTTTTGATTCCGAGTAGTTGACACATCTCTTGGAAGATTCTTGACTCGAAGTTCCGCCCTTGGTCAGAATGCAATTCCAAGGGCACACCGAATCTGCTAACCCAATTGTAGACGATCTGCTCCGCCACGGTTCTGGCTTCCTGGTTAGGGATCGGAAACGCTTCCGGCCACTTACTGAAGTAGTCCATCACTACGAGTATATACCGATTACCATTGTCGGTTTCCGGAAAGGGCCCTGCGATGTCAATGGCGATTCGTTCGAAAGGTGCTCCCACGTTGTATTGGTGCATCTTACCTCGAGTTTTGATTCTCGGACCCTTGCTAGCTGCACACACGTCGCATTTTCTGCACCAGTCTTCGATATCTTCCTTCGCTTTTAACCAATAAAAACGTTCTCGTACCTTTTCTAGCGTCTTATTCACTCCCAAGTGGCCTCCGGTCGCCCCGCCATGCATTTCCTGTAACACCTCCTTGACCCTCGTCCGCGGTACGACAAGCTGCATTACAAACGATTTTCCGTCGGAGGATTCCCATTTTCTTCTCAGAACACCTTCTTGGACATGGAGGGAGTCCCACTGCGCAAAATATGCCTTTATGGTCGGGCTTCTGTGAGAGATGTCCTGATGATCCGGTTTCTCCATGTTCTCCTTCCAGGCCAGAATCGGCTCGATATCGGGGTCTTCCTTCTGAGCGTTCCGGATCTCATCTACGCTCCAGCCGGCGATAGGTTCGGCTCTCATTCTTTGGATGGAAACCAGCTCCCGTTCTTCCTGACGCGCACAATGTTTACAATCCGTTCTGCATGGTCTCCGGGACAGTGCATCCGCATTAGAGTGGAGTTTTCCTTTACGATGCTGTATTTCGTAGTCGTAGATTTGCAGCCTTTCGATCCATCTTGCGACCTGACCCTCAGGACTCTTGAACTGTAATAGCCATTTTAATGCTGCATGGTCTGTGCGAAGAACGAACTTCCTCCCGTAGAGGTATTTGTGAAAATGCTTCGTAGCCAAGATCAAAGCTAGAAGTTCCCGCCTTGTCACGCAGTAGTTCCTTTCTGGCTTAGAGAGCACCTTGCTGAAGTACGCAACCACCTTCTCTTGGCCGTCATGCACCTGGGAGAGTACGGCTCCTACCCCGACATTACTAGCATCTGCATCCACAACGAACGTTTCCCCGGGAGTGGGGTAAGCCAGTATCGGGGCATCGCATAGCCGTTGTTTAAGTGCCTTGAAGCTCTTCTCGCACTCAATTGACCATTTGAATTGTTTTCCCTTTTCCGTCAACTGGTGCAGGTTCTTTGCGATCCCGGCAAAATCCTTCACGAACCGTCTGTAGTAGGTGGCTAGGCCCAGGAAGCTCCTTAGTTGGTGTTTGTCTTTGGGGACTGGCCAGTTTTTCACCGCTTCGACCTTCTCCGGATCGGTTCTCACTCCTTTCGCTGAAATTATGTGTCCCAGGTACTTGACTTCCGCTCTAAACAGGGCGCACTTCTTGGGGTTGAGCTTCAGGTGGGCACTTCGAAGCCTTTGAAACACATCCCTTAGATTGTCTCGGTGTTGCGCAAACGTTTTTCCTACGACGATGACATCATCCAAGTATACCAAACAGGTTTTCCATGTTAACCCTTGCAGGACACATTCCATCAATCGCTCGAAAGTCGCCGGAGCGTTGCACAGCCCGAATGGCATTACCGTGAATTGCCATAGCCCATTTCCTGCGGTGAAGGCGGTTTTCTCCCGGTCTTCTGGATGGATCTGTACCTGCCAGTAGCCACTCTTCAAGTCGAGAGTGGAAAACCATCGGGCTCCTGATAGTGTGTCTAGCGTGTCGTCAATCCGTGGCAGAGGGTAGCTGTCTTTCTTGGTGACGTAATTGAGCTGCCGATAGTCCACGCAGAACCGCGTGCTGCCATCTTTCTTCTTAACCAGTACAACCGGTGATGCCCACGGACTTTTGGAACTTTCAATCAGACCTTCTTTCTCCATTGCCGACACCATCTCTGCAACTTCTGTCTGCTTTGCCAATGGAAGGCGCCTAGCAGGCTGACGAATTGGTCTAGTATCACCAGTGTCTATTCGATGTTGTACCAGGTGTGTTCGGCCGTATTCTCCGTCCTGTGAGGCAAATACATCAGCGTACTCATTGATAAGATTCTCTGCCATAGTTCGCTGCTCCTGATTCAGCTCACTGGACTGGAGAATCGTCTCTCTCGCTTCCGCTGTCCAAGGTGATGGGAGAAGTTTTGGAGCATCACGTTCAGATATTGTTGCGACGGCGGTAATCGGCGTGCATTTTCCAGTCACCTCCCCTCGCCTTAGTTTGACAGTGTGTGGTCTTGCGTTCAAAACCCTCACTGGAACCATGGTGTTCTTTGGTTCGACTAACGTCTTTCCCACGATGTAGTCTTGAGAATTCTTCTCTGGGTCTGGTTCTACTATGTAGAATCGGTGGCTCCCAAGATCACCTTCCAGCTTCGTCCAAATGATTGTCTCTGAAGACGGCGGCAAAACTTCGTCTTTGCTGATGACTGTCCTGAGAGTTACGGCATTCTCATTTCCGTACACCATCGGAATCTCCACATTTCGATACCTCAGTACTTGCATCCCGATGTCCAAGATTACTTCATTTGCTTTCATGAAGTCTACTCCGATGATGCACTCGTCGCATATATCTGCCACCAGAAATGCATGGGAGAACGTCAGTCCTGCCAGAGTAATCGTAAGACGAACTTCTCCAAATACCTTCGCCATTTCCCCTGTTGCAGTCTTCAGGCAGTAGCTGTTGGTGTTGTGCAGCCAGGAGCTTTTGACGATATCTCTTCTTACAATGGAGGCAGTGGCACCTGTGTCGATGGTGGCTACGCACTTCTTCTCGTTGATTAGTGCCTCCACTGTCAGGCTCTTGTTACCCCGTTTGGTTTGCGAAACTTGAATGGTGGTCCTGGGGGCCTCGATTCCAGTAACCAACTTCTGCCCCGCGAAGTTGGTCCTTACGCATTTCCCGACTGCTGGTTTTGCGAAGTCTGACTGACAGGATGGATGTTATCACCGCCAGATGCTTCCTCTCTGCTTCTCCTACTTCCGCAATGTGAACAATTTCCTCGTCTAGGTGCACTTCTGCACTGCCGTTGTAGGTGTCCCGTTTGGTTGCAATTCCAGCAACGGATTTGACTTCCGCGAGCTCTGTCTTCATCCATGACGGCTGTTCTCTGGCATGAGCATTCCACGACGGACATTTCCCTGACACGGTGTATTCCCTGGTATGCTTGGTCCGCAGCCTTCATTGACAAAGCGAATGCCAATGCCTCGGGGAGTGTTCGCTTTTCAGCCATCCTTACAGCCATTTGCAGTTGTCTGTCCTCTATGGCCTGAATAAAAGCTTCCACCGCCATTTCGTTGATAAGCTCCTCACCGGCTTTAGGGTATGAAAGATGGGCTAGTCGCTCTATATCCGCTTGCAACTGTTGGAGCGTTTCCCCCCTTTTCTGGACTCGACTACGCAGCTGAACCCTGTACACCTGCTGCATGTGTTCATCCCCAAACCGCATCTCGATAGCCTGAACCAGAGAGTCGTAGTTCTGCTGTTTATCTTCCGGGATGGTCTGCAAGAGCTCCGCAGCTGGACCCCTCAGTGCAAGTGTGAGTGCAATGGACTTCTCTTCATCGTCCCAGCTATTGGTCATTGCGGCCGCTTCGAATTGCCTTTTATAAATTGGCCATGATGTTTGACCATCGAAGATAGGAGGCTGCATCTCCTTTCTTCTCAGACCGTCAGTGGAATATTCCCGTGCTTTCTGTCTCTTCACGTTGCTGAGCTCCTTAGCAAGATTTTCGACTTGCTTTCCTACTATCTCGAATTGCGTATCCACTTTTTCAAACTGAGTCTCTATCTTCCCGAACTGAGTTTCATGTTTCTCAAAATTTTCATCGAATCTAATTTCGACTTTTTCGAGTTGCGTCTCGACCTTCTCGATTTTTTCTTCGATCACTTCGAATTTGGATTCCAAGTTCTTGTTTTGCTCATCAAGTTTACTTTCCAGAGCATCTAGAGAATTCTTTTGTTCGTCCATTGCTTTCTTTTGTTCGTCCATTGCTTTCTTTTGTTCGTCCAGCTTAAGTTCTAGAGAATTCTTTTGTTCATCCAGCTTAAGTTCTAGAGAATTCTTTTGGTCATCGAGCTTATGACTTTGATCTTCTATTGCTTTCTTTTGTTCGTCCATGACTAACTTAAGTTGCAGGAGCAGACTTGTTATACCCGGGTCGGCTACTGTACTTGCTGGTTCCTCTTCCACGTCAAACTCTATGTCATGCGGATTTTCACCTTCCTGCGTTACTGCTTCTTCCAGACGAATCAGTAGGGCATCTTTTCCCCCAGTTGTGTCGAGGTTCCGCTTACTGAGTTCTGCCTTTAGTTGAGTTATAGTTAGTTTTCCCAATTTGCGACCCATTTTGCGCAACTAATTAACTCAACACAGAAATCGTTTTTTTTTTTTTTTTTTTTTTGTGCAATTTCACACCACGGAAATAGTTATTCACAGAATAAGTTTTATCCCGCTTCTGACACCAATGTAATATGCGAGCTACGGCTCGAGTAGATAAAACAATTATTCTGTGAAATTATTTCTTTATTTCCTACTCTATAGAACAATTCAAGTTCACACTATACTATTCTTCGCAAATTCTTTTCTTACAAGGTCTCTTTCCTCTCAAATCACTTTATCTCCTTTCAATTACTTAATTCACAAATTCAAACTAATTACTTTTTCTTGTTTACTCTCAACTTTCAATTTATCACCAAATTACAACTTCGCCCATTATCACTTTTCCAATCTCTTCGCCACGGTTCTAAAACCAACTGTCTTTTTTTTGATCGCCATCTGTCCTTATATAGCAGAAGTTTCTGATAGCCAGAAACTTCTAGCAAATTCTTCGACCACTGGAACAAGAGAAATAATTCTTGCAGTTATAATTCCCTAATATTATCCCTAATATTATCCCTAATATTATTTGTCTCTTTCGTTGACATGAGCTGTGGAGACTTCGTCCCAGACACGAACCTCGAATGAAGGACAGTTTGAACCAAAAATTCTGCCAGAATGGAAAGTCACTTCGGAATTTGCTGCATAGACATAGGCGCGTAGTTATTATTATGCTACAATATCAAACCGGAATATTTGATCTTGATGCCCACAATCTGGGCTATCCCCTTGACCTTTAGTCTTTGGTCACTTAAAATCAAATCTTCTTCAAATTCTTTCTCAGCTGCGCCTAAATTCATTAACCCACTTTTTTTTTATTACTGTTGTGTTTTTTTTTAGTGGTGTTTCCAAAAATCTTTCTTAAAGAGGTACTTAACCACAGCACGGTGCTTGATTTTGCTCATTTCACAGTTTTCTAAAAACTCCTATAATAGAAAAACCCGAAAAACTGGGTCTGTCTGTCTGAGTGTGTATGTATGGCTAACTACAGCCTATAAGGCTGAACGAATCTACTTCAAACTTCATAGCTGGGGTTAGTGGGTCCACATTTCGGTGGGAAATCGGAATTTTCAATATAACTCTAAAATTAATGTTACTATTAGGTGCGCAACTAAGTTATCGCTGCTTTTTGATGAAAATGCAACTTTATTGTGAAAAAATGGTTACAAATGAATCATTCAAAGTATTGCCCATCGCTAGCTACAACCTTTTCCCATCTTTCTGGCAGAGCTCGAATACCGTTATGGTAAAAGTGTTCATCTTTTGAGGCTATCCACGAATCAAGCCATTTTTTGATATCTTCATATGAGCGGAACTGCTGATCAGCCAGACCATGTGCCATCGAACGGAACAAGTAATAATCGGATGGCGCAATATCTGTGGAATATGGCGGGTGGAGTAGGACTTTCCATTTGAGCGTTTCCAGGTTTTAACGGGTTTGGCAACGTGATCCCGAGCGTTGTCATGCTGTAGAATCACTTTTTCGTGCCTCTGCTCGTATTGTGGCCGTTTTTCGCGCAGTGCTCGGCTCAATCGCATCAATTGAAGTCGCTACCGTTCCCCAGTGATGGTTTCGTTGGGTTTCAACAGTTCATAATAAATGACACCGACCTGGTCGCACCAAATATACAGCATAATCTTCGCAGCGTGAATATTCGGCCGAGCCAACGAAGTAGAAGCATGTCCGGGCAGCCCCCATGACTTTCTTTTCTTTGGGTTGCTGTAATGAATCCATTTTTCATCAGCCGTCACGTTGCAATGAAGAAAACCCTTCCTTTTTTGCCGCTGGAGCAGTTGTTCACAGGCGAAAAAACGACGCTCAACGTCCCTTGGCTTCAAATAATAAGGAACCCAAGTTCCCTGTTTTTGAATCATTCCAAACGCATGCAAACGCTTGGAAATGGCTTGACGGGTAACTCCTAATGCTGAAGCTAGCTGTTCTTACGTTTGGCACTGGTCCTCATCGAGCAATGCCTCCAATTCAGCGTCTTCGAAGGATTTTGGCCTTCCTTCACGCTGACGGTTGTCAACATCGAAATCACCGTCTTTGAAACGACGGAACCAATCACGGCTAGTTGTTTCACTTATAGTAGCATCTCGGTAAACTTTTTGGAGCTCTCGATGCGCTTCAGCCGCCGTTTTCTTCGAATGAAAGAAGAAAATCAACACTTCCCGCAAATGACAATTATTTGGCACACAATCAGACATTTTCACACAACCAAAAGTATATGACGCCAAAACAAAATCACTAATATGTCAAAACAGTTTGTTTACCATATGTCTAAGCTCGGTTCATGACGTTTTGGATATGTCAAAATCGACCAGCACTTACTGCTGGAGCCATCTATTGACAAGCAGCGAGTACTTACGTAGTTGCGCGCCTAATAAATGGCTAAAAAGATTTTGTTTAAATTATATGTTTGAGTTACGTTCAACATAAGTTATAAGATGGTTTGCTAGTTTTTTGCCAAATAATTCCAATAACGGTAGTTTACTTATTAAATTTGTTTATGCCCTCTCCTTAAGGGTCATTTTGACACAAAGTTTGTAACGTTGGAAAATACTCTTAATAACGATATCATCGGTGTATGACCCTTAAACTTCAAAATAGGACTTGAAATTGCATATAAAAGCTTTTTAGAATCCGAAGCAGTACATTTTTGAAATTCGTCCATTTTTTTTTCAATATTTTTAACAAAAACTGAAAAATTTTTACTTCATGAAATATACAGACACTGACTTCCTCCACTACTCGTATTCACCCATATATTGTATATTATGGGCATTTTTATAAAAAAAAAACATGTTTTGCTTTCTGAAAGCTATTTGTGGCGATGGGAGTCTTATTGCAAATATCTCATCAGAATCTGTGATTTTCGGTTGCAAATAGTGACAGTCACACATTCTTCATCCAAGAAAAAATCTTAACAACAGTTTTTCTGATAAAATCTCTTAAAAATTGTGAAAATGTCCTCTGAGTAAAAAGGTGTCATTGTATTTGAATTAGAGTTAACAGCGCCACGCCCACTTTATAAGAGATGGCTTAAAAGATGAGGCATATGAGTACCATGCGATCCGTTCAGGATGCATTGTAAATTTTCAGAATGTTTTTTTTTTTGTTAGTTGGTTATTTCCACCATGGCTTCGATACAAGAACAAGGCTTACCAAGTTTGACATTTTAAAAAAAAAAAAAAATTGCATTTTAATTAAAAATTCGCTTAAATCTAAAATTTGAGTGATTTGCAAATGAATAGCATATAAGTGCAAGCAGGTGCGACCCAGTCGCATACTTTATTTTCCTTTTATAAGTCTATTAAATTTGATTGTCCCTGCAAACACGATCTCATAGTCCTATCTCCAAAATCATCCTTTCCTTTCTTGCGCTGTTATATAACACAAATTCTAAATTTTAGAATATCCTCAATATACTACGTACAAGTCTCAAGTTTATCTCTATTGCAATCAGCTAGACGATGAAGGGTGACTAATTAACTTTCGCTAAAACTAAAACTGTGACTAATTATCCTTTCAAATTAAATTAGTTACTTTCGCGAAAATATCTATATATATATATGTACACATTCATCTTCCGGAAATCTGATAGAAACGTGATCAAAAAACCTTTAGCTAATTACAATGGTCTCCTACTCGTAGAATTAAAAATTCCGTTCTATTCTCTTTTCTTCTGCAAATTATATTACACACATACATCCATGTATAGACGAAAGGACAAAGGCCTCGCTTGGCAAACGAACAAAAAAAAAGACATATTGAAATTTTCCCATCGAAAGGTTCTCAGATACATTGACCCGGTAGGACAAATATTGTCATTTGAAGGTGGTGTTGCTGGTTCGTCGGACACATCCCTGTCCAGACAGAAACTGCATGTACAGTAAATTCTTCAACATGTGTGTGAACTCGGGGAAACTTCGTCATAATGCATTACTACCTGGCAAATACGAATACCTGTTAAGTGTTCATCTCTGTCAAAAGTCACGTTCCCTGGTGTGCACGGGAAATAAATATTAAAAAGGAAAAGGCACCTGAAAGAACATCGTATTGTGTATTTACACGACGACTCTTTCGAAATTCATATGAGAATGTACTTCCTACTGGTGGAACATTTGTGTGTGAATGTTGAATGTTACACTTAACACCTTTTTCCTAACACACGCTCTCATACTTCTTGAGTTGATTGCTTTCTTCTTTTCACTTACTTTTGTAGTCATCCTCGTTTTGGTAGGTTCTACATTGCATAAGAATACTCAAATTTTACATCTTGTGAATTTTAAAATCCTTTGTCGCTTTTAAAGAGCAGTAAATTCAGCCAAACGTCAAATCTACCCGAGTGCCTTTAAAAATGACAAATAAAAGCCAAAATGACATCATTCTCTATTATTATGTGCATATGTATATTTTATTTTACCTAATTGGCGAGCGTGTATTTAATGCCGGTCGCAAAGGTCGTTACAGTATGCTGAAAATTATAATTAAACGTTTCGATAAATATGTTCGTGTACACACACACATGATTTGTTTCCACGAATTTCTTTTTTGAATTTCCTTTGCTGCTACTTGTGTAGTTATTTTGTGTTAAGTGGAGGAGATTGGTAAACTAATTTTTCAAGTGCTCTTGAAGAAGAATGTCAAAAACGGATGAAGTGGGGTGAAGTAGAATGGTAATCGGTCATGAAAGTTAACGAGAATTTGCACATTCCTTCTGAAATACTGAATTTCCGTTGCAAAAAAAGAACGAATATTCACTGTTATTTAGATAAAAGATAAATGGTTCAACTCAATCGGCCCGTAACTGTTCGATAAGGGCGTGTCGGGTTTAACTCCAAAACTGTTTATTTTAAACGATTGAAAAAAAAGGTACACACATAATACTTGTCAAGAACTACGATGCATTACCTCGCAGACCTGCCCGGATTCGCCTGTGCCAAAAAGCCATCAGGGAATCTCCAGTGGGCTTTCTGTTATAGATTGCAACCTGCTTTAGAAATGTACAGATCACAATACTGTCCCAAAAGAAGAGAAATACAAACAAACAAACAAATTGTTCCGTTAAACGAACATTCAGACACTCATCCACTGGTGCGCTATTGATGGCAATGATTCGCGATTGCTTGTGATTTTTTTTTTTGCAAAAACTTATATTTGGGCTCACTACTCCGGATATAGGAACCACAGATTAATGATTTATATCTCAAACTCTTCAAGTAGGTGCATCCATTTTGAAGTTAGGTCCATGTAGCGCGGTAACCTTTCAACCCTTTAACATCATAAATGAAACAAATTGTATGACTCACAACACCAGAGGTACAATCTTTCAAAAATCTGTGTAACTACTCTCATACGCCAATGACATTGACATAATCGATAGAACTCAGCGGGCTGTTAGTGGGGCAATTATGATTTATTTAGACCTGGTCAAAAGATTCAAATTCATCGACTAAGATGGCTGGAACATACATATATAGCGTATGAATACCAGCGTTCCAGCCCGGAGAATCTTTGAATCCACTCCAGAGGGACACCGCGACAGAGGAAACCTTGCCTAAGGTGGCGTGCGCAGTTGGAAGGGGACTAGATTGAATGCGCAAACTTTTTCATTTGAATTTGCATCCGGTGACTGTGATGGCCAATCGAGCACATGAACATGATTCTATTGTAATTTCAATTACTTAGTAAATGTATTGTCGATTACTGTAATTTTGCTTTATAAACCAACCCATACATCCTCTAGAAACTGAAATGTACCATAATTTCTTGTAATCTATTCCGATTACAATTACAGTAATTGTAATCTTTTATGATTACCTATTAATTTGCATAGCTAATTGTACCTATAATTTCGGTAAGACAATGACAGATTACAAAAAAAAAATCGTAATTTATGAAATTTAATAGATTACATTTTGTATTCATGTAATCGGTAATCGATTACAATTTGCCCAGCTTTGGTTTATATACTATAAACATGACCTCAATGACATTTGGATCGTAATAAATTGTTCTGCTATAATTCAACAAGATAAATACTATAAGAATGCGTAATATATAACATACCGAGAGGTTGTATCAGCGGAACTGATATGGCTGACTAATTTGTAACCGAAGTTCATGTATTCTGAGTGAGATATTCACATTCACAGAAATACTTAACTATCGCCTTATATAAATATCTTTGAGAAATCAAAATATGGTTTTTTGAAGAACACGCCCAGATGCTGATTACTTTTATTATTTCTCTAAACATAGAGAAATAATAAAAGTAATCAAAAGCAAACTATGTATTCTCTACAAAATAACTTAAAATCGATTTTACGGACTCAACGCTTGAAAAGTTAAATATGAAGCAAAGTTCAGTAATTCGACGACGGGAGGAAGAAGAAAAAAGGTTCCTCCCTTTTTATAGTGTATATTAATTTTGATACTTAGCTAATAATTACGCTAAACCTTTAAAAGTATAAATGCACATATCTATATGTACAAAGTTATGTCGATATAGCCATGTCTCTTCGTCCGTCCATCTGTTCGTATGTCACTACTTTTTGGGCCTTAAATTTTGAGCTAGGAACATGAAATTTCATATATAGGCGGTATAAGTGTAAACATTTTTGAAATTCGCCCACAGACACGCTTAATTTAACAAAAATGTCCTTTTTTTCCAATATTTTTGCTAAAAACTGAAAAATATTGTTTAGGTAAAATGTGTGGACATTGACCATCTCTACATTCTGTCCATATATTCTACATGACCACGCCCACTTGAATCGTTTTCTTAAAAAAGTCTATACTGTTTTCTCAAAACTATTTATAGTTAAGACTTATTCTGAAATTGGCAGCCACGCCCACATTCTGTTAAGAAAAGCCCTAACCGTTTTCTGATGAAATGTCTTGAAAATCGCGGATATATCCTCTGAATAGAAAGATATCGTTGGATGTGTTTTTAAAATTTCGCGACGCCACGCCCACTTTTTAGAGGTGGGTAAGAAGATATGATAGAGTATCATACGATCCGTTCCAGACGGATTGTAACTTTCCTGTTTGTTTTTCTCCTTTATTAGGAGTAAAAGGTCTACGCCAACGAAGTGGTACTTTTCCTAGTGTGCTCTTTAATTACAGTTACTACCCTATAAGTCATGTAACTTTCTGCGAACATATTTGGAAAGGATAGCTATGCTGTGCTAAAGAATCATTGGTTTACAACGATTTCGTTCAATTATCTTGTTTTTTGCAGCACAAATCTGTAGACTAGTATTCAATCTGGTTGAATAATATTATTAATTAAGCTTTTGGATCCCCGGTCCATGAGGATATCCATTAACTTTACCGGTTCTTTAACATAGGTTAGGCTAGGTTTGATGGGTTGACGTAGAGGTTGAAAGACCTACTACGCCACACTTAGATCAATGTAGATCCATTGTGATGCCCATTGCTAACAACACGCGGTGACATTCTTTAACATAACAAAATGCATAATTGATAGCAAATGTCAACTATAGTGGACATTCTTGAAAGTATTACATAGAATAATCTAAATTATAAAATTTACTTTCATTTTTGTATTACTCTAGGTCGATTATTCAGTTTTTCAGTTGACGGAAAACATTCAAAGTGATAGTACTATGTTCCTTCCTGGACATCGAAGGGGTATTTAATAACACTTCACATGAAGCCATCAAACTAGCCCTGAATAAAAAGGAGTTATTGTCAATCAGAAGAGGCTCAGGCTGCGCTAAGCACCATCAAGTATTATCTTCCTTAATTTGGAGCCCGGTTGTGGATGAACTCCCTGACAAACTAACCAACATCGGCATCGACTGTCAAGCTTATGCTGACGACATAGTATTGATCGCCAGGGGAAAGTTTTAAGAAACCAAAAAACATCCAAATGAGTTTTAAAGTAACTCAAAACTGGTGCTGCGCAGCAGGACTTAACTTTTATATCTGGCCAAACAACAATAGCACCATTCCCAAGAACTTCAACGACTGAAACGAATCGCACTCTCAGGCACGGCATGATACTGACACAAGTCAAAGAAGTTGGGTAGGTAGGTGTGGTTGTCACAGCAAGCTATGCTGAAACATAATTAGCGCAGAGGCGCCGTTTTAATACCACAACTCAGGTGACCTAATTTGTTGTAAAAACTGACGTTGGACTTGTGGGAAAGGAGAGAAAAGATTATTTAAATCCACCCCGTGGCATTGAGGAAACTGATGACGTCCCCGATGCTTGTCTCCGCACTAATATTATCAAAGAGGTGTCTGCCAAGTATACGGTGTCTGACCCTACTAAGGGCCGGACACTTACAAAGGAAGTGAAGGATTGTTTCAGGTTCGTTGGTTATATTGCAGTTACGACAAAGTGCATTAAAAGTAATGCCCAGTCTGGCTGCGTGGACCCCTATGGGTCAATGGCCAGTGCTAATTGCCAGAACTCTAGCAATATCTGCCCGGTTTCTATTTAATAGCTCTTGTGTTCTGCGCCAGTTATACTTGGGCCACATCTGCCTAGATATGACTCAGTTCTGCAACCCTCGCCATCTATTACCAGCATCTGCAACGAAATGAGCAAAGATTCTACCCTTAAGGGCCCCTAAAGGAATGTTGACCTCCTCCGTACGGGAGCAATCAAAGGCAGATCCCTGCCTCGCCAATTCATCAGCCCTTTCGTTTTCGTCAATGTTACTATGACCAGGCACCCAGATGAGGCTGATCCTAGACCGTTGACCGAGTGCGGCAAACTCCACCTTACATTGTTCAACAAGTTTGGAGGAGGAAGTCGCAGATGTGATGGCTTTGATAGCGGCCTGGCTATCAATAAAAATGGCTATGGTATTAAGTTGTATCGATGTATGTTTGAGGAGACGGCACGCCTCTCGTACAGCAAGAACTTCCGCCTGGAATACGCTGGATGAATTGGGTAGACGGAATGACCTGGAGATATTGAGGGATTCAGAAAAGATTCCCGACCCTACTCCGCAGTCCATTTTTGACCCGTCAATGAAAATGGTTGATTTGAACTCATTTGTCACCGCGCCATATTTCCATTCCGCCTTGGAAGGGAATCTCACCATGACAACATTGCGAAAGTTCACCCTGCGAATTATGTAGTCGGTCGGATTTGCCGTCAACTCCCAAGGTAGCAGATTAAGGATGCTGTTGTGGCCGTAAAGACTATCGCACCAGCTACCTGTTAAGGATTACGTTCAAGGCTTCAGTTGGGCATGTTCTCATCGCCCCTGTAGCACCTGGAGCCGCAGTCCTTTGTACTTTGTTGATGAGTTTAGTAATGTATGCTTTCTTAACCGCCGGCCACCAAACTAGCGATCCATAGGGAAGTATAGGGCACACCACCGCAGTATAAATCCAAATGACCATCTTCGAACGGAGTCCCCATTTCTTACCCAATATTTTGCTACAAGCATAAAAAGCCACACAGGCTTTCTTTACCCGCTGTTCAATGTTAAGCTTCCAGCTTAATTTAGGGTCAAGTACCACACCTAGGTACTTAGCACTAGATGATAACGAGAGTAATAGGTTATTAAGCCGTGGAGGCGTGAAAGCCGGTATTTTGGTTTTTGTGGTAAAGAGCATCAGTTCAGTTTTGCTCGGATTGACGCTAAGTCCACATCCAGTGGCCCATGTGCTAATTTTATCCAAGGCACCTTCCATAATCTTACTGATCATTGAAGGAAACATCCTCGATACCAACAGTATCACATTATCCGCATACGCGACAACCTTGACACCGTCTCGGTCAAGCCTACACAGAATTTTGTTGATTACCATAAGCCAAAGAAGAGGAGAGACAACCCCACCCTGAGGTGTTCCCCTTACAACGGATATGGTGGAAACACTATTACCGAGAGTCGATTGAATGATTCTGGTTTTTAGCATAGTCACTATTCAAAGAAGTTTAGTATCTACAATTATACCTATATAGTAAACTCATGTTGAAAAAAAAAAAAAAAAAAATTAGGTCTCCAAAAAGGCTACCCGTAGTACTCTTATGATATGCAGGAGCCTAGCGGGTAAGTCTTTGGGAAGCAGTCCGAACAACCTAAAATGGATGTACATATATATAATATATTGTCCTTGTGAAACCAATGAACACGTGTGTATGGAGCAATATCATAGACAAAGCTAACCAGTCTGATCATAAGGAGGAATACACTCAACAAAGTGCAAAGACTAGCATTCCTCTGCACTACCGGAGCCATGCGGACATGCCCAACCGCAGCCATGGAGGTGCTTCCGGAACTAGCTCCTCTTCATCTCGCTGTGGAGGAATTTGCAAATAAAACAATCCTAATGATAACAGAAGAAGATGTGCATTGGATCGATAGAAATCAATGTACTTCTAAAAAACTCCCCCTTCTGGCACCCTCTGGATGTCAGTAGCAGGAAATGCAACTTTGAAAATAATTTCCTGACAAAGATCAGCACAATCTACTGGGCAACAATATAATAAAATTATATACAGACGGTTCGATAACTTAGGAAGGAACTGGGGCAGGGGAGTTTGAACAAAAAAAAGATGCACTCCGAACCCATTGGTAATTGTACCAGCATCTTTCAGGATGAAAAATATGCCGTAATACAGAAATCGCAATAATGTCAGATAGTCAAGCAGTCATCAAGACATTTAACGCCAACGTTACTCGGTCTAAACTTATTTGAGAATGCCTGCACAAACTTAACAAACTGGGCGGAGCTAACAAAGTAACCCTCTGCTGGATATTTGGCCATTCGGAATAGAGGGTAACCAAGCAGCTGACTCGAAGCAGATCCCTTCATAGCACCAGAACCATTCTGCGGAATAAGGGAATCACACTCTAAAATAAGAATTCAGAAGATTGTAGAATGAAAACAGGACCAGAACCTGGCAAAACCTCGCATGATCTGAGGTAAGGTAAAAAAAACTCTAAATGAACTGCAACCGAAAAATATTTAAAGCATTTACAGTCTAAATAAAAATAACCCACGTATCGTAACAGGCCAATGCAAACTTAAGAAACACATAAGGAAACTGGTATAGCAGACGAAGACACAAAAGAATGAAACACATATTTGGGCAAGTACTAAATATCAGATAAGGAAACGCCGACCACATACTCGCTTCTCATTCTCAGATTCCCAAAAGAAACTTAATTAGAGAAGGTGCTCTAGGGTGGACTATTCTTGCCAAAGCTAAGTCGGGGTACAATACTCTCAAATATTCTGAAACGAATTGTGATGCGAGGGAAGCTCTAATGTGGAAAAAAACACCCTCAAGGATATTAGTGGGGCACAGATACTTTTCTCGCTATATAACTATAATAATAAAAAATGTCAAAAAGAATATATTCAAATATGTACATATAAAGGGTCTTTCATTAAGCGCTTCCTATCTTTAAATTTAAATAAAACAAAGTGTGTGCAAGATATTATTCGTTTGAAAGGCCTATCGATGCCATTATGTATGGAATATAACATCGTTCAAATATCAGCCGCGGCTTCTCTGGGTGGCGCGCATCCGAAATGTCCAATTTTCCATGACTCTGGCGCATAAATCGGGCTAAATTTGACCGGTGGCATGGGTTATGTTGGCTTTGAGGGCCGCTGTGGTTTGTGTCTTATTTGCATAGACCTGCGACTTCAGAAAACCCCACAAGAAAAGTCTAACGGGGTTAAATCGCACGATCTCGGTGGCCAGTTCACATCACCTTCACGTGAGATGTCCATGCCCTCGAATCGCTCGTGCAGAATTTCCAATGTGGCGTGAGCTGTGTCGGTTGCCGTCCTGTTGAAACCACATGTCGTTGGTGTCCATATGATCCAATTCAGGCCAAAAGAAGTTGGTAATCATCGACCTATAGCGCTCGCCGTTGACGGTGATGGCCTGGTCAACGTCGTTCCAATGACGCCACCAGCCCAAAATCCACACCAAACAGTGACTTTTTCGGGATGCATTGGACGTTCTTGGATCTGATGTGAATTGGTATCGTCCCAAATTCGACAATTTTGTTTGTTGACGTACTCATTCATCCAGAAATGGGCCTCATCGCTGAAGATGATTTTTCGATGAAAATTAGGGTCAGTTTCCAACTGCTTCAGAGCCCATTCAGCGAACACACGTCGTTGGGTGCAGGCCCAAGTCACGACGCAAAATTCGACAAGTTGTGGTCTGCGAATGGCCGAGTTCTTGTGAGCGACGCGAAATCGACTGCCTCGGATATTTTCGGCAGATCTTGCGTTTCGTCGACGTATGGGTCGTTTACTGAACCAGTGGACTCAAATTTATCCACCACACTGCGAATAGTCCTCTCGGAAGGACGATTATGGCGACCGTAAAATGGGCGAAGAGTGCGGAATGTTGCCCGAACAGAACACCCATTTTGATAAAATAATTTTATTATTTCCATGGTGATTTGGCAAAACAGACTGAATAAATGACAGCCAATTTGACAGATGTAGCTTCAACAATATGGCCCCTATCAACTGTTAAAGTTCGGAAGTCCCTATTGGAAGACCCTGTATAATAGGTATGTATATATCGTTAATTTGACATGAAATCGCAATCAACCAAAAAGCTATAAATTACACGAGCTGCGAAGCAATATCAAACTTGTGTTGTTTAATAATGTCTTCCAAACACACCTCGTAATTCAGTTTCTAGGGCATATGAAAGTACCAAAACAATTTATGACAACGTCACACTTTTAGTGTCCATAAATACACTTTCCTACTGCGTTAAAAGTTCTTTACACAAATCATATAAGGTCCCACTCCCACCTTCTCAATTAGAACAACATCCATGCGTGTAACGAACTCATTTCCTTCTTTTTTCACGCCCTTTTTTCCTTGTTTTATCAAATTTGCCAACTTTTGCTTGTACTTGTGAAAAACCACTGATAAGGCATTCGTCGTATGTGCGTTCCTTTTCCGTTTCCTTATCTCTCTGGGAACCAAGTGCGAAGTAAAACTTTATCGAAGCCACAAGTAAAAAAAAAAAAAAGCAAATAATAAATACAACGAAAAGTACAACAACAAATTGAATTATGATTTGTTTAGACTGCGGAGATAATTATCAACAATAACAAGAGAAAAAATTACCACTATCGTATTCCTGAAGAACCACTTACTCGAGTTACAAATTTCCTCTGTCCAACTAATTTACTAAGGATGTGTGTGCAATGGGTGGGCGGACAGTTGCATGCATGAGGGTAAGTCTTTAATGACGATGATGATATACTGGATGTATCGATATGTACATATGTATATCGAGTAGTGTGTGTATTCTTATCAGTAATCAGAAAAACTAGGGAACGTGGAGGAGTGCTCTGTGGACTGCAACGCATCATTCAGCCTGAAACATCTGCTGTATTGATATTGGTGTCAACCTTTTTTTACCATCTTTGAGTAGATACTTATGTGATTTTTTTTTTTCACTTGAACTATGAGTTATTTCTTTTGTAGATAAAATGAACTGTTTATCGCTTGTACATTTATTTTGTATCTGTTTGAATGGAGCTATTCAAGTTATTGATGTTCCTTGTGAAAACAGTTTGTGTTCCAAGAATGTGGACTCCTGTTTCAGTCACTACCATATTTTGATGACGCTTTCTTCAACTTGTGAGCTGGACTTAGCTGGAAGTTATAAATTATGGCGTTGTTCGAAGACTCTGCAATCAAGCGTTGATTCCTATTCAATCCGTTACCCAGTAAATCTTAGACCGTTCGCGCACCGAGCTACATAAAAGAGAGAAAAATCTGGTTAGTTGTGTACCACCGCTAGTTGATTTTAATGGCAGTCTGCAGACGGGCCATCAATTTGCTGATCGGTTTGCGAGACGTTCATGTAAATTACTGAAACCAGTAAAAAAAACAACTGACCTTAACAAATAGAAACCAAAGTTGCACATGGCCAAATGCAATTCAGTGTCTAGTCCATGACTTCAATCACCTACCGGTTTGATCATTTCTATGTAGCTTCGTGTGCGAATGGCCTTACTTGTGATGGTTGATGGGTTGTTCGTAAAACTGAGCATTTCTGTTGTAAGGTTGTAAGACTATTGAATTCTACCACTTCGCACCGATAAAGTACTTTCTTTCGAAGGACGTCACTGATTACAACCAAATTACCAAAAGTAGTGGTGATAGCATACAACCTTGGCAGCTTGCCTTGGTATTAGCTATCAGTTTGTCCGAAATGCTCCTCCTGCGTAAGGAACGCCACACGAAATCTATGTTTACGCTATCAAACGCCTTCTCGATGTGATTATGGTTTGTGATTTATGATTTGCTCAACGTAGGGAGACATAGAACAGAAACCGTTTGGTCATCGTCAAGAAAGTGCACCAAGATGAACACTTTTTTGATAAAAATTGAACGTATCGTTGACTGAAATCGCTGTCAATCAAGCGTATCTAATCGTAGCGTTGAGTGATTTCTGATGATGATGGCAGCAATTAGTCGGAGTAGATACACCCACTGTACCTATGCATCAATTGAACATTAATTTGTTCTATCACGACCACGAATTGTTTATCTATATTCATTTCCCAAGTGCGCAAAATAGTCCTTAAACCAATTAAAAAAGATTTCCATATCGTTTCGACCGAAAAATTGTCTTCCTTTCGCGCCACAACTATATTTCACATAACATAAAACAATGAAAGCAGACAGTGAGAGGAAAAGAAACTAAAAACTATACACTGCAGAACTGATGCTGATGGTAGTAGTACTTACTGATTAAACATCAAAATTAATACCCCTGATCAAACAAAATAACATTCAAGCTTTACAAATTTTTAGTAGGGCGTGATTTCGTGATTAGTGCTCAATATATAAAACAACGTAAAGGGATATTAACTATTTGAAAATATTGTCTGTAGTTCTTGAGGAATATGCACAACGTGTCATTATTAAGGATGTTGGCGATTGCGAGAAGCACTGACATACCTCTCCAGTTCTCATACTCTATTAGGTTGCCTTTCTTTGAAAGCTTGGCAATCAGTCCATTCCTGCAGAGAAGGGAAGGTTTCGATCTCTCTGCAGAAAGTCTGTCGATGTCATTGTCGAAGCTCTAAAGAGCTCTGCGCGATTTTGGTTGCAATCTTGTCTGAGGAGAGGCCAACCTTTAATGCTGAAAGAGCACCCCGAGGTGCTTGTAGATGAATAGCTGGAGATTAAAAGATTCTGGAAATATTTCCCCTGGGAGCAAATTTTAAAATTAACTTGTCCTGCAGTAGAAGTGCTTGCCTAGTAGAACGCTTAAATGTCGCATTTCTATGGATCATTTTATTGAGGTCTTCCGTACATCTGCCATGGTAGTAGCATAGGCCAGCTGCCAGTCTTCGATGAACTAACAGGGAGATTGGATGTTAGTGCAGGACATATGTGCTGTCGCACAGATGAACAGAATGTTTTGGGGCTGAATACCAAACATAACAACAATACTGAAGACTTGGTCTAATTTGTACTTTATACAGGAGAAGGAGCTGTTGCGCTGTAAAGTATCTCTTTACTCTAAACAGGTAGTTTCAGTTAATGGATGCCGATTTTGCAATGTTTGATATGTGGTCGTGCGATGTTACTCCAGAGTTGACTGTGACACCAAGAAGATGCATGGTTTCCTTGGTGGATTTACACGGTTAGATTAAAACAGTGTTACGCTTTGGAGATTGGAATTGATCTGTCTCTATCAAGTTGTCCATCTTCTCATTAATTCTTTCTCTTACTCTAGTTTGAAGAATCTGGTTTTTTGAGAACTTTTCTTGAGGGTCCTCACATTTCAGAAACCAATCTCTGTTCGGGTTTGATATCCGAAAATTCTTCGACATGTGATAATTTTTTATCCTAGGCATGATTGCTGTTTCGAAGGCATAATTGTCGCATAATTGTCTTTCGGAGAAGTGGGATGTCATCCTCCTTTGACAAATATGCTGCTAGTCAATGCACGTACTTACAATTTCAGAATACCATCGCGAGGAGGTAAAGTGAGCACTGGGTTACGAACATAGTTGTTGAGCTACCTACTGGTTCTAACCAAGTTTACAACTCAAATTGAATTCGACCACTCGCCACACAGATTTTCAAATGCCTTGGCAAATATCATCGTATGTTTCATTCTTGTAACACATACAGTAGACTAATTAACTTACTGCATCTGGCTGCGGGTATCATCTGTTTCAATCAATTTCAACGAGAATGGATAGAAACTAATGAAATTACGAGTAAAAAGTGGATGGGATTCATTAGTTTGCCCTATGATGATGGAATGACATGGGCAAATTGGAATTTTCGGAACTCTTCTGACTGTGTTAATTCAGCCCCATTCATTGACGTTATACAGTTTACACTATTTCTATCACCCAAACCACTAAATAAAAGAAAAACTGCTATTGGAGTAATTATTCCGATAGATTTCTCTCTGTGAACCACAAGAGCGTTATTTGCATAATGCACATGAAAGTGGAACTTTCTAACCTCAAATCAACAAATCATTATTGATTTTCAATATTAATTTCTAGCTTACATGAAAAAACAACACAATGGTGTACCACAGGGTTAATTACTTGATACCGTATTATTGTTTTTATATTGTAATTATTTTCTCCATCAGTATATACAAAAAAAAAAAAAAAAAACATTATCCCACTGGCATGTCATCGATGTCGAACAGAAAGCAATATTGGATTGGCCTAAAAAAGAAAAAAACCGTTCAAATGAACCCATGGTGCCCTGGTGTAGTATTCTTCTTCACATTCAGTTCCAAGGCAATGTCATCGGACTTTTGATGCCATGAAATCCATAAAATAGACGCCAGTCAGCTACACATTATAGCACAATTATAGGGGCACTGGCATGGCACATTGTGTAGGCCTAAACCACGTATAGTTGCACTCTGCCGGTGCAACAGAGATTTGTGCGCGTCCTTCCCTGTGGCAAGGGGCGCACACACATGGAAAATTGATAACACTGGAATTGGCACTCACGCATTGACGTGTTTATTGGCTTCATTATGTGCTTTAGGTGTTTTTCTCTTGGTTCCTCGGAAAATTGCATTATTCCGACGACGACGAAGACATTGGCTAGAGTCACTGTCGCTTCAATGTCGGCGCAGCTACTCTAATTAAATCAATCAATCAAATTGATAACTCAATTATTTTTGTCTTGTACCCATGAGGCTAGGCATCCCAGGTCTGTTTTTCTTTCTTTTTACTGTTGGCCTTTGCATTTTTTTTTACTGGTGTTCTCTCTGTTATGTGCTCATCCTTTTGTACTGGTGGTAGTGGTAAATTAAAGCACTTATCCAAGAATTACGGTCGTACTTGCGTGACACATGAAAACTATGTCGAGCGAAATCCTTGTCGATTCATTTTAATTAAACTGAAAGTAAATGTCATGTTGATTGTTTCTTTGCAATATTTGTGTGTGTACACTACAAGGCGGAGTTGCTGGGAAATTGGACAATGCCATTTGTAAGGAGTAAATCGTGGTTATTTATATGTCATGATCCTAATTATGGACTTTGTGTTGACGGTGATTAATGAAGCCTTGAGTGAAGTGTGCGCATTCCACTCAATTACAGGGATGAAGATTTTTATTTTTTATTTTCTGTTAATGATGAGGAGGAGTTAACCATTTGTTTGTGAAAGGCGTCTATAAATAAAGCCCTCTGCCAGATGATGTTGTTTCAGAAGAGGTTGTGCGGATGATTTCTTTGTTTGAATAGGCATAATTTGACAATATACCTATTTGCTTTGTTTTCCAGGTATAAAAGAGGCTTTATGTGAAATCTGACAACTAAAGGCTTTTGAGGTATGATGGGCGCAATTTTGTTTCCTCTAGTTCCTAATTCGGTCCAAGACATTGGATTGTTGAGAGTGAATTGCTGAATTCTGGCAAGTGTCTGAAACAGTAACATAACCTGTATATGCCTGAAGATTGCATCCGGAGTTCTCGTATAACTAGAAGTCTGTCGTAATCCACGTTGCAGAATATGACGTTTAGTATGTTCCTGCTATAGCTGACACAGATAGCTCTGCTCTTAAAAATATAATAGTTAACTTGTTACTTCTTAAATTGTAAGGAATTTAAAGTGATTGCGTATTTAGATCCTGAGACCTGGTGCTTATAGGTGTGGGCTATGTATAATCCATAATAAAACTGAAAGCATGAAAACGACAAGCTAAAATTCTCAAACACGTTAAAAGATATGTTATACTTCTCTACTCTTATAGCTTTTATAGGTACTTTGGCTTTACATTTCTACATAATCA
Organism: Pocota personata; assembly: GCA_963082735.1. Taxonomy (NCBI): domain Eukaryota; kingdom Metazoa; phylum Arthropoda; class Insecta; order Diptera; family Syrphidae; genus Pocota; species Pocota personata. The sequence goes on along the minus strand of OY720431.1, from coordinate 117,871,046 downwards.
GATCTAATACTGATGATGAAAACTATCAGATAAAAATTATTGAAATATAATTTATAAAAGATTTTATTAAAGATGGGCTCAAGTACGAGTTTCATTGATGAATGATCGCAAAGAGTGATTAAGGAAAAGAACAGTTAAGACTAGTAGTGATTTAGTCACTCATAAGATCACAGTTAACATTTAATTGCTTTGTTCTTTTTAATGCTCAGCAGCGCTTGCTTCTCGTTCGTTTGTATATATTGAATAAAGAAATAAATAATAGACAGTGTCGTGGAACATAATTCTTGTACTCGTATGTACATATGTATATACTGTAACATAATTTATTTATTTATTTATTTATTTATTTATTTGTTTCATCAATTAGAGCTATAAACTCAATTAGACAACTTAAAAACTATTATAATTAAGAACTTAAAAATATTACTGTGATTTAAAATATTAATTATTATGATAGAGAACAGACATTATTTGATTCTTAAAAGAATTTCTAGAATAGTTACCAAAAACATCAATGCGATCAATAACTAAATTTAATTCGCTGGTGCAACGCTCAATCGGTTCATTACTGCCATAATTTGTTCTGTGAAACCGACCTCGAAGATGAAATTTCATACGCAAATTCCTTTCAGGAAAAAAAAAGTTTATCCGCTCAAGTAAACAGGGGCAATTAATGTGGTAATTAATTACATCTCTTATAAACATAATACTGAAATACTTGCGCCTATTTTCAAGAGTGAGTATATTAAAAAGAAGGCATCTAGTTAAGTAGGGTGGAGTTTCTATATTCCACCTAAGCTTTTTAAAAACAAACCTAGTGAAACATTTTTGCACCCTTTCTATCCTGTAGCACTGGTTTTGGAAGTAAGGGTTCCAGATTATACTACAATAATCTAATACCGATCGTACTAATGCAAAGTATAGAGCCTTCAGTGCGTAAGGATCAGAGAATTCCTTTGTATTACGCCTAATAAACCCAAGCATTCTAAAAGCATTACTCACAATGTAGTCGATATGAGGCTTAAAAGTGAGTTGTGAGTCCAACACGACTCCAAGGTCTTTTTTTCGATGTACTTTTTCAAGCTGGACACTATTAATTTGATAATTGAAGGATATAGGACCAATGCATCTTGCACAAGTAAGTGTTTGACATTTAGATACGTTTAAATCTAGAAGGTTGTGCTGACACCAACTAGCTAGACTGTCAAGATCATCTTGAAGAAGCAAGCAATCTTCAGCAGTTTGAATGCAGTGAAAGATTTTTAAGTCATCAGCGAATAAAAGACAGGTGGAATTACGAATACGAGACGGAATATCATTAACAAAGAGAACGAAAAGCAATGGTCCAATGTGACTTCCTTGCGGAACACCTGATGTTGCAAAGATAGGCTCCGAAAGACAACCACCAATCTTAACGTGTTGAATTCGGTCTCTTAAGTATGACGATATCCAATCTAACAGAGGTGAGCCAAACCCAGTACATTTTAATTTTTGAATCAGCACACTATGATTTACTCTGTCAAAAGCCTTAGCAAAGTCGGTGAAAATTATGTCAGTCTGAAAACCGCGTTCAAAGTTTGTTACAATTTTATCGCACAGGATTGCTAGGTTAGTGGCTGTGGATCTACCTTGAACAAAGCCGTGTTGAGAATCAGATATGATTTCCTTGACAAAGAAATTTAACTTATTACACACAATCATTTCCAAAATCTTGGGAATGACTGATAGCTTACATATGGGCCTATAGTTAGTCACTTCACGCTTGGATCCGGCCTTAAAAATAGGTGATATGTAAGACACTTTCCACTCGTTAAGAAAATTGCCAGTCCTAAGGGATACATTAAAAATTGTACATAGTGGTAATGCAAGTGATGTTGCACATCCTTTCAAAAAAATGGAAGAGATCCCATCTGGACCGACACCCTTTTTCACATCCAAACCTGTTAAGGCACTAAAAACATCCGCTGGGGTTAACTGCAGATTTCCTACAGAACCCTGATTTAAAGAACTGAAATCTTGACGAGTAACTCGAGAGGATGATATTGCATACAGTTTGGGAGGCCAATGCATTTTCGCTTATTGTTAATAAAGGTCCAAAAATGTTTACTATTTTCTTTGACTTTAGCCTCAGCTGACAATACATAACTACTGTAGAGAAATTTGTTAAGATAATCAAACTCTTTCAGAGACTGCAAGTATTTCAGTTGAAGAAATGAGTTTTTTTTGTCACGTTTATATAATTTATATGCCTTAATCTTTCGATTTTTTAAATTGGATAATCTTTTATTAAACCAAGGAGGATTAGAAATTGACTTTATTCGCTTTTTTGGAACAAACTGTTCTAGTGCATAATTTACACGGTGACTAAAAACTTTGTATGCATGCTCGAGGTTAGTTTCTGTAAGCAAGTTGTTCCATGGTATAGCAGTAAAAAACCGATTAATTTCATTAAAATTAGCGTGTTTGAAATCAAATGTTTGAGTACTTGGTTTTTTTACATTTTTAATATAATCAAAAAATGTTACTTCTAGAAAAACACTTTTATGATGAATTGTGTTTTCAATAACTGGAATCTTAACAAGGTCTAAAGAAGTATCAAATTCCCTATCAACAAATACTAAATCTAGTTGGCGATTTAGGCTATTACAAAAATTATTTATTTGAACAAGATTAAATTGACTAAAAAGATCTATGACCGCAATTTCTATGTTTGACCTGACATTAAAAGGAACTAGATATTTATCATCTAAGTCAAGTTTCCATTCAATATCTCCTACATTAAAATCACCCAAACAAATAATATGATCGCTACTGTTTAAATTACTTAAAAAAGATCCCAAATTGGATAAATATAAATTATACATCTCTAGAGAGCTACCCGAGCGAATGTAACACACAATTATATATAAATCCGCATGACTGGTAGAAGACAATTTGATAATTAAAAGATCTACATCAAAAGTAGGAAGATTAATCTTAAACGGAATTTCATTAGCGGATATATGGGTTCCAACAGCTACAAGAACTCCACCACCTCTAGAAAGCCCAGTTTTTATATGACAGCGATCCTTACGGAAAACTTCATACTGCTTTTCGTTAAACATTTCTAAATTCTTATGATCATCGTTAACCCAAGTTTCAGTGAGAAACTATAATATCATAATCGCGCGCAGAAAAATAAGAATACAATTTATCCAATCTGGTTCTTATACCCCCAGTATTTTGATAATATATACTCAAGTTACTAAGTTTTGAGTCAGAAACAGCTCCGACAACAACAGAATCAACAGCATGATAATCACAATTTGAAACAGCAGCAGGTGTAGCATCAGGAGAAACGAAGAAGGGAGCGAGAGTGGTTGCGGTAGGACTATCCACAATATGGACTATGGTCCCGGTGCGATCCGAACGCTCTCTTCGTTTTTTGGCCAGAATTGAAAACTTCGCACACGAATTCCCTTCATCCAAACATTTGAGTTCAGAAAGGTACCGATTAATTCCTCAGGTACACCGAGTTTGAAATTAATATGAGTTAAAGAACCCAAATCAGCATCAGTTTTGACTAATTTGTGACAAGCGAGCATTGATATGTCAACCTTAAATGCCAATGACACATAATCAAGAATATGTTCACAGCTTGTAGTAGGTTTGAAAGAAGACAGGTGGAGCCATTTGAACTTGTTGATTACATCCAATTTTATGCCATCAGTAGAGCTAGTGTTTGTTCCAATTATTGAATTTCCCATTTTTTTTCGTTTTGGAGCAGTAGTTATTCTTGATTCAGAATTTGCAGCAGCAGCATCAGCGGAGTCACTCGAATTGATAATAGAGTGCATATTATTAACAGCGTATAGATGCTCATCAGCAGCAACCGTTAACACATTATTTTGATTATGCAGAGCAGTGGTGGCAGCAAGAACAACAGCAGCGACAGCATCGTCCGAATGATCACCATTTGGTTTCGGTAGTGGCTGAGAGGCAGTGAGAGTAATGTTAGGTGTCGGTCCAGCATGTTTGTTGCGGGGAGAATGTGAGTCATTTAGAGACAGCTGTTTCGCAGCAGTTTTTTTCGGTGCACTCGAAGCAATAGCCAGCGACGGCGAACCACGAGTGGGTGCATTGACCCTGGATACCGATTGCGAACGTGTAACAATGTTTAATTTCTTAGAAGAAATGGATGAGGGACGCGCTAGGAGTTTCTTTAAAGCGAGTATCTCACTATGCAATAAATCGAGTTTGGAATTTATAGAATCCGTATCGAGCAAAGGTTGATTACACTTAGTACATACAGCAAGATCCATTTAGAATAATGTTTATAATAACGATTTAAAGTAAATAGCAAATTAGTAAAATTAGAAAATAGAGAGAAATTAGAAAATAGAGAGAACAACGAAAGCACATCAAGTAGCGACGATTGTTGATTGCAAACTGAAATAATAATAGCTACGCTCCCTAAAAGTATAATGCAACAAATTCCGAAGTGTCTTTTCATTCTGGCAGAATTTTGGTCCGAAGTGTCCTTTCATTCGAGGTTCGTGTCTGCGGTTAGAAAGAGACGGATAATATCACGGACAAGAGAGAACAAGAGAGGATTATAACTGCACGAAATGATTGTCATCTTGGAATTATTACATCAGAATTTTTTCCAGTGGTCGAAGAATTTGCTAGAAGTTTCTGGCTGACAGAAACTTCTGCTATATAAGGACAGATGGCGATCCAGACCACGCAGTAGTTTTTAAACTGTGGCGAAGAGATTAGAAAAGTGATAATGGGCGAAGTTGTAATTTTGTGATAAATTGAAAGTTGAGAGTTAACAAGAAGAAGTAATTAGTTTGGATTTGTGAATTAAGTAATTGAAAGGAGATAAAGTGATTTGAGAGGAAAGAGACATTGTAACAAAAGAATTGCGAAGAATAGTATAGTGTGAACCTGAATTGTTCTATAGACTAGAAAATAAAGAAATAATTTCACAGAATATTGTTTTATCTACTCGAGCCGTAGCTCGCATATTACAATACTATACATACATAGCACTATGTTCATTGCATTAAAAATAATATCTCCCGTAGTCGGAATAAAGTACAATGCGACAGAGTAATGAAATTTTGGGAAGCAAATTAAAGACGATATCAAGCATATTGATTTGACAACAATCTTCTTTAAAGTTAGGTGCTTAGATCGCAGAGTTTTGAATATGTCGAAGCACCTAATATAGGATGCTGACTAAGTCAACCTGACTTCAGGTATTGACGTCATTGTTGATTCCATGTGAAAAATTCTTTGCTGCTACCAACAAGCCGTTTCCCCGAAAGAAAAAGTGCTACTTCCGGAATAATGTTTGGAAGTTTTACAAAAAGGTTAAAAGAACATGTCACAGCAACAAAGCCTGAACAGAAACCTGAATGAAGATAGAAATCTTGTAGTAGAGTCACAGTTGGTGCTGAGAATATGGAGAAACTACTTCTGCAGACTGTTTAACGGAGAAGAAAACTAACATCCACTGTCAGGAAAAATTAACCATGATGAGGAAAGCAATATCCAAACTTAAGTCCAACAACGCTGCTTTCCCTGACGGAAATGACCTGCTGAATGGGTTTAGCGTTGAACCATTGCAAAACTAAGACACTCAACATCGACGTATTAGACAGCACGTCACAGTGTGTTTGCGTTGACGGACTCTGGAGGAGAAGATACAACGATGAACTATATATATGCGCTGTATAGCAACATTGCGTCTCAGATGGCTAGGACGTGTACGAGTAGAGCGAATTAACATCAACGCTCCGGCCCACAGTTAAAGGGGACCTCAACCAACTTGGAGTGCGCATCTGGAGGCAGTTAGCTAAGGACAGGACTTAACGGAGAGGCTTGTTGGTTGAGCCCCAGATTCACTCCGAACTGTAGCGCTATCTAATGAAGTAAGTAAATACCAACAAGCTTCCAAAGGTACTAAAACTCAGTCGGCAGTGAAGGCATTAGGTACCCGCTGTTCCTAGAGTATTTTGTTGACGTTTTACAATTATGATAATTTTGACAACGGACGTGAAATTGTAGGAACCACTACAAAAAAAAAAAAAAAAAATTAATAACAAGATGCCTCCTAACTAGTCTAATCTAAAAATTCAATTTGTCTGGATTCTAGTTGGAAATTGCCAGGTAGTTGAGAAAACGTGACAATTGTCAAAATTAATACCAAACAAAGCATTAAGTGAAGATTGACAAGTACATAAATCGTACAATTTTTTTTTTCAATGCTCGGCCATTATTTTGTTTTTAAAAACAAAATAATCCAATAATTGGGTTATTCAAAACCAATTTCATGCCTTGAATATCTACTACCTACGTGTATTTTTTCTTTATTTCTTTATATCCCATAACTGTTATTCGAATCGATTTCCTTGAAAGACGAGTGTCCACATTTTATGATCCCCTTTAATCACTCATACACACAGTGTCTACATATCAATTGAAAATTCTCATTTTATGCATATTGCAGCGATTTCGTGTCCAAAGTAAAAAAGAACTACTCGCATGGGAATGTTTAAATCGTATTTCTGTTGAATTTGCAATAACTGACAGCGGACAGACAGACATGAATATCGAGTAAAATGGGTCAATAAACTTGAGACATTCGGGTGTCTTTTATTGCCACATAAAATGAACGTGAGGCGCAAACATTGCGGATTGCCTTACGATGAGGTTTTTCTGTTTTATTTCTGTGTAATTCAATGAAAGGAATGAAAACTGATGGACTTAAATGCGAATCCTTTCGCTCAGGTAGAGATAAGTAAATAAAATAAATGGCACGACTGGGTCGCACGTACTTGCTCCCCATATGTACTGTTCATTCGTATATTGCTCAGATTTTAAATTGATGCAAAGTTGAAAAGAGGCGACAGAATTTTAGTTTTCGAAAAATGCGTTAAAAAGGCTAAACAACGTTTTTGATCATACATATGTCAAAAGTGAATTAGATTTTAATTTTTGAATAAAGTCGTTCTAGCCATATCCGAGAAATAACATCAATTTTCAAATCTGCCAATAAGCAAAGTGCCGTTATTCGTATTTTTAGCGGAAAACTGGGTATGCAGTCATTGCAAACGTCCATCGAAAAAGTTGCAATTTTTAAAAATTGACCATAAGTAAGGTACCGTTAATTTTGAGGCCAGAATGAAAATTCCGATATCGCCTCTGGGCATTATCCCACAGTCTCCAGATATGAAGTTCGAAGTAAATCCATCTATCGGATAGACAGACTGACAGAATTCTGAAACCTACTATTCCGAAAATTTTCACGAAAACAATACTTGCCCTATAGGCAAACAATACTTGCCCTATAGGCAAGTAAAAAATGGAAATGTATGGGCAATTGATTTACACGGATCATCTGACGAGGATCATCATGTCAAATGTACAGAATAGGTATTCCTTTTTATTGTGTCATTTATGTACTTAACTTGGTCTGAAGAGTGTCATTAAATCATTGATTGATGTTTATACGAGTACATTGGGAAGAATATTTTCTAACTACACATTAAAAACGCACTAAAACATTTGCAAGATTTTTTATGCATTTCGTTCGATGTGAAATGGAAACAATTAATTTGATTGACACGCATTTAATTGCATAGATAATAAAACTTGGAAAACATCGTATTTATGTGTTTATTCGAACGATATTGCCTCCACAGTCGTCTTATAATTGAACTAAAAATCACTAAAAAATATCACTGGTAATAAACCTTGCCAATAGAATGGCTGTAGTGAATGACATGGTGAACATGGTGTGTTCGACTTCGCTATAATTGACATTTATGACTTATAAACCCGATTTTGTGAACGTGAACATAACAAATTATTTTGAGAAGAACAAGTCCGCGGAAGATAACCATGACAGTGGTTATAGACATTTTTTAAAAACATTAAGTTGATTTTAAGACTCAGTAGTTGGACTTCATTTTCTTCTTCTATGGTACAATAAAATTCAGATCCAAGAGCCAAACTTTTTCAGTTAAAAAAATACTCATTAAATGCTTAGTAGCTTACTGCAATCCGGGGTGTGATCTACTATTTGCTCTATCTAGTCAGCTACAGAGCCGTCTTAGATTCTTAAGTTGCATATTGATTGTATCATAGATAAAATGCAAGAATGTACTGCAACCTTTGTAGATCTATTGCACTCTCCTGATTTGGAGCTCAAGTCCAATTGCCTTGATGAACCTGGGAATTTGGAGTGGATCTAATGATGGTAAGTCTCCTTCTGAGAATTGACAGGCTCCCAGGAAATCTCTTTGTTGATCAGTGCTTCACATTCCTCAAGGAGGTACGCTGGTTTTTCCGCAAAATCCCTGTAAAATCTACAATCTCAATAACTTACTCCCTGTAAAATCTACAATCGTTCGCGTTTATGTTTAAGTAAACCTTACTGTTTTACCGGTCATTGTTCCCGAGCGTTCGTCCCAATCTTCTCACCCTTCCTTAGGTTTTCACGTATTCTGTACGGTCCCTGGTCAATGCCTTGTTGGCAATATCACGATGTCCGCAATACTTCGTGAGGTGGTCTTACTGTCAGAACACTAAGGTGACGTTAAAGCTGAACCGTGAAGCTGAAGTTCACTCAACTTCTACTTTAGCTTCCGCTTCAATTTTAATTTAATTTAATTTTAATTTTGGTGGGGCGAAAGCCCCCATTTATTTGGCTTATTACAAGCTACAACTAACTTAAGGCTAAAACTTAAAACTAAGACTTAAAACTAAGGAGAATGGTGAAAGAGTTCGGTTTTGAAGCAGGAAGTGCTGAGGTTAAAATCAAACTGGGTGAGGTTTGAGTTCACTTTTCGCAGCATACGGGAAATTGTTTCATTAGATCCATATGAAGTGCGGTGGGACGGTAGATAGAAAAGACGAGGGCATCGTGAATTTCGTGAGCTCTAAGCGATTTTGTAGGCACCAGTTCGAAAAACTATCAAGGTCTTGTTGAAGGAGACAGTAGTCATGTGGTGAAGAGATGGCTTTGAAAAATTTGGTATGATCAGCGTACAGAGAGAGGGAAGAGTGTTTAATAACCCTCTCGACATCGTTTATGGTTATTTATGGTTAGAATGAAGAGAAGGGTACCTAGATGGCTGCCTTGCGGAACACCAGAGGTGGCCAAGAAGAGAGTCGATAAGATGGATCTGAAGCGAACTGTGTAAGAACGGTTATCCAGGTAAGAAGATATCCATTTTAACAATATGGGTTCGAAACCGAGGAAGAGGATTCAGTTATGAGATATCTTATCAAAAGCCTTACTAAAATCAGTTGCAATAACGTTGACTTCTTTGCCATTCGCAGACAGGGCGAAGGACACGAATTCGACTAAGTTAGTGGTAGTTGATCTACCTTCAACGTCACTATTATGTTCTGCCAGTTTAAGTGAGGCTTCACTAGATACTATAATTATCTAGATAGATAGATGGTGAGCTAGTTAAATGAGAACCCTTTATCTGACTGAATTGGTAAAAATTGGCTCATTACCCCTAATTGTAATTAATAAGTTGGAGTCTAGATGGTTAAGAGTATGGAATCAACTATATTAATACAAACGAATTCTCCAACACTGTTAGATCTCTGCCATCCAAAATGGAGTATGGGCGCTCTTCGTAGTGCCTGTCATGCCGTGGCTGTCTCCAACTAAAAAGCAATACTTCTGGTGGCAGCAATCTCTCGTGGTTGCATCTGAAGTGAATCTGGTAGCAACTTTCTTGTAGTGGAGTTAAACATTTCTGTTAATATCTGTTTAGGGTCCTTCGTTTTCGCAATCTTCTATTTGTATTTGTTTACTGTAATGTTTCATTTATTTCATTTTGTCACCCAACTAGATCTTAACAAATGCGCAAACAGCTTGCTTGCTACAAATTCGTTCCTGCTTTGATGCTAACTCTGGTCTAATTGCTATAGAACAAGTTGTACCGGGTGCAGATTGTGGTGTTCTAGAAGGGGATAGACAACCAGTCTACAAATCTCCTTCTCCGCCTTTTCTGACCTATGTTACCATCACTATGGTCAATCATGACTACAGTTAGGTGCTTGTCATTGTCTCTGATTGACTGAATCATTGTTGCTTTTGAATAGCTCTGGTTGTATTTTTTTTTTATAATTTGCGCGCTCCAAAGAGGATATGAATACTCTTATACTATTACAGGACACGGGCGTTATGAAGAAGAGAGAGAGAGAGAAAGAAAGATTTTAGTGTAGTGGTTTGAAACTCAGATGGTATTAAGTTTCTGTAAACTCCAAGGGTTGCGTCAAGATAACTGGGGAGCTTGTTTGTTTTGCTTTTGTCGTTGCTCATAATTCACAGTATTTTTTTCCGTCCTCCTTATGTTATCATCACAATCAAGTTGCATTTTCAGCCATATGATCACTCTATTGCCAGTGTTGACTTAGCTTGCCGATCTTCGACTCATTGAGGAGGAAGAAATCTGTAGGAATCGATGGAGTGTCGAACATTGCGCTTCGACATCTCCCTCTAGAAGCGGTGGACATTTACACCACTCTGTTCAACAATGCGCTGAATAATGCACATTATCCAGTGCATTGGAAAACAGCAGTAATACAACCCATCCCCAAACGGGGTAAGGACACTTCCAATCCGGCAAATCTCCGGTCGATAAGTCTCCTTCCGAACATCAGCAAGGTATTCGAGAAAGTGATCAATAGAGCCCTGCTTAAGTGGACTGAGAACAGTAATATAATTCTGGATAACCAATTCGGTTTTAAAGCAGGGCATGATACAATACATGCCGCGTCTAAATTGGTATCGGATATCCAATGGAACAAAAGCAAGAACCAATGCACGGGTGCCTGCCTGATTGACTTGGAGAAGGCCTTCGATACCGTATGGTTAGAGGGACTCTTCTACAAGCTGAGCAGGCTGGGCATAAGCAAACCACTGCTGTACATACTTTATAACATGCTCACCAGTAGGCAGTTCATCGTCAAAAATGGCAATGTGACTTCTACTGGAACATTTCTAATTAAAAATGGTCTGCAACAAGGTGCGGTTAATTGACCGATCCTTTTCAACATTTACACGAGTGATCTCATAGGATCACTACACCATGCCATAGCGTACGCAGACGACTTGATCGCGTACAGATCAGGACCAAAAATCGAGGTCATTGCAATTCTCTTGCAACGTGACTTCGATAAGATTCAGTGATATTGCGATGACTGGAAGTTGAAGATCAACTTCCAGAAATCGGAAACCATTCTTTTTAGGACGCCGTTGTCTGGTGCCTCTAGGGATACCAGAAAGAGTTGGCGAAAGTTCTCAATAGTTGGACCTCACGGATAGCCACTTGCGAGTCGAAGTGTAGTCAGATACCTGGGGCTCTGGCTAGACCAATATCTATATTTTAACAAACATATAGATGCTGCTCTGGCCAGAGCCAAAGGTGCTTTTGCCCTTACAAAGAGACTTTTTTATAGCAAGCAACTCGATGCAAGGGTAAAGGTAATCTGCTACATGGCCCTCATTAGGCCCATGCTCGTATATGGATGCCCCGTGTGGTTCAACGTGGGAGCAAGCTTGTTGGAAAAGATTCGGGTGTTTGAGAGGGCTTGCCTTCATTTGTACAGAACACCAGAGTCCCAGTACATAAAATTCTATCCCAATGAGGTCCTATACAACAGGGCTAACCTAATTAGAGTGGATAATTTCGTTATCAAGCTGATTCGAAGGCACATTGCAAGAGCAATGAGCTCGACGAACAACCTGATCTCCGGGGCTTATTACCCCAATTACGAGTATCATGAGAGAGTGCGCCTTAACGGCTTTATTCCCCCAGAGGCGTTCCTCTATTTTGATGAGAAAGGTCTGATCCAGGACAGATTGGCGGTGCCGCTAATCTTCCACGTTGCTCGGACTGTTGTGGATAGGCGACTCAACTACGACAGAGACGTTGCACACGGCAGTGTGGAGCGTCTCCGGTTTAGTAGGGCGGTATCGGGTAGCTATATTTATGACGTACAACGGTCGTTTTTGGTGGCTAGCCGAAAGAGAGGAGACTCCTTCGTCGTTTCCCCCTAATCCAGGGTAGCCTGTTTAAGGTTTAAAGTTGGCTGTTCTTGTCCATGGCCGACTTACATAGTTTAAGGTTTAGGTAGTTTAGGTATATTGTACATAAAAAAAAATCAAAAAAAAAAAACAGCACTTGATAAAAAAAAAAAAAAAAAAAAAAGAACAGAAAAACAAAAAAAAGTACGTATATAATTACGTAAGGTAGAATAAGATAGATTAAGGTAGAATAAGATATTTTAAGATTTATTTTAAGGTAGTTTATAAGTTTTATATATAAGAAGATTCAAAAATAAGTTCATATACTAAGTTTTTTCCATTTATTTAAAATTTTTCTTAGTATCAATAGATAATTGATTAATAAAATGAATAAACAAATAAAGTCAGTGACGTCGAAAGGCATAGTTTTAAGTTTTAGGTTTAACTTAGAGCGCCCGCATAGGGCCAGTAAGTTAGAATAAGAATAGTTAAGTTAGTTAAGCTAGTTTTAAGCGTTTTGTCTAGCATGTAAGTTAATAAATTGATTAATAAAAATGCACTAAAAATGAAAAATGAAATGAAAATGTTGACTTAGCTTTCGCAATTGATCGACTTTTTTACTTGTTTCATGCGAAATAAATAGATGATTCTTGACATCGGGATTTGAACCGTGAACCAACAGCGTGACAAGCGATGATGCTACCACTACACCACGGCCACCCTCATAGTTGCGCAATCGTGGTATTTTTAGTGGTGGAGCCTTCTTTTTTTTCTTTTTTTTCGCTGCCATGGGGATGGTGGAAAACGCTAATGATCACGAGAAACAGTCCCGCTCTGTTTCAAGTAGTGTGGGACTTACTCTTACGCCACTAAAAAACTACCTTAACCCCTTTTTCAACTTGACACCATCCACTCCGGGACCGCTTTCGCATTACTTCAGAGTGGTGTCGTTGTCTTTCCCCTCCGGGGACCGGCTTTTTCATTTATCTCCTGTTGCGGGTTTATTCATTCTTGCCGGTGTGGCTTTCATCATTTTTTACATAAATGTTATGAGTGTGCGTTTTCGTCTTCCTCTCTCTTCTTTGTTTTGAGTACCTTTTTCTATGAATGAGTGAACTCGATTCCAGTTTTGGTCACTGATTGACATTTTTGCCGCTATGTTGTCCGGGCTGATAACTTCGATTTGCGATTCCAACGCACTCCTGGTGAAGCCTTCTTAGCATATTTCCCTCGTCCGGATAAACTGGTGATACCCTATTTATGTGAGGTTTCTAAATTATCTGCTTCACTTCATTCCTTCCGAAACGGAACATTATTTTGACACATAGAGAAATAATAACGGTATACCCTTAAAGTATATATAGTTGTGATAAGCATCGAAAATTATGTCGATCTATCCATGTCCGTCCGTATGTCTATCTATATGTCATCAGTTTTCGGACATTAAATTTTGAGCAAGGAATATGAATTTTTGTATATAATCTTTCTAGAATCCGAAGCAGTACAAGTGAAAAAATTTTTGAAATCCTCCCACAGACACGCCCACTTTAAAAAAGAAAGTTGTTTTCTCAATATTTTTAATTAAATTTAAAAATATTGTCTTTACAAAATATACAGACTTTGACTTTTTCTACAACTCATCTATACACTATACGAAGCCACGCCCAAATTTTTGGGGGCGTTTTCATAAAAAAAAAAACATTTTGCTTTATAAAACCTATAATGATGGTGATGGTTAAGTCTTATTGTGAATATCTCATCAGAATGCGTCAACTACGGTTAGAAATGGTGCCAGCCACGCCCACTTTGTGCTAAGAAAAGTTGTAACAACAGTTTTTCGGATCAAATCTCTTAAAAATTGTGAAAATGTCCCCTGAGTAGGAGTAGGAGAGATGTCATTGCATTTGAATGAAGAAGTTAACAGCGCCACTCCCACTTTATATGGAGTGGGTTAGAATATAAGGTATTATATGATCCGTTCTAGACGGATTGTGACTTTTCTGTATTCGCATAAGTTTTCGATCCCGAAATTTTAATCAGTCTTCTCATTACTAGTATCTGTATGTTTAAAGGAACTCTTAAACAGTAGGTCTCTCATTTCTTCCTGTTTGTGTGGTCGTCTATACGAGTACGTACGGTTGGCTGCAGCCTTAATATCGGAATGGATTTTCTTCAAACTTGGGGTCACAGTTTGAAGCAAAATGGCAATTTTCTTACTAACCAAAAAAGTAACCACTGCTCTAATGATGTTGTTCAAATTTCATATTTGAATTATGTATGTTAGTCATATACTTTCAAATTGTGTACTAAAGGACATATATACGGTATGAAAAGCTGGGATAACAATAAAAGAATGTGTATTCCTACGCAAGCTATATCTGTAGTCAGAGTACTACATAGTCGCGCAGAACAAAGTTAAGCGCTGTTCCATATGTACATTTATATTCTTCTTCCATATTTTAAATGGGCATAAAGATCGCCCCTCTTTATTAAGAACTTTTCGCATTAACCCACTCTCAAACTTCCATGCCCCAATGATGGCGTTTTCACAATTTAATGCCCTCTGCTTTAGCAAAATCTAAAGATTGTCTTGGTTACGATTATCATTTCATGTCCGTGGCCATATTGCTGAATAAACAACCTATCACAGTTTGGTGTTAATGTTGACATTTACATTTCTAATCCAAGCAAACACACGTACATAATCTTTGCCTTCCTCCTTAACAGCAGGTCCAACAGAACTCATTTAATGCAAATTAACTAAAAAAGAAAAAAAAAAAACATTACACATTCGCTGCCTTGACTCCTTACCAAATTAGTATTCAAAAATTGTTCCGCATTCCTCCATCTCTGTTTCTCTGGCGACTTTTCTCCTTACCTCCCGGCCATTGTTCATGGTAAAGTAATACCCGTGGCATGAGCATTTCTAAACCACATTCTTCACCTAACCATAAAGTCCAAGCCATGAACATTAAACACAAAGATACGACACCGTAGCATTTCCACAGAATCAGCATGAGTTCCTTGCAGCAGCAGCGCCGCTAAACCGTTCTCTCTGCCGGTCGTAGAACATGATGTGTCTACTTATTTATTAAATTAACTCCATCTCGATAAAATGCAAGGTAAACAAGTATAGAACCCAGAACGGCTTGAGGAAAATAATAGACCAGAGAAAAGCAGAACAACAACAAAAGGGTGCACATACACTGAATGAAGCATTTGCATAAGCAAATGAAGAACAGCGCCATGATTATTCCAAAAACCGAACTCATTTACGTCACCAGAGCGTCATCATTAGCAGTGCAAACGCACATCAAGGGTGGAAACTTGGTATACTTGAGATGCTTAATGCTTTTCTTCGGTTTCAGGTCTACACATATTTCCAATTGCGGATGGATCTATAAATCCATTTAAAATGCAGAAAGCCGAGAAGAATGTGTCAAGAGTGGTATGTGAATGAGAATGCTTTTTGCTGTAGTAAATGGGAAATGTTTTTAAATGACTTTCATTAAATATCGATTTAAATCTTGAATGTTGATTGTACAAGTAATTGAAGGTCCATTAAGGGGGGCTTTACATTCATTTTTCATTTTCTTTACGGAAATAAATTTTCTTTGTAAACATAGCACTTAATGTAGCAAAGATATTTTTGGCACACACAAGATTGTTGAAAGGACTGGTCGATAAGATTTAAGGTCATCAAAGAGAAGTACATATACAATACATAAGTACATTCGTTATGAAAACAAGTAAGGAAACATTAAGATTAAACTCAGTTCACTAAACCTAGATAAATATATTAAGAGCGGATAATTGAGCGGAAAGATTGTATCTGTAACCTGTTCGTATAAACGATGTGTTATACTTTGCGAAAACAATTTTGATGTATAGGAAGTACGAAGTAAGTGGAATTTTTGAAATCAGCCTGCTGAGATTGAATATTTTAACGAAATTCTTCTACTTACTTAAGTCGAAAATAAGGTTCCCTGGCTGAAAGGTTTATGGCTAGGATTGTGACAAGTACTCCAGGCACAGACTCATAGACCTTAAAAATACCGATGAGAGATAAGCGAAACTCGATAGCGACTTGTAGTGCTAGTCTACCGACAAGTTCCACGTATACCCCACGACTAGTGTTGTATCGTCTTCTTCAACTTTAACATTTCTTTTATTCCCGGTTGGTTTTTTAAGCCGCAATTTGTAGGCTTTTTGCTTTGATAATGAGTATTATTCTGCGCGACGCACTGAAGTTCTTAGGGTATCTTAAGTGGTGTGCTAAGCTCAATATTCTCTTCCATTATTTCCTTGAAGCCTTCCCAAACAGTATTTTTGCCAGGTAGTCTCGCTGGCTCTTTTTTTTTAATTTAGCGTTCACTCATTGTCAGAATGTTTGTAGAATGGTCAGAGGAAAGATCAAAACTTTCTTCAACTCCTATGAAATTGGTAGATATTCCTTTTTCAATGAAGATATTGTTTAGATTGGGTATTTTCGTGGTATCATCCGGCCAGTATGTCGGTTAGCCCGTCGAATGAAAGTCACAATTGTGCTCCATACTCGCATCGTAAGCATTCCACCTTTTTATGAGATGCATCTTGAACCCCAGATGGTGTTTTGAATGTATTTATAAAAGCGATTGTAAAGACCCTTTATGACTTGATAGTTGGGACCGTGGAGGCTGACAGTTTGTTGTAAGCGGTTGGTGGGCAGTGGGACATATCGATATACTAGAAAACTTCTTCTAGTTTATCGATATGCAGAATATATTTTTCAAACGTGTAATAATTTTTGGCTGAAATCAAGTTTGCAAACCGAACTAGACATGACCTCCCAAGAGAAATTCGTTAGGTAGGTTGAGAGGAATGTTAGCATCTTCTTAGGCTTCCCAATCATTGCGATCAAGGAGACCTTATCGTTTCTGAAGTGGATTTTAATATCTAGCCGGGATATTAGCATTTTCACTAGAATAAGACCGAGTAGATTACCATTGTACGACCTTTGTATAAATATTTGTATGCCATCTCTTAACACATATGTACTTCTAATCCAACGGAAGTATCTAAATTAAACAAAATCGTAAGCCGTTGTCGAGAAAATCGATTCGAAACCTCTATTTCGTCTAGAATTCTGACCTCGCAGACCCAGATACAGTAAGTCACAGTGAAAATCATACACCCATATATATCTCCCTTCAAGACTAAATTAGAAGAAATTGTGGCTAGAAATTGTCATTTTCTTTTTATTATGGAAATTGGTCAATCCTTAGAAAAAAAATTAAAGTCTAATTTCGAAATAGAATTAATTTTTTATGTAGGATTAAGACAATCGTCTCACAGTGAAAATTATACACCGTGAATTAGAGGCTCCTATTTGACGCGACTGCAATTTCTTCCAAAATAAAATTGTTTACACGGTTCAGTTTCCTCAATATTATACTCCGTATGTTAATTCATTACATTTCGGTGGATTGGATAGTGAAAATTGGCACCAACAAAGCAAACCAAGATTGAAGAACGCAAAATCGCAATTTCTTAATACGAATTGGGAAAAAGTTATAGAGAGGTTGCTAAAATATTAAAAAGAAGTCATGCTACTGTCCAATGTATTATTCAAAGGCATAAACGTGAAGGCAAGATTGGAAATAAACGTAAAACAAGCAACAACAAAATTTTTAACGATGCTGATGAAAGGTGGATTGTCCGAAAAGTCAAAGCTGACCCAAAATTAAGTGCTCCTAAATTAGCTACTGAAGCAGAAAATCATTTAGGAAAGAAAGCAAATGCAGAAACAATCCGCCGTGTCCTCAAGAAAAATGGACTCAATGGAAGAATTGCCCGTAAAAAGCCATACTTGTCTAAAAAGAACAT
Organism: Pocota personata; assembly: GCA_963082735.1. Taxonomy (NCBI): domain Eukaryota; kingdom Metazoa; phylum Arthropoda; class Insecta; order Diptera; family Syrphidae; genus Pocota; species Pocota personata. The sequence continues at coordinate 117,853,141 of OY720431.1, read as the reverse complement.
AGCTCTTCGAAAACAGTTCGCTAAGGATTTCGAAAAAAAAAGATTTTGACTATTGGAAACATGTCTTTTTTACAGACAAGAGCAAGTTTAACATATTTGGATCCGATGGACGAGTCAATGTTTGGAGAAAACCGGGTGAGGACTTAAAATTTAAAAATATGAGACCAACAGTAAAGCATGGCGGAGGACATGTTATGGTGTGGGGGTGCATGTCAGCTTCAGGAGTAGGAAATCTGCACTTTATAGAGGGAAAAATGGATAAGTGGAAGTATCTCGACCTTCTAAAAAGCAATGCAAGAGAAAGTGCTCGTAAATTGGGAATCCTGGACACATTCTACTTTTACCAGGATAATGATCCCAAATATACGGCGCTCGTTGTAAGGGAATGGCTATTGTATAACTGCCCAAGGGTGATAAAAACGCCACCTCAGTCACCAGACTTAAACGTCATAGGGAATTTATGGCATATTTTGGAGATTAATATCCGGAAGCACAACATCTCTGGCAAGGATTCACTAAAGAAGGCACTACAGGAAGAATGGTCAAAAATCAGTAGTGAATACACAGAAAAATTGATTAGGTCAATGGGAAATCACCTAAAAGATGTCATCAAACAAAAAGGATTACCAACGAAGTACTAAAAACGGAATTTTTAGATTTTTTTTATAATATTTTTATTGATGTATGATTTTCATTGTGAGCTCCAAATATCGATTTATGTTTTGTTTTTACTGTTTATTAAGTTTTTAAAAATGAATTATCTATTTTGTTATATTTTTACTTTTAAATACACTTTGGTTAAGTATTAAATATCAAGATTTCTATTAAAACTCCAAGCACTAGTTTTTTATTCACCTTCGAAATCGAAAAGTTCAGATGTATGATTTTCACTGTGACTTACTGTATGCAGTCCAGCGCTCATATAGGCAGAGAGACAGAATTGGCAGATCCACTTTTTCAAGCTTTTCTATACTAGTAATAACAGAATTGATAAAAATTCCGAAATCGAAAATCTACACTCTTATATCTGCACTATCGTTCATAAGTTTAAGACCACCACTATTTCCTTGATGACCTATTTTTTACCAAACCATTTACAGTTAGGATTTTATTTTTTTTACTCAGGTCATTGTAGCAATATGTATAGTAACCTTAGCCCTAATTGCATCGTTTTTTTGTTTTTTAATTGCGGCATTAAAAAATTGACAATTAGTATAATCTCGCCCACAAATGATTTATTTATTTACACACGATAAAATTATTAATTTTCAAAGTGAAAGGTCGGAAATTGAAAAACAAGAAAAAGTTAAAATGAATAAAAAAACTGAGTCGTTCGAAGAGAATATCCATTGTAATACGATGTCGAATTATTTGTCTTCATAAAATTGGTAAATCCGAAAGTGATATCTCCCAGGAACTTAATATTTCTAAATTTGGAGTCCATTACACTATCAGGCGATTTTGTGAAACCGGAAGCAGGGATCCCAGACAGAGCAGTGGACACCCAAGAAAAACCACATAGCAGGAAAATAACTTGATTGTGATTACTAACAAGCCTAATCGAAGGCTTACGGCACAAGAAATCTGCGGAGAGATCAACAGGAATAGAAAATTTCAATCTCTGTTACAACAATCAAAAGGAAATTTGTTTTGACTTGTCAAAAATAAACATCACTAAGAAGAAACAACTAGAGTGGGCTAGAGATTCTTTGGACTGGTAAATTTAAGTTCGAACTGTTTAGCACAAAGAGAAGGGTTTTCATTCGCAATGAAAAAACTGCAATGTTATGCCCACTGCAAAGCATGGAAGTGGATCGATTTTGGTGTGGGGAGCCTTTTCCTTCAGCGAAACCAGTTGTAACGAAGGTATTTTGAACAAAGAGGACTGCAGAACCATTTTAGACGAGAATGTTCTTCCAAGTGGTCTTCGGTTAATTGGAGAAGGGTTCGTCTTTCAACAAGATAACGACCTTAAACACACTTAAAAGTTGTGTTCAAGCTTTCTTTGGATTTGAATACAAAATAAACTTTTATGGGATCACTTGGAGAGAAAAGTTCGCCAAATGTCTTCTTCTTCTAGAGGAATCTTTTGACAGCAACTCGACACCTTCTTTTCATAGAACTTATTTGTTAAAGAAAGTAGATTGAGTCGTTGTTTTTCTTTTCTACGACTTTCTTATTTAGTTATTCGGTCTCCTTATGGGTTTTAGTTTATCCACCATGCTTAAGCGCTATCATCTACTGTTCTTAACAATGTGTCTCAGCACCAACCAGCCCCAATTGACGATTTCTTTTCTCTATTCTCTCTTTGGTATCTCGATTTCATTGCATGGCTTGGCGAACTATGCAGTTACCATCATTTCACAAGTTGTTTCAGGTCCGTTCTATCACAAAGTTGCTCGTTTGGGATACGGTTTGACCAAAACAGTCGCAGTATATTTCTGAGAGTGGACAAAGATTATAAAAAGTTTGCAGCTTTTTGACATCGAGCGAACCTATAGCAACACCGAACAGTCGCAGCTTGGTAATTGGTATTCAAATTGATTGTACTGTCAATTTGGTAGCACCGCCAACCGAGAAAATTATTGTAAAGTGCCCAACATTTTGTAGTCTTTCGACCTGTAGCCTAGGAATGCTAACTTGAAAGATTTGTTTTTTTAATATTCCACATCACTTAAAATTAAGTCCTTTAAAGAGAGAAGAAAGGGTATAGAGAAGAATGTAAGATTAAAGGGGGAGGTGCTATTTTGGGTTTGGCTGTTTATTTGAAGACAACATCTGCTTCCCTAGGTCCTTCATACATATTCAATATCCACTGCTTATTCAGGACTGTTTATTTGTAAATATATAGTAATTCGCAGATAACCTTTATATTTAAAGGTCGTTCCACCATCTGCAACCCGTGAACCCATTGGAGATTAAAGATTCCTGGAAATATGTCTCTTGGGAGTAAATACCAAAGTTTACTTGTCTGATGGCAGAAAATATATTACATTTCTATGGAACATTATATTGACGTCTTTGGAAATAGGAACGATTTTAAAAGGCTTTTTGGAATACATTCAACTATACCATTTTGTCTGATTTTTAGTTAAGACCGCCTAATTACGAAAAGATCGAAGGTCGCAGACCAAACATTTTTCACCTTTTAAAAATTATCATACGAGTATAGCTTCCTACAATTCTCTGAATAACGAATAAGACTTCCAAGCCGTCATTTTAACTTTTTAACGGGAAAAGCAAAAATTGGAAGGCGAGGAAACGATGGTTAAGCGCGAGTTTCCTCTTTTTATGCTAACCTTTGATAAGGCTGAGAGTTTAGATAAGATTTACGAAATAAGAACAATTCTGAATGTCGTAGTCAAAATGTGTCAAATGCGCCAGTAAACATCTTAGTCAAGAGTGTGGCGTAAACAAAAAAACGCCTGCAGCGTGTATTAACTGCAATGGTAAGCACCCGGCTAATTACAGAGGCTGTGAAGTAGCCAAGGAATTGCAAAAAAGAAGAGATCGACTTATGAAGCCGCAAAACCCACCTTCAAAACCGGTAAATAAGGAAAAGTCGAAAACTGCTGCAAGAAAGGTGACTAGAGACCACCGAGCCGACCCTGGCGTGCTTACGTACGCCCAAGCTGCGACATCAAACACCAATCAAATTTCACACCGGTTTAAGGTAAAAGCGCCTAAAGAAAGCCATCAGATTCTGACATGCAGGCGCGTGCTCAAGCGTCAACATCAACAAAGACGAACACTGATAATTCGGAAAACCCTGTATCTCACATCTTTTCCATTATCCTTGCGAGGCTTGAGGAGCAAACAAAAACAAACATGCTAATTGTCGAAAGGTTGGAGAAGCTTGAATATAAGCTTAACAGCAGGAGCATTTCAAAACGAACATGACGAAACTTCTTAAAATTGTTGCATGGAACGCCAACGGTCTCATACAAAGACTAGAAGAGCTAGAAATATTTCTACGAGAAAATGACATTGACATATGTTTGATCTGTGAAACTCACCTGACGAAACTATCGCGTGTAAACATTACTGGATACAGTGCCTATCACGCTTATCACCCGTCGGAAAGGGCCAGGGGCGGATCGTCTTTAATTACAAAAGATTGCATCGAACACTCTGAGGAGATTATGATAGATCTTGAAATAATGCAAGTGAGCACTGTACGCGTGAAAAATGGACATTACTCTTTCAATGTCTCGTCTATTTATTGTCCACTGCGTTACAGGCTTGAAAAAAATGATTTTACAAATATTTTCAGCTCTCTTGGACCGAATTTTATTATTGGCGGTGATTTTATTGTAAAACACACCTTCTGGGGTTCAAGATGTGTCTCACAAAAAGGCCAAGCACTTTACAACGTCTGCATGCAACACAGTTGCGACTTTCACTCGACTGGTAAACCAACATATTGGCCGACTGATAGCAACAAAATACCCGATCTCATCGATTTCTTTGTTGTAAAAGGAATACCAGACAATAAAATTGAAGAAAGTTTTGATCTCTCTTCCGATCATTCCCCTATCATTCTAACGATGAGGGGACGCCTAACTAAAAAGATGTACCGGCTTTAAAAAAGACGTTGAAGAACATATCGAACTGAGAGTATCACTTAGGACGTCTTCGCAACAAACTCGTGCTCCGCAACATAAATTGCATTTAAATCGCTTGTGTAACTTGTTAAAAAAGGCCATTATTGATTTTAAAAATCGGACAATACAAACCAACATTGAAAGCTTAACAGCGGAAAATGATTCCAATTATTCGCTCTGGAAAGCTATAAAAGGCATTAAAAATACAAGCGGCCCCAATCAAGAAAAATGACAACCAATGGGCCAAGAATGATAAAGACAAAGCAGAAGTCTTTGCCGCCCATTTAGAAGAAACATTTAAACCATTTGATGGACAAGCGCTTGTTGAAAATGATAATGCGTCGGATATAGAACTTCACAATTACGCAGTAGCAAATGCAAGGCTGACCGAACCTCAACAAGAAATAAAGAAACTGAATAAAGCTCCTGGATACGACCTAATCACAGGAGAGCTTCTTAAATCGTTACCTAGAAAAGCGCTGGTTAAGTTCCTCTACATTATGAACGCAGCGATAAGACTAGAATATGTTCTGAGTCAATGGAAAGTCGCGGAAGTAATAATGATTCTGAAGACAGGAAAACCGCCGAATGATAAAAAGTCGTATAGACCTATTTCGCTGCTGCCGATTATGTCTAAAGTTTTCGAAAGAATAGTACTTAAGCGCTTACAGCCGGTTATAGAAGAAAGATCTCTTATTCCCAATCACCAGTTTGGGTTTAGAACCAAGCACTCAACAATAGACCAAGTGCATAGAATAACTGATTTAATTGAGAAAGCTTACGAAGAAAAAAAGATTTACTCGAGCGTATTCCTTGATGTTTCTCAAGCTTTTGACAAGGTCTGACATGAAGGATTGAAATATAAATTATTACAAGTTCTGCCGGAACACTTATATAATATTGTAATATGCGAGCTACGGCTCGAGTAGATAAAACAATATTCTGTGAAATTATTTCTTTATTTTCTAGTCTATAGAACAATTCAGGTTCACACTATATTATTCTTCGCAATTCTTTTCTTACAATGGTCTCTGTCCTCTCAAATCACTTTATCTCCTTTCTTCTACTTAATTCACAAATCCAAACTAATTACTTCTTCTTGTTAAATCTCAACTTTCAATTTATCACAAAATTACAACATCGCCCATTATCACTTTTCTAATCTCTTCGCCACAGTTTAAAAACTACTACCCCCTTTTTGATCGCCATCTGTCCTTATATAGCAGAAGTTTCTGATAGCCAGAAACTTCTAGCAAATTCTTCGACCACTGGAACAAGAGAAATTCCAAGATGACAATCATTCTTGCAGTTATAATTCCCTCTCATCCGTGATATTATCCGTCTCTTTCGTAGACATGAACTGTGGAAACCGCAGACACGAACCTCGAATGAAAGGACACTTCGAACCAAAATTCTGCCAGAATGAAAAGACACTTCGGAATTTGTTGCATCATACTTTTAGGGAGCGTAGTTATTATTATGCTACAATATTCTGGAAAAATACTTGACGAATCGACTTTTCCGAGTCAAACACGGAAATGAATATTCAGAATTTAAAGAAATAAGTGCTGGAGTGCCGCAGGGAAGCGTCCTTGGACAACTTTTGTACCTATTATATACACACGATATACCGCAAGAAGAAGGCACAGTATTAGCTACATTTGCCGACGACACTGCCATCCTGCCAACGGGTAAAACGATCGAAGAAACGACTGAAAAATTGCAAGAAGCATTGAATAAAGTAAATGAATGGACAAAGATTTGGCGACTAGCTTTAAACGAAAACAAATCTGTTCATGTCAATTTTACTTATAAGAAAATAAATAATTTGCCGATCTTTTCAAACTCGGTTCAAATTCCGTTTGCAAACGAGGCTAAGTATCTTGGAATGAACTGCGAACTGGTTACTTGGAAAACATTCCAAGCTTAATATAGAGAACAAACTGCTTTTATACAAGCAAGTGCTAAAGCCTGTATGGACATATGGAATACAACTCTGGGGTTGTACCAAAATAAGTAATGTCAATATTTTACAAACTTTTAAAAATAAAGTGCTAAGATCAATAGTTAATGTACCGTGATTTATTAGAAATAGCGATATCCATAGAGATTTAGGAATTGCAACAGTCGAACATGAAATCAAAAACTTCGCGCGTAAGCATAAAGACAGATTACAAGGACACGTTAACAATGAAGTCCTTCGAATTCTTGATGAGAGGAATCTACTGCGTCGTCTACAAAGTACTAAACCTTTCGACTTAACGCGATAGCAAGAAACCGCGTCTAATAGTGGAGACAGACTGCTGGTATTGATACCATGGTACGAATACCATGGTATAGTGAATACCACGACCCCTGACAGACAGCATTTCGTAGTATTCGATGTGGCGCTAAGTAGTATACTTTGACGTTTATGTTGTCTGTTATAACAAATAAAAATAGTAAATTCAAGACAGGATGAATAAAAATGATTTACTTTTGTGCCAGTGATGAATATAAAAAAAATTCAAATACTTAAAAGCGAAAGTGCATACCTAAAAATTGTCAAAGAAGCTACGAAGACTAGCCAATAGAGAGAAATTGGCGCTGCAATCAGTAAGATGGTGGTATACCAGCAAAAAAATGGCGAATCTCAATACCAGGTATATTTCATGGTATACAAGCTTATTACGTATTATTGCAGTGACAGACATGTGGTATAGAACGTAGTATTGCTGTACCATGGTATCAATACCAGCAGTCTGTCTCCCACATAATTTGCTGAACAAGAAGGAACTTTCAATGGAAAGGGACCTGTCAAACGATCTCAATACGTGAAAGAAAAACTGCTGGATAAGTCAAAACTTAGTTGTAGTAATCAAAGAAATTTATCACGAAGGGAGGTTTTTTTAGTGAGTAAAAATCTCACACTACTATGAGCACTCGCTATAGATCCTCATAGTGTCTTCATGAAGATTTCTTACCTACCCTCAGAAAAAAAATGTTAACTTTTTCCTAATTTTGATTTCTTGTTTATCCGGTGAATTCATCTACACATGGATTATACTTTGGTTCATTTGTACCATTTTGAATCACCAATTGACAAATAAGAACTAGTAGATTGTAAAGTGAAAATGTATTCATTAGAATTAGATTAAGTTGTAGATGAAATCATAAAGTGATTTAGAAGTTTTGGAGACCCCGTGCCCATTTAGGGGCGACAAATTCCAGAATATGGATCAAATCCTATGGCCTTACGTCACTGAGACAGGTCCCAGGTCATTTGATCCCCACTAATCAGAAATCTAGGGCATGTGCGCTTTGAATAATGGACACCGTTTCATTATCGATAACTTATTTTTGAGATACATAAATTAACCTAAACACTCCTTCTGACTATAAAAATTTAATTAACGTGGGTTTAATGGTTCAAATTTTACATACGACAATTAATTTTTTTTTAACGAACCGATAAAAAGACGTTAAATTTATTAATTTTCAAAGTCGTACATAACTGTCAAAATGATTCCTAGTATTGGTCTCTCACACAAAATAAACGGAAAACGAAATGTGAACGCCAGAAAGATAGAAAGAGATAACTTTATTATTTTACATTTGTTAAGTTATTTGACATTTCAGAAACCGGCTAAATTGAATGTCAGTTAAATAAAAACGTTTACATTATGTAGGAGGAATTTGAAATATGATAATGGCAGAAATATGACCTTCTATAAATTCCATGAATGCTACGTTGACTGAGCAAGCTAAAAAACATACGTGCATAATTTTAATAAATCGAGTAGATCTACAATACATACATCATTCTTACCAACTGTCAATATTAAATTCCAACATAAATAAACTCGACTTTCATAGAAAAAGTGTTCGTTGTTAAAACTGGGGCTTTTCAAATAAACAAACTTTTATGGTTACCGCTTATTAAAGAAACTATGCCCCTATCTAATTCATACGCTCGTGTGTCACACCTTCAATTCACATGAACTGGCCTTCTTCTCTACATGATTCTAATCGTTGATTTATGGTTTTTTTTTTTTCTGTCAGTCCAATGTGAACATATTCACATTGACACAAATCCCACCCGTAAGTTAAGGATACACTTAGTCATGTGTGTGTCTCAAATACGAGTAAAAAAAAAGAGCCGACTAATCGTATGCGATTATATTAAAGAGACGAGCAGAGAATTTTGATTGCGGTGTTGAGATTAATTTTGCCAGGAAATGGGAAGAAGCTATATATCGTAATATCATATTCCCCCACCGGGAGTAAATGTCAAATGAAATGTTGATCGGTCAGGGCCAGAGTAGAGAGAAAGGTAGAACCGACACCACCGCTGGCGAAATTTCGGTCGTTATAATCCCATTAGAAGGAGTGAGTCAAATGTTAATGAGATGACAACGATTGGGTATCGAATTATGTCAAATTTAGTTTTGAATAAAGAAATACGAAAATGAGCTCCCTGGGACATCTGTAAAGTAGAAGGCGGTATTTGGTTACGCGTGGTCGGATAGTGAGTCATTTTCTCTGGAATTCATTTAAATGATTAATGAATGGAGTTGTAAATCATCTTGGGCTAACGAGTTTTATCACCTAACATAACTAGTTCTGCGTATCGCTTTCAAAGTAGGTAGGTAGGTACGAGTAGAAGAGGTTGTTCCGTCGATCGTGCCAGAACCTATTTAGCGTTTTATTTAGAAGAACCCCAACTCAGGTTGAAAAAAAGTTTACTTAGAATGCCTGGCTCTAGTTAGTTCCAGAGTAAGCGAAGGAGGGTTTTCGTCTCAATGTGTCTATGTATAGCCGCATGCATCCCTAATGATCAATGGGCGATATCTGTAAGAGTCCTGTTTTGAAGTTCTTGTGTCCTGGCGCTGTTATAGGCGGCATAGTTATTCAAACCGTTTCACGCGAAACGACTTTTTCCTTCAGAACTCCCAGTGTTACTATGACCTAGCTGACGCTTTATTTGATCGCTGAAGACGTAAGGCGCTTCTTTTCGGGCGTAAGCAGATGATCTTTATGAGTTCCTTTAGGTGTGCTATTTTTTCTACTGTAAAACATTAGTCTAAAAATTGTCGTGTAACTACATGATCTTTTCCTAAGATCGTTCTGTAGGCGTGGAAGGCAATTTATGATTTATTCGCCTTTTCAAACGTGTTTTATTACCAGTTCAATTTGCGGTCTAGTATTTACAGGGTGGCTCAGGTTACGAGGTCAACAACTTTGATTGCATGATTACTATTATTTTGTTGATCAGAAATAGAAATATTGTATGCAGTATTTTTAGGTTTTTCCCCAGGGAAATCTTGATTTCTTTTTTCTCGATTCGAGAAGCTGTACATTTTCTTCTGGACACCAAAATTCAGAGCAGTGCAGTGAGTTTTCTAAACGCAGGCTCTTCGAAATAGTGAAGGAAACCTAATAACCGAAGCACAGGGATTAGTAGATGTCTTTAAGCAGCATTTCTAGCAGCTGCTAAATGGGCATCATGTAGAGAGAGTGGTAGGGGAAGAAGAACACCCGCATCCAGCCAACGAAGAAACAGTCCCCCCTCCAAGTATAGAAAAGGTTGGCGCAGCCATCAAAAAGCTGGAGAATAACAAGGCCGCCGGCTCTGTTGGACTGCAGAGGTTTTCAAATACGGTGGTGATGTTTTGGTAGGGTGCATGCACCAACTCATCAACAAAGTATTGGAGGATGAAAGCATGCTCGATGACTGGACAATCAGCTCCATATGTCCCATCTACAAAAAGGATCCCCTTTATGTTCTCCAAGAACTACGTAGGCATATGCCTGCTGAATGTCCCGTATAAGATCCTATACAACGTAATATGTGAACGTCTCAAGACGTTCTGCAACACACTCATCGGCACGTACCAGTGCGGCTTCCGGCCCGTTGATCGACGATAGACAAAATTTTCACATTAAAACAAATCCTGGAAAGTCGAGACTCACCATCTTTTCATCGACTTTAAAGCCTCCATCGTCATGAGCTCTACATGGCGATGGCCGGATTCGGGATTCCGCCAAATCTAAAGCTGTGTCGCCTTACTCTGGAAAACACGCGATGCAATGTGCAGTTTGGAAATAGTACTTCTGAACTATTTCGAACGTGTACCGGATTTCGGCAAGGAGATGCATTATCATGTGATTTGTTCAATCTAGTACTGGAACAGATAGTGCGCAGGGCAGGAATCAACACGGAAGGCACTATATACAAGAAATCCGTCCGGCTGCTGGGATACGTAGACGACATCGACATCAACGGTCGCAAAGCGTGCCGTCATAGAGGCTTTTAGAGCAATTGAAGAGCAGGCGAAACGAGCTAGCCTAGAAGTAAACGAGAACCAAACTAAGTATATGTTTTCAACAAACAAAGCATCATCAGTCCACCGCCTAAGACAAAACGTCACTTAATTTCGAAGTGGTTAAGGGTTTACCTACCTCGGAGTAAATATCAACTCCACGAACGACACCTTAGTAGAGTACTTCGGTTTGGCGAAACAACTGGGTACAAACTTCTAACTCGGAAGTCGAAATACGTGCTCTACAAAACTTTGATTTTGAATACTTTTGAGAGAAAAATTCTTCGTCGAATATTCGGTCAAATATGCGAGGGCGAATGGAGAAGAAGATACAACTGCGAACTCTATGAGCTGTATCAAGATGTGGATGTAGTCTGAAAAGCCAAAACACGCCGACTTAACTGGCTCGGCCACATCGAGCGAATGGACATTTTCGAAAAGACAAGGAATTCAAAACCTTCGTTATAATGACCAAGCTATTGCGGATGCGATATCGTTTGGTCTGGAAAATTGGAAGCAGCGTGCGCAGGATCGAAGAGGATGGAAGGATGCCGTGTCTCAGGCAGGGACCCTTCAAGGGTTGGAAGCCCGTTAACGAACGATACTTGCCTTAAAATTAACGGTACCTTCCAATTTCCAATCCAATCCAATTTTCTTGGAAACGGCTTCAACGATTACGAAAAAAATTAATATCTGGAGTAAAGTAGATATTTGCGATAGGGCTTCGTACTCAGTTTTTTTTTTTTGTTAAAAATTCGGATAACTGTACTTTACTTGATATCGGACTTGCCAAAATTGGCTATTTCTCGAATATGTCTGAGACGATTTTGTTCAAAATTGATATCTAATTTTTGACATATTCACAAAAAAGTTTTTTAACATTTTAACGCATTTTTTAAAAAAAAAAAAAAAGCATTTCGTTGTTTCTTACCGATTTTTTTCTAAATTTGAAGCCTGAACAATATGCAAATGAACAGCACATATGGAGCAAGTCGTGTACTTTATTTTGTTTGAGAGATTCAATCCACAATTTCTTACCCGTTTGTTCAATGTGTTTAGGGTCATTTGTAGTATTTCGCTTATGGCATAGATATTTCAATTATTACTCTAGCACTACTGTTCTCAAGCTATGTTAAGGGGTTTTCTTGTTTGATTCGATGTGTTGCGGTTTCGGGCGTTGTACCCTTGTTTTGTAGTTATTACCTTTAGGTAGAATGTACAAAACCATACCTTTTAAAATGCCACTCTATTTTTTCAATTTTACACTTTTTTATCCCTGTATATACCCTCCTGACGATGGAATTTTCTTCCAAATAGCCCATTGAGCCCACGAGCAACTTCCGTGTCTCGTCTTCATTTGCAGCATCCATCGGAATTCTTTTCCTACTTATTTGTATTATTTTTTTCTTTATTCATATAAAAGTCTAAACATGACATTTTTCTGAAAATAATATTTTGTGTGTCAAAATCCCTACGAAACCCACACCTAATTGTTGACAGATCATATGCATATATGAACTTTCTATTCCTGTTCACCCAAAAACTTATCAAACAAAGCGTACATTTTGACAACCTTATATACATGAGCCCGCGCCCTTTTAATTAAATTAAATTCAAAAAATACTGTCTCGTGTGGGTGAACTCTATTGGGGGAATGCATTTCAATGACAATTGCTTCGCCCTTCTCATTGTGGTTGCTTGGTTTGTTGATGATTATCGATTGAAAGAAAAAAAAACTCACCGGTCATTCAGTTTGTTTGTATATTTTTCTGGAATACAATTTTCACTTGAAAATACCACCATTTCATGGCCACAGCCGGCACTTAAGAACAACACTCGTTCGATTCATTACACAGATGTTTACCTTTGGGCAGCTGCAGTGTGCCAACATGCTCTCGAGTGCGGACTTGACAGACAACACGCCGAGGAAGGTATGCAGAATTGAAAACGACAGAGGAACACCGCCCTGTAGCACCTCACTTCGTATGGCATACGCATCAGCTCGCTAACTCAGTCCATCCATTTATTCAATTGTTGATTACAAAAGAGAAGAAAATATGAAATACTATATCAACTAAGAGATGAAATAGACAAAAGTATCTTTTGTACGAGAGTACGCACGCCTGTGTCTGTGGGGTTGTATATGGCTGAATGGATGGATGGGTAGCGCTAGTGATTTCCTTTTATTGTGGCTTAATTGACGACTCGGACTTCATGGTCAATCCAATTTGAAGTGCAGACCAGTGTGATGAAAGAGTAAATACTGAAATGCTAATAATAATAATAATAATAATAATAGGGGAATAATATTTGGTCATTTGATGATAGGCAATGATTACGTCAGTCGAGCGAGTTCTTAGAAAGCTAAGTAGGAAATTTCACTTGTGAAAGATTTTGTGTAGTAGAAGTGTTAACAACTTTACGGCTATACCTACTTCTTCATTCATAAAAATGATTGTAGTTTTTTTTAAAGGAATTTCAGGAGTACCTAAATTTGTGTCCCTTGGAAACTGATTACAATGAGCTGCTTTCAGGAAATTATAAGTTACTTCTAAACATCCTTCCCAGATAGTCTGCCAACCAACGGCAGCCATGCTAACCCACAAACCAAACAGGAAAAATTGGTAGACGGTATCTTTCCCAAGTAACTGGAAAAGGGCAAAGGTAACTTCCTTCAGACCTGCCAATCTAATATTTTTTATATTAAAAAACGTTGAATAAAGCTATAGATAATTAGTAAACAGGATACTTTTACACCCCCGCCATCATGTTTATCGCGCCGCCTTCTATCAACTTACGGACTTTTTAGAAAGAGCATGAGAGACCACTTGAAGCCATTACGACAGTCCTATGGAAAAGGGGGATGGTGAACTTCATTTAGAAGTGAATATGTGAGATACCGACATAACACCATTAGCGTTTGTGTATCACGTGAATATACTCAAGGAGGTGTCCTGTTACACTTAATAAGGACGCTAGTACTAAATGGTCTAGTACAAGTTGCGTCATACCTTTCTGTAAAAAAAAAGTCTTTCGGCACACTTGAGAACTGTCCAATTAGAAGGATATAGAGCAAAAGCAGGAAGTCAACTTCTGAAAAATCTGCATATCCGTTATTCAAAATTAACAGTTCCGGACAACCAGCGGATGGGGCAGTCATATTCGAGCCAAGAATCAAATACTCAAATACTCGGAACCAATGGGCAAGTTCCGCAGCACGTATCACGATGAAATTCAAGCGACCGGAAGACGCGCCCAACTTTACCTCGAAACTATGGCAAAGTAAGATATTATGATTACGTCAGACAGCTAAGCTGTCATTAAAGTGCTGAGCTCCTACGAAATCAATTGTTTGGAAGTGCCTAGACAAACTCATTTAGACAATATCGACAATGTCACCCTATATTGGATCAAAAAAACGGTTCGTAAGACTAAAACACGGTTCGTAGGACCAGAACACTTCTGCAGGATGGAGGACACAAAGAGCTACGAGTATTTAATTAACTTAATTCACTATTAGCCAACTAGTAAACTCTATCAATCCCAATCTAACTTTCAGTGAGTTTTTGGGTTTGCAAGTACTTCTAAGGCTTGAATGTTCAAGGATTCCACCTCCACGTCCTGGTGTAATACACGTCAGCATTCGAGTGGTAATCAAAGTTTTCACTTTTATTTTGTAATATAATGTCTTATGATTATTAATAAGGTCAACAACCCTCTGATGAATTTTCCGTTCGTCCCGGTGTCGTATCACAAATTTATCTGCATAGTTTCCTTAATATATACAAAATAAAGAAATGGTAACTCATACTGGAAAGTTACAACCTGGAACGGATCGTAGGATAACCTTTTAACCCACCCCTAATAAAGTGGATTTTTAAAACAGATGCAATGAAATTTTTTCATTCAAAAGATATTTTCGTAATTTTTAAGAGATTTTATCAGAAAACTGTTGCTACAACTTTTTCTTAGCAGAAAGTGGGCATGGCCGCCAATATTTGTAACAATAATACTTAACCGTTACTATAAATAGCCTGAAGAACAATATTTGTTGTTTTTTTTCCTTTTATAAAAAACCCCCCCAGAAAGTGGGCCTGCCCATATACAATGTAGGAACGAAACGTAGAAATATTCTACGTCTACATATTTTAGCATAAAGCATAATTTGTTAAAGGTGGGCGTGGTGTGTCTGTGGGTGGGTTTAACAAATTAATTATAAAATTTTGTGTTTCAAAAATTAAAGCCCAAAAAGTGATGACATACGGACAGGCGAACGGACGGACATGGCTAGATCGACATAATTTTTGATGTTGATCATAAAAACTCGTACTTATACTTTTGGGGGTCTATCGTTATTAATTCTCTATGTTACAAACCATGTATCAAAATTATTTTAATATACCCTATCGTATTTGGGTTAGGGTTTTCGAGGAAAAAGGTGGTCGCGAAAGATCTCCTAATGGAACTTTTGTTTGCAGTTCAGCCATATAAAAAAGTCATGTGTATGTAGTTTCATAAAAATCGGTTCGCAATTACAATAGTCACTGCTTAAGCAGACAAAAATAAAAATAATCTTTACATGCTCAAAAATGATAGTCTTCCACATTCGCCCTATATCGTATGCACTACACACATTCAGATTCAACCCCGAACAATAAGGAAAAGAAAAAAAAAATTAATAAAAAAAAAACAAGCACTTGCTGTTTATTTGCAAATCAATCATATTTCGAATTTAAGTAAATTTGTTAAAATATAAATCTGCCAGCAAAACTTATTTTGACAATTTTCCATAACTTCGTATGCCTCGTATTTGTCAACAATTTCTAAGATGTCGATTTTCAATAAAATAATAACAATAAATAAAGTACCGTTACATGATTTCTTTTGAAATTTGTGCACCATGTCTAACCTAAATATTGAATTTAAACAAAATCGTTAAAGCTGTTTTCGATTCTTTTTAAAATTGGCTATTAGCAATGAACCACTAATTTGAAAGTAAAGTAAATTCGTAAACCAGTTTAGACTGCTATCGTACAGACAAATAGACAGACAATCACAACTCTCAGCAAACACCCCGAATTCGAACATTTTCACGAAATCAATATCTACTTGCCCTATAGTTGCAAGTGTAAAAACAAATCTCCCCCACCACGCTCAACAGTACAAGTCCGTCCACTGCTGCACCGCTGTTGGCGTTGGTATCGGCTAATTGAATCAATGAAAATGTGATAACGAAAGAGTTAATTTTCAGGCTTTCGATCCTCTTTTTCTCCTTAGAGATCGAAATTCGCAAAATCTGATCTTATCTTGTCTAGGTCCTAAAAAGCACAATTTCTAGTTTCTAAGTCCAGCACTTTCGGTGAATTTATAATAATTAGGAGGACTAAGCATGATGTTAGTCCGGTTCGTAGAAATCAGTGAAAATCGAATTTTGAGTGATAACGATGCTGCTTAAAAATTCATATCTGTATGCCAAAAAAACAAAGTTAAACTTGTAATCAATAAAAAGGATTTTTACTATACTCGTACTCTTCTACCCAACGATTCAATGTCTTCTTAAAATAAGCCTCTTTACGTTGTCACTTACATATTACAACCTTCAACCTTCTTACTTGTTCTAATCCATTATTTCTCCTTTTTTTTTCTAATTCTAGGCCTCCATGGATCTACCACCGGATAAAGCGAAACTTCTAAAAAATTACGACGACGAAAAGAAATGGGATATCATATGCGATCAGGTAAGCTTAACTTGGTATACCGTCAGATTAATATTATTTATTGATTTACTGGAACGAAGACAATAACACTAAATGTGTATCTACATACTCGTAACAATAAATCCTATTTTGTTTTGTTACTCGACTTTAAAGAAATGAACCCAAGACAGGCGATTATGTAAAAGGAAACCGACAACGATGGCGGCGACATTGTTGTTTTCATTTTTTTTTTTGTTCATACTTTTGCCAAAGTTGTAGACTTAGTTGTCTGCAGACCACTGTAAGCAGTTTTTTGTGCTCCGGTTTTCGCTTTGTTTGCTTTAGGAAGAAGACGAAGGGAAAACCGCGACATAGATGACTTTAAGTGGTCTGGGACGACACAATTTACAACTCTAAGGGTGTTGTGTGGGCGGGTACTTAATACCAGTGTCTTTACTTGACCACTAATTTGCGGTGAAATGCTTTTAAGTAGCTTCTCTACTACAGTGGTTTGCAATAAAAAGAAACAAAGTCTTAACTAATAAAGAGGAAAAACGCTGATACGAGTACATGATGACACGTATGTACATGTAATACATATCGGTAGACATATATAATTTAGTTGACCATGGCTGATCATTGTGAAGCTACGAGTAGATTTGGGAATAGTTGCACCCGCCTTCTCCTAAATGCATTTACTTTTTACGATATAGCTGGATGCTATTCATTTTAGTTGTAGCCGTACTGACAAAGCTTAGATTCTTAGTTTTTTTTTTTTTTTTTCATTTCATTTATTGTAGACTAAGACATTTAAGAGATTTAGAATTTTACAATACATTCTTTACAACTTTAGTACAATAATTATACAATAAACAAGGCATTAACAATATTTATTTTTGAGGGAAACTTCTACAAAAAAAACCCCATGTGATACTTACGAAACTAGATTGCACATAGTTGTTTTATTAGACCATTGTCTGAATGTGTGCATTTTTCATTAAAACTTGAATGGTACTTATTCATTAAAAATGTAACAAGGTGGACATTTGCTCTTTCGTGCAGTCTTGAAGTTGCACCTCAATAAGTTCAAGATAAGTTTAAAAATTTTATTCTGAATTACTTGTAATCTTTTCTTATGACACTCTGCACAGTCGTGCCATACAGGTGATCCATATAATAATATGGGTTGGAAAATAGTTTTAAATATTATTGTCTTATTATCCAAACTAAGAAGTGACCTTCCGTTTATGAATGGATATACGAGGGTGGGTCAATAAGTCCCTGAAAAATGAAATAAGGAACACTCTTTTCGGTATAAAAACATTTTATTTTTCAATATAGTCTCCTTTTAGCTCTATACACTTCATCCAACGTTTCTCCAATTTTTTGATGCCCTCCAAATAATACAATTTCTCGAGCCCCTCAAAATAAGCGTTTGTTTCAGCGATGACCTCTTCATTCGACCCAAATCACTTACCTCCGAGCCATTTCTTCATGTTTGGAAATAAGAAATAGTCGCAGGGGGAATATGCTGGATAAGGGAGGAGTTCGTAGCCTAACTCATGCAATTTTTCCGTTGCGACTGCGGACTTGTGCGCCGGTGCGTTGTCCTGGTAAAAAAGAACTTTTTTCTTTGCCAAATGCGGCCGTTTTTGATTCAAATCGGCTTGGAATCGATCCAGCAGTTCTGCGTAATATTCGCCGGTGATCATTTTACCCTTTTCAAGGTAATTGATGTGAATAACACCGCGCGCATCCCAAAAAACTGTCGCCATGACCATGTTTGCTGACAAACCCGCCTTGGCCTTCTTCGGCTTCTATTCACCAGGAGAAGTCCATTGTTTTGACTGTTCCTTGGTTTCTGGTGTGTTGTGGTGAATCCAGGTTTCATCCACGGGCAGACCAAACCATTTTTGGCATCATCGCCTATAATTGGTACAAACTATTTTACTGTCCGCAACTGTAGCATAAAGGTCCGTAGATGGCAACTTGTCGTCTTCTGCACTAGATACTCAATATTCGGCCGATGTTTGTGAGGGAGTCTGTTGTGAGCGCCTTCATCTCTTTAAGGCCGTACTTATTCAAGAAGTTCCTTGCGCTCAGATTTGGAGAAGACTGTGTAGAAATTGCTGTCAGTAGTGATCATGTAGTTTTTAGGGGTTCTTTCTCACATGCGACTAGCTTCGATGTGGATTTGACTAAGTCGCGGCTCTAGTTATCATATTATGAGTTCGCATTACCTCTATTGCGATTGTGAAGCTATTCCTATCCGTCTCACAGAAAAGCCTGATGCTTGGTACCGCTCTCTTAGTTTTCTTAGATGAGTTGAATTTCACGTCCGCAACTAGGCAATAAAGCATCTACATTTTGGTTTCGAATTAACTCAGAGATTGTAGGATGCTCGCCGGCTTTCGATGAAGGTTTTAGAGTTTTGTGGAGCTGACTACCGGACTTTCAAACTTTCTGTTCGAATTATATCCATCAGGAGATACTTCTGTGTTGTTCCTGTTGCTAGTAGCGGCTTGAAAGAGAATAATGTTGTGCAACTGTAGTCAGAGATTTACGAAGCCTTGAGTCTTGTACTTGATCTTCAATTGTTGAAGCGTAAACGTCGTCCGTGCGAAAGTGTTCATATTTTTTCTTATATTCTTTTTAATTGATTATAAATTTTTATACGAGTATATCTGCTCATAATGGTTGATGTTTGCGGTGATTGCAATACTGGCATTTTGACTGCTGACTTTATAAGTTGCAGAAAATTTCACACCCATTGTGTGAAGCTGTCCGAAGCAGCAATCCAGCTCATAAAGTCAACTGATGGTTTGTGATATAAGTGCAAAATCTGTAACAATGTTACATTTTTAGTATTAATATCTAAGCTTAGTTCGTTAACTAAGGAATTAAGCTTGTTAAAATTGGAAATTCGCGAGTTTGATGTGGAGGAGCAAATTACCGAATAGGTGTGAGAACGCGTCGGTTATGAATGAAAATGACCCGGAGTCACCGAAAATTCGAGCTATGTTTCGCGCAAAAAAACCCGAAAAATTAAAAAAACGCGTGAAGAAAAATAAGCCTATCGTAGGCAATGACCGATCCGCCGCGAATTTCGTCGCAACACCACCGAAAGAATTGCATGCTGCTGGCTTTCGTATTGGCACTACGGAAAGTGCGGTTGTGAGCTACATTTCTTCTAAATTAGGCATATCGAATGGTCAGGTAAATTGTATCAAGTTGGTTAAGTCAACCGCTGACTTTGTTAATTTTAAAATTAGTTTACCGGAAGGAGGGCACCTTGGAGCCCTCGAGTTTTTTCCCATCGGGAATTCGAGTTAAAAAATTTATACCAAAAAACGGAGTTGCTTTACCCGTCGCAGAGATCAAAACATAAACATTGATCAGCTGCGGTAACCAGGCACCTCCGTTGTTAAATATTCTTTATATTAACCAGAATATTGGTGGTATGAGAACAAAACTGAGAGAGATTTTCGTTTCACTCTCCGACCAACAATATGTTATTATTGTTTTAACTGAGACTTGGTTACACCCGCACATTTTTTCAACAGAGATCTTTGATTGGTCTTATGCAATGTTGCCAGGTCAAAATGTTAAAATCCAGTCAAATTTGACTGTTTGACTGGATTTTTTCTCTCCGAATCCAGTCAAAAAAAAAAAAAAAAACAGTTAAACATTGAAAAAAAAAAAATTCCAGTCGAAAAAACAGTCAAAAATAAAAGCAGTTATTTTTTTTAAAGCAAAAATATTTTTTATTTAATAATAAAAACAATAAGTCGTACTTATGTAACTTTACAGGACTAGTTTCATATATAGGTCAATTAAACAAATAAAGAAGTTATTAATTCTAAAAACGTTAACTGGTAATTAAATTATACCATTATAATACTTCTTCTGGATCTGTGTCATTGCAATTCTCTATTTTTTCTGTTTCTATATTTTGATATATAGTATTCTTTCCAACTTTTTTTATAACTTCATCAGGTATTTTAAAATTTGTACAACATTTATCTTGCAAATTATTTCTAATGGTCAAAATAGAGTTCGTTAACAATAATTGCATCCGATTTCGTTGCTTAGTTTTGACAAAATTTAACTGACTAAATATTCTTTTGACTGCGGCATTAGAAATTGGCAAAACTAAAACTGAAATAGCAAATTTTGCGAGATCTTCAAAAGGAGTTTCTCCACTAGCATATTTATAGCACGAAACTTCGCACCAGAATGATACTGTTTCCTTTATATTTTTCCATCTAACGAGGAAAAGATTATTCCACTGACATGTGGAATGCAATTCAATTTGACATTTAGCGGCTTGCGGCTGGTGTTAGTGGGACTGTTTGTTTCTGTCAATTCAGATACTCGATAATATTACAAAATAGGTGTGTTCATTGCACTGCACGAATGCTCGTTTACACTAGGTTTACATTGGAGTTGAAATTTATTTTGAATTTTTCTTTTTTAGGGATTATAGAGTCAACAAAAATAAAAACAGTCTGCTTGATTTCCAGTCAAAACCGAAAAAATCCAGTCAAATTAGACTGGAAAACAGTCAAACTGACAACACTGGTCTTATGTGGTTTACCGGAAAGTTCGATGTAGATCTAGTGAGGAGAGAGGTGGGAGAGTTTTAATAGCTGTCTCATCTCGCTTTCTCAGTCGGCAAATTACGTTAGAGCATCGAACGGTTGACGTTGAACAGATGTGTGTGTATTGATTTTGTTGATGGAGTTCGTTATCAATTGTTTATTTTTGTCTCCTACTCGTACGTTTCTCCTGACAGTGTTACCAATGTGTACAAAAAGCACATTGATAACATTAGTAGTGTTGTTACTTATCTTGAAGCCTCTCAATTTCTTTGCATTTTGGGTAACTTCAATATTGGTGATGTCACTTGGAAGAATGTGGGTGGTGATGAAAATTGAATCCCTTTCAATGTTAATCATGAATGGGAACAATTGGTTATCGATGGTTTACTATCTTTAAACTTATTTCAAATAAACAATATTCGGAATATTTTAAATAGAATTTTAGATTTAGTATTTTTAAATAACGAAATTGATTTTAATATTTTAGAAGCTTTGGATCTTATTGATTCCAATAAAATGCATCACAAAGCTGTATTCTTAGAATTTCGATTTCTTAGTTACTCTAACGGAAGTAATAATAATTCCTCCGTGTTTACTTACAACTTTTCTAAGACCAATTTTGCTGCTCTGATGAATTATTTTAACAGTTTTGATTGGGATGCATCCTGTTTAAAAAGTAATTGCGATGTATTTATGGAAAAAATTAATTCTGGTTTCGAGTTATTTGTACCTAAAACGCGTCGTAATAATCGGTTTAGAATTCCTTGGTCAAATAAAATGCATTGGTAAATTTACAAAACGTAAAAATAAAAGCGTATTCAACTTATATATTAGAGATTCAGAAAAGAATATGAGTTCTTGAATATTGCTTTTATTATCATCCATTTTTGAAATGTTATTATATGCCTCTAACAGCTTTTTACTGCCTATGAAACTTAATATCCTCTTCCACTGATACACTTCCGTGTCTTCCACTTAATCTATTAGAAGCTATCCTTATTGCCTTAACAATCATAAACAGACCAATCGATCGATATGAAATGAATATGTATTTGCCTAACGGAGAACTAGAATTTGTTCCTTGTAAACATCATATCACCACTTCAACATCAACATGGAGAAACTAAGTGAGTGACTGGCTGAGTGGCTTTCATCACCTCAGGTTGACAGGATGTACGAGTATGTTGTAACACAACACCATGCGAACGGTGATAATAATCTGCTTTTGCTGCCATTTACGCAGATGGATGTATCTGCATTTGTAATTGCCAAAAACCTGCTGTCGTAACTGTATGTGTGGGTCGAGATATCCTATCTCTCTCTCTCCCGTGATTTTGTGGGCTCCAATGCGCCTCTGCAAAATTGCATTTGGGCCATGGACTTATCAGGCAACGAAAAGGTGAAATAACCAGTTTCCTGATGAGAATCAGACCGCCAATCTAACAGCTGTGAAACAACATTTACGATACATTCTTTGTTCGTTAAGGTTCACTCTCATAAAAAAAAAAATCATTACAAATGCCAAAGTGGTTACTACTACTACGATTAAACGCGGCCCGGTTTCGCAACGTAATTCATTATTTGTGCGTAGGATGCTACTATAAGATTTTTTTATGCTCCCCGGTACCCTGGGGAATGTAGGTAATTGGCGCTCGCGGTTCGCTTTTGAAGAGATACGAGTATACTGCATATACAGTTTAATTTGGATGGATACAGCGAGAGACTAGGAACGGGGTGAAGTGCAAATTATTGCTAACAATTTTTAATAAATAAAAGATTTAGATAACGATTGTTGGTGGTTCTTTATTTTTCGCGAATGATCATATATTTTTTGAATAAACATGTGGGTTGGCTACATGTTTATGGTTTTGACATTTTTATCTGAAGGCGGATGGGGGAATTCATTGCACCTGCTAGCTCGTTGCTAAAGCGACATGGTTTTCAAATGAATTATTAATGTACAATATATCGACCGGTTTTCTATGTTAGAATGATTTTATCGCTTTAATATTTTCTTTGTGAAACATCTGCTCTTCAATAAACATCCAGTCATCTGCTTCCTGTTATGCATTGTCAGCAACTCTGTGCTCTATTTGTATCTTGTGAATTTTTGCACTGCAATATAAATATCAACTAGTTCGCTGTTAAATGGTGAATGATGTATGTACATACATATGTACCTATATATGTTAATATACACTATACACGATTGAGCGTCGTGGCCCAGTGGTTAGTGCGCTGGACTACTGAGTGGGAGGTTCAAGTTCGAAATTTTTTTTAATCCGTACAATTTGTTGTTCTACCTTCTTCTCCTCCATATTCCATTGATATAAACCGGACCAATAATCACATGTATTTTCATCCGCCTTTAAAAATGTCCATGCTTCTTCGGCGCATAGCAGAAGGTCATCTTAGTCGTCTGTGAGAGATTGTCTTCTTAGCCCAAATAAATTGCGGTTGGCAAGAGTGATACGTAGTTACTTCAAAATTGTAGCTGCTTATTTTGACTTCTTGTTCAAGTCGCCGATATTAAGTGTCCTTTTTTGTTATGCCCTCGTCAACAGCTAAACCCATTTTCGTCGTTTTTGTCTCGCAGTACTTACAAACAGACCACTGATAGTCGGCTGCGTTCTTTAATATATGTATGTCGCAGGCGTATGCTAGTGATTGTCGTAGACTTCGTCATAGATTTTCTCTGACTTTAAAGGCTTCGGTGTTTCCATAGATGTCCTCCTTTCCAATTTGTGCACTAAAATTCCCAAGCCTGTTCTAAATGTCATACTCGTACGTCCTTATCTTCAGTGGGGACTTGAGCGCCTATTAGGCTGATGTTTTTGAGTTTTGTTTTAATGCGGTCAGGCGTATGATCACATGCCGAAATGTGAATATTTCTAGCCTAAGTGCTACTCCCTGAAGCAGTAACCGTATTAGTTGTCACAGTTTTTCATCTTCTTGTCTTTTGTCCGGCCATTCCTGCCGCACTGCTTAGATGGCAGTAGTAGTGGTTGTTGTAGTCTAATGGTTCGGCTCCACATGTCCCGGAAAGAATCCAAACATTCCACGTGCAGGTCCGAAGGTCGTCGTCCTCATTTCGTTTACTGGATTCATCAACAGTATGCATATACATACAGCCACATTCTTAGAGTGCTATGAAAGTAAAAGTAGTTGCCAATCAGTTGTAGGATTTGTTTTACGTGTTAAATTTGACTTTGCTAGCAACCACTGGCTATCAATGTATCGATAAACACGTGTAGCTTAGTCATTTTTGTCTGAGGTATGTACTTAGTTGGCTCATGATCACTTTTTTTTTTTTCAATAGTAGAGCAATTGCCCAGACGCAAATTTCCCAAACATGGGAGTGAATTCCAGAGATTAATTGTGCTGTTGCGAAAGGTAGCCGGGTGGATATAGTGGTGATGGTTGTATTTCTAGGGATCATAGCATTGAGGTACGAACATCTGCCATGATAGCATCTGTAGTATAGGATTAGGTACCAGTCTTCGATGAGTATACAGTTGGAGATTGGAAGTTAATGCATTCTTCTATTAAGCGAAATGCTCATCTCTGTATACTGTCGGACAGCTGAAGAGAATGGGTCCGAACTCTAAACGTAAGAACAATACCCAAGTCCTGGTCTAACTTGTGCTTTTTACGGGAAAAAGAGCTGTTGCGCTGTAAAGTATCTCTTTGCTCTAAGCAAATCTAAGCAATCGACATCTCTTTGATGCCGATTTTGTTAGATGTGTGGTCGTGTCATGTTATACCAGCGTTGACTGTGACGCCAGTATGGATAATTTGGTCGTTCATTTGAAGCTGTGGTACAGTTGACGAATTCTTTCTAGAAAAGGTTGTACTCGTAAACTGAGTTTTCTTCGCATTGAAGTGGACTAAGTTTTCTTTTCCCGCGTACAAGGTTGTCTGCAGGTCTTCATTTAATGAGTTGATATGGTTGCATCTCTGACGATGTGATGTATTTGCATTCATGGGCATGCCGTTAAAGCATTCATCAAGGATTCTGTTCAAATGAACTTTAGTCGAGATACTAGACTCCCGGTGTTCATCGCGTGAAGGTAGTAAAAATAATTAGACAGTGGATAGTGTATCGGCGCCTGGACCGCTTTTGCTGTAACTAAGACTTTGCCATTTGAAAGACAAATTATTGTCGCCTATAACCTTCCGCTCAAGAAGCCAACATTATTCAGCGTGCTATCTGATTTATAGCTTTATGAATGGTTAAGTCTGAAGCAGTGAAGGGCCTTCGTTTTCTGCCCGTCTGTCTGTCTGTCACAGCGTCAACAATTTTGAAACGTTGCACGTAGACGGTTCAAATTTGGACCAGAGTTGAATATAACTAACCCGCAAACAGAAAAAACTAAAAGAACAAAAAAGTTTTGGAGGTTAGTGGAAAATTAAAAAAAAAATTGTTTCGTATATATACGATATGGGTTTTTTTTATGGTTGCGCCAATGGATGTGGTAATCTTCTAAAGATTCAAGGAATGCGCCTACGTACTAATTCACACCCAGCTCACTTCTAACACACTCCCCGCGGAACTGCGGTTAGGTATTACTTCGCGGGGCTGGTTAGCAATTCATGCTATGCTTCTTGTATTGCTGCTTCTGCTCTCCTTGCTTTCTCAATTATACGAAGCTCTCTTTGTACATTCCTTACGTGTGCGCAAATTTCCATCCAGTTCTCCTCTGATTGCAACATGTGGTCTATAAGGAGAGGTGGACTCGGCAAGTAATTTCTCCATTCTGCGAAGCGACTGCAATGGAACACTGCGTGTTCTGTGTCTTCCTCTTGATTTTGACAATCTGGACAGAAAGGTGAGCTATCGTGTCCAAATCTGTGTAAATACTTCCGATAGCCACCGTAACCCGATAGGAACTGTGTAAGCTGGTAGTTGCAGTCCCCATGCATTCGTCTTATCCACGCCTCGGGGATCAGCTTGTAGGTCCTTCTGCCTTTTGTACTGTTTTCCCACCTAGCTTGCCACATAGCTATTGACATTGCCTTCTCTTTCTCTCTTTTTTTCTTGACAATTCCTGCTCTTGATTGCTCGAGCTTCTCCTTTCGTAGATCCTTACCATCTCGTTTGCGAGGATGTCGATAGGGATCATTCCAGCTATGATACAGACTGCTTCTCCGATATTGTTCGGAAACTGCTGATTGTTCTTATCGCGCAGAGCCTGTATGTTGCCGACAGTTTTCTCCATGTCTCCATCGTCGCTAACGCCGCCCAAACCGGGGCAACATACAGGAGAACCGAGCTGACGACTCTGGATAGCAAAATCCGTCTGGCGTATCCAGGTCCTCCAATGTTTGGTACTATTTGAGAGAGGGCCGCCTGCAGTAAGGAAGCTTTCTTGCTCAAGCATTCTACCTGGGCTTTAAACTTCAATCTATTATCAAGCATTACTCCTAAATATTTAACTGCTTCTTTTGATCTTATATTCTGGCTGCCGGCTTTTTTAGAAGACCCATTTTTCATTTGTCCTCAATAGACCGTAATACATAAGTCTCAGGCTGGATTAAAAATGCAAGCCTATCTATATTGAAGCATCTCTATTTAAAAATCTACGACAGCTAAAGTTGTGGAATAAGTTCAAGGTGTAAAGACAAGCTTAAGCATGAATTAACCTCTCACAGACCTTCAGCAATTCATACTTCGTTCTAAGGCTTTGTTGTGCATTCATGACAAGATATTTTCTCTAAACTTTCAACAATCACGCCCAAGCTCTGACTCATGTATATTACCATTACGGCTATACTTTAACGAATAACTGATTGCCAAAACCGTTCTTTGTTTCATTGCTTTTGCGTGACAACATTTTAAAAGGCACTAACTCTTTTGGCGCCTTGACTTTTCACCAAACACATTTGATTCCAATTAAACTTTAACGATTACTATAAAATTTTAAAAGCTTCCATGGGATGCCGATCAATTTCGATTTCGAATTTTTTTAAGGATCAGTCATGATATTTAATTGCCAATTCAAAAATTTGTATGCATACTTGGAAATGGGCTCAAATAAATAAATCTTTTCGTAGATCAGAAAGCGGTTATTTTATTATTTCGCCATATTCAGCAAGCGAGTTGCATTCTAATGATAGATATTTAGCTCATGTATTGTGATTGGGTGTTTTAAGTGAGCATGTGTTGTTAAAAAACGAAAGATATTGGTTTTGTTCTACCGTGGGTTACGGGTTGCGCCAACTACTCGATTCTATTAATCGTGGAGATACCTTAACATATCGTATGTATTATTTTATATATCATCTTTCCGTAGTGGAACAACATGCAGCGAAACAGTGTGTACCATGGTGTAACTAAAGGCTTGAAAAACTTCGAAAATGGGTGAGGAAACAGGCCAAGCGCATCAAAATCTGGGGTGGATATAGGTCAGCCTTAACCGAATACAATGTAGAATTGAAAAAATTCAAGAGACAGTCATGGAGGAATATAGAAGATTTGCCAGTCATTCAAATGGTGTAGGGTTGCTTCTAAAATCTTACGGCACCTTTACATCTAGTAGAAGAGAAACGCTAGAGACTCTGTTCAAGGTGCACTTCCCTGGTTCGCTGTAATAATAGTAGGGTAAAAGCTTTTCTGCAAAAGAAAATGGGCAGTTGACTCTTTCAAACCTTTCAAGGCACCAAAGGGCGATGGTATATTCTCGGTCCAAATTCAAAATGGCTTCGCTTACATACTACCGACCAGGACTGCCTTATTTAGGGCTAGCCTTAACTTGAATACATGCCACAAATCTTGAGGAAAGTTAATGTCTGGCGTATTCTTAAGTCAAGCAATAGGCCAAGCGAGCTTCTTAAATCTTATTGTCCAATAAGTTAAAGATCTTTCTTCCTAAAAAAAATTAAAAGACTGTTGAACTTACATATTGGAGGTATTTTAGAAAATACTCGTACTATACCTCTACACCCTAGTCAATATAAGTTCATGAGAGGCAGATCCACAAGGAGAGCTCTTCATCATCTGGTTACACATTACGCTTATCGCTCCAAATATATAGCAAAGGAATGGGCTCCAAAGCCGTGGAACTTATCTCTAAAAGATGATATATTGATTACACACCACTGTGATCAGACCGATCGTAACATATGCATCTGTTACATGATGAACGAAGTTCAAGGAAAAGATCACGATCACTAAGCTCCAGCAATCACAAAGCTCTAACGACTCCATGCATACCTACTCAACAGTCCCGTAGGGCTTACTCCTCTAAATCTCTTGATCAAGAAAGCGGAAATGCCTAACGCAGGTAATATGCAACGAATGGAAAATCTCAAACCAAAAAATCATGGAAATTTCCAGAGATATGTAGATATGCTCTGCTTTGGCAGAGTGGTTGAAATTGAGACAGTCAAATCTGAACAATTGAGGTCTGGAAATCGATCCTAAAGGAATCGTTTGGTATACAATGATTCCAAAATCGAGTCTGGAACCGAGTCTGAACTAAACCGCGAAATCTCAAAACCATTAGGAATGTATCCAAGCGTATTTCAGGCCGAACTGCATGCTATCGAGATGTGTGCTCACTTCAACCTGAACACTGGTATTAGGGGCGCACCCATTCGTAGTTTCTCTGATAGTCAAGTTACTCGCTCGTGAGGAAATCAGAAATGATAAAGTGTCCTTATAAAGTTTTACAATCACTGTCCATGCATAACAAACTCAATCTACGTATAGTGTCAATCTACGTATAGAACTGGAAAGAAAGGGATCGCTGACAAAGTTCATAGGAACAGTACCTTTCTGCGGTATTCTAAGATATACAAGGTGACTGACATGAACTGTGAGTAATTCAAATAGCTGTATTTTTTTTAATTGTGAGTATTTTTTATTGAATCCAAGGAAAAAAATGATGGAAATTTATTCAAAGTAAAGGATTTAATTAATATTTTCGATATGACCACCTTTGGCACGAACAATTTCCTTGAGACGGTCAATAAATTTATCGCACGCTGCACTCCAGTTTGTCTGTGGAATGCGCTTCCATTCCCGTCGAAGCGCTAACTTGAGCGCGTCCGTTGTTTGGTATTTTTTAGTGCCAACCTTGGCAGAAAAGTCTAATGGATTCGCATCGGGAGAATTCGATACCCATTGTGTCGAGGAAATTAAGTGCGGAACGTTTTGTCGCAGCCATTTTTCATTTGCTCGGGCTTTGTGGGAAGGTGCAGAGTCCTGTTAGAATGTCCAGAGTTTCTGGCCGAAATGTTTGCGTACCCATGGCTTCAACATAGCTTCCACGACAGTTTCACGATAAATCATCGCGTGTATCTTAATGCCACGGTCCAAAAATATCGGCGGAGACCGACCATCGGCAGTCACTGCGGGGCCCATACCGTCAAAAACGGTGGCGCTTGCTTCCTGGTAGCCATTCTTTGGTCGAAATTATGGTATGACCTCTCTGGCAGGTAAACTCGATCATTTTGCTTGTTGACAAGTTGCTCAATTAGAAATGGTGCTTTATCAGAGAAGACGATGTTTGGCAAGCGGATCAACTCTTTTTCTCTTTCCACTCTAACTTTTTTTTTGGTCAGGTGTGAGATCGTGTACTTTTTAAGGCCTTGAGTCCGAGCTCATTTTTCAAAAACTGTTGCATCCGTTCTCTGGATATGTTTAGCTCAGAAGCTACGCCGAGGATTTGATTCGATTCTGGCCTTCACACTCCGAATCACTGTTGACGATGTTGCTGTCTTTTTCGGACCACCTCTGCGATATGGTGCGATACACAAACATTTTGTTCACTTTCAAATGTTTCAGTTCACGAACAATAGCTGGTTGTGATTTTTCAACCAAAAAAAGGGCAATAACACTATTACGTTTGAATTCTTAAACACGCGATATAAAAAACCTTATACACGATTGTCAACAATGAAATGAATTAACAACTGTTAAATTTTCAGCGCGCTGTCATTCGTAGTTTGGCAGACACAGCGACGTGAAGTTGCTAACAGTTCATGTCAGCCAACCTGTATAGTAATCGCTAACAGAAATCGAATCAGTGGGGAAATCAAACACATCCTGAAATATATAGCAGAGAGGATATCGTTTGAATAAGATGAGGAGGATGAAACCGCAGAACATATATTATGTGAGTGTGTAGCTCTATGCAAAATAAGGAGGCAACTTTTTGAGAAAACTGCCTTCACTTGTGAAGATTTAAAAGTTGTCCCAAAGGGATCTGTCCTCACTTTCATCAGGAAGGTGGAGACACTCCTAAAATAAGAACGACTTGATGGTACAATAGATCGCAGTGCTGTATCGCTAGTGGGCGACGTCAGACAAAAAAGAAAAATTATATTATACATAGAACCAGTTAAAAAAGCTAAGCCAGACATACTCAGACATCTTTTTCAATTGTTTTACGGCTTGTGACTTAATTTCTCACGTGGGTATTTTTTCTTATAATGTTCTTTGTTACACAGTTCGTATAATTATTATTGTCGTTGTGTTTAGTTAGAAAGATAATTACATTCGGATGAACGTATCATTTTTAATTAGCTTCAATGATGATCTAACTGTGCAAATGTGAATAGCGTGCAAATACTCAGTTATATTTACTTTCTTGATTTAACTTGGAATGAGTCGTCAACTGATACTTTTCTTGGAATCACGCTGATATGGTGACCCCCTGTCTGGTTTGATATCCCTGAATTTATTAGAATCATTCTGTTTGTTATTTGGTATTTTGCATTGCATACTCGTATATACGATGTCGATGACGAGTAGTACGATGTCGATGAAACGTATTTACAAGTGAATAATTGATGACAAATTATGGCAGTCAAAAAGATTTCGTTTTAATTTGGATGTGTAATAGTTCTTGCGCAGGACAGACGATATATAAACGAGTTGCTTTATCTGAAGCTTCTAGTTGTGTTGAAAATTGAGTCGTTTTCTACCTTAAAGTAGCAGCACGTGCTCTCCATTGTCATCTTGGATATAGTCTTGTCATTATGTATGCATATTCTCACTAATTTTGTGATTGAAATTTTATATTTAAAAATGTTACACTCGGGTCGCCATCTTGGAAAATGGCGTCCAAATTATTGTAGTTTTTTGTCCATTTTTTTTTTCGAGAACCATCCATTCCACTGAAAAAATGTTCAGGCGAGAATTGTTTTTTTTTTTATGTTTTCTCCTTCATCAAATATTTTTCAATTTTAACAAATCTAGTCTAATCAAAATTAAAAAAAAATTTTATTTTCAGGGTACTCAAAAAAGTAATTGAGAGTCAGTTGTCGGTATGTTTGTCCGTCCATTTGTCACACCCTCAAAACTTTCAGATTTGAGTCTTACTAACCCACACTTGGCTATAGATTTGTAAGAGTGAAAAAGCAACAAATTTGTGGAGGTTAGAGTGAAATTGGAGAAACATTTTATAAATATATACGATATGGGTATCAAATGAAAGATAACGATGCGACGATCCTGAAAATATATATGTCCGTTATTTTTATTTCATTCATAAGATTTCGAGAATAATAAAAAAAAAAAACCCACAAAGGGTACCAATATTTATCCTCACTTCTGATAAAAGACGGATCGTTTGATACCATTTTTATAGGAATCGGCCCAGCCATTTAGGCACTGAATGTATATTCCAAAATATACTATAAAATACAAATACGAATTTATAAAATATACAAATTCCTCCGGCTTGGCCATAGTTAATTAAAATAATAAAAAATTGAGAACGGTTAACTAGTATAAAGTGTAATAACTGTAACAAAAGAAGTTTGGCGCTATTTGCTTGGTATTTAGTAAAATATTTATTTATTGTTATTGCTCCGAAATCCTCGGCACATGAAAGGTGCCGTGAAATAAGGCCAAATTTTAACGTTTGGTTTTATTTCACTTTGCGAAAGTGAAATAAGGCTAAACGAATTTACTAATCCAAAGTGAAATAAGGCAAAGTCTTTCATGATGAAATCTTTAAAGTAGTTAAAAGCATTTATTGAACTACACTCCTCTTAGCGTCGCCCTAAAAAATCCATAGTTTTCTTTTTTAGCGCCACTGTTTGATTCACATCAAATTTTAATTTATTAAGCAAAAATAAAAACCATGGAAAGTGAAATAATGCACTTTCATGCTTGTGTTCATCGCCAAGCCTTCAAATCATAAGACCTAAACTTTGATTAGTCAAGAAACTTTGTGACGTCGGTGTAAATTGAATGGTATATACACAGTGTCTTTCTGTCCGTCTGTCTGCTATTGAACCGTTTATTTAAAGAGCTGAAAAAAGAGTACGTGGTGGACAAAAAACAATAATGTTGCCCAAAAAAAAAAAAAATTTACATCTTATCATCCGCTTATACAATAAGCTGAAGTCTAAAAATATAAATGTATATATAAAAAAGAAATATTATATTTTGTATAAACTTTCTTGAGCAAAAAAAATTCAAAAACCATGTCATAGGCGTTGGAAGACGTGGGGTTCAAAATCACACCACCCTTACCACTGTTTCATACGATTTTAATGATTTTAGGGCAGACATCTATGTACAGTGCTGGCACGCTAATTAGCACACCCTCATAAAAGAATAAACTTGTGCCTTATTTCATAATACAACATAATTTATAAATTATTATATGTCCATATTACATATTTAACAATCTCTAATCACATTTTGAGATGTTCAAATTTTGAAATTTCAGTAGGCTTTGCTTTATATTTTTTTTATTTTTAAAATAGATTGCCTTTCGCATTGGCATTTTAATTAGCACACCCAAACAAAAAATTGCGTTTCATTTAAAGCCGTTATTTTTCATTCATCCTATTGTTGTGGTGAGTTATAAAGTATTATTTTGAAGTGTTTAAGTGCATTTAGAAATAGTTATGGGATTAAACAAGAGTTCTACGCCGGAGAGGAGGTTAATATGGCTAATGTTCCAGAAGGAGCAAAACGTCAGCAAAATTGCACGGAACATAGATTGTTCGCGAAAAAAAGTGCAAAACGCTTTGAAGCATTATGAAACCCATGGAACATTTGCGGATAAAAGAAAATGCAGACCTAGAAAAACAACGAAAAGAGAGGATTCCATTATAGTCCGACATGCTCTTAGAGATCCTTTTGCCACTTCTTCTGAAATT
This sequence comes from Pocota personata, assembly GCA_963082735.1. Classification (NCBI taxonomy): domain Eukaryota; kingdom Metazoa; phylum Arthropoda; class Insecta; order Diptera; family Syrphidae; genus Pocota; species Pocota personata. Next base: position 117,819,815 of record OY720431.1, on the reverse strand, counting down.
AGAGCGCGCATGGAGCAAGAATATGGTGTAAACATCGCGGCTAGGACGGTGCGACAACGGCTTTTGGAGAACAACCTTCGAGGATGCCAGAGTCTTAAGAAACCGAAGGTAACAGATGGTAATAGGAAGAAGCGAATTGCATTCGCAAGAGGCCATTTGGATTCTCCTTCATCTTTATGGAATTCAGTGATATGGTGCGATGAATCCAAATTTAATATCTGTGGTTCTGATGGAAGAACTTTTGTACGACGACCTCCAAACAAGCAACTAGATCCCAAGAACACCAAAAAGACGGTAAAGTTTGGTGGAGGAAGCGTAATGGTATGGGGTTGTTTTAGCTCTCATGGTGTTGGACCTCTAGTCCTTATAAAAAGTAAATTAGATGCTCTAGCATATAAGACTATGTTGTCGAACCACCTCATACCATATCTTGAGAGTTTACCGCTATCATTGTACCCTGAAGCTGTTTTCCAGCAGAACAATGCGCCTTGCCATAAGGCTAGGTCTGTAAAAGAGTGGTTTGAAGAACACCAAATATCGGTAATGGATTGGCCCCCTCAGAGCCCAGACCTAAGCCCAATCGAAAATTTGTGGGCTATTACTAAGAGACGTGTCATGGCTTTAAAACCGAGAAATGTGAAGGAGTTATGGGACACAATCCATCAAGAATGGTTTAAGATACCAAAGGAAGAGTGCGCACAACTCACGTGCTCCTTGAATAAACGATGTGCCGCCGTAATTACCCAAAAAGGGTACTCAACTAAGTACTACTACTCAAAGTTTACTACATAAGTTAATTTTAATTTTAACTTGTTATTATTTAATTTTTTATATTTTCAGATGTCTTTGACGAGACTCTGGCGTGTTACGAAAACACATATTTTTTTATTTTTTTTTTTTTAAATTTTTTTTTATAAATTAATTAAGTATTAATATCAATAAAAGCAAACATTGAAGATCCTTATTAAATTGTTTTACTTTAACATTCGTTTTATCTTATCATAACTTTGTATGATAGGGTGTGCTAATTAGCGTGCCAGCACTGTATGTACATGCCTGACTTGCTCTTGACCCAAAATTCATCAAAATCCTTTTCGCAGTTCTTGAGTTAGATGTGTGAGAAGGATAATTCGACGATTTTTAAAACTTCCACCCCTCTTCATCCAATTTATTTCATTTGAGGTAACTGTCGTATCAGTCTTAGCCTTCTAGCCGAATTTCATCAAAATCTGTTAAAAGATTCTTTAGTTAGGCGACCAATATATGATATGATTTTAATATTTATATCTCGCCCACCACATTTTACCTGCACTCTATCCGATTCTGACAATTTTTTTTTTTGACGAAACAGCAGGTGGGTAATGTGTTTGGTTGTGTCCCGAACTGTGCACTGTTTGAGCGCGAGCGGGGAACAGCAACCAACAGAGTCACCGACCATAAAAGAGAAACTAATAAAATCTAAAAAGGTTCTACAACCATTACACCAAAAAGGGGTTTCTGGCTGATAGTATTTCAAAAAACTTAATCCTTATCTATGTCTTTCGACTTAATCTATTACTTATTACTATTTTATTTGAGTAACAATTATGGATTATGACTAAAAAACCTCTTACAACCTCGATCATGTACACTCCTTTTCTCAGAATTAACGAGCAAGCCAAATAAGGATACAATTCAAATAGCTGTACGGAACACTAATCGCGCGAGGCGCGACTCCCACTTGCCCAATTTTTTACTTGCACCTATAGAGCAAGTATTGGTTTCCTGAAAATGTTCGGTCTTGAGATTTTGACCAAACTTGACATTACTATATCAGAGAATCTCAAAAAATTGAGTTTGTTAATTCTATCTGTCCGTATGTCCCATTGACTGCAGCCTAAACGGCTGGACGGATTTTCTTCAAACTTCTCTATGGCTCTTACGATTTTGATCAAATTTGAGTTAAGGTGTTTCCACGCTGTCAGATGGCGTAGGTTTTTGCAAAAAAATACGTACATATAACGGTACTTTACTTATTAACTGGTTCTTAAAAATTGGCTATTTCTCGGCTATGCCTCAATCGAAATTGTTCAAAATTATTATTTAAATAATATTTAATATATGTGAGGTCATAGAATACTAAGTTTTGGAATATTTTTTTTTCCAATTTGAACGGTTTAGAATACAAATTAAAGATCAGAGTTTTTGCAGAAAAACAATATAAATGTGCAAGTATGTGCGACCCACTCATGAACTTTATTTTTTATAAACATGTCACTTTTTTCTGAAGAATTGACTGATATGAACTTTTTTATGAATGAAGCACGTCTCTCATTCGCAATCGCCGATACATATTCTCCACGATTTTGTTGTTGGGTTCCTGTCTAATAGGAAAACGAGTTGACCAAGATGACATTTTGGGGACCCCAACTCCCAGAGTGGAGGAGGGTTCTAACGTTCCAGTATTCCATCGATAGTCAAACGTCGTTTCCACAACTTACATGTATTTGACGCAGATAACTCGCCCTCTTCCAATTTTCCTGATGGCGAGACGTAGAGGTAGGACTTACATACTAACAGAGCTGCAAGATGTTCGACTCTTTCTCATTATTTAGCGAACCAGCAGCTTTATCGGATGACACTACTTCCACGAGGAGATCTATAATTTGTTTTTGTCCGTCTGAAATTATTTACATATATGCGCCAATATTTGTGTAATTTGTAATTGTTCCATATTCACGCCTTTTCTGGATCAATTTGCGAGTTTCTTTAATGTCCATAAGAACCAGAAATAGGTCATTAAATGACTAAATAAAAACTTGTAATTCAAACAAAATACAAGTTTTTTTTTTCTAAGCCTTATTCTTTTTAAGCCAAGTTCCGAATTTTCAAGCTGTAAAATGGTACACTAAATCCAAGAAGATACATTCGTATATGTCCTTATCCAATCTTACTTTGATTTATTCTGTTCAGCAAATTTGTACGCGTATGCGAATTGTGTAGCAGATTAATAAAATAACCATTTAAGTGCATATAAAGGCTAATAAAACGCTTTAAAAAATTATTTACAACCATGCCGTAAATCAATCAAACATAAAGCACAAGTCTTCCATTAGCATGAGAATGCCATCCATTACCACATCAAAACAATGACGAAGAAGACACTCACTTATCTCATTCAACACAGCCATTTAAGGGTACCTCTTTCGCACTTGATAACTCATCACTATGCATAATTGATGTCTCAACAATGCTATTGTTTTTAGCCACTATCCCACTACTTCTCTGCCAGTGCCGCCGCCACGGCATTGTCTTTTTCCATGAGCACGCGTGAAAATGTTTTGGAAAATATTTTACTACCGCATACGAGTACCTACTACTCGCCGCTACTGTGCATTTATTTACATTTTTACAACAACAGGTTTTGGAACTATTAACACTTTGTAAATGCATAATTAGTTCTTTGTCACTGATGGAGTGATTAAAAATTATTACCATCGTTGTAAACTCTTTAATTAAAAAAGAAATTGTTATTACATGACTTGAACAATATAATTATCTGAAAATGGAGTGCAGATATCCGATGATTCAAAACTTTCTACAGATAGTGCGTTGTCATGGCTTCTTCGAAACTAGACCACTGTTTCATACTTATGCTGACTAATGGATCAGAAATTGGAAATACCTAGTCTATCTGACATTCTTATCACATAATTTTGAAGTCGAAGAGTGAGCCTGCTGCCTTACACTTCACTTGAAGTGTAATTGCAATTTTATATTTAACTCTGATGTAATTGCGTGTGGCTATGTTTGTGATTAGAGCGAGAAGAAAATGTTCACACAATTCAAGAGAAATATGCCATCAGGGGGGGTAATTGCTTTCGTAAATTGAAAAACTATTTTTCGAGCGCAGCTTCTGTATTAAATTAGAGAAATGGAAGTAATTCCAATTTAATTTAATTAGCTTTCAATAATTGAGGGTCAGAAATATAATGCAGAGGAAGAAAGACTAAAGTTCTGGATTGTGATGATATTGAATGCTCAATGAGGCTTCAGTAGGCTTACAAATGTGTTGGATAACCTTTGATATAAAGTCAACTGGCTGTGTAAACTGTTTTTGTCATTTCTTGAGTGTTCGTAGCTAGTACAACAAGGTCTCTGGTAGTTCTACTGCATTGCTTCATTTCTTTGCTTTCGCTACACTTACTGCACTTGGCGGACTATTTTTCGATCTTTCGTGGGGATCCTTTTACATTGTGATACCAAGTATGTCCTACCGTTTGACAAACCTACCGTCTGACAAACATGGCTAAACATAGTGATTGTGTTCGACAGTCGTGTGTTTAGAATATAGGATTTTTTAAGTAGTTTTCAACTTATCTCCTCGAAGGTTTATAGGGTTTTTCGAAAAAATATGGACTTGCTATTCATGTAGAGTTGTATGCATTTGTCCCATTGCTATAAGGAGCTTTCTGTTTATATTTAGTTTGATACATAGTTTGTAACATAGAGAAATAATAACGATAGACCCCCAAAAGTATATACACATAGTTGTGGTCAGCATCAAAAATTATATCAATCTAGCCAAGTCCGTCCATTCGTCCGTATGTCACCACTTTTTAACTCTTAAACTTTGAGCTAGGAACGTGAAATTTGGTATATGACCACCCATCTCTGCCTAGTATACGGACAAATCTAAAATGGAGACAGGAGCTCGATCAGTTATACAGTAAAATCTGCTAAGTGTTTTCATAAAACATAGCCTCTATAATCGGGACACTTGATATCGGCACACCTTACAAAAGGGCCAATAAATTTCTTTATTTTATATTCTGTGGAACCTCCACAATCGGGTCACACCTTCAAACTTCAATTATGACTTCTCTAATTGGAACAGTAAAGTTTGCAACTGCATCGCGTTGACTTTAAATTTATCTATTGCTGCGCTTATAACTAGAAGCTGCGCCCGAGGCGGAGTTCTTTCGCCCCTCATTTGGTCCCTTGTTATAGACATCTCTAAAAACTATGGCTCCGTTTCAGAAGTGCTACAATATGCACTGCCTGAGGTGTAGAGATGGTGCTCTAAGGAAGGTCTCTCCGTAAAGTCAAAAAAAAAAAAAAAAAAACAAATAGTGTACCTTTTACCAGAGGAATATATTTAAACCTTTTCACTCGCCTTTCCATCTATGGCGAAACTATCCAATTCTCGCAAGAAGCAAAGTACCTTGGGTTTACCCTGGACAGTAAATTGTCCAGGAATCCTCTTATTGACCGAACCATCGAAAGAATCAAGTGAGAACTATGCAAGCAAGGGACTTTTTCAAAAACCATACCAGGGAAGAGATCCTATTTAAATCCAATGTGATCTGGACGGACACTCCAATAGAGAAATGTAGTACTCGTAAGTACGGGCTATCTTTCAAGAAATTTAAGTTGCTTGTGAATCTGAGCCGAGACCACCTTAGTACCCTAACTGGCGCCATTAGTGGCCACTGCTTACTGAAAGAGCACCTTCACAGATTTAACTTATCCCCGGAACATATCTGCAGACGAATGCCTAGAGAGTGAAGAGACCTTTCTTTTCATTTCGGAAACAGCAAAAAAGTAGTTAGTCATCCTTTTAAGCCAACTACGGATTTGCTGTAAATGAAGAGCTTACTCACTGGCCAAATGGTGCATCAATACGTTTCATGCGATGTGAGTATAAATCCCTTCGAAAGGGTCCACTCATACAATAGGGTAGGTCCATAGCCTTGCCACTACCGTTTTTTTGTCTGTCTAAAATCAAAATCATTTTAAGTTAAAATCTCATTGAAATAGAAAGTTAGGTAACAATTACGTTCTAACTATGCGTACGTGGAACTATTTGGACGGATAGACGAATTTCCTGACTTTACGGATATCAACTCTACACAAGTCGCTTTATTATTTGTAGAAGAAAAAAATATTTTCTGCCTTCATCTTAGAGGTTGAAATCGTTGAAGGGAAATCCATTCTTTTCGCGTGTTCGCAAGCACTCCAATTACAAACCTCAAGCGTTTACTATTAATTGAGAATAGTCTTTTGATTTTCTTCAACTTCAGCTCTGACCAGATCTGTCTTAACGAAAGACAAGTGTAAATGGTTCCACCTGCTTCTCCGCATGTTGAAGGAAATCGTTTTTTAAATAGGAATATCTCAAAAAATTTCGATAAAAGTTTCATATATTGAAGGTCTCTACAAGATGGGTATTATAGGTACGCAATCTTCCAAAATGTCCGACTTTACCAAAAAGTTAATGGAAGTCGTTTTTGAGTGCGAATATCTCGAAAACGGTGCCGTCCTACGAGACAAATGATTGCGATCGAAATTTTAGGTTTTGAAATTTTCTAAAAGATGAATGCCGACTTTTTTTTTTAAATTTTCTAGATTGTAGGTACGAAGTGTTCCAAAATGCTTGAGTTTACCCCGAAGTCAATGCAAACTGCTCCTGAGTATATACGAATATGCCGAATTTTTAATTTTTTGGTAATGTGAATTCTTATTTTATTTTAGATGATTCAGTTACTAACTATTGATAGTCAAATTCACATAATAGTGTTCAGCACTGCTTTGAATTATTCTGGATTGCTAATCATTCATAATACTCGTTAATGAAGTTATCCTCCTCGCTGTCATCTATCCAGGGAACATCTTTGACTTCCTGACAGCACCTGGATTCAAAGCTTCGTAAAGCTCTCTTTCATATACTAATCTAATTTGCTTTCGCGTTTTCGAGCATTAAAGAGTATATAGAGCTCATGCTGTTATCATATGAACATTCATTCTATTCATTTCCGTTCGTCCAGGCAGTCTACACTTTGGCCTTTGGTTAACCAATGGTAAATTCCGTATACTCTGAATAAATTCCTTTTGCTATTTCACCCACTATTAGAAAAGACAATACAAACTTTTTTAGGGGATTAAGACATATTCAATTGAATCCTTTATATACATAAAGGGTGGTTAAGTTTAAAGGGCCGATGTTGATTTTGAATAAAACACAAATTATTTAGGAAATTACTGTCATTTATTTTTATTATGATAATATTGGCATGGTTCAATTATGTATGGAACAAAATATCGGCCAAATGGCCGCCGCGACATCGGCGGCACACCTCCATCCGATGGTCCAAATTTTCGATGACGCTGAGGCATAATTGAGGTTCTATGTCGTTAATGTGCCGAATTATCTCATCCTTTAGCTCTTGAATTATTGCTGGCTTATCGACGTAAACCTTTTCTTTCAAATAACCCCAAAGAAAGAAGTCCAACGGTGTCAAATCACATGATCTTGGCGGCCAATTGACATCGCCAGCACGTGAGATAACACGGCCATTGAATTTGTCGCGCAAAAGAGCCATTGTTTCGTTAGCTGTGTGGCAAGTGGCACCATCCTGTTGAAACCATATATTGTCCACATCCATATCTTCCAATTCGGGCCATAAAAAGTTCGTTATCATCTCACGATAGCGAACACCATTCACAGTAACTGCCTGACCGGCCACATTTTGGAAAAAATACGGCCCGATGATGCCGCCAGCCCATAAACCGCACCAAACAGTCACTCTTTGTGGGTGCACTGGTTTTTCGACAATCACTCTTGGATTATCATTCGCCCAAATGCGGCAATTCTGCTTATGGACGAATCCACTGAGGTGAAAATGTGCCTCACCACCGAAGATGATTTTCTTCGAAAATTGATCATCCACTGTTGCCATTTCTTGCCACCAATGTGACCATTGACGACGCTTGAAATGGTCAAGAGGCTTTAGTTCTTGAGTCAATTGCACCTTGTAAGCGCGTAAATGCAAGTCTTTATGCATAATGTTCATCAACGACGAGCGTGAGAGGTGCAATTGTTGGGCACGACGACGAGTTGAGGTGGACGGCTCTTCAGCCACACTATCGCGAACAGCAGCAATATTTTCTGCAGTACGAGCTGTACGAGCATGCACTGGTGTTTTCACATCTCCTACAGACCCGGTTTGCACAAATTTTTGCACGATTTTTCCGATTGTACGCACATTTCGACGATTGACCGAAAGAATCACGAAATGCACGATATGCATTTTGATTTGAACGCCCATTTTCATAATAAGCCTGAATAACTTTAACGCATTGCTCGATTGTGTATCTTTCCATGGTTCAAATTGAGTTAGTCTGAAATTGAGAAATGTCAAAAGAAATGCAGAAAAAAACTTGACGTTTAGGTGTGGTTCACATTCAACATCGGCTCTTAAAATTTAACCACCCGTTACATACATATGTAGGTACTCGTAAATAATACAAAACTGAAAAAATATTTTCGGAAAACTCTAAGCAGACATTCAAAAATTATATACAACACTTTCGCATATCCATGTCTGCCCCTGTCAATTACACCCCATTATCCACCCCAAAAATCCCTCACACATGTCTGCAGGAACAATAAATCTCATCAATCTGTCAATCTCCAATGAACCCACATCACCCACAAATGAGAACGTGTTACTGACATAAGAAGGTTATATTCCCTTCTTATATCAATAAATCAAAATAACGATGTTATTTGATTTCGGGCGTATATCGTCAGCACAATTACCTTACCACATAGTCTCCATAATATGCCAACACTTTATATTCCTTCCATCTCTTATATAGCCAACAATTCAGTGACCCTTGTCAGAGGTAAAAACATATTTTCCAGAAAATAATAACGAGAAACAGATCAAGCAATTGTTTTCGACAGTGCCACTACGCAACAAGGTGTGTTTTTAAAATTGCCGGTCGACTTCCGTTTGTCAACATTACAACAGTCGATTTCGCATGTCGAAGTTGTTGGACCATAAATCAGATCCCCAACAAAAAAAAATAGCAGATAATCATTATTTCCAATATAAGTATGTACATGGGTTTTAGTTGAGCGCAGCGAAATTTTGGGGGCTTTCTGAGATTTCTGTGCAACCCATGAACCGTAAAATTAGAAAATAATAATCCTTCAAATTGGGGAGATTAATTTGAAATAAAGCGATTTGTGCCCGTTTGTGTAAGTTTTGAATTTAATTCGAAATATTAAGAATATGGAAAAGTTAAATTAAAAGTTGAAAAATTTACGACACCCTGTAAGTGAGGACGTTCAAAGAGTAAACATGCAATCTTTCAAGATACAAGAGCGATGGTCATAAGAATGCTAAAAACTACGAGTAATCCACTTTTCCACAGCATGACGTTATCAAGAATGATGACTACAGGGTTTTACAATAGCCATGCCTGAATTTTGATAGCCGATTGTTATATTATGTTTGAAATGACAGAACTGTTCTTCTGTGATGATTGTGTTCTATCGTAGCTGCCATTTAATCATAGAAAACTACAACAACGCCTCGAAATTGCTAAAATTTATTATACAAATTCGTGCTCTGTTTCCTAAACGAAAATCATCTTCAGCGAAAAAATCATCATCAGCGATGAAGCTCATTTTTGGCTGAATGGCTTCGTAAATAATAAAAATTGTTGGATCTGGGACGATGCGAATACACAACAGCTACAGCAGCTTCCTTTGCACCCAGGAAAAATCACATCAGAAATTAGAGGGGCGAGACCGATTTGTTCTGAACCTAATTGGATGATATGAACATAGACAACATCTGGTTCCAGTAAGACGATGCTACGTGTCACACAGCGAATGAAATAATGATGTTATTGGGAAAAGAGTTTGATGTGAACTGGCCGCCATGATAGTGCTATTTTAACGCCCTTAGGTTTTTTTTACTTTGGGGCTACGTTGTCTCAGACCTATGCTAATAAATTAGCAACAATTTACGACCTGAAGAACAACGTCATTGAAACCATTGCTGAAATGCAACCCGATTTATGTGCAAGAGTCATCCAAAATTGGGTCTCTCCAATCGCCTCTTGTAAACGAAGCCGAGAAGGCAATTTGAATGAGGTTATTTTTAAAACATAGTGGTATTGAATGCACTTTAATCCGCAAAAAAACAAAGATTTCGGTTATATCTTACATACAGCTCTTCTTACAATTTTAAAGGTCGAGCAAGCTTGTTGAAAGACACATTAGCTCTGCTGCTTTGCAGCCGTGTGAATGGGGGCAGGTAGAGTAGAGTGATAAACAAGAAGGTCTAACGATAACTGCAAAGGAGAGGCTCTACTCGATTTGTTATGTATAAAGAGTTGCTATCGTTAAAAGAGGAACAGCCTACCTTCGTAGATGCTAGGCGAAGTGAAGTTATTGATGTAACTCTGTGTAGTGTCAAACTAATCGGTTTCATATCATGGAGTCGTCTCAAAGCCAAGGAATAAAGAATTGAAATTTATAAGGATCCCCTGAAACACGTTAGTGTTACATGGTAAAATCGTAATTTGGTTGAAGAACAGGACCCGACGCAAACATACAGGCATACATAGAAAAAAATGTGCTTGTTTGACATCCTGACCCTTTCAAAAACGATCTTAGCTTTATCATTTTCTGCGGATTAATGAGGAACCAAAATTAGAATGAAGTTAAAGTAACGTTACAGAAACTTTATGATAGAACTTTATTTTTACCATTGCATGATGCGTGGCTCAGTGGTTAATCGGAATGTTTCGAACCCCAGATAACACCAACAGTTTTTCGAGGCCTTTCACATCTCGCGAATGTCTGACAAAGCCTCCGAAAGTAGAATTGTCAATACAAAGCTTCTTAATCAGGCTGTTCGGAAACGGTAATAAGAACTGTAGGTCTATGCGAAAAATATAACACAACACATCACGAACGATTAACAAAATATGACTTCTGATATATCGGAGAGAAAAGCTGCCGTAGCTGTGATGGTTAGCGCGTTGTATCAACACCTCAATTCTCAGTCTTGTTCAACTCCTCGCGAGGCATGTCTTTATTTTTGATATTAGTGTACTAAAAAAATAGCTACGACAGTTATTTAAAAATAGCAAAATGGTTATTTTTCATATCTAATTCACCTACAGTACTGTCTCGAGAGTATGCACATATAAAGTTTTGATATTTATTATTAAATAACGAAAAACAACTTTAATTCCGAATTATGAACTTTTCGTCATTAAAAACATACTTTGGAGACGGCGGCACGCCTATAGTGCCAACGTCCACCACTTGCTTGCATAGGAAGAGATATAACTGTCTACTTTTGGTTGAAAATCAATAAGATTGGTCGGATATCCTTTAAGTGTTGGTACAAGGAAACGAGGTCAGAAACGAGCTCTAGAGAAATTTAGAGAGAAAGTCTAGCTAAGATGACTCGTGGAAGTGGACTTTGGTTCGATATCTCTTTGAATAAATACAATACAATACAAACAACCTTGCGTTATAATAACGTCTGATGACTACTTGCCATCCGCAGCTCGTCAGACTCTTTCAATAAAAAGTCGGCAGCACATTAAAGTAACAAAAAAAAGGTGTCCTTAAGGCGGTTGATGAACTGAAAATAACAAAACCAAGTTCACTTGTGTATGAAGCACAAAAGTTAAATCTTCCACCTTAAATACCTTCTCCGCCCTCACAAAAATATAAGCTGTAATCAATCTTTAATAGACTCGTAATGTACTGTCTGACCATGTTTCTGACAAATCACTTGGGCCTTGCAGGAAGCCACTGACTGCATGACTGCTTTGTATCTCATAATTCATTGCCTACTTCAATTACGTAAATCACATCACAATTATTAATGAAAAAAAAAGTGACGCAATTTTTCTGAGTATCCATCCAGAAATCCCATTCAATTCTCACTCTACTCATTCAATTCATGTTTCACAATCGTCAATGCAATTCCAAAGCCGTGTGGTTGGCTGTCAAAACTAATTTTCCTCATTTTTCCCGACAAAAATAGTGAAATTGCCACACTCACTGGCCAATGACCAGCATCGAAAATGATTATACCAATTGAACAATTGCTTCCACTTCATGAGTAACCACGATTCAACCAGGTGAGAAAAAAAAAAAAAAGAATAATCATTGCAATACAACTCGTAGTCATACTCATAGTCGTAGTTGTATTTAGGAAGAATTTTCACGCTATGTTGAGCAATTTTCAACATACCTAAATCATTCGTGTTAAGGAAAAGACAAAGAAACTGTGTTCCTTGTGTCGATGCAATGGCACACGTCCGCATGTGTAACCGCTTCAGAGCATTCAAGGAATGTATGCACGACGACAAACGTCACTCTCGTTCCGCCATCTGCACTGAGTACAAGTACACGAGGCTCACGATCAATTACACAAAAATTAATGAAAAGCCCAGACCTCTCGACAGGAAATTGAGTTTTCATCTTCATTCGGTTTGGGAGGCGGCCACCACCATCAACGCTATGTAATAAGTTGTGGAGACAACTTGTGGGGTTCATTAATCCTTCACTTGTTGTTTACCAGCATTGCCATGCTACCAAGTGAAATCAGGAAGAGGAGAGGATTGCCCGTTCAACTTCAGTCTGCCTTTCGAAAAACTAGTTCCTGCAGAGTGTTTGAAGACAATAAAATCGCTCGCGATGGCACAACGTCATCCTCTCAGAATGTGGTTGAGCACTACTCATTTCGTTGCTGACATCCCAGACACGCCTCTAAGATACGTTAGATACTTTATGGTTAATCGCTGCAAGCGAAACTCTTGGTACAAGTATGTAAGATCTTGCTTTGTCGTTTGGGGAAAACACTTCTTTTTTTTTGCACATAAAGTATCGAAATAAATAACAAAGAAATGCAATCTAACCAAAATGGATTGTAATATGCATACCATAAGTAAGCCAGGCAAGACATCTTTTAGATATTTGACGAAAGTAGCATAACGTTTTTATTTTTCCATTTGTGATACTAAAAGTTTTAAGTATGCACTTTGAAATAAAAATAGAAATAGCCGTAGGGTGGGTACTGAAATTAACTAACCTTGGCATTGATGATTATTATTCTGCAGACATGAGTTTGGTTGGAGTAGGTTGGGTAATAAACAGGGCACAAAACTCTTGAGATTCCTCCGAAAGCATCTAAATTCCGCCTTACCAAGGTTATAGATGAAGTTTCCTTCTATTTATATTATATGTAAAGAAAATTAAGAGTTGCCTCCTTATCGTCTTTGCAGCTCCTACAGCAATCATTTGAGAAAAAGCCAAACCTCTTGGTATGCCTGTCTATGAGGTTGTTGTGCAATCTGTTTAGAGAGATCAAACTGGTTTTCTAATTCAGTTCGGGCCAAATTTGTCCAGTAACGGGATATGTATTGCCATCTACCCATCTGCGGTTGGTTTTTTGATCGTACCGAGCTTGAATACAAATTTGCATATAAGGAGAGGCATATCGAGATTCTTCTTCTGCTGTTGAATCGGTAAGGTTGTAACATATGATGCATGACGAATTCATCGGCTATACAGTTTGCAGAAATGTACCAGTGCACATACATCCAGAGTAGGTGCCTGTTAAACTGCTCACCCATTCCGTTAAGAAATAAACAGCAATCTATAATGGTCTCAGAGTTAAAAAGGGACCGATTAGTGGAAATGCTAATACCCCGTGCAAATATTTCGTTCTCTACAATCACGATAAAGCTTCCCCCCAAACCAAGGCGATACCGCGCGAGCAGAAGTGTTAGCGCACACCGCCCATTTGTATAGACGGGGAATGGAAGATGCAACAACGAACTATACAGGTTGTACAGCGATATCGACCTAGTCAGAATAGTTTGAATTCATGGCCTAAGATAGTTGGAACATGTAGAACGAATGAAGATTAACGCTCTCGCCCGAAAAGTCTTTGAATCCTACCCGGAGGGACGAAGCAGTAAAGGAAAACCTCACTTATGGTGGCGCACACAATTGGAAAGGAACCTCAGTCAACTTCGTGTGTAAAACTTGAGGCGGCTAACACAAGATTGAGCTGGCTGGAGACGCTTGTTGGTTGAAGCCCAGGACCTCCCCAGACTGTAGCGCCAACTAAAGTAAAAGCAACGTAAAGTGTCGGTCTGGAATTCATTCGGTGGCTGGATATTTCGAAAATTCTTTGTCCTCTTTCATTTTTTCAAGGCACAATTTCTAATCTTGTTCAATAAGTACAATACTCGTATGGTTTCGGGGCTGAAACAAAGATTCCTTGTCGGTCTGTCTGTCCCTTTCGTCTTTCTCATTCGTAATTCAAGAACCACCAAAAAGATTTCAATGAAATATGGTTTTGTCGGTCCATATGAGGGGCGGAGTTTTAAAAATCTTTATAAACGTATAACTCGAGAAATTCTGAACGGGTTTTGATAAAATTGGGGTTCTAAAAGTGCAGATAAGATTTGGATATTATGTTCCAAAAACGAGCAAGAGGAAGTGTTGCACTTGGCAGATGCTGGTTTTCATTGTCGGCTGTGGAATGTAATGGATTCGAAACGTTTTTTTTTTTGTGATTTGCGAATTTTCGTTCAGCGGTTCTCGAGACTGTGGGACATAGCGACGATTCCTTTTATACTGTGTAGTGGAGTAATTATAGTGATTTAAAAATAAGCTACTAACTCGCTTCAAGGAGTAAATTACAACTAAAACCAAAAAAAGGAAATAAAATGTTTGTTTTCGCTTCGCATTGGTGTGAATAGCTCCAGCACGTTGAAGAGCCTAGTTCGCTACCGCTCCCACTGTATCGCTTTGGTTTGGAGGAACCTTAAAGCCTCGTTGATCGTCATAATTGCCGCCTGAATAAAGCTACAAACATCTGCTGTGAAAGACTTCTCCTCCCACAATGCCTGCGATTTTTGAGCCTTTCCAATCTTGTTCCCAATCTTTTTTGGAAGGGATGTTTCCATTAAGGGGTATTTGCGGCTCCATAAGTCGTTAGATGTCTTTAGAGCGAAACGATTAATAAAATTAAGCCTGTGTTTAAATATAGTTTCTACCTAAACGATGTCCTTACTGGTTTAAGGTGATTCAAAGCTGGATATTTGTGCGTTAATAAGCTATTCCAATCTTGTCTATTCAATAAATCTACGATTTCCTGTGCAGATAGAGCATTCTTCCCCCGGTGAGCTCTCCTAATCTCGTTTAGAACCGGATAGGTCCCTATAAAGTACCGAACGTCTTCTCTTTCTCAAAGATTGCATATTGCACAGTCTACATGACGCTCGAATCGATGCGGTTGGTAGTTTAGACGAATAAGTTCTCCTATAACTTTAAATGTCTTGGAGATCCTTTTAGACTGAATAGGTTATGGAATTCACCCAGGTCGTGCTGAAGAATCCGATAAATGTTTCTAGTTTGCTTTGTATTATCTGAGAAAAACCGGAACATAAAAGCTCTAATTTTGAATAACAGAATTTGAATTGCATCTTTCCGTGATGTAGTACTTCCGGAACATTATGTAAGTGTTCAAGTCTTGACCATTCGCTGATGAATTGGAGATAACAAAGATGTTAAGCTGGTTCAGTTCCCATGTCGGCGCCTAGGACTAGCCGGTTTTGAAGACTTCTAAACTGTTGATTGATAGCAATTATAATGAGTTTGATGAAAGGGTTGTCGCCCTGTTTTACTCTGCTGCTAACTCTAACGGTATGTAATAGCCTCGTGCAAACGATTTGGTGATAAGGTTTTGGGAGACATATTGCAGAGAAGGATAAAGTTATCGTCAGTCAGTGTTACGTTCTCACAGAAGCCTTGACTGAAGCCGTGTTTTATAGACTGTTCGACCAAAGATATTCGTTCTTCTTGGATGTTCGGCTTCACATAGCCTGTTGAGGGCTCGTACAAATCCAATAGACAAACTATCTTTATTTGATCGGTTGTGTAACCATTGCAAAATATTCGTTTTCGCAAAAAGACGTGAGACGTTGAGAGACACGAACAAATCAATTTTTCCAGCTCTTGACAAAGGGCGTGTCAAGGATATTTTGATAGGATTTCTAAGACTTATGCGGTCCGATTTATTGTATGCTCATCTGGCATACACCGTATCTTTAACATGAGCACAGATCGGAAATCTATAATCACCACAATACAATGAAAAAAATTTGCAAAATATTGGAGTGGAATCCGTTTACCAAACATGTCCAAAAGAGTTGGTTAAGTAGGTCATAACAGCATTTAGATTGAGTTGGAGAAAAGTTAAAGTTCGTTGCATAACTTGAAACACGCAAACCTATCCGTGCCCTATACAATACGAGGCATATGTACATTTAATAAACTTATATTTTCAAGCCTGCGGAATAAGTTACATAGTATATTTTGCTTATGCACATTTAACATATTCCTCTAAAATACATTTCCACCATGAGATCATGGTGTATAAGATGTTTTTTCAGTAAGCTCTTCTAAAATTAGAAGATCTCTAATAGCAAAAGTTTTGGGATCAAGAGAGAAAACGATTACCCACAGGAAATGACACCATTCACAAAACATGTGCAGATAAATGGTCTAAATTTGTTTTAAGGTTATCTCGGATACAAGCGATTTGTCAATTTAAAGCAGGCTTCTATTTCAATCGATTGCTTTGGGAAAAATTAAGCTCTCGCCGCATGAACATAAGAATTCCAACTCCAACCCAGCCACATTCGATCTAAACAATGAATTTAAAGTTCCGGTCTACCGTCGCGTTCTGATTGCGAAATTACTCTTTAATCCATTCAAACGAGCAGCGAACTGGTTAAATATCATCATCATCATTGCCGCCATGGTAATCCCAGAGATCGTGCACAGCTTACAGAGTGCGCCGGCAAACTTGCCATACACATGTGTGTGCGAACACATAAGTGTAATTGACTTTTTGGCTTATAAACTCTCCTCCTCGACTGTCAATTGACATAATTTTATGTACACTTAAAGTAGAGGCCGTTGGGCATCGTTAATCCATGCGAGACGCACAGATGCTCAATAGTTTTACTTTTTTTTTTTTAAGACTGTATTTGATTTATCAGAGCTTTATGAATGGAATGGAGTATCATTAAAAAAAAATAACTCGTTCCGGACATTAATGACCCACTCACCCACCAATTGTCGACCCGTGCTGCCATTGTCATCATATCGCCTGAGTCATTTAAAAAAAATTTGCCGAGGCGAGTCGTTGAGAAAAAGGTTCACAAAGGCGTACATCATAAGCGTATGTATAAAAGCCGCGTAATTTACGCCTTTGTTGCCAAAGCAGACCACTTTCAGGTGTCATTTAAATTCCTTCACGTGGCCAGTGATTGTTAAATGACCATGAATCCGATTTGTTGGAGATTTCTCAATTCGATTCTTCCCAAAATTTATTTTTGCACACATTGTGCATACTCTAGTCTAAAAATGGACTATTTTGTCAACTTATTTTTCTTAGGCTTTTCATGAATATTACGTCGATGATTAATAACTTGGACTACTATCGGTGACGTTATGAATGGCCAGTGGGTAAGCGAGTGAATGAATGGGTAAAGAAATTGTAAAATTGAATAATGGCACGTAATAGAATTATAACATTCCAAACTCACATTCAATGGTTGAGTGGATTACTGGGCCATGACCAAGTGCCGATTTAACAATCGATATGTTATGAAATATGTACATAGCTTGAGTTAGAGTTCAAAAGCATTGTAATCGATGTGAACAAAAAAAAAAATGGGTAACACAATGCAGGACAGAATTGAAAACAGTTATGAATGACGTTTCGATTTTTAAGGCTAATGATTAGCTACCTATTTTTGAGTAAAGGGAATTGGTGGGTCCCAGTAAGTAATATGAGAACTATAATTGTTTGGATTGGTTTGTATGGAAATTAAGGGAAGTAGATGTAATCAGTGCGCTTACAAAAAGATTCTATATAGTTTTCTTGTATACGAATTGCGTGATCTAAATGAGGTCTGAATATATATTAATTCTCCCGCTTGGAAAGTCTCACTCCTTATATTGGGCTTCTTTTACGTTTGGGCATATCTCCTATAGAGATTCCTACAAAAACCAAAAATTTTTTGGTCACTTTGTCGATTTGATTAGCAGTTTACCTAATATAAAACTGTACCCTTTAGATTCAAAGATATTCCTAAAAAAACTGCATAGTGATTAGTTCGTATAGCCGACTTCGCCTAGGTTAAGGTATAACTCCTATACAGGTCTCTGCGGAGTCTACCATTATTTTGTTCATGATTTTCTGATTTCAGCTACAAACTCGATTCTCCAGATTTTTTTTACTCTAATATTATTAGTGATCACTAAATAATTAAACCACCAGCAAAATAACCACCAGAGAAATAAATCATCCGCAAGAAAATCATTTTACAATCAGCAAAAAGTAATTTTTTGACCAGCAGAAAACACTTTTTCGTCTGCAGAATATTGAAAACTAAATCAGCAGAAGAAAGAAGCAATGCTTCAAAAAAATTAAAAGATTCACAATCGCTCAAGTTTTTTTATTGAATAACAGCTGTGTTTTCGTTTTCTTTTTGAATATGAATCTTTTTTTTCTGTTCATCAAAAATTAGCTTCTATAAATAATAATAATAAATAATTAATTTTTTGCCAATAATTTCTTTTTCTGTTGTTTTTTTTTTCTTTACTGCTAACCAAAAAATTATTTTGTGATGATCAAACCAATAATTGAATAGTTTTTTCAAATAATTTTATTTTGCTAGTAAAACACCTTTTATTGCTGATCAAATAAATGGTAGCCATTTTAATAGCAGAATCCACTGCGAGCAGGGCCGCAAAAAGCAGCTAATTCCTAATAATAATATTAGGGGAGTCGTCACTAGCCAGTGGTTGCCACTCTTGCTTTCATCCTCAGCCAAGTAGAACGCATTAAAATATTTAGAAATAAAATTTTACTTCTGCAAATGAGGGTTATGCACCTTCTATTCTTTGCTGCTACTTTCATTATTAAGTTTCTTTGATAGATCTAATTGGAGAATCAGTTTTTTTTTTTTTTTTTACTGGCTGTACATTTCTCAATAAATGATTTTCTGTTTGTTGTGTCGTGTGGATCCATCGTAATATCTTGTCTTCAGAGTGGTTGAATTCTTCATTAAAAAGATGTCAATTGACGCTTTTGACTTTGATTGTTCCACCCACAGTTTTTGGCAAGAAACGCAGTGTGTCAAATACATAGATTCGTTGTATGTGCTACATGGATTATCCTTTCATACAATCAGCTAATAAGTACTGTAAATTTAACTCGATAGCCATAGCTGTGATTGTCGGTATTTGGAATTTTAGATATCTCTCTAACTGATGGGTCAAACTCGTTGCGATGTGTATCCTTGCCTTAATTGTGTTGGTCTGATGCGATCCATCGAGAAGGAGATATGAGGAGTATGCTGATTTGTTTGAGGGCGCGTTGTGGCTTGGTGCTTGGTGCGTGCGTTGGAAGGAGGTTCGTGTAAGAATAGTAAAAAATGTTTTTTCACTGTACCAACCCTCGCGTCTGCCAAATCTCCGAGAGTAAAATTGTCATGAGAAGCTTCTCAATTACGGCCTTGGGATACGGTGTAAAACTACAGGTCTTTTCCATTCGTACGTCGCACATAAGAAATGTCTGCTGGAAGCTATATAGGCTGTTTTTGCCAAATATTTATTAGAAAAATTAATTTGGCCCAATTAGCATGACGATGCTTTGGGTTTTTGAAAAACGGTCAGCTAATTGAATTTGTGGACCTCCAAGTGCACCTACTGATAGGTAAGAAAACCTTTTAAAGACTTAGAACTCTACTAGCAGAACATTCCATCTTCAGGGTTCTTTTTCTTCTTCTTCTTGTGGCTTTACAGCTCGGGATAAGCTTGGGTCTTTTTCATCACGTTCCTCCATACAGATCTTTCCTGTGCGGTTTCACGCTAGTTTCGGATACCTAATATTCAGGTGTCGCATTTCATGTTATCGCTCAACCTCGCTCTTGGACGTCCTCTAGTTTACCTGCTGGTTGGTACCACGTAGAATGTCTTCTTTTGAGCACGGTTTTCACGAATCCCAGCGACATGACCAACCCATCTAAGGCGTTGTGCTTTCACAAAGCGATTGATATCTTCTTCTTTAGACCACTGTAAGTTCTTTCATGTGCGCCGTTTTCTAGTCGTTTTGGACCAAAAATTATTCGTATAGGGACCATACCTCGCAGCTATACCTTATTACTGTGCATATAATTATTTTATAAAAAATTTGCTTTGTTCGTCTTGTGAGAAGTTTGGACTGCAAAAGTTTTTTGTAGGTGAAATAGCATCTGTTTCCGCCTTGGATTCTGTTTTGAATGCAGAAGTGCATGCTATTATCATTCCGTATTACTGTTCCGAGGTACACAAAGTTAGAGACTCCTTCGAAGTTGTGTGGGTGCCTCTTCTTCCATCTCTCTACATTTTCGGGTGCTTCGTTTTCACTTTGTTAATCTTTAGACTTACCGCCGCTGTTTTCTTTTCAAGCGTTTCAACAGCTCCCTTCACTGCTATGTAGTTTCTATTGCTATGTATCCGCGTAGGCGAAAATTTGATAAGATTTCGTGAACATTTTCCCGCCTCTGTCCAACTTTCCTATTGGCAGTTGTAATAGAATATTGAAGAGAAATGCAGACAATGCATTCCTTTGTCTTACTCCAGTTTTTATGCTGAATTCTTTTAATTTTCGACCCCGAATTAGTATTTTGGCGTTAGAGTTGCTCATGGTTACCATAGGCAACTTGGCTATTTTTGGGGAATATGTTGTTTAAGCAAGGTATAGTGTTCCTGTTGACGCTTTGTAGCTGATCTATTGTGGATCTTCCTTCTATAAATCCGCATTGGTATTCTCCTATTATTTCTTTAGTGATAAGTTTTAATCTTACGTGAATTACGTTGGTAAATACGTTGTGTTGAGTAACATTATTCCCCTATAATTATCACAAATTATTTTGTGGACGTGCCATAACAGTCCTAGGTTCCATTTTTCTGGTATTCTTTCTTCTTCCTGTACATATTAAATTATTAAGTTTCCTATGAATACAATATAATTCAGATGTAAAGAGTGTCCCAAAATTCACGCAAAATTTGAATTTTGGCCATTTGTAAGTGTTGCCAACGAAAAAAAAAACAGCGTGACAGCTGACAGTTCAGGTTTATTAAAAATGGAGTGCTACACGAAAGAGCAACGCGTTTTCACTGTTGAGCAATATTTTAAAAAAAATATTGATAGCTGGGCAGTTACAGTTCGCAATTTGCGTACAAAATATGGTCGGAATTGTGATTTAACTTCATCAACTGTGGAGAGATTAATTCAAAAATTCAGGGAGACTGGATTAATTAGTGATCTTAGACACTCTGTCAATTCACTCCGTCCTTCAACAAGTTGTTCAACACAAAACATCGAAGCAGTTCTTGAGAGTGTTGTTGAGAATCCAGGAACATCAATTCGACACCGTGGTCAATAATTGGACATTTCGAGAAGCTCTCTACAGCGTATTCTCACGAAAGATTTGCATCTTCATGCATACAAAGTGCAGCTCACTCAAGAACTGAAGTCTACTGACCACGCACAACGAAGAGAGTTCTTTGAATGGATTATGGAACAACAACAAGTGGATGCTGATTTTGCAAACAAAATCATCTTCAGCGATGAGGCTCATTTTAAACTTGATGGCTTTGTTAATTGTAAAAAATGTCGAATTTGGATTTCAGAAAATCCACGAGTGATTATTGAGAAACAAATGCATCCACAATGTGACACCCTTTATGTTGTTTTTTGGTTTGAAAATTGCACATCTTGTTTCTTCTTATGATGGAAGTGGAGTCATGGTTTCTGCAGTGAGTACATTCAGCGGATCCGGTTCTTCTAATAGCGGTGCATTCAGTAGCTCCTAAAACTAAGGGGAACTCCTTACTTATTTTTAGAGATGTTTAATTTAGGTTGGAAGCCTTCTATTTGCTTTTTAATGTTTCTATATAATTAGCGTGTGTTTTTTTCGTATGAATTCTTGTGTTTCTCTTATTTTATTCTTCATCAAAGCTTTTTTTTTCTTCGTGCAGAGTTTCGTCGCAATGATTCGCTTTTGCGTGTATTCCTTCTTATTCACTCGGGTATTTCTTTGAATCATTCTTAATCTTGTTTGGTTTTTTTTTTTGATTACGGCAATACATTCTTCGTCAAATCATCTGGCATTACGTTCCAGGAGTTTATTTCCAAGGATGTCTAGCAGCTGTGTTAAAGTACCTTCAATTGTTTGTCATTCTTCATTGATATCCGTTATATCAATTTCTATGAGTCCTTAAATTCGATTCTGTATACCAGTCTCTCGATGAAAAAGTCTCTCGATGTTCGCGTTCACAATCCCCTCTTCATTGCTATATTTGATTTTTTCTATCGTAGGGTTGTCTTTATTAGGAAGTGATCGCTATCATACGAGTAGTTCGCTTCTCTACAGCTACTTTGAGGTTCAGGTGATGAAAAGCTCGCCCCTATTTGTTGCTACCTAAATGATTAATTGATTTTAAAACCAAGCACATAAATCGGTGATGACCATTGTCATACATACATCTACTTGTACACTAGATTTATGCTCTCAGAAATAAAGTTAAGTGCCCGGTTGAGGGCCTTTTTATGATCGCTTAGATGAAGTGTAATTTACATGGTGATATTGAAGTTGATGGTTTTATTGTTTTCTTAAATTGTTGGTGCCTGCTTTTAATCTATTTGGTAGCAAATCTTTGCTAGTATACTTGATTATTAAGTGTTATTAATGAGTATTAATTGTAGTATTGTGGGATGTTGGTGAGCTTAAGATAGTATTTGCTGGTTAATTGATTAGATTTCTGCTGATTGATGCTGTGTTGGCTTGATTGTTGGCCCTGGTGGGATTATGGGTCTTGAAAAATGTGTTGGCTGATGAAGTGATTGAAGAATCTTAAGTTTTGTATGCAATCGTTCAGCGATATCTTTGGGTTTGTGCGTGTTGATAAATAGATGAATGTTAGGTATTTGTTATCATTGCAATAGTGTCAGTGAAAAGTTAGACAAAAAAATCGGAACGAACGAAAAGTTAGTTTTCTCCCCCCTGAAATTGAATTATTTGAATAGTGTGGAGGAGTGTGCGTTCAAAACATAAAACCTTTTCTTGGTAGATTTTATGAAATTGTCGAACGAATGAAATTTCTAATCATTTACGAGTATTACGGCTGTATATTTCTATAGTGTTGTGTGATATACTCGTATTGCACCGTCCTGTTTAAACCATATGTCATACAATGCCAAATAATCGATTTGATAAAATAAAAGTCCTTCAACATTGCACAATAGCATTACCAGCTTCGTTCCAATGACGCCCATAATGCACACCAAACAGTGCCCTTTTGTTGATGGGTAGGTTATTCTTCAATAGCCGGCGGGTTTTAACTACGCCACATGCGAAGATATTGTATCTTATCAAATTCTTTAGGTTGAAAGCTGAGCTTTGAGCTTTGAATTTTACACGATTACGGCAAAGCTAATAGAGAGTTATGTATAATACATATGTGTTGTATGGGACTATGTTTACGTGTAAGACATTAAACGATTTTATCTGTTCGCAAAACCTAATATTTCGACCAGTAGACGCTATTTTGTGAAAATGCAAAAATCTATCATATGGCATATGAAACGAATTTAAATGTAAAGAATTAAATATTGTTGGGAAATCGCGCGAAGATAAAAACATTTATACAAGGTCAGGGAACGATCCCGCTATAGATATGTCTTAAGCCACCAACGCCTTACTAACTGTGCTATTCATGGGTGCATTCTTCTTTGATCAGTTCTCCAATATCACGGTTCAACAATCCTGATGTCAACAATCATCTATTTATTTCGTCTGAAATAAATAAAAAAAGTCGATCAATTGCGAAAGCTAAGTCAACTCTACTGCTAATGCATAGCACTGGCAGTAGAGCGGTCATATGGCTGATAATGCAACTTGATCGTGATGATGACATCAGGACGGAAAAAATTACTGTGAATAATGAGCAACGACAAAAGCAAAACAAACAAGCTCCCCAGTTATCTATACTCTACCCTTGGAATTTACACGAACTTAATACCATCTAAGTTTCAAACCACTACACTAAATCTTTCTTTTTCTCTCTCTCCTTCACAAACGCCCGTGTCCCGTTCTCGTTGTATCTGCAAAAATGACAAGTAAAATATGGCAAGTTCTTGCTCTCTAACCATCAAGTTAACTTGTTATATAAATAATTTTGAAACCTAACCTTCTGAACTAAATTCTTATAGGAAATCCATCCAAAGTAACCTCTTTTCATTGTAAAGCCCTGAATAGAGTTTAACATTGAAGTAATTATCTATCGCATTTCCTTAATGAAAAGGTCAACTGTATCAGTTACCTCGATTCAATTAGTTACGAAACGCCCCTTAAATTCCGTTCCGGCACTAATCCAATCGAAGCTATCAAAGTTTTAACCCTTCACCTTGGTATTTGCTAACAAACTGTCGTCGGTTGATTAAATGACCTCAAATATTTGTTCTTCATCGAGTTGGGTTTTGTTTATTCAAGTATTTAGTATCATTAGTGAACATACACAGGTCCGTATGTAATTCAGGGAAGTATTTTGTTGTCTATTTGTCTATCTTATTATTCTGTTCGTCAGATATCTACCTTTTCCAAGTGTTTACATTATTTTACCTATTTTGATCTGTGAACATAAAACAGCCCATCAGCCGTCTATTCACCTTGTAGGCATAATCATTAGTATTTGTTTAGCTAGCATTTCTTAATGTTGATCGAAAATTGTCCCATGGGATTAACACGGATAAATTAGTATAAAAAGAGGCCTTTAGGGCAATGGCGACTGGTCGTGAACACCCATTTCATTAAAAAAAAAATCCCATGTAAACAATTGATTTTTAAATTTTAAATAATTTCAACGCAGCTTACTAACGTTACGAGTATTGCAAAAAAGATATTGCAAGGGAATGTAACAAAATCGTCGAATATCCTTCCACTGTTTGACTGGAATGAGTAGGGTGGCACGTCCTCATATCAGTATAAGGTTAACATAGAGTGCGTGATTAGGTATATATGTACATACCTACTTATGCAGAATGTTCTACCAGGGTGCGGAGGCTTTGAAGACAAATTAAAAAAAAAAAAAACGAATTATGCAAAAAAAAATTTATTTTGGCACATAGATATGTACATTTACATCTATAGCCTATATTTATTCAATAAAACTAACTTCACCATCGATAACAGCCTCGATTCGTGACCGGAAACATGAGCATGCCTGAATTAAATGTTCCTTGTTGATATTGACCATCATTTGGACAATAGCATCATTTAGAGCTTTAATGGTATTGTGGGGATGTTTGTTGGTTTTATGTTCAACTACTTCCCACAGAGAGTAATCTAACGGATTAAGATCTGGTAAGTTAGGTGGCCATAAATATGGTGTTATGTGATCATGGAAATTGATCGTCATCGATTCCTGAGTCGTGAGCTGGTGCAGAATTTTGCTGCAACACGTAAGGTCTTCCTTCACTCACTCACTCACTAGACAGGGCTTAACAACTGCCTCTAGTACCTCGATGTATCCGGCAGTATTCACTCGAAGACCTTGTTAAAAAAAATATGGGGGCATAACATGACCGCTCACACTGGCAAGAATCTTGATATGCATCACACGAGGGATAACTTAAGGCTCTGCACACAGCCATCTGTGGTTCATACTATTGAATTTCTGTTCCTGATTGAAATTCGTCTCATCGAAAAAAGATCTGATTCTTCCGGATGTTTCAACTTTTGAGGAGCACATGCTGGTTTTTCGTTTCCTCCGATATATACATAGGTACACTAGGAACTTCTCATGGTATGTGAATAATATTGGAGCTTTTCATGAACTACACCGCGGATTAGTCGCTCAGACACTTGAAGGTCTCTTGCAATTGATCTCATCGACGTTCCTGAGTCGTGGTGAATACGATGTTGCACTTATTGAATAAGTTCTGGGCTTTTTACGTTTCGAAACAGCCGAAACATCGCCTCCAGAAGTCTCCAACTCGACGCGAACCTTAGGAACGAAAGATCGGGCGACTTTCAAAAAGCGCTATTTTCACGTCGCGTCTTTTCATTTCTTGTGTTACAAGTAGGTATTTATCTGACATTGTATCCCTGAAAAACTTAAACGTTTACTATCAACGCGATCAACACTACGACTGACAAGCCGCCATTTTGGTTAGGTTAGTTTTGACACTTTGCATTTAACATTCGTGAAGTGTAGACGTAGCAAATTTGTCATGGAACGATATTCGATAAATTAACATGTTTTAGTGGTTAAAAAGTTTTATCAAAATCAGTCGTCGATTACGGTAACCATACGAAAATTACGAGACCTTTTCGGTACTGTTGCAGATAGGCCAAAGTCTGGCACACGTTGTACTGCGGCAACGTCTGAAAACTGCTGAACGAGACAGCTTATCCATCTCTCTCAACATTAATTCGACAAATTTCTCAGGAACTTGGAATTAGTCCAAATGCTTTGCGGCGAATTCAGAATTTTCACAATTTTCGAAAATTGAAGGTACGCATTCTTGCAAAATGACCGACTTCATCTTGCAAACTGAGCGTCCCACAAAAAAAAAAAAAAAACATTGCGGTCGACATTTTAGGTTTTGAAATTCTCTAAACGACGGGTGTTAATGTTTTTAATATTTTCAAAAATTTAAGGCACAAAATCTTCTAAAACTGCCTGATTTCACCCGGAGATTTATGAATATCATTTTTGAATCTGAATATCTCGAAAGCGATGCGTTATACGAACATATTGATCACGCAAGAGTCTAGTCTCGCACGATTAATGTTCCGTCCAATTATTTGAACTGTTTTCTAATTCGGCCTCGTCGTTAATCCAGAGACAAGGAGTAAATACGATCGTATTTGTAAGGGTCAGATAAAATCAAACATTTTTTGTTCCATGTCTACCACTGAAGAAATTTTGATGAAATTTTAAATTGCCAAATCGTATTTCCTGGTTGCCTAACTGAAGGATGTCTCCAAAGTTTTTGATGAAATTCGGCTCACACATTCGGCTTATCCATATAATTCGGAGTGAAGTCATTGTTAGATATCGGAAGGAGTTTTAAAAATCACTCATCTAACTCAAGAATTACTTAACGGACTTTGATGAAAATTGCACACCAATCTAAGTTACATGAAGGCATGTCTTAAAAACATCAAAGTCGGATGAAGCGGGGTTAAGATACGGTGGGATGACTTTAACCCCATATCTTCCAACTTTTTTCAAACCAGCTTATGCAAGGAAACCTTTTATATCTTTCGCGTTACCTTCTCATGATTCTTCAAACTTTAAATTTGTTAACACCTTGTTGAATTCATTAGTGTTTCGTTTTATACCATTCTGGTACGGAACATTGAACAACAATTATTACTTTCGAAATGCTAGGGTTTAAAATTTTCTACAAATGAATGCCAATTATTCAACATTTTTGAAAATTGAAGGTACGCAATCTTCCAAAATATTCGCCTTCACCCTGAGGTTTATGGAAAACATTTCACAAAGTGTGCGTCACACGAAAAGTCAAAATCCTCTACAAGGTGGATACCAAAAATGCTATGCAATTGTTTGTCAAAAAATAAAAAAAATTGGAGAATGAACTTTTACTGAGATTATTTTATTTTGCTTTAAAATAAAGAAATGAATATTTGTACACCTAAAAATCAATTTGTATGTTCATTTAAAAAATGCCGAAATGTCTGTGTAATTCACTTTTGTTTGTGGAATGTTATTGCTATAAGGGAAACTATAAACTGTTCAAGAAGGGTGCTATTATTCCTTACTGCCTTTAGGCCAGCTTCATTACATTCCGACTATGAACCAATCCTAATATCCTATAGGTTGAACTACTTTATAAAAGACTTATGCTGATAAAAAAAAGGTCATCACCATCTTCACCGCATTAATCATAATATTCCTCTCAATTTGCATAGAACTTGTATGCGCGCACCCGGCCACTGTAATCAGTCATTTCCGTTTCCCTTTTGTGTGACGATGATGAACCCTTCTCTGATTGCCATTTGTTTCTTTTTTTCTTCTCTGTATCTCTCTGTGTTATTTGATGCTTTTGTCTACAAAATCTTCTAAAACTGCCTGATTTCACCCGGAGATTTATGAATATCATTTTTGAATCTGAATATCTCGAAAGCGATGCGTTATACGAACATATTGATCACGCAAGAGTCTAGTCTCGCACGATTAATGTTCCGTCCAATTATTTGAACTGTTTTCTAATTCGGCCTCGTCGTTAATCCAGAGACAAGGAGTAAATACGATCGTATTTGTAAGGGTCAGATAAAATCAAACATTTTTTGTTCCATGTCTACCACTGAAGAAATTTTGATGAAATTTTAAATTGCCAAATCGTATTTCCTGGTTGCCTAACTGAAGGATGTTTCCAAAGATTTTGATGAAATTCGGCTCACACATTCGGCTTATCCATATAATTCGGAGTGAAGTCATTGTTAGATATCGGAAGGAGTTTTAAAAATCACTCATCTAACTCAAGAATTACTTAACGGACTTTGATGAAAATTGCACACCAATCTAAGTTACATGAAGGCATGTCTTAAAAACATCAAAGTCGGATGAAGCGGGGTTAAGATACGGTGGGATGACTTTAACCCCATATCTTCCAACTTTTTTCAAACCAGCTTATGCAAGGAAACCTTTTATATCTTTCGCGTTACCTTCTCATGATTCTTCAAACTTTAAATTTGTTACCACCTTGTTGAATTCATTAGTGTTTCGTTTTATACCATTCTGGTACGGAACATTGAACAACAATTATTACTTTCGAAATGCTAGGGTTTAAAATTTTCTACAAATGAATGCCAATTATTCAACATTTTTGAAAATTGAAGGTACGCAATCTTCCAAAATATTCGCCTTCACCCTGAGGTTTATGGAAAACATTTCACAAAGTGTGCGTCACACGAAAAGTCAAAATCCTCTACAAGGTGGATACCAAAAATGCTATGCAATTGTTTGTCAAAAAATAAAAAAAATTGGAGAATGAACTTTTACTGAGATTATTTTATTTTGCTTTAAAATAAAGAAATGAATATTTGTACACCTAAAAATCAATTTGTATGTTCATTTAAAAAATGCCGAAATGTCTGTGTAATTCACTTTTGTTTGTGGAATGTTATTGCTATAAGGGAAACTATAAACTGTTCAAGAAGGGTGCTATTATTCCTTACTGCCTTTAGGCCAGCTTCATTAC
Organism: Pocota personata; assembly: GCA_963082735.1. Classification (NCBI taxonomy): domain Eukaryota; kingdom Metazoa; phylum Arthropoda; class Insecta; order Diptera; family Syrphidae; genus Pocota; species Pocota personata. The sequence goes on along the minus strand of OY720431.1, from coordinate 117,790,644 downwards.
ATTCCGACTATGAACCAATCCTAATATCCTATAGGTTGAACTACTTTATAAAAGACTTATGCTGATAAAAAAAAGGTCATCACCATCTTCACCGCATTAATCATAATATTCCTCTCAATTTGCATAGAACTTGTATGCGCGCACCCGGCCACTGTAATCAGTCATTTCCGTTTCCCTTTTGTGTGACGATGATGAACCCTTCTCTGATTGCCATTTGTTTCTTTTTTTCTTCTCTGTATCTCTCTGTGTTATTTGATGCTTTTGTCTACCAATGACCATACCGAAGGAAAATCAAAGAAGACAAAAACGGGCTGCATGCGACTCCCCATTTGCGTTTTGTTTTGTTTTTAACGCTATCGCATGGCTGAATGGAGCTGAGATTTACTCTGTGTATCTATCTGAAACCGGCTTGTTTTGCATTTTTTTTTTCCTGTTTTGTTTTGTTATCTTAATTTTTGCAGAACAAGCGAAAAATTGTCGCAAAGTGTTTTGTGAAAAAACATTAGGAGCTGATGAACAATTTCTGTTCCTTTTCCTTTTAATTGACAGGAAATTTATAGAGGGAACATTTGATTAGATGTTTTATAAAAGGGTGCCGCAAATATATCCAGAACGTTGAACTAGCATGTGCTATTTGTTGTGTTCCGTTCTGGTGACTTTAATTTGCATCCTGTAAAACATTTGTTTGTTAATTGAGAACGGGTTGCGACAACTTCCTCATACACACTTCATGGCATAACCAATTGTGTGATTGACAAGTTAGCTGGAGAGCCTTCATTATGAGGGGGAGTGTAATGGATGGCAATTTGTGACGAACGTTGCAGTGCAGATACGGAGTAGACTTATACATATGTAGAGAAAAGTAGAAAAGGTGGTCTTTTTGAAGATTTCCGGAGATTTTATAAAACATAGTCGGGTGAAAAAGCTAAATAACTGACTTTAAAGCCGGAACACAGCCACTTCGAGATAGTAGAGGTAGTTATTGAGATTAGTTTGTGGGGCATTTGAGGTCTCAAAAAATAAGATTTCCTCACTGCAACAAGTCATTTAGTTAGTTCATACGGAAGTCCAAGCAATGGAAAACCCTGCTAATCACTAGGACGCATGTAAATGAAATATTTAAATCTATAGCGCGCCATGGTGGTCATGTATGGTAATGGTTTCAAAAAACAGGTGTGCATGAGCGTGTCTCCCGATGGAATTTTCTTTCGATATGAATAACTTAAACAAAAATGCGTCAATTTGAATGATTTTTTGTGCGCAAATGTTGTCCTCAGTAAGGACTCCAGGCATGTTGGATTTGGTGTCAATCGGATTAGTGGATAAATTAGATTTTGGTCGTATTTTGTTTTGCCTTATAATTTTGAGGTAGAAAACAGTGATGAGAACTATCGAGTTATTCGGTAGTATCGAAATATTCATTCATTCATTCAAAATTAGTTTCATTCAATCAACATTTTCGATCTTGGAGCTATCGTCCATTACGTACACTGTTATTTTCATTCAGTTTATTTGCTTTAATAGTTCGCTGAATAAGCTGAGTACTAGTACGCAACCTTCCGAAATGTCTAAGGAAGCAAATTAAAACCATTCTTAAGTGTGAATACCTATTTCGAAAACGTTCCCAAATTGTAGGTACATACAGAAGCTTTTAAAATATTCGACTTTACCCCGAGGCTAATGGTGGAAATCGTTTTTGGGGGGAATATCTTAAAAACGGTGCATCGTATGAACAAAACTTTAGACTTTGAAATTCGCTATAAGATGGGTGGCGAATTTTTTAAAATTTTCGAAAATTGTTGGTACGCAATCTTGGGGTCCTACTTAACGCCAGAGTTAACAGTGGAAATAATTTTTGAGTAAGGATATCTAGATAACGATGCGTCATACGAGAAAATTATGATGATCGAAATTTTAGGTTTTAAAATTCTCTTGAAGATGCATACATGCTGAATTTTTCAAAATTTTATGTACGCAATCCTCCAAAATGACCGCTTTTATCCCGAAGTTAATGTATTGAATATGTGAATATTCCAAAAATGTATTAGTAATGTGAACTCCCGAACCCTCTGCGCACGCAGTTTATTTTTTTTTATATGTATATACAAAGGGTGTTCCATAATTTGTGTAGTATGGTCGACTGAATGTAGTTAATACCTTCTGCTTTGCTTTATTCTCTTCTCCGCTCTATCCTTTATCTTGCGGCAGAAGAAAAAGGACTCCAGAGTCAAATAATCACGAACATGATCAATATCCAAGAACACAATTTTAATTGCAGCAGGCGGCGACACCAGGCTTCGATATTACATCTTTCCAACAAAGTCCCAACGGAAGGTATAGGTCTTTGAAGATGAGGATGCTCCGAATCAATGTCGAAACTCTCGTTTATTTAACATCAGAATAATGGTAATACGAGTATTATTCAGAGAGACGGTGAACCAGCACTAGGCGGCCAGTCACTGCCAAGTGCCAGAAGACTATCTTCCTCAGTTGGTGGAAACTCTCACTAATCTGTGGCTAGGTAGTGCACAACACTCTTGGCACATACACCACGACAATGCATCAGCTCACATGGCAGGACTCACTGCAGACTATTTAAGGAGCAATTTTTGTTCAGCCTTCGTACACCCCAGATCTAGCCGCTTGTGACTGTAAAAATCGTGCATATAGCTTTTATAGTTTAGGAGTTAGAAGGTAGTGATAGGCGGACAAACGGACGAACTGGCGAGAGCAATAAGGTTGTTTTTCAATACGGACGTAACACACCATTAGACTTTTTTTGTGATCTGTCAATGTCAAAACGTCAGGCAAGATTTACATTTTTATCATGGTGAAGTTTACGAACGACCAACGTTTGGAAATTATTAAAAAATACTACCGAAATTCTGAGATGGTGGTCGCAACTTTAAGAGCGCTTACTCCAATTTTCGGTCGTAATAGTCGTATCACATATTGACTACTGAATGTTCCTGTGCCAGTGAGACAACGCATCGATCGAAGTACCGAAAATATTGCAGCAGTAAGTGATTCAGTTCAAAATGAGCCGAATCAGTCAATTCCACGCCGTCCACAGGAATTGGGACGGGGAACTTCGGTAATCGTGTAATCTCGGGAAATGGTCCGGTCGAATGGCCAGCTCGCTCATGCTATTTAACGCCAATGGATTTATTTTTATGGGGTTACATTAAGTCGTTGGTTTATGCCAACAAGCCAACAACGTTAGAGGAGCTCAGGAACAATATCGAACGTGAAATTGCCAATGTTCCGGCCAATATGTGTGGAAGAGTGGTGGAAAATTGGCTCCAACGAATCGATCACTACAAACGTTCTTGCGGTGATCATATGAACGAGATCGAATTTCATACTTAAATTTAACATGTGTACTACACCTGAATACACAAAAATTGTAAGTCCTTATTGAAAAACCCTTTATTACGACTCAAAATGAGAACACAGACAACTTGGAAACATCACTTAACATTTAAGTTGTCTCGTTGCATGATGAATCCATTTCCAATTATTTGTAGTTCACATTACAGAATATTGTTCAGAAGTGCGAACCAAATCTCCTACTCCACTTTCAGACAAACATCCTTGGACCATAACATAATAAGAACAACTGGATTATATTGGTGGAAGTCCCAACACTTAATGACTAAATAAATTTGAAAGATTAAATAAAAAAGAATTCTTAATGTTCATTAAGAAGTTTGTACTACATTAAACCAATCTTTGAAAGCACTTGGTACCGAAATTACAAATGCTTTAAGCAATTTCACAACTCTGTACATTAACCTTCCATTAAAAGTCTAAAAGTCCTTAAAACCGGGCATTATAATTTTCTTCAAAGCAAAATAACTTTATTGCTCACTCGTTAACACAAAACCGTCTAAAGGGGATGCACCCCGCTTTTTACGTTCAATTGATAACTTCTACAAGAGTTAACCCTCATTCTCATGAAATATTTTATTTAATTATGCAATCAAAATAAATTGACACCGAAGTGAAGGCAGACAAAACGAGGAGGCAACACAAATTTGAAATAAAATTTCCATTTTATTTTTTCACACTTCCCTTCAATAGACGATTTGAATTGAATTTTAATTGATCGTAAAAAAGAAAAAAAAAAAAACTTTAAGAACACAAAAATCATATTTGTCTGGTTGCCTAAATTAAATTGCCTCCTGTTTCCAAAATTTTATTGTTGTCACCATGCGATGAACGGAAGTGACACGACTCTGACTGACAATGATATGCAACTTGTGGTTGGCGCTTTGTCGTTGACACCCTCCTAATTGAAAAACGGAGACTTTATGTTTCTTCTCTTTTCAGAGGAGATAGATAATTAGCGCTGTTTTTATTTAAATTTTATGAACAGGAAATTGCATTTAAACTATGACCTTCAAAGTGAATGCAAATTTTTTAAGGCGTGTGCATAACATTAGTATTAGCTTTAAGATAATTATAAAATGCTGATTTTCTAATGATAATCCGAAATGGACTTGTTTTAATCCAAATGTATGTGAAATTTTGACATTTGGATTGTCTAATTAATTAATTAATCTTTCGGGGCCATAAATTCTTCGATCTGAGGAAGAAAGGCCGGCTTTTGAAACAGTGATATGATGTCGCGGAGGAGCTTTTTTAGAAATCAAGGTAGCGACCAAAGTCTCATAAGTAAACCACTGATATGGATGACTATTATATAAAAAAGGATCATAAGCATCCACTTTCGGGATCCTACGTTAAATTAATAGCCAGTCTCGGATAAGGATAGTTTTATTCTGGACGAGCTTACGAACTAAATAAGGACAACGACCTTCGAATGTGCACGTGAAATATTTGAACACTTAACAGACCACTTGCGGCCGAAAAACTTGAGGAGGCACTTGGCTGCTATAAAATACACTGACGTCCAAAAGATTTTGGACGAACCATTATACGTTTTTTTAAATCTCGCTGTTTTTTTTTTTTGATGAAAATGCAACTTTATTGTGAACAAATGGTTACAAATGAATCATTCAAAGTATTACCCATCGCTAGCTACAACTTTTTCCCATCTTTCTGGCAGAGCTCGAATACTGTTACGGTAAAAGTGTTCATCTTTTGAGGCTATCCACGAATCAAGCCATTTTTTGTTGTCTTCATATGAGCGGAACTGGTGATCAGCCAGACCATGTGTAATCGAACGGAACAAGTAATAATCGGATGGCGCAATATCTAGGGAATATGGCGGGTGTGGTAACTACTTCCCATTTTAGTGTTTCCATGTAGGTTTTAACAGGTTTACACGCAGTGCTCGGCTCAATCGCATCAATTGAAGTCGATACCGTTCTCCAGTGATGGTTTCGTTGGGTTTCAACAGTTCATAATACATGACACCGACCTGGTCCCACCACATCTTCGCAGCGTGAATATTCGACCGAGCCAACGACGTAGAAGCATGACCGGGCAGTCCCCATGACTTTATTTTCTTTGGGTTGCTGTAATGAATCCATTTTTCATCACCCGTCACGCTGCGATGAAGAAAACCGTTCATTTTTTGCCGCTGGAGCAGGCGAAAAAACGACGCTCAACGTCCCTTGGCTTCAAATCATAAGGAACCCAAGTTCCTTGTTTTTGAATTATTCCAAACGCATGCAATCGCTTGGAAATGGCTTGACGGGTAACTCCTAATGCTGAAGCAAGCTGTCCTTGCGTTTGGCACTGGTCCTCATCAAGCAATGCCTCCAATTCAGCGTCTTCGAAGGATTTTGGCCTTCCTTCACGCGGACGGTCGTCAACATCGAAATTACCGTCTTTGAAACGACGGAACTAATCACGGCACGTTGTTTCACTTAGAGCAGCATCTCGGTTAATTTTTTGGAGCTCTCGATGCGCTTCAGCCGCCGTTTTCTTCGAATGAAAGAATAAAATCAACACTTCCCGCAAATGATAATTATTTGGCACAAAATCAGACATATTCACACAACCAAAAGTATATGACGCCAAACCAAAATCACTAATGTATCAAAACAGTTTGTTTACCATATGTCTAAGCTCAGTTCATGACGTTTTGGATATGTCAAAATCGACCAGCACTTACTGCTGGAGCCATCTATTGACAAACAGCGAGAAGTTAGTTGCGCACCTAATAACAAAATTCTTTCAAATCCTGTTAGCGTCGATAGTAGACATTATTATGTACATCTCAAAGGTAAAGGGTTTTAAGGAAAAGGAGCGAAATTAATGCATAAACCGATGTATTGAGTAATAAAACAAAAGCAAACGTCATTAACTTATCATAGAACGGACAAAAATTGTATTTTTGTAAAAAAAAAATTCCCAAATTTGCCTTCCATATCCAGGTATTTTATTTTTGGGAAAAAATAGGTTTGATTTCTAACTATAAAAGCATGTTGCATTCTGCATTCTTCTGGTGCCAATTAGTCTTGAAACTTCAATATTTAAAGTTAACCGATAAAGAGTAAAAAAAACCTCATATGAGAAAATTAGGGAAACAAGTGAAGTTGAACGTTTTGGCATAATAAACTTGCATAAAAAAGGGCATTCAATGCGTGCTATTGCAGATAAGCTTAAAATATCAAAGTTGACAGCGCACAATACCATACTCGTACGTCGCTTTTGTCGATTCTTAAAACTCGGAAGAGAAGCGGAAGGTTCAAATTAACATCAAAACGGGATAAAATTAATAAGGAAAAGGGATCGCCAAGTCCAACTCCAGAAATCCAATAACGACAACAAAAAGGCGTTTAGCTGCCGCAGGCCCTCACGGTCGAGTAGCAGGATGAAAACCTTTGCTACGACGCACCAGGATTGGACATCAACCGACTGGTCGAAAATCTAATGGACGGACGAGTTCAAATTTTAAGTTTTTGGACACAAAAGGAGAGTATACGTTTGGCGGTCTGCTGAAGGAAAGATACTCCCTAGCGGTGTGGTCCCAACTATCAATAATAATGGGGGTGTTTCTTTTCCGCCGGTGTTTGAGACGTCATCCGTATCGATGGAATCATGAATAAGGAGAAGTACAGACAAATATGATAAGAACACGCCTTACCATCGGGATTTCGATTAATAGGTCCTGGATTCACATTATTGCAAGTTAATGATTCGAAACATTCTTCCAAGCTTTGCCGAGGATACGTGGACCAAGAAGAACAAGAAAGAAGACTGAAAAATATGAAATGACCTGCCCAATCACCCTATCTCAACTCAATAGAGCTGCTTTGGGACGAACTAGACAGATAGGTTCGACGAGAGTGTCCAACATCGAAAGACAAATTTTGGGAGATCCTTTAAATAGCCTGAAGATCAATAATATTGAAAACTATTAAGAAGCTGAGCGATAGAATGCCTAGATTGACGGCGTAAACATACTCGTATTTACGAAACGTGCCCGAAGTATGACATTAAAAGCATACTTATCGACTTTAGCGCCAAAGTATCTTTGGTGGTACGATAAGAAAACACACCTCCGGAAACGGACTAACCGACTTTGCTGCGGGGGCGAATTGTCACCATAACTAGTACGAGATTCGTGCACCTCAATATATGAGTATACGTAAGGTGTTACTGCAGGGACGATAGTTCTACCAGCAGCTAAGAAGAGCATTCCGAGGCTACAAAGACCAAAGAGAAGCCTGCAGAGACTAAGATGGCAAACATAGTGAAGTCACAGTGGATGCTGATGATCTGGAAGGAACACTTTTGCAGACTGTTTTACGGCGGTGACAACTAACATACTGTTGTCAGGCAGAACGATCGATTTAACGTCGACGATGACAGTTAACGCTCCCAGTCTACTCGACCAGTGTTCCCACTCAAAAAAACATAAGTTGTATCAATTCCGAGCCAAAAATAGTATCAAAATTTTATCTTTAGAAAATATTTAACTTCCATAAAAGGGTATCATATAGTGATATAGTGATATACATATGATGCCAAAGTTCATATTGAGTATGGCTTGGTCTTTAGTCACGTTAACCGTTGTATCTTTTGCTGCAAAGTAGCCTAAGTAACAACATGTTGTCATAATTAGGCAGGTGATAAAGTATACGCTTTGTTTTCAGGGTTCCAGTACTCAACAAGTAAAAACGGTACCCTTATAGTAAGTCTGTTGTCTGTCCGTCTGTCTGTCACACCCTCATAACTTTTGAACCTTTAGATTTAGAGAGTGGAAATTTGGACCAGAGTTGTATCCTACTAACCATGGCTCTAAAGTAAAAAAAAAAAAATTGGAAAAACAACAAAGTCTTCTTAGAGGTTAGAATGAAATTGAGAAAAAAAAAAACAAAAAAAAATGTTTATATAAATATACATACATGTATAATACGGATATCAAAAGAAACGATGTGCCGAAAAAAATTTGGTTTTGTTATTTTTATTTCATCAGATTTTGAAAAAAAAAAAAAAAAAAAAAAAAAAAAAACTGTCAAATAAGGTTCAGTGGGTTCAGCTCTTCAATATGGTCAGTGAATTTCTTAAATATCTGGATCTTAGGAGTTGTAGAGTTAGTGAGAGAATAGTGTCTCTAACACATTTTGAATTACTCCTAAATACCCCATGCTGAACACTGAAAATCAACGGAATTAGTCTTGGTAAATTAATTTCAGTCATCGCTTTACTACACTTAAAGCAGGTACGATAATTCTTAAGAGCTTTCGGAAAATTGCAGAAATGAGAAGGAAACCGTAGAGCCCTCTTTATATAGTCGCTCCGTACTTTCATTAGGAAGATGAGAGCAATACGTTATGAAAATCAAAGCTTTATCGATCACTTCAAGCGGTCTTAAGAGTAGAAAAGGCTCTAAACGCTTTTATTGAATGATATTCTAAGTGATCTTTGCATAAAATGTAACTAACCTTTGTTGGGTATTCCATTTGCGGACACAAAGTAGAAGATCCCAATATTTCTGTGGTTTTGTTACAAATTCGGTCGTTAAACTTTGAAACGAATAAAATTCATGGAATACTATGGTGTATCATTGTATTGTATCACTGATAGGAATATCCAAACTGAGCTCCAATAAGTCTGTTGGAGCCGACGTGCAACAGGGAATAATTTGGCAAGGAGCATGCAATAGAAGAATGCGTTTTTATCACTTTTTCAAAGTGGCGCTATTCTCGTGGCACACTCAAATTTAGTATTTTTTCAGTTCGCTTTAAATCACCAGTTTAGGGCCAGAAGCTAAACTGACCGATAAACAATTGTTATAAATTGGAGGTAATATTAAAGAAATCTCATCAGAATATTTCCCTCCCTACTTTTACAGATGAGCGAGCACTCTACAGTGTCGTCTAAGAAAGATACTCGTAAATAAGTTTGAATTGGATACCAAATAATGCAGTTGAACTCATCTCTTCTGATGCTATTATACGCAACCTTGAAACCGATGAAGAAATGGAATCGATACCCGATGTCCCTGGGGTTTTTCACAAAGTTTGTTGCATGATATCTATTTGTCACCTATCAGGTTGACTTGGGACTTCATTCTGTAACAAATAATGCTGAACAAGACTTTACTTGTATAGGTGATGCGTGTTGATTAGGCTCATACCTCTGCGCTTTGCATATTCATAAACACCAGAACACCAGAGTCCCAGTACATAAAATTCTATCCTAATGAGGCCCTGTACAACAGGACTAACCTAATAAGAGTGGATAATTTCATTATCAAGCTGATTCAAAGGCACATTGCAAGAGCAATGAACTCGACGAACAACCTGATCTACGTCGCTTATTACCCCAATTACGTGTACCATGAGAGAGTGCGCCTTAACGGCTTTGTCCCCACAGAGGCGTTCCTCTATCTTGATGAGAAGGGTCTGATCCAGGACAGATTGGCGGTGCCGCTAATCTTCCAAAAAAAAAAAAAAAAGTACGTATTAAATTACGTAAGGTAGAGTAAGATAGATTAAGGTAGAATAAGGTAGTTTAAGATTTATTTTAAGGTAGTTTCTTAAGTTTTATATATAAGAACACAAAACAAATTCATTCACTAAGTTTTCCTTTTATCTAATTTTCTTAGTAACAATTAAAATTAAAAGAATGAAATAAATAAAAAATGTTAGTACGTTACGTCGAAAGACATAGTTTTAAGTATTAGGATTAGCTTAGAACGCCCGTATAGGGCCAGTAATTTAGAATAAGATAGTTAAGTTAGTTAAGATAGTTTTAAGCGTTTTTTGTCTAGCATTAAGTTTAATGAATTATGAAATAAAAATGCACTAAAAATGAATGAAAAATGTTATGCCTTCGCAATAGAGTTGACATAAGCTTTCGCAATTAATCGATTTTATTTATTTCATGCGAATTAAATAGATGATTCTTGACATCAGGACTCGAATCGTGAACCTGCAGCGTGACAAGCGATGATGTTACCACTACACCATGGCCATATGCTATAAGATGGCGTACAAGTTTTCTTCAAAGTCTACTGTTACAATTTTTAGCTTATACAGATTTAGTAGGTGCGCCCAAATGCGTACTTTCAGTGTTTCTTGTGCCCATTGACAAGTACGCTATCACTTTCATGTGACTTATAAAGGGTGTCCCAAAATTCACGCAAGAAGTAATTTTGATAGAAAACACAGGTTTTTAACTAAAAATTGTAAATGGTTTATTGATTCATAAAGTATACAGTATAGGGTTATCTATGGAATAGAATTTGGGGCAAATGGCCTCCACGGCTTTGCTGGCACATACGCACTCTTTTGTGGAAATTTTCCATGACGGTTAGACTTCAAAAAACCCCAAAGAAAAAGTCCAACGGCGTTAAATCACATGATCTGGGCGGCTAATTTTGATCACCAAATCGGAAAATTACACGACCAGGAAATGGCTCATGTAGTAATTAAATTGTTTATCGGGCTGTATGGCATGTGGTACCGTCTTGTTGAAACCACATGTCGTCCACATCCATATCTTGCAATTTAGGCATTAAAAACTGGATTATCATGTCGCGATAGCGAGCACCATTAACTGTTATTGCCTGACCAGCCGCATTTTCAAAGAAGAATGGTCCGATGATGCCTCCACCCCAAAATCCGCATCAAACAGTGACACGTTGTGGATGCATTTGTTTCTCAACAATCACTCGTGGATTTTCTAAACCCCAAATTCGACAATTTTGACGATTAACAAAGCCATCAAGATGGAAATGAGCCTCATCGGTGAAGATGATTTTGTTTGAAAAATCAGCATCCACTTGTTGTTCCATAATCCATTAAACGAAATTTCTTCGCTGTGCGTGGTCAAAAGGCTTCAGTTCTTGAGTCAATTGCACTTTGTATGCATAAAGATGCAAATCTTTCGTGAGAATACACTGTAGCGAGCTTCTCGAAATGTCTACTTCTTGACCACAGTGCCGAATTGATGTTCCTGGACTCTCAACAACACTCTCAGGAACTGCTTCTATGTTTTGTGTTGAACGACTTGTTGAAGGACGGCCAAAGTGTCTAAGATCACTAATTGATCCAGTCTCCCTGAATATTTGAATTAATCTTCGTAGTTTAAAATATTGCTCAACAATGAAAACGCGTTGTTCTTTCGTACAGCATTCCATTTTTAATAACTCTGAACTGTCAGCTGTCACGCTGTTTTTTTTTTTTTTTTCGTTGGCAACACTACCGCACTAATGGCGCTAAATTAAAATCTTGGGCTAATTTTGGGACACCCTTTATGAACGTTCAAATTGCCTGTTTCTTGATTTTTCTTTCTAAAATCTCCAGTTTCAGTTAAAGCGAGCTAGAAATTCAATAGAGTTATCGTCTTTTTCCACAGCATCCTATCTCGGTCCTTTATCATCCTATCATGACCGGTTACCAGGCAAGTAAAATGGATGATAATTTAACCACGGGTCACTCTGCTACATTTTCCCTGTTATTATATCATACTAAGATCTGATTTTTGTAACGTACATATACGCAACAGTTCTCAATATTAAACATAAATTTCAAGACGTATCACAACTACTAATACACAGTCAATTGAATGTGTAATTTGTATAAGATTCTTCGATTTTTTGGTTATTTTGTTTTATATTCTTAATTGCTGAGGAACTTGGTTAATTTGTATGACTTGTAGGGGGAGACGAAGAATGCGTTGTACTTGTTCTTATTCTGAATTTCAATTTCATTAATTCTAGCTACCGTTTGTAAGGAAAACAAATTTGACTTTGGACAAATTCTCATAAAATTGTAGCTAAAATTTCGAAATTGAAAAAATAAATCAAAAGCATAAACGTACACCTTTGCAACCTTATTTCCATAAGGGTATATTATTTTGACCATTTTTTCAACAAAATTTCAACCCAAATTTATTATTAAGTACATACATATGTATTCCCTTTCTCTGATAAACTTTTTTTTCTTTTCTTTTTTTTCTAGGAAATGGTTCAAGCGAAAGATCCACCATCTCATTATCTAAATAAATTAAGAACTTATTTAGATCCAAAGGCATCCCGAAGCCACAGAGTAAGTATAAAATTGTTTATCCTTTGCTAATTTGATTTTTAAATGCAATTAAATATATTTTTGTAAATGTTTATATAAATATAATTTTTCTCTTTTCCAAATCTTTACAAAGATATGGCTGCAGGTATTTAACAAAATTTATTAATAACAATTTTGGTTTGGACATATTTCTAAATTACTTCTACGCATGCGGTATTTCAAAGCATGCAAATCAACTCCTCCTATAAATGTTATAAAATTTTATTATCAAATGAAAATGTTTTATAATGCAACCAACGTTGGACTTGTACTATATTGTATAGAAAAAAATTTATAGAGAATTATGGTCCTATTAGAGCCATAAGTATTATAGTGTGTGACGCTTGAAATCTGGAAAAGAAAATATGTTTTTTTTTTTTAAGTAAAAAATCATAAAAATATGTTTTTCTTTCACTCATTTATTAGATACATGTTTGGTTTTATAATATATACTTAAAAATAAGAATTATTTTGGATCGTGCCAAAACGCGCGGACTTTGCTTTTTACACCTCTCATTAAGGCTTGAACATCATCTTCGGTTAAGGTTTTGGCCACTTGTCTCCACTTTTTTCGAAAAATTTGTTCCGTTTCGTATACTCCACCATTTGTCTTTAACTTAGCTTTCATTAGAGCCCAAAACGTTTCTATGGGGCGAAGTTCTGGACAATTAGGAGGATTAGCATCCTTTGGCACAACATTTATCTTATTTTGAATGAAAAACTCAAGCGTCCTTTTCGCATAGTGTGATGTCGCCAAATCCGGCCAAAACAGAACCGATTTCTTATGCTCTCTAATAAACTTAAGCAGACGCTTTTGTAAACATTCCTTGATGTAGATGTCCGCATTAATTGTGCCATGAGTGATGAATTTCTCACTTTTTTTGCCACAGGAGCAGATAGCCTGCCAAATGAGGAATTTTTTGGGGAATTTCGAAGCTCAACGGGTCCTAAATTTTGCATCAACACCATCAACAAAATTTGCGACGTAATATTCATTGCCTGGAATTTGAGCAAAGTTCGCAACGCAGTAAGTCTCGTCATCCATTACACAGCAATCGTATTTTGTCAAAAAATGTTCGTAAAGCTTTCGAGATCGACGTATTGCTTCCTTTTGCTTTGATTCGTCGCGATCTGATACCTTTTTTACTTTATACGATGATAATCCAGCTCTAACTTTAGCGCGCTGGATAGTACCAGTTGATGTGGAAAGCATTTTCGCTGCGCCTCGAACAGAAAGGTTGGAGTTTCTCTTAAAAGTGCACTCAATCTTAGCTTGAAGTTTTCGACCCGAACCTGCCTTTCTCTGGACTGACAGGGTTTCCTTGTAATTATTTATAACCGAATATACCGTTGAAACAGCCACTTTTAATTTCTTTGCAATTTTATACAATGGAATATTTGATTTTTGCAGATATTCGTTGACTATTGCAATTCGCTGCTCTTCTTCTTTGCTCGCCATTATGATAGTAGCACGTCTGACCAGAAAATAGCATTGCCTGTTGCAACGATACTGAATATATAGTGAAATATGGCACTAATTTTTTTCTTGAATTCTCGTCAAAATATTATTTTTATTAGGGAGAACATTTCCAGATTTCAAGCGTTACACCTATTATGTAAAATTTTGTTTATTTATGCCTGCAATAGTCGGAAAATATATTTGCTTATTTAGGACCATTTCAATTTGCAATTCATGCAGAAAACAATTTTTAAATCTAAAGTCCTAATTCTGAAGAAATGCATTGCGAATTCTATGATTAACATTTTGAAGGTCCTTCCCCCATCGTAGATCAAACATTCGACGTTGGTTGTATCTTTCAAATGCACTAAACATAAAATCCATTGTTGAATGGTATCTCGGCAACCGAAAGCCTAAACCATCAAACCCCTTTCTCTCGAAAAAAAACTAAACGCGTACATAGTGTTCCATAACTTTTGTCGTGTGGCTTAGTTTAATTAAACTTTTTCAAAGTATTCACAATTTCTGGTAATGTACTTCTTCACGGGTAAAAACCAATCACCAAAATTCCGATCGCTCCTTCGGTATCAAATCACACTTCTTGAAAAATGCTTCCTCTTCGGTGGAAAAGTGACAGCCTTTCAGTCGCAATTTAACGTAAGGGAACAAACCAAAGTCACAAGTGGCTAGATCTGGATTGTACGGAGGGTGACCTAAAAGACTCATGCCAATGTTCTTCAAATTGTATGTAGTGAGCCCTACTTTGTGTTTCGGTGCATTATCATGGTAAAGGCGCCACGAGCGTAGTGCACTACCTGACCGACTCCATCAACTGAATAAAAAAGTGTTCTGTTCAAGCATAACTGCCTTCACCAAACCCGTCTTCAAAGACCGACCCATCATTTGTTCTGGAACTTTGTTGGAAGGACATAATAATTAAGTCAGATCTCATCACCTGTTGCCATTGAAATGTTATCCATTTTTTTAATATCTTGATCATGCTATGTGCTATTTCGCTCTGCAACCCTGTGTTCAATCCTAATTTTGAGATGATCGACCAAAATTCGATGTAAACGGATACGTTAATGTTTAAGACCTCATTTTCATTCATTATTTCAAAGAAATATTTCTGTGTTCGTTATATTGTGACAATTTGTTAGAAAATTTAACTTCTTTAAGTCCTTGGAGGAGCCTATTTCATGAGCTAATGTGTGTAACAAAAAAACGTGAAACATACGAGATAAATTATTAATAGTTAATAATATCAGATTGTAACATATGTACTCGTAAGTATTGCGCGTTTTTTTCGGGGGTTATTTTCCAATTGCCAAAAAACCAATTTAATGCTGAAACCGTTATTGAAATTAGTATTTGGGATATATTGCTCATTCAGTCTGCAAATTTCGTTGTGTTAACATCATTGTAAGCATTTTTAACTGAATTTTGAAATGGATGTATCGGAAGAGCATATTCGGCTTTTTTTATTGTTTCTTCCGGAAAATAACAGAATGGAAGTGAATCCACTAGAGAAATCTAAAATGTGTATGAGGAGGGTGTTCTCATCGAGTCCAAGTGTCGGCGTTTGTTCGCAAATATTAGAAATGGCAATTTTGACCTAAAGGATGAACCTGGTTCGGGTAGGCCAAAAGACGGCTAGACGATGAGCTCCTGAAGTCCACTGTCGAAAGAAATCCCACTATTAAGGTAAGGGAACTCGCAAGCGAACTCAACGTAAGCCGTATGACCATCCATCGACACCTAACAAATATGGGAAAAGTCATAAAGTTGGGAAAATAGGTACCACACCACCTATCGTAAAATAATCTACAGCAAAGAATTGAAGCTTGCACTGCTCTTCTGTCGCGTCACAATCAAGAGCCATTTTTGAACCGGATCGTTACCGGAGATGAAAAATGGGTTTTTTACAATAACATTAAACGTCACCACCAATGGCTTAGTCCATAAGACAGACCAGCACAACATTGCAGAGATGAACTTCACCCGCTCAAGGTGTTACTGTGTGTATGGTGGGATGCTGAGGGATTAAAGTCGGCACTAGAGCAGAAACGGCCAGGTCTGGTTATTCCAAGCGGTGTTCTATTCCATCAGGATAACGCTCGCCCTCATACAGCTAGGTCCACCTGCACACAGTTGCAGGAGTTAGGTTGCGAAAAAATGGTGCATCCGCCTTATTCTTCAGATTTTCACTTGTTCCGAAGTCTGCAAAACTTCATTGATGGAAAAAATTTTAGATCTCGGGATTATGCCCAAAAGGCTCTTGGGGTATTTTTTTCGTCAAAGCCAAACAATTGGTGCAAATTATTTAACACTAAACAGACATTTAAAAAATCTCGCAATACTTATGTTACAACCTGATACTAGCTCGTGATTTTGACTTTCTCCACTCATTCTACATTCATTCTGTACGCTGTTCCGTGTAACAGCAAAATGGTACATCGAATGCCGAACAAAACAACACGCGGTCTTAAACTTGTAATGAGAACATTGCTCGTAAGTTTTGTCGAATAGCTCGTAGAAGCGTACAAGTACGTATAAGGCAGATGTAATCCAAAACTGTTTGCCTAAGATAACAAATTCACCTCCAAATATACGAGTAAGTTGCATATGTAGATTGTGACGGTCACCGTAGTTTTTCTCCGCTCTACTCCACCGCACTTCTTGTATAGTATTGATGTCTCTTTTATAGGTAGCCTTCGCTAGTTTATCGGCTGCCTGGCAACGAGTCCGATTAGTCCACGTATAAATTTAAAGGTCATTGTTTCTTTTGCTGCGGGCGTAATGACTTAATCTCCTCTTTTGCAAGGATTATAGTCCCATAACGATATAACAATTTATCATATTTTTAACTCTTGACACAAGTAAATCGAAATCTTGTTAGGACTTTAAATTTATAAATACAATATTTTGGCGCTAACAGCTCATACAAGGCTTGGCCAAGCTTCTCACAGACACGCGTGCTGTGCGCCGGACGAATGGTTAGTACTTATAGTTTCGATTGAGAGAAGGGACCGTGACAAAACTTTTTTTTGTGTTTTCTGAGATTTGATCCTTTAATTTCCCGCTCACTGATCGCGAACTTAACCACTTTAAATTTTAGCCAGCAAAAAAATAACTAACCCTACCAAAGGTATCTTTTATGGTTACGATAAGGAACACACTTAGGCACTTTAAGTGCTCGTAAAGTCTTTATTAGTAGTCTGCTGAAGTTTAGCAGACCCAGCTAGGGCCTAGCTTCTTAAAACCATTTGTGTTGTGCGAAGAAACCTACAGTTTGATTGCCGAATCCGAAGAACAAATTGAAAAGATTCTCATGTCAATTGTACTGTCAGTCGGGAAAAATTTAGTTGGTGTTTTTGCTGGGATCCGAACCTGTATGCAAGTTTGTTAACATACATAGTAGCACTAACCAGTTGAGCTATGGTTGTACAATACATTGTTACCTGTTCAAACCAGCTCCCAGCTTTGAGCTGTGATTTAATAAATTTATTTAGAAATATGACAGCTCTAAAATAGTCAGAGTCAAAAAGTTCTTAACTGACTCAATTCAACTAATGAGAAGAGTATAGGCCAAGAGACCGGCGCCGATGTCTTTATATAAAGAGACGCTAAATATTCTAGTATTGTAAGCACCTTGACTAAAATGGATGACACTCAGCTCGGAATAGTTCAAGACCTAGAGAAAATAGCTGTTCCGGGGCTATATTCCCAGAGAATGGAGTGATGTACAGGTCATTCCCAAGAACGACAGTCATTACTCATTCCAAACACTACACACCTTTCTACTGAAAGCTCTGGAATGTTTGGCAGATCCCTACGTTAGAGGAGCGGTTGGTAATAACTGTCTTTTTAAAACACAACAATTTGAATGGTAAGGCAGTGGATATAGCGGTTCACAGTTGAAAGATTAGTGCAGCACTAAGGTGCTTTTACTCGATACAGTGAAAAACGTAGGCACCGATGCTATCCTTAGCAGTCTTTGCAAGGGCGAAAATGAATGTCGGTCTTTGCGCATTTTCGACCTTAGGATGATAGTGGAATGAACATACACTTTAAAAACGGATCGGGCTTATGAAAATCTGAACTCAAAAGTTCGAAAAAAAAAATTACCTATTGTATACTTTTTTCACTTACACACCGGGACAAAATGATAAGACATCCCCACAAATTCTTAAGAAAAAAAGTAGTGTGCGTAACATTTGCCACATCTGATTGAATCATAACAGGATGTATTTAGATTCCAATGTCATAAAATAATTTCTCAAAAAACTTTTAATTTTCTTGTTTTGGCGGAAAACCCGAAAACTGAGTGGGTGAAGAAGATAAAACACGTGGATTTTAAAATTAAATAACATAATAATTTAAATATTTTATTTTATTATTAATGTGTGTTAGTTCTTTTATTTTCTACAACTTCTAATATCTGAGTTAAAGTTGACTTGGCGGGGAGAATGGATTGCCGCATTATCCTGTTGAAAAACAAGCAAACCTATCAGTTTATTTGTTTATAAGTTTAATACAGTGTTGCACAAAATTCTACGTACAGCAAGGACATTTTTGAAAATGAGCTTTGTATTAATACTGCATCGATGATAAAAATATAAAAACAAAAATATATGATGATACTCGTAAAAGCATGTTTACTTAACTAGTTTTTAAACAAAAAATGTAAATTTTCAATTTAAACAAAAACTAACAGTGAAAAACTTAATAAACTCCATAAATTCATTCCACAAAAGTCTACGTACACCTGTAATAATTATAGAAAAACATGTTAAAACTATATTAAAAGTTGCGTGTAATTCAGTTGCACAGGTTTTTAATATTTTGTGGGATATCCCTTCATTTTAATAACCGCTTTTAAACGCTCTTGCATTGCATTAACAAGTTTTCGGATATAGGAAGCGTCTATATTCCCCCATTCCAAGACCAAAAGCTCATGCAGGTGATGTTTATTTCTTATTTCGTACGTTTGAATTTTTTTCTCCAAGGCATCCCACACATGCTAAATGGGATTAAGGTCCGGACTTTGTGGTGGAGTTACTAACAGGTGTGCTTCGGGTCATTGTCTTACTGGAAGTAAAAGTGGTCCGAAATTCCCAGCTGGGCAGCACTTTCCTTCAAATTAATTTTAAGGATATTTATGTAAACATATTGGTCCATTATCCCTTCTATAACTTTCAGCTTGCCAACGCCCGATGCCGACATACAACCCCATACGATTAGTCCTCCACCACCATGCTTTACCGTTTTTATGGTGCATTTGGAATTCAGTGCATTTCCCTCTTTTCGCTAAACCCTTATACGACCATCGGAGCCAAAGATATTATATTTGGACTCGTCAGGAAATATTACTTTGCGCCAGAAGTCTGGAGATTCATTTAAATACTTCCTTGAAAGGTCCAGACACTTCTTTCTGTTTACTACTTTTATTAAAGGCTTTCTCCGTGGTGTTCGCGAACCCAGAATCTACTATAGCTCTTCTTATGGTTTGTTCTATTTTTTTGCCACTATATTTTTCAAGATCTGCACTTACCTTTTTTGAACTTATGAAGGGATCTTGATCGACCATTCGCTTGATTCTTCGCTTGTCCTTTTGGGTAAGCTTTGTCGGCCGTCCTGTTCTTCGCTTATTTCCCTGTTCTTCTTTCATTTTGGTAGCGGTTTATGATGGTCTGAATAGTTGAACGACTGCGTGATGTGATCTTACATATCTCCGTGTAAGACTTTCTTGAAGAAAACATACAAAACTTTACTATATTGTAATATGCGAGCTACGGCTCGAGTAGATAAAACGATATTCTGTGAAATTTATTCCTTTATTTTCTAGTCTATAGAACAATTCAGGTTCACACTATACTATTCTTCGCAATTCTTTTCTTACAATGTCTCTTTCCTCTCAAATCACTTTATCTCCTTTCAATTACTTAATTCACAAACCCAAACTAATTACTTCTTCTTGTTAACTCTCAACTTTCAATTTATCACAAAATTACAACTTCGCCTATTATCACTTTTCTAATCTCTTCGCCTCGGTTTTAAAACTACTGCCCCTTCTCAATCGCCATCTGTCCTTATATAGCAGAAGTTTCTGATAGCCAGAAACTTCTAGCAAATTCTTCGACCACTGGAACAAGAGAAATTCCAAGATGACAATCATTCTTGCAGTTATAATTCCCTCTCATGCGTGATATTATCCGTCTCTTTCGTAGACATGAACTGTGGAAACCGCAGACACGAACCTCGAATGAAAGGACACTTCGGACCAAAATTGTGCCAGAATGCAAAAGACACTTCGAAATGGGTTGCATAGTCATAGGAGCGTAGTTATTATTATGCTACAATATAAAAAAAACTCTTGATATGGTTCCACTGCTGCTCACTGTGAACTGTGGCACAACAAATTGCAAGGAATGCGAAAAATAAGTTTACCGTTCTTTTTCTTCTTTTTAAATAAAGAAAAAAGTTTGCGTACCTACGCGTGTACTTAGACTTCTGTGGAAAGAATTTAAGGAGTTCATTAAGTTTTTGGACTGTAACTTCTTGCTTAAATGGAACAATAACTTTTTTTGTTTAAAAACTAGTTAAGTAAACATGCTCTTATCATCATATATTTTTTTTATATTTTTATCATCGATGCTGTATTAATACAAGGCTCATTTTCAAAAATGTTCTTGCTGTACGTAGAGTTTTGTGGAACACAGTATATCTGATCCTGTTAATTCTGCCACTGACAAATTTTATATGGTCCGGTTGTAGCCAATTCCAGCCAATACCATTACAGACCCTCGTTCCATTTGACGCTGACTTAAAATTCTTAGCTTCCTACGCAAATCGTGAAATAGTAATCCCAGCCATCAGGTCCATCTGAATTGAACTTGATTTCATCTGTGAATATGACTTTTCTTCACTTTTTCTTTCTATGGCAATGGCTGCGAGCAAACTCTAAACGGCATAATTTGTGAACTTGGATTAAAGGTAGCTTCCGAAGCAAGTTTCACCTTTGTAGGTGTTCGGCATTGTTGTAAAACTCTCCTCACATTTTTATGTTGGTTTTATCTCCAACTTTAGCTACAATTTGATGAAACGTTAAAGAAGAATTTAAGACTTCCCGCAAAATCGCTTCTCTTGTTAACGCTTCTCTTAGTTAATGCTGGTGGTCTACCAGGAGACTTTCTTGTGCCATAATTTTCAGGATCGTTTTTTAAATTTGTCACTACTGTTTGACTTCTCTGCACTGACTTTTTTATATTTTTGCAATACTCCAGCACAACTATTTTCACTAATGTTCACTTAAATACATTTTTACTGAACGAAGTATCGACACAAAATGATCAACAAGTCCTATCTTTTTGTCCCACCCAGGTTTCGATTTGTCCCCCAAAACAATAAAAATTAAGGGTTTTTCCAAGAATTATTTTATGACAGTACGGTCTAAATACATCACACTTTTTTTTTCTTAAGAATTTGTTAGGGTGTCTTATCATTTTGTTCCGGAGTGTACGAGTATTTCACTTATGTATAAATGTTGTTATATATGTACAAATATATGCATGCACAATAAGTAGTTAAATGCAAGACTTTTTGAAACTTTTGGCTAAATTAAATACTTTGCTGCCATGAACATCTATTACTTCCTCTCTTCCTCTTCTTTCTCTTTCACTGTCTCTCCTTCATACTTTACTTCTTCTATATCCCTAGATATTC
Organism: Pocota personata; assembly: GCA_963082735.1. Taxonomy (NCBI): domain Eukaryota; kingdom Metazoa; phylum Arthropoda; class Insecta; order Diptera; family Syrphidae; genus Pocota; species Pocota personata. Next base: position 117,768,966 of record OY720431.1, on the reverse strand, counting down.
TTTGTCTGTCTCTCCTTCATACTTTACTTCTTCTATATCCCTAGATATTCTTTGTAAATTTTTGTTAACTTATTTTTTTAATAGTAGTAGATACTAAACCTTAATCAGTATTTAACCAACTCACAGTGTGTTTTCCCGTTCTCCCCCCGCCTGATGTACTTACAGATTTTCTTCTACTTTCTTTGCCAGAAACGCAAAATGGTCGGTGAGTCCACGTCCACACAAGTGTTACGTGATCTAGAAATCTCACTAAGGACCAACCATATTGAGTGGGTGAAGGAGTTCCTGGACGAGACCAATCAGGGTTTGGATGCTCTCGTTGATTATTTAAGTTTTCGCCTACAAATGATGCGTCACGAGCAACGAATACAAGAGGCGCTAAGTGAATCCGATGAACGTTTGAATCTCGCCAATACAACCATCCAATCGATTGGGGGTAGTGATGTTGATGGTGGAAATAATTCAACTCTGGGCAATAGTAGTCATCATCATGATTCGTCATCCAGGCACAATCATCACAATTCCTCGAATGGATTCCTGCGACCATCGCTGGCCGATGTCCTTGATAGTCCGAGTATTAAACGCCGATCACGACACATTGCCAAACTGAATATGGGAGCGTCAACCGATGACATCCATGTGTGTATTATGTGTCTGCGTGCCATTATGAATAACAAATATGGATTCAACATGGTAATCCAGCATCGAGAGGCGATAAATTGTATCGCCTTGAGTTTGATTCATAAGTCATTGCGAACGAAGGCGCTGGTGCTGGAGCTGCTGGCAGCCATATGTTTAGTGAAGGGTGGTCATGAGATTATATTGTCGTCGTTTGACAATTTTAAAGAGGTGTGCCAAGAGAAGAGACGCTTCCAGACGCTCATGGAGTATTTTATGAACTTTGAGGCATTCAATATTGACTTTATGGTCGCATGCATGCAGTTTATGAATATCGTTGTGCATTCTGTGGAGGATATGAACTACCGGGTACATCTGCAGTATGAGTTTACAGCACTTGGCTTGGATAAGTATCTGGAGAAACTGCGGCTCACCGAGTCCGAAGAGTTGAAGGTACAGATTTCAGCGTATTTGGATAATGTGTTTGATGTTGCCGCCCTTATGGAAGACTCTGAAACTAAAACCGCCGCCCTAGAGCGAGTTCAGGAGTTGGAAGACGATCTCGGGCGAGTGATGGATCGTAATGGTGAACTGGAGCGAGAGTTTATGTACAAGTTGGCTGAAATGGACACCGAAATGGCACAATTGAAATGCGAACGGGAGGAACTTCTTGCCACAAAGTGTAAATTCGATGAAGAGGTATCAACCCTGCGAAAGATTCTCAAGCACAATGAGCAAGAGCTCAAGAAGCGTGAATCTATGCTGCAGAGTAAGAATTTGGAGCTACAGACGCTCACAAAATCCCTGCCACGATCAGGTTCCAATGGCGAAGGTGGTTTCATGCTGTTGAATGGTAACGCCGGATCACCAGATTCATATAGCTCAGCAACATCACCACCACCACCTCCACCACCACCACTGCCGTGTGCAGCGTCACCACCTCCACCACCGCCGCCAGTTCCACCGCCACCACCTAACATGAATGGTGGATTCAGAGGTATCGAATCAGCATATTCGAATATGAATCCCCATGAATCCGCGACACGAATTCCACCACCACCTGCGCCCGCTCTACCATTCATGTCGACATTCTCACCGCCACCACCACCCGCTGCTGGTTTTATGCCCGCCCCCGATGGTGCGATGACCATCAAGCGAAAGGTGCAAACCAAATACAAATTGCCGACACTTAATTGGATTGCGCTGAAACCTAACCAGGTAAGTGAGCCTCTGAGGCATGCCTTTTTTTAGTTTTTTAGCCATAAATACGACAGTTGGACACTGCTAATGTGACGACGTGAGTTAAGTTCTCGTATGTAATTAAGTAATCCTGGGCAAAGAACTCTCTTGGAGTTGACAATGATTTAAGCCATGGATGGTATGAGGTCGAATGTTTGCATGTGTGTAGATTTTAATGGCTCATCATTTAGATCCAGAGGTTGTAGTTTTGGCTTTTGATTGATGATGCAACTGTAGCCGAGGATGATACATGGTTAAGTTAATGAGTTTGTCAGTCGCACATGGTAAAACGAATAAAAGTGTAAGTGCTCCTGCTGATTTTTATCCCATCTTTGCCAAATTTGTGGGTAAATGCTTTTTCACGTTTAGACTTTGGGACTTAATAGATCTTATAGGGTGGAGAAGGTTGTCACATGCGGATGAATAGGAAGTAGATAGCAGATCTTGCATTCGCTTTTTTATAGCTCTACTTTACTTTTGCTTTAGATGGCGCTATAGTTCGGAATGGACCAGGGTCTCACTTTCCTCTGCTACGCTGCCTCTCTTTAGTGGACTGATATATTCGCTGGTACAGTACACTGGTGCCTCTAGGTTCTTTATGTCTTAGTCATCTTAGGCCCTGGATTCGAACCTTTTTTGTTCAAGCCGATGTCGCTGTTAGTTCATTGTTGAATCTTCTCCCCCATACCCCAATACAAACTGGACCATAGACCACACGAAGAATCTTTCATTTGTTAATGTCCATGCTTCTACGCCATATAGCAGGATTGGGATGATGAGGGTCTTATATAGAGTTTCCTTAATCGTAGTTCTTGGAAGGGCTTTACTTCTCAATTGGCCTAAAAAAAAAACAGCGATTTCCAGGAGCCATTCTTGGTTTGATCTCAGCACTGGTGTCATTTTCAGAGTAACCTGCGGAGCCTAGGTAGATAAAATGCTGAACGGTCTCGAAGATTTGATGTTCTAGGTGATGTTTTGTCCGATTCGACGATGGTGCGACTTTTTTTTTCTAGCGAACCTGCATATAATGTTGAGTCAGCGCCCCGAGATGCTTATAGTTGCTCGAGTTGCTTGAGATTAAAAGCTTCTAGAAATATGTCTCTTAAAAGCATTATGCACCTCGTTTTGTCTTCCTTAACACCCAAAAACATTTTTGTTGTTTCTATACTTATAGACGCCTCGTTGACAGCCGGTTGCGTTCTTCCCATTATGTCAATATCGTCGTCGTATGCGAGCAATTGAACAGATGTCTGAAATATGATAATTCTGGTGTTAGCCTGTAAGTTTCATATAGGCCGCGGGATACCCCATCGCCTTGCCTGAGACCATTTCTGATATCAATTGGTTCGAACAGGCCTTTTCCAACATTGACGTAGCAGCGATCATTCTCCATCGTTACCTAACATAAACAGACGTGCTTGGCAGGGATGTCTAAACTAGACATGGCTCTGTATAGCTAGTCGCTATATGCGCCATAATAGGCAACTTTAAATTCGATAAAGAGGTGGAGGGTATCAATTTGAAATTTCTGATTTTTCTCCAAGATCTGTCGTAATGTGAATATTTGGTCGATGGTAGACTTTTCTGGCCCACACAGCACAGTAAGCAGGATCTTGTAGACGATGTTTAGGAAACTGTTGACTGTCATTTGCGCAGAGTATCTGGTTTTTCATCTGACCAAATTTTACAAATGAGTTGAAGTATGCTTCTTACCGAATCATGTTCCGGTTCTAGTAGGCCATCAGCTCCACCTGCCTTGTTTGATTTGAATGTTTCATTTTGTCTGACAGTCATTTGGCGCCATTTAACAGTCCGCGAAATTGTTCTTTCCAGATCCGCAGCATCGAATGTGGCTCTACTACGATTTGTGCTTGTTCGTCGCTGTAGGTTTTTGCTCTTTTTACTTTTTGGTACAACTTTTGAGCGTCTCGTTGGCAGTAAAACCTCTCTGTTGACTCGACCGCATCTTTCTCATACTCCTATATCTTCTTTTAGAGAAGTCGGTGCTCCAGCCTTCTCTTTTGTTCGTGGTGTAGTGGTAACATCATCGCTTGTCACACTGTTGATTCACGGTTCGAATCCTGATGTCAAGAATCATCTATTTATTTCGCATGAAATAAATAAAAAAGTCGATCACTTGCGAAAGCTAAGTCAACTCTACTGTGAAGGCATAACACTGGCAGTAGAGTCGTCATATGGCTAAAATGCAACTTGATCGTGATCATGACATCAGGAGGACGGAAAAAAATACTGTGAATCATAAGCAACGACAATAATAGCGGAAACAAAGAAAACACTCCCCAGTTATCTGGACAGCCACCCTTGGAGTTTACAGAAACATAATACCGCCTCAGTTTCAAACTACACCACTCTGTCTTTATCTCTGTCTCTTCCCCTTTCCAGAAAAACGCACGTGTTCTAAAAAAAAAAATTAGTATAAGGCTATTCATATCCCTTTAACACATACAAATTATAAAAAAAAAAAAAAAAGAAAGATCTCGCGAGCAGCTCTTCTCTTCCTCTGCAGCCCTGCTTTGTATACCTCTTGCCCTTCTGCGTGTACCTGCCGGCACTCTTCATCAAACCAGGGGTTTCGTTGTGGTTACCGAGGGAAACCCATAACATCTGAACCGGAATTTCTGATAGCTTGTGGACAGTATCATAATGGCAAAGGGCTTATCGAGAATTAAGGGAAACTCGATCAGTAAAGGTTCTGGCAGTCTCTTGCGTTTGTAGCTGTTCGATATCAAATCTCTTCGCAATATTCTCTTGATGTTGTGGCGCGCTGTATATCGCCATCCATACGTACACTACAACCAAGTGGTGGTCCGATACTGGTGGCGTGCCTGGCGTCGACCAATCTGGTTGTTAGCTTATTGATCTGGGGACCAGCAAATCCCTTTATGAATGTTAAGGAGCTGGCTACGATCACTTTTCACCTGCCGTAAAATCGATAAGTCCGAGTACGTTGCCGGAGGTTTTGTCGTACCAACTGTATAATCAAAGATGACCTACTTTCCGGTTTTAGGGTGCTTCAAGTGGTTGTCTTACTTCAGTTAACTTAATTAAACTCTTCTACGTATTAGAGTCTAACAAAATTCTTATAAGGAGTCCTTTCGTCTCATGGTCAGTGATTTTCCGAGGAACTCATGTGAAAAACAAGTAAGCTTGGCCTACGTTTCAGTGCTACTCACACAGAAAACAATCCGAAGAGCATCACCGAACACAACATGTATTGGTAATAGTATACAGTTTTGTCGGATGTTGTGTCGCTTTGAATCTCCAATTTCTTTAATAACGATTGGCAATAGTCTTCCCTCAATCTTTGTGCAGGTGTCATTTTTATGAATTTACGTCAGAGCCTAGTAAAGTCCTTTACTATCTCAAAATTGTAGCTGTAACGTTCTGTCCAAATTGCCGATGTTGAATGTCCTTTTTTGATGACAGTATATATTCTGTTTTGCCCTCGATAACCGCTCAACCCATTATCGCGTCTTCTGTTTCAATACTTGCGAAAGCACCACAGACTTTTGATAGATCGTATCCCTGTTGTTGGTTTGAGAATTTTGTACAATCCTTTCAAGTACGATGTTAAAGAAATCACATGACAGCGCGTCACCTTATCATACTCCTTTTCTGTCACCATAAGCCTCGATGATGTTGATACCGACCTTGAAGGAGCAGCGTGCATTCTCCTTACAGATGAGTTGATGTATGCTCCGTACCAAATCATCTCCAGCTGCTTTAAATAGCTGGGCAGTTAGACTGTTGGCTCCAGTAGCCTTGTTGGATTTAAGTTTAGATATTGCTATTGTTGATGGCAATCGTCCGCGTTGAATGGAGCATTCTGCCTGACAGCGGAGCTGGGTCATCGCCGTTTAATAATCTGCAGAAGTGGTCTTTCCAAATTTTCAGCACCGACTGTGACTCTACTGCTAGATTTATTTCTTCATCCCTACAGGCTTCTGTTTCGGTCTTCGTAGCCTCGGCATGCTATTTTTGCCTTCTGATACAACTTTCGAACATCATTATTGTTATAACACCTCTCCATTGACTCGATCTGGCTTTTTTCATATTCTTCTTCTCTCTTAAAAGCTGGTGTTCTTCCATTCTCTTCTGCTTGTAGATGTCTTAAGGCTCCTCTTGTTACCCTATGCAGTGTCGCTTTATAAGCTTCTTGCTTTGCTGAGTGCGCTTGGTGGCACTCTTCATCGAACCAGGGATTTCTTTGTGGTGGATGCGAGAAACCCAACACATCAGAGAAGTTGCGAACATCCAAGTCGCCAAGCACGATTTTGACGTCATAAAGTGGACATTGATCATAAGTTCTGTTGTGGAGCTCATAAAAGATCTGTGGGGCGTGAACGCTGATGTTATGTTGATGTTTTTGAATTTTCGCTTAATGTGGATTGTCATCAGGGGTTCGCTCATATGCCTAAAGCTCAAGGCTTCTTGCCTAAGTCTGCCTCTGACGACAAATCCGCAACCAAATAGACACTGATTATACTACCTGTAACAGTCATTGTAGTAGATGTCAGAGTTTTTTGCCCGCTTTTGCTCGTCGATGCTATCTGCTTTAAAGCAGTCTATGGCATCTGCTAATTGTTCGGCTGCATGTGACCTATTAGGGTCAGATCATTCCTTATTTCGTTTGCGAGGTTCGTCAACAGTAAAATCATCCTTATCCGAGGCTTGTGGTTGTTTCGTAACCACCTTTTTTCATGATAATACAGATACCCGGCGAACAACTCCAACCTAGGGCAGATGCTTAGTTAAAACCCCGAACGGTGCCGTTAACCCATTAAGGGATGAACGTCACCATTTCTTTTTCAACACCATGACTCAGTCTTGAAAATTCTTGTTGACCTGATCTTCGAATATGTCGAAGTATCCCAAATAAGGTGAACACTAAATAGATCGTCCTAACTGGAACTGTCGATGCCACCGTTGACTCTATCTAGAGAATTTTTTTTGGTGCCGCCTGGAGCAAGGGACCCCCCTTCGTTCTACTCCTGTATAATGTTAAGGTCCTTCATTAGCTGTGTCCATCTTTTTAATTAAACCACATCTAGTACCTTTTTAACACTTTGTTGGTTTAGGTTCGCGGAACAATTTTCAACGAACTCGACGATGAGAAAATTCACAAACAGATCGACTTCATCGATTTCGAAGAACGCTTCAAAATTGGCATTGGCGGTCCAATCGCAAATGGTAATTCCGAAGTCGATGGCCTACATTCATATCCGAGCAAGCGTTTCAAAAAACCCGAACACGTCTCATTGCTGGAGCACACGAGATTACGAAATATTGGTATGACCCACTGGAACCTGCACCTTTTCGGTCTAAAGTTATACTTGGTTTTCTCTTTTCAGCAATATCTCGTCGAAAACTTGATATGCCAATCGATGAAGTGATAGCTGCGATACATAGTCTCGATCTGAAGAAACTCTCGCTGGAGAATGTCGAACTGCTGCAAAAGATGGTGCCAACAGATGTCGAAGTGAAATCCTACAAGGAATACATTGGCGAACGTAAAGATCAAAATTTACTCACCGAAGAGGATAAATTTATGTTGCAATTGGCCAAAGTGGAAAGGACATCATCTAAGTTGTCCATCATGAATTATATGGGCAATTTCTTTGACTGTGTGCATTTGATTAGTCCTGTAAGATATGCATAGATTTGTATCCTTTGATGTTATAATCACGTGTTTTTATATCTTTTAGCAAATAACTGCGATAACTACAGCGGCCAACTCACTGAAACAATCGCGTAAATTCAAAGCCGTCCTCGAAATAGTACTCGCATTCGGAAACTATCTTAATAGTAGCAAACGTGGTCCAGCCTATGGTTTTAAACTACAAAGTCTGGACACGCTAATCGACACGAAATCGACAGATAAACGAACGTCACTGTTGCACTACATTGTTGCAACAATACGACAGAAATTCCCTGAATTGCTAAATTTCGATACAGAACTCTTCTGTACGGACAAGGCGGCTCAAGTGTCACTGGAGAATATCGTCACCGATATGCATGATCTGGAGAAGGGCATGGAACTGGTGAAGAAAGAAGCTGATCTTCGTGTGAAGGGTGCTCAGACACATATTCTCAGGGATTTCCTTAACAACTCAGAGGATAAACTGAAGAAGATCAAATCAGATCTTAAGAATGCACAGGAAGCGTTCAAAGAATGTGTAGAATACTTTGGAGAATCCTCACGAAATGCTGATGCGAGTGCTTTCTTTGCGTTAATTGTTAGATTCACACGCGCTTTTAAGGTTGCCATTATAGCTTTTTGTATTATTTAGTACGCCATTCTAATGTTTTTCACTTTAGATGCACGATCAGGAGAATGAACAACGTCGCCGATTGGAGCAGGCAGCCGCACTAGCTGCTAGTAAAAAGGAAAACGAACAGGTAATCCTTAGGAACAAGATGAATCAGAAGAAACAGCAGGTAAGCTTTATCTTTCTGTCTTCAGCTTTTGGTGGATATAGATACATGTTACATACTATTTTTGTTTAATTTATTTTTCCATTCCATTAATTTTCCTCTCTCTTCCGCCCACTCATTGGCAACTGTATACACACTCTCTTCTGTCCACAAATTCTATTTATTTGTTTAAACAATATTCTTTCAATCGAATTGGCGAAATATGTTCTTTAGAAACTTGGTTGCGTGACTATGGAAAGCAGTCTACTACACAAAGCACTAACCAATTCGGCCCGAGAGGATGAGAGAAATTTTTACTCTTGTTGACGACCGTAGTGTTCAAAAACAAAAAAAAAACTAAAAATGTTTTAGTACTATTAAGAGTCCACTTTGATGTTGTTGCTTATTAAATAACCAAAGAAATATTAGAGAATGAGAACACACACAAAAAGACTATATAATAAATTTTGTAAAAATATGCCAGAAAAACCCACCAACCCACCAACATAGCAACAATCAAAGCCAAACAAAAAAAACACTCTCATACACGCACATAAAAACGTAAAGTTTGTAGATATCTCTCTGTAACTTGGAAATGGTTGCTTAAGTCGTTAGAAATTATATGTAAGTGAGCGATTGTTATTTTGTTAATATTTAGCTTTATGTGGAAAATTGTTTTGTATTTGTCCTTAATTTATGTTGTATGTAGTTTCCTATATAGATGTTATGTTTTATTTATGTTTCTGTTATTAGTTACTAACAAAATTTACAATTGTTTTAAATTTAAGATATAATATGAATTGCATAAATTGGGAAATATTACAAGGGTTGTCCGAATTAAGTTGTCATGTGGCATTAATCGCAGCAAATTTACTTAACAAAAAATTGTATAGGAAATAATTGTTATTGTTATTTAAGAATATGTATTATTAAGAACAGCGACACACTGCAAGGTGGTGTTTTATCACTATTACTATGGAACCTAGGTCCAAACGAACTTCTTACCCTAGAAAGCACGGGATGTATACTGGTTGCATATGCGGACGACATTTCTATCTCAGTGAAATACTCACAGACACTCGCTGATATATTGTAATTTGATTTTTCTAAGCTGGTCTTCTAGATTGAGAGCCTTGGGGTGAGCGCCAATCCGATCAGAATTAGTTCTATTCCAAGCACAACATAATATAAAGCTCAATGGATCTAGCCTGAACTTCTCAAACAGCGCGAAGCTATCCGGGACTTAGATTAGACAGGAAGCTGACATGAAAGGAAAATGTATTTAAACATGCTAAAAAATCCGTAGTTGCTCTACACACGAGTTTGTAGGACAAAGGTGGGGTTGTACATCTCAAGGAATTCTACATAGTGTAAAGATACTCGAAAAAAGTCAACGTGCGCTGAAAACGTCTCTCACTGCAGAGCCACAAACCATACTTTACTTACAATAAACATAACTGCATGTTTGACATGCTAAAATACTCACTTTAGAATGCAGCCTTCCTTCTACTATAGATCTACTGCCCACCGAATTCGACTTTAATCTAGGGTTCAACTATTTAACATCTGAAAGATAAACGCGGATACACAAAAATTTACAAGGATTCTATACCTATCTTTACGGATAGGAGTTGGTGCTGATGTCCACTAAACGGACTTAGACATAAACCTATCCTTCAGTCTGTCGATTTTGCAGTGTATTTCAAGCCGGAATCGGTGCAATTTATTAAGCTATTATCTGATTATCAATGTATCCAATATCGCGGACTTACATTGACAATTCATTGTCCATTGAAAGAAGAACTACCGCCTATCTCTTAACGAGATAGCTGAACAGTTGAATGCAATTCTCTGTTAGGTACTTTGTCATCGCAATATCACGGGAAACTATTCGCCTGATGAATTAGCTCGATAAGATCCACTCAGTACAAACAGCAAACATGTAGAGAATTTCAATACACTAATGTCATCTGTCAAGTATTTGGCTCACGCTGATGCAGTGGAAACACTGAACAGGGCTAATATGGCTAATCCTGGATGTTAAAAGGTACTGATAAGACAACACAGAGATAACATTTCCAAACTCAGAGACATCATCACCGATCACCGCGTCATCGGGAGACAAGGTCAGAGGCTGTGCACTGCAAGCAATGATTTCTGCAGAAGCTGCACAGTCGAGGAGTATGTCCTTCCTTTGCCCATATGACAACGATATGAACGAAACCTTTCACTTTACTTTAGATGCTTTGGACGCTTCCAGTTTTGCACACGAAACTGGTTTACGTCCCTTTTCACTTGTGTGTGCCACTTTAGGTGTGTTCTTCCTTTACCGCATGGTCCTTCCGCGATCGATTCCATCGTTGATGTCCATTCGCTCTGCATGTCCTAGCCGGTATAGTTCATAATATATTCCCTGTATATTCACCGTCGACACAAACGGTTCCAAATCGCCGATGTTGACTGTCCTTTTTTGATGACAGTATATATTTTGTTTTGCCGCGTTAACCGCTAAACCCATTTTCGCCGCTTTTGTATCAGTAATAACGAAAGCACCAATGATAGTCCACTGCGCTCTTCTAATAACGTCGACACACTTGAGTAGTTGTACAGACTTTTGAAAGGTCGTACCCCTGATGTTGGCTTGTGAATTATGCACATGATGTTAAAATAATCGGTAGCTTCATCAAAAAGAGTAGGTGGTGTAGATATAGGTCGAAATCCCTGCTCCATAGTGGTATCGCATTGGCCCTATGTCGGCCATCGAATCTCACTGAAAACCCCTTTTCTTTCTATCTATCCACATTTAAAATCAATATCCACAGTTAATAAACATGTTCCATTAGACCTGAATATATACAGGTAGTCGAATGGAATGAAAAAAACTAAATTTGTATGTTTTTTTTTTTGTTTCTTCAGTATTTTACCACAGACTTTTTTTTTTTTAGTTGAAACTTTCGTTACTTAGCAAACACAAAAACCTTTGTCGTATTTTTGTAGCAAACACATACATATATCAATCTACTGTGTTAACTACTCACCTCAACTACCCGTTTCTGAGAGCATGTGCAGTTGGTGGCAGCTTTTGACAGACGACATCGGAATTATCTGAAATCTTGGTGAATAACATTTTTCTCGTAGCTCAGGGAATCGTATCTGCGAAACGATGTATGGGAAGCTCAAGTGTATCATAAACAAGTCAGTATTATAGGAGTAGCTTTATAGTGATCGGCACATTTGGCAACCCTGAATCATATGTAGCTCTACAGCAGTGTTATAAGAACATTGCATAAGTCAAACCTGATTTAGGCACGACATTTCAAAGAAAACCTCTTGAAATTAGGAGTTTCTTAGTTTCTTAGTTTCCTTAGATATTTTTAAAGCCTTTCACTTGTGTATGAATAGTGGGTGAAACACACTGAGACCTAAAAGATCTACAGTGCTTCTCCTGATGGGATTCATTGTAATTTCCAGTCTAAAACACATCATCAGTCTAAAAATAAATAAATATTTTGGTGCTAACAGCCCACACAGGGCCTGGCCTAGCTTCTCGCAGTCACTCGTGCTCCACATCATCAGTTCATCACCACCATATGTAGTAACTGTAGACCGTAACTACCTCAGAGACAGTATACAACTCATTGTATTGCGAATCAGTGCTCCGCAGTTCTCTAGTAGGGGCGCCGGAATCTTATCCGATTTGCACAGTCATTCGTGCTGAGCGACACACGAATGGAAAGGAAGTCAGACATTCGCGAGAGGTGGGGCCGTGAAAAGACGTTTAGATTTTTTTCTTGGATTCGAACCTTAAACCTCCCGCTCGGTAGTCCCAAACACTAACAATTGAGTCACGGTGCTCACATTCACTCTTGTTACTCAGTTAAATATAAAAAAATCTTTAACATTTATGCTTTTCAGGCGTAAATTATCCAACCTACAGAAGTACTGAGACGATGTTGACATCGTGGAAAAATCGACAGCTTAAGAACTGTTCAACTTTCCCAGTCAGTTCTCGATATGAAGATCTTGTCAGAAATAAGAGTTCAATGGGGACTTCAAAATTATAGTAATTCGAATCAACCATTTCAACTCAAGCTGAGATTATTCACCTCGCCAGCTACCAGGGGAGTTGGCTAAAAAATGTTCTCTTAGAACCTACAGAGTTAGGGTAGTCACGTCCATGGATATTGAATTAAGACAATGTTCCCCACAGTTAAGATTCGACCTTAAACGCTTCAAGATCGTGTATGAAGCGGTTTTACACTGGAGAAATCGGCAGCGTGCATGTTAATGGCAACGGATAAAGGTGAGACTGTGATTGCGGTCACTGCTAGTCATCACTCTGTACTGAGCAGAAAACAGTTGAGATTGATCTGCAGGATAACTGCTCAGCTGCTCAATGCTTTTAATGCTTCGATTCTAGACAGCCAATACTAAACACACACACAGCTTGCTTATTGCTCTTCAACAGTTGCGATTTCTTTACAGCATAACCGCTTTTACTGCTTCACAGGCATATAAACACACTGTTTGCTCATAGCTCCTCAATAACATTGTGCAGATATGTAGGTACATACTAAACTGCAGTTCGCATGCTTTGCAATATAGTATAATGGTCTTTTTTACTTTTGCTCAATTCATAGACTCTCAACGTACTCACACTTGTATATGATTCTAAGGAGAGAGAGAATTTAAAGAATTTCATTCTTCGTTATTCGCTTTTGCGATTAAACCTGCTCTTTTCCTTAATTGCTCACTACAATCATTGCATTCTAAGTCTATTAAACTTCCGTAACAGCATATTGGTACATTATAATAGATAGACTGGGCTGTAAATTATAATAATTATAATTCATAATTTATTAATAAAAAAAAAAAAAAACATTAGATTACTACAATCTTTAGTTAGCAAAAGTTATTAACAGATTTAATGTGATTACAGTCGGCACCAATGTCAGATTCCTGTCTTTCGGTCTCTGGAGATCCTCCATTACAGTACAGTATCTGTTCCTTAGCATAATTTGTATGTAATGTGTTCATCCACTCAGGATATCATCGCAGCTTCTACCTCTACACGCACCCAAATCTATAATTCCTTTCCATTTGGTATACTTTCCAAGAGGTATTGTCCAGACAAGAATCCTTTAAAAACTCTTAGCTATTCTCAAGATCATCTTTGATGCGCATAAGATGCCTTGTCGTTTCCTAGTGGTTTTTTCCCACCATTCATGGTAATCCAACCCATTAAATTTATTTATTTCATACGAGGGTGGGTCAATAAGTCCCTGAAAATTATCACAAATTGTGTCGTCACCTTAAATTTAATTTTTTTTTGTCAAGAATCATCTTTCAAAAGAACGCATCCAAATTTTCAGACAGATCTGTCAAATAGTTTTGTTGTGGCAGCCATTTTATATAGACGCCTACTAGCATTTTCGTTAAAATGGAAAAAGTGAATTTCGAGTGCTCATTAAACCCTATTTTTTGCGAGAAAAAACTATCACGCAATCCAAACAAAAGCTTGACAAATACTATGGGGACTCTTCACCATCGATCGAAAACCAAGGCGGGTTTGTCAGCAAACAAGGTCATGGCGACAGTTTTTGGGATGCGCGCGGTGTTATTCACATCGATTACATTGAAAAGGGTAAACCGATCATCGGCGTATATTACGCAGAGCTACTGGATCGGATCCAAGCCGATTTGAAGCAAAAACGGCCGCATTTGGCGAAGAAAAAAAGTTCTTTTTCACCAGGACAACGCATCGGCGCACAAGTCCGCAATCGCAATGGCAATATTGCATGAGTTAGGTTACGGACTCCTCCCTCATCCAGCATATTCCCCAGATTTAGCCCCCTGCGACTATTTCTTGTTTCCAAACATGAAGAAATGGTTCGGAGGTAAGAGATTTGGGTCGAATAAAGAGGTCATCGCTGAAACAAATGCTTATTTTGGGGGGCTCGAGAAATCGTATTATTTGGAGGGCATAAAAAAATTGGAGAAACGTTGGATGAAGTGTATAGAGCTAAAAGGAGACTATGTTGAAAAATGTTTTTATACCGAAAAGAGTGTTCCTTATTTAATTTTTCAGGGACTTATTGACCCACCCTCGTAATATTTATTCCGAAGTGACCATGCAACCATTTTAGTCAGCTATGGTCCTGCACGCATATTACCTTGGTCATTGTATGCCAGTTTTGTCTATTTGAAATTCGATAGTATATATTTCGGCCGAACATATATAGATTACTAATCCAAACAGTGACATCATTATTAGCTATAATACATTTCCAGTAATCCGGCAGCTTTAAGCACATATAAAACTTCTGATTGTAACACGCTTTAGATAATCTGAAGGACTTTATTTATTTACAGATCCGCAGATTATATTCCAGACCCTTACCTTACCAGTCTATAGTTTTTTGGACGTCACGATTTCATTGAGTTTTGCATACTTTTGTCAATCTTCTTTTTCAGATAAGGTATTTAGTATTACAGACTAATACGGAAAGATCTGTATACATCGCGGCACAGAGTGCAGAAAGCTAATGAGAGCAGCGTAGGGTTTCGATAATCAAGAATTTTTGTTTCAATAAAAAGTTTTTTTTTGTGATTTGGGATCCATTGAATAACAGACTGCGACTTGAACATTGGATCCTTCAAATGCCGGTCTCTTACATATCGTCAAAAGGCGGCCTGCCTCAGGAGGATACAACGAACTTTTGATCCCTAGCAGTCAGGAATTCATCGACTCCTCGTAATAACTAACTGTTCCCCATGACTTTGCAATACTTCTTTTACTCATCTGGAGTTCGTAAAGCAATTCACTTTCTCTTTTGAACAAAACCTTCCAGGGCAAGAGCTTGTCTAATTGACTTGTTTACGGATGAACCCTGACCGAACTCTTCGTGTCCTATGATCAGTTCTGGTCCTCAAATCTGGTTCACAAATGGCAGCTCCCCTAGAGGATGCCAAACTGCATGCACCCAATAATTATTGTTCTGCAACTCTATGTACGTCTACACTTGTCATTAATTTTAAGGGCCAAGTTTAACAAATAAAATATGTCACATGACCAGTATCATTGCGGGGCCACCGTTAGGTGTTTCATAACGAGGTGGAGTTCAGCTTATGCTGTTCTTTCACACGTTATCTTCACCTTGCCTTCTCTGTTGCCTTTGGCGTTCTATTCTGCGGTGTTCTTTCATTATTATTGCAAACATGCTTTTAACTACATCCCTGATCTTCAGCGATGATATAATATGCCCCACTATATCATCCGGGGTAGAAGTCTGCCCTATTTCCGCTTTGAGTCGCGTAATACAATCCGTATTTGGGGCCCAGCGGAGAATTATCGTGTCTGAACCGGTTTAGATATGTCCGGAAGCATCCACGTCCATTTGGTTTAAGTAAGAGTCCACTTCTCCTGTGGGCAATTTAGCCACCTCTGTGTTTCTTATCAGTCGGCAAGTCCATCTTCGTTAAACTTTGCTTCCTATCTTGGATTCGACGCGCTGTATTGTCAATGCATTTCGTGCCAGTAATAGTCAGTAATAGCCTTCTACTCTACCTGGGCTCTCCTATGTTTGGCATTATTCTTGATAAGGCAGCATTGACTTGAGATGCCTTATCGCCTGTGTCTTGCAGATGCTTCTTGCATGACAGTCTCGCAACTATCATCATTTCCAGTTGCAAGCCTACCGACTCTTAATGTGGCTGCTTTTTCTCGTTTTTCTGGTGCTAATCAACACTGTTTCCGTTTTGTGTTCGGCCAGGTCCAGACCAATTAATTATAGCCAATGTTTTACCATTCACACTGCTTCATTGCATGTTTGTTCCATTTCATCTACGTATTTTGTAACTACTGCAATGCCTATGTCGCTGGGTATTGCTAACTTCAAAACATCATTATATGATACATTATATTCTACAGGATTGGACCTAGTACTAAGCGTTGGGGAACTTCTGCAGTAATCACATATTTTTTTACCGGTGTCGTATTATAGGACCCCGTTCCTAAAGTAATCCATCACTATACTAATGATATATTCAGGTACTCTTATTTTTATCTACAATTCGCATAGTTAAGGCATTTTTCACATACAATGTCACAACCGGGCTCTTTTTCCCTCTATAACAATTTCTGCTATAACAGTTATTGCTTTGATTGCATCCACTATTGAGTGTGCCTTACGGAAACCGTACAGATACTCGGTTAGGCCTCTCATTTCGTCGATTACGTTTTCAAGACGGTTCCATATTAAGCGCTCTAATATTTTCCCCATGGTGTCAGTCATACACAGTGGCTGGTAACCATCGGCATCAACAGCGTATCTGTTGTAGATGCCCTAGGTCGCAACATTGTTCGCTGTGGCGGAAACAAAGTAGAGACAATTTTCTGCACGTTGGACAAGTGGATGGTAAGTCTATTCGATTTTTAAGTTTAGTCATAACTACGAATACAGGCTTCCTCATGGATTTGTGTCTGCTTGATGACATGGCTAGGCAAAACTTTTGCATTTACTCCTTTTATTTTTTAGCTGATACACACGAACTTAATATAATTTGGCCTAATTAAACTCAAAGGAATGGAAACAAACTAGAGAGCCTGTTACTTACGTTTGAACCCTTCGTACCGGTTAAATTGTTTTCGATGTTGTTGCATTTTTAGATTAGATAAAGTTTATTTAGCTAGGTTTGCTATTTTTACAGTTTTGCATTGAAAAACCTTCTCTCAGGGATTGTACCGTAAATGGAAACAAACTTCGTAACTCTTGTTTTCGGACGTCTAAGAACCATATTTGCTGCTTATCGGTTTAGACCCAACTAATCTTATGGCAATTCCGATGCCTCTAATGCGAAGCTGATTGAAATTATAAAAGTACACAAACTGTTCGTCGTTGTCATTACGATATTCAAGGCAGTGATTATTGTCCTTAAAACTGCTCTTCCAAAGTAGAGTAAGACAGCGTTTCTTGTCGTCGAATGTTGATTCCCCTCGTATGAATTCACATGCAATTGAAAGTATCGAATCATACAAATTACTACACCGCTTATTTCCGCTTTGCTGCTGCCTTTATCTTATTTGCAGATTCTATCATAAAAAAACAGCCTTCAACTATTTTGTACTGCAACTATACTTCGAATCATACAACTCATGAACTAAAAGAGTTCCCAAAATTATGATTGTGTTTTTGAAAGAAGTGCATAACAATGAATTAACTTTAGACCTATAAAAGTCCTAACTTGATAGCTAAAGGTCTTCAACAAAGTATCCTTTCGAGGCAGGGCTTGACAATTCAAAACTTAATAGTTTTAATTCCCCCTATAAAGAGTCGATTATTGTTTTCGTGGCTTCAGAAGAGCCACTGGTAGTTTTTTTTTGTCGATTTAAAATCTAAATAGTTGGGCTACCTGTAGCCTAACCTCTTATAATTAGTGTACGACTACTATGTATCCGGAATTTTTCTATAATTTTTTGGAGTGTAGGGAGTTTAATAAAATAATTCAATATATAAGAAGGCATGTTTGTTGATCTATAAAGACAGGTGGTAGCTATCCTTAGCTTACAATACTTTTAAGTTAGTTTTTTTTTTTTTTTTCATTTCATTTTATTAGTTTTAAATACTTTTCTGTAATAGTTTTATGTCAATGTAGTAGCGTGTCGTTCAAAATTTTATGTTTTGTGTGCGTGTGTGTTTGTTTTTTTTTTATGTAATCATGTCCAAAGTCAGCGGCTAATTTTCATTTTATTGCTCCAAAACCAAAACTTATTTTTTCCAAAATCTTTACTAACAAAAAAACCTGCGTTTTTTCTGCATCTTTTTCCAATTAAAAAAAAAATAAATATTCTAATTAATCAAATTTATTTTTTGTATTCAATTTTAGTTAATACTTGGGTTTCATATGGTCACATGGTTATACTAATATGGGTTTTTTTCCTCTTTCCCTCGTTTCTCTCTCTCCCTCTGTTTACTTTTCTCAGACGACTTCGGTTTCATTACAGGAAGCAGTAATTAATGAGTTAAAAAGCAAAGCGGTTTCAGTTCGTGAAAAGAAACTCCTTCACCAAGACGAAGTCTACAATGGAGCCTTAGAGGACATTCTATTAGGGTTAAAGAGTGAGCCCTATCGACGTGCGGATGCAGTTCGACGTAGTCAACGACGTCGTATCGATAATAATCGCCTATCGAGGACCCTGGAAGAGTTGGATGTTTAAATTAGGCAGGCCATTTATACAATCTGTATACTACATTCCTGGAATATATCTATAGCCCTCATTTAATTCTCTTTTGCAATAGGAAAAATGCTCTCTTTTGATTTTGGGTGTGTGTGACTGAAAATCAACAGCAAAATTTTGTATATAAATCGATTTTAGTGATATTAAAAATTGCTCGCACAAAAATGTAAACGTAAACAGATATAGAAAAAAAAAAAAAAAAAACAAACGAATTTTTGAAAATAAAAACATATTTTTTGCAGATTTAATTTTTGGTAATAAATTGTTGAAAAAAAAAATCAATAGAAAACCAAGAGGCCTTCTGTTTCAGAAACAAATTTTGATCACTTAAATTTTTATAACAAAAAAAAAGAAGATGTTTTAGACCTATTTTCGTGTCAGAAATTGCCATTTTTTAAATTAAATTTAGCATTTATACAACAGTATTCAACAGTAAAATTTATATAAGCATTTTACATTTTGCCGATGTATTTTAACAGATTTTTTGTACATATACCAGAAAAACAGTTTTTTGAAAAAATAGATACAATAACAAATTTTGATATTACCGTATAGAATTTTTTTCTACATTTATAAGTCATTTGTATATATAAATAAAATTTTACATTATGCATACTACAATAATATTCATGAGAATTTTGTAAATTTTATAAAAAATAAAATATTTTTAGTTAACCATAAGTTTAATAAATTTTAAGTTAAAAAAATTATATATGTATATCAAAATTATGGACTAACAGAAGTATTTATATTAAGAGTAGTAGGAGGAAGAATGCGCATATCTGGGGTATATTTTTGTTATAATTTTATTTGTATTTTTAAAATATTTTTTTTTTTTTTTTGTTTCTTCTGAAATTTTAAAATGACAGTAATAAAATTAATTAAATACATTTTCTTGTAACAATCTATTATAATTATATCTTGCATAGTCAATTATTTAGCAATGGTTTAGTTGAGAACGCATATTGGTCGCGATATGTAGGCGGTTTATTTTTTGTCGTTTATTTCTTAGCTTTTATTGTTATAAATATTATTATTTTTATTATTTTCGTTTATTAAATATATACAAGTAAATTGCAAATAAAATAACTTTATTGAAATATAAATGTGGGTTTTTTTTACTATGTGGTGTAATTTGCAGACGAGAGGACATTTTTAAAAAAGGGGTGAGTATATGATGAAAGTTCATCACCAACCAAATTGTTAACATCATCAAATTACCAGTGCGTGCAGAGTGAAACTGCAATTGCGTGCTCTAAATTGTAGCATTATCTATCACAGCCAACGAAAAGTTGACCCTACGTCTCCGTAAAGGTAATGCGCCTTCGTTACATTATTCACACATCAAATAAGGATTGGAACATATTACCGACTGGGTAACATATTCTCATTGGCTCTGGTAAAGAAGGTATCTGAAGCGGCAGTACCCAACTAGAAAATGAGTTGATGCAGTATAAACTGTACATCTTACGACTAAATGAAATAAAATGGTTAAAATAAATAAATATTTTGGTGCTAATAAACCATACAGGGCATAGCCTAGCTGGTCACAGCCGCTCGTGCTGTGCGCCGTACGAATGAGAATTTGTTTGTTTGTTTTCGTGGATTCAAACCTTTAATCTCCCGCTCAGTGATCACCCACTTAACCACTACTGATTCACGACCCCGACAAAAATAAAATGATTAGAGACTGTAATACTACCTTATACATATACACTACATGCAAACAAAAAAGCCGCCAACCGCAAACAGAATCTTTCGACTTTGGCCTGCTCTGTTCATTGTGGTATTGAAAGGGTGGATATATCTAGATTTAACATTGATTTGTTGGTTTTGTGAAAATTAATTAAGCCGGCTTTGGCTTTTACAAGGGCTTTAACTTTTTTTTTGGCATGGAATCGTAAAGGCTAGTGATTCAGCAGGTGCCTATTTTTTCATACAACATTTTTTTTTTCGGCTTCTTAAATCCTACACATTTCTTGGCTTTTTGTTTTTTTAAATTCACACTCATTCGATGCCAAACAGGCTCAATGGGATTCACGTCCGGACTGTTTCCGGGCCAATGGACTGAATTTCTATCCAATTCTTTGTAACTTTGAATCTAGAAAAAGAATTGGATAAAATCGATTCAAAACACCATACGAGGGTGGGTCAATACGTCCCTGAAAAATGAAATAAGGAACACTCTTTTCGGTATAAAAACATTTTATTTTTCAACATAGTCTCCTTTTAGCTCTATACACTTCATCCAACGTTTCTCCAATTTGTTGATGCCCTCCAAATAATACGATTTCTCGAGACCCTCAAAATAAGCGTTTGTTTCAGCGATGACCTCTTTATTCGACCCAAATCTCTTACCTCCTGGCCATTTCTTCATGTTTGGAAACAAGAAATAGTCGCAGGGGGATAAATCTGGGGAATATGCTGGATGAGGGAGGAGTTCGTAGCCTAACTCATGCAATTTTGCCATTGCGACTACGGACTTGTGCGCCGGTGCGTTGTCCTGGTGAAAAATAACTTTTTTCTTCGTCAAATGTGGCCGTTTTTGCTTCAAATCGGCTTGGAATCGATCCAGCAGCTCTGCGTAATATGCGCCGGTGATCGTTTTACCCTTTTCAAGGTAATCGATGTGAATAACACCGTGACCTTGTTTGCTGACAAATCCGCCTTGGCTTTCTTCGGCTTCGATTCACCAAGAGAAGTCCATTGTTTTGACTGTTCCTTGGTTTCTGGTGTGTTGTGGTGAATCCAGGTTTCATTCACGGTTACGAAACGGCGCAAAAACTCAGCCGAATTTTTCTGGTGATGGTGAAGAGTCTCCTAATATTTGTCAAGCTTTTGTTTGGTTTGCGTGATAGTTTTTTCTCGCAGAAAATAGTGTTTAATGAGCACTCGAAATTCATTTTTTTCTATTTTAACGAAAATGCTAGTAGGCGTGTATATAAAATGGATGCCACAACAAAACTATTTGACAGATTTGTCTGAAAATTTGGATGCGTTCTTTTGAAAGATGATTCTTGACAAAATAAAAAAAAAAATTTAAGTTGACGACACAATTTGTGTTAATTTTCAGGGACTTATTAACCCAACCTCGTAAAGATGGATAAAATTATCAAAATAACAGTGGAAAGTTTATGGTTTACTCACGGTGTTAGCACGATGGCAAGTTGCGGAATCGCCCTGAAATACAACACTCGTGTAATACTAGCTCACTTCCTCTATAGTAGGAAACACTCAATTTTTTTTACAGTATTTGTGGATCCATCCACTATCAAAAGAGTGCCAACTTCACCGGTAGTTATGATTCCCCAAACCAAAGCTGCTAAGGAATCATGACACCTTTTGTACCTTTTCGGATGAGCTGCTACACATTCTACCTTCAGCCGTTCCCCGGGTTGACGTCGAACTGTAGTCTTTCCGTCTAAAAATTTCAGGTTGAATTTGGACTCATCTGAGAATATGACCTTTTGCCAGTCATTTCGGGTCCAATTCTGCCTTTTATGTGCCCATTCTAGACGATTTTTCTTTATCCTAGACGTAAGAAGTATGTTTCCTGCCGTCCTGTAGAGGATTTCAAACAATATTCAATGACCTTCCGAAAAACAATACAATACACCATTTTACCTAATGTAAAGAAACGAACACCATGCAGAGCCTAGTTGAATGAACCGATTTTCATGGAAAAATAATGGAACTATTCTTCTTATTCCCGAGACTGATACTTGCCACATATTTATTCAACAAGGAAACAATATAGAAATATCAGTATTGTTTGAATTTTTTCAAAAGAAAGAGCTTCCAAGCAGAATTTCAAAAATGTGTACAAAATAAAGTACTTATAGAAACAATATATCGAAATATTCTTGTACTGGAGCTACCTCCAAATCAACGGTTTGTAAAACCTTGTCTTTAGGTTAGCATTTTACATGATTTTTGTAAAAATATACGTAGGGACCAACAAAAGTTCGCTTAGTTGGTGTCAATCTAGTAGTTTTTGAAAAAAAAAAAGATGCATTTCTGTAGCTATTTATTTCCAAATTTCAGAACAATAGATAAAAATAGAGACGAGAAAGAGAAAAATTAGTGACGTAAGCTCGGTTGAAGTTCCACCGCCAACACAGGAAGAAATTCGTTTTGCCATTCTCTTCGGATTTCGACGTCAACTCACGCCAGTCAAAATTCTGCATGAATGCCAAAATGCATACGGAATAAATGCACCATCTCTTGGTTTCGAAGTTCCAGACTGGCCATTTTTCTGTGGAGGACGAATCTCGTGAAGGTCGGCCCAAATCCTCGACCGACGATACAAACGTGGCCCTGGTGAAGGCTAAAATTGACGAAGATGCCAGGATGACACAGGAGGTGATAGTGGAAGAAATATTCGAAGAAGTCAGCTCGATGGGTTCCAAAAATTTTGATTGGAGAGCAAAAAGAGGCTCGTGTTCGTTTTGCTCAATACTTCCTGGATAAGTTTGAAAATGGAGAGTCAAGCTGCATCAATAATATCGTTACAGGTGATGAATCTTGGTTTTATAAGTACGACCCGGAAACCAAATAGCAGTCCATGGCATGGAGCCCAGAAGGTGCAAATCCTCCAGTAAAGGCCAAGAACAAAAGTCAGCGACAAAAGTTATGATGTCTATGCACTTCGCCAGGGCGAAAATGGTCGCCGTCATCCCGCTTAAAACTGGTCAGACAGTTACTGCTAATTGGTACACTGAAACTTGCTTACCACAAGTTTTCCAAAATTTACTAGGACACCGACAGAATAAGGAGCTGTGCCGCTACTTTTTGCACCACGACAATGCGCCTGCGCACACTGCTCAAAAAACCAACAACTTTTTTGCGCTCTCGGGCATCAATGAAATTCGTCCAGCACCTTATTCTCCGGACCTGGCGCCGTGTGACTTTTGGCTGTTTCCGCAAATAAAAAAAGATTTGATGGGAAAAAACAGTCAATGTCGAAATCGAAAATCTCCAAAAAGAAGATTTTGAAAACTGTTTTGAAAGATGGATCTATCGGCTGAGGAAATGTATTGACATAAATAGGAATTATGTGGAGAAATTAGAAAAAGGTGAAGATTAAATATCTACAGTTACAATTATTTTTGTGTTTTATTATTCAATCAACTAAGCGAACTTTTGTTGTCCCTGCGTACATGTAGCTTTTATAGTTTAAGAGCTAGAAAACAGAAAAACGAGAACACCTTATCATGAGAGTCCAATTTTCTCTTTCTTTGAAATTCCTCCCAATACTACCGTTAAGCCGGATGAACAAATTACATATTTTATATCTTTTTTTTACGAAATGACAAATCAGATGAAACATTATAACTAACTAGTGAAACAAGTCCGACCACTTAAACCCCAGTTCAGAGGCCTTGATTCAAAAATACTCAGAATTGGAACGATACACTCCATTCATCCAATGGGGCCAAACTAATGTAGTCGTCGGACCTTGATTTCGTGAACAACATCTACATCTTGGTACAGATCATAAAGTTGGTGATTATGTCTTCTGCTCCTTCCATGGCACAGGACCAAATTTCTGATGAATGATTTTTCTCTCTACTACATATTGGTTTTAGTTTGGACATTTGGCCTACTGACGTATAAAGACGGAGTCCACTTTGGTAGGTGAAAAGTAGTGCGATGCAAATTTAGCGGGCGACAGTTTCTTTAACTCTTTTTTTTTGGAAATTAGCTACACTAGACTAGAATTAGACTATGTGTTTCGTGCATTCTCAATAAAAGAATTTGAGATTATAATTCCACTAAATTGACGATGCTATAAAAACCAGTGCAATACTATATGCTGTCTCTGGGGCGAAGAATGCATGTAAACTTAATATGAGTGGACGTTATTAAGGCGGATCCCTTTGTGCTTGAGCCTACTAATAAAGCCTTTGTGCTGAAAGTTTACCCTTCTGTTCCTGGCCGAATCAAGCTTTCGCTAATATCGTCGGAATGCACTTTAATATCCTACTCTACACGTGGTTCGCTACAGGACAATAAAACTTTGGAATTAACTTCCAGGAGACATATTTCCAGAAGCTATTAATCTCCAACTATTCAAGAACAACTAATAGGCTAATTAGGGCGCTGTCCTAACGTTATAGGTTCTCCTTCTCTGAGAGAAGATTATGGGTAAGAAAGATCAATTTCGGCATTCATATACTTTAAAGACTGTGTATATTTACATATCTCCAAACGAACTATAGATTAATCTTCACCTAATTTCCCGCATAATCTCTAACGAATATGTAACGCTAATGTATAAAATGTATTTAATAAATGTTGCCTTAAGAAACTAATACAAATTGAACACAGGGGCTCGCTACTGAAATAAAGTACACGAAACTGTCGTACTATCGTATTGTAGCATAATAATAACTACGCCCCCTAAAAATATGACGCAACAAATTCCGAAGTGACTTTTCATTCTGGCAGAATTTTGGTTCGAACTGTCCTTTCATTCGAGGTTCGTGTCTGGGACGAAGTCTCCACAGCTCATGTCAACGAAAGAGACGAATAATATCAGGGATAAAAGGGAATTATAACTGCAAGAATTATTTCTCTTGTTCCAGTGGTCGAAGAATTTGCTAGAAGTTTCTGGCTATCAGAAACTTCTGCTATATAAGGACAGATGGCGATCAAAAAAAGACACAGTAGTTTTTAAACTGTGGCGAAGAGATTGGAAAAGTGATAATGGGCGAAGTTGTAATTTGGTGCCCATTATCACTTTTCCAATCTCTTCGCCACGGTTCTAAACCAACTGTGTCATGAGCTGTGGAGACTTCGTCCCAGACACGAACCTCGAATGAAAGGACAGTTCGAACCAAAATTCTGCCAGAATGGAAGTCACTTCGGAATTTGCTGCATAGACATAGGAGCGTAGTTATTATTATGCTACACTGCCCCCCTCTTAGACGTGTTCGTCCCGAACAAGTGCATCCTCATTTCGGCCATTGTATCGACTCAGTCGGTCCACATGAACCACTTTCATTCTGGCCCTCGGTCCTCGCTGGATGCGGTAGACAACATCGTTGATGCGGGTTACTATTCTGTAGGGACCTTCCCAGTTCCGCTGTAATTTAGGTGATTTCCCCTTTTGGCGATGGGGATTATACAGCCACACCAGATCTCCTTCCTGGAATCCTGACGTTGTTGCCTTGGCATCATACCTGGTCTTCATGCGGTCGCTCGTCATCTTAATCTGGCTTCTGGTCCTTTGGTGTATGTCCCTAAGCCTTTCCCTAAGGTCCGCCACGTACTCTTCTTCATTTCTGGGCTCATTGGTAGGAGATCCAAATTTAACCTCACTGGGTAAACGAGCTATTCCACCAAATAAGATTTCGAACGGCGTATGTCGAGTAGTGCTATGCACGGCACTTCTACAGGCCATCAAAAACAAGGGAATCTGCCTGTCCCAATCCCGTTGGTAGTCACCTTCGACCTTCGAGAGATGTTCGTCCAAAGTCCTATTGAAACGCTCCACCATACCGTCCGACTGTGGATGAAGCGGGGTTGTCCTTGTCTTTTTGATTCCGAGTAGTTGACACATCTCTTGGAAGATTCTTGACTCGAAGTTCCGCCCTTGGTCAGAATGCAATTCTAAGGGCACACCGAATCTGCTAACCCAATTGTAGACGATCTGCTCCGCCACGGTTCTGGCTTCCTGGTTAGGGATCGGAAACGCTTCCGGCCACTTACTGAAGTAGTCCATCACTACGAGTATATACCGATTACCATTGTCGGTTTCCGGAAAGGGCCCTGCGATGTCAATGGCAATTCGTTCGAAAGGTGCTCCCACGTTGTATTGGTGCATCTTACCTCGAGTTTTGATTCTCGGACCCTTGCTAGCTGCACACACGTCGCATTTTCTGCACCAGTCTTCGATATCTTCCTTCGCTTTTAACCAATAAAAACGTTCTCGTACCTTTTCTAGCGTCTTATTCACTCCCAAGTGGCCTCCGGTCGCCCCGCCATGCATTTCCTGTAACACCTCCTTGACCCTCGTCCGCGGTACGACAAGCTGCATTACAAACGACTTTCCGTCGGAGGATTCCCATTTTCTTCTCATAACACCTTCTTGGACATGGAGGGAGTTCCACTGCGCAAAATATGCCTTTAAGGTCGGGCTTCTGTGAGAGATGTCCTGATGATCCGGTTTCTCCATGTTCTCCTTCCAGGCCAGAATCGGCTCGATATCCGGGTCTTCCTTCTGAGCGTTCCGGATCTCATCAACGCTCCAGCCGGCGATAGGTTCGGCTCTCATTCTTTGGATGGAAACCAGCTCCCGTTCTTCCTGACGCGCACAATGTTTACAATCCGTTCTGCATGGTCTCCGGGACAGTGCATCCGCATTAGAGTGGAGTTTTCCTTTACGATGCTGTATTTCGTAGTCGTAGATTTGCAGCCTTTCGATCCATCTTGCGACCTGACCCTCAGGACTCTTGAACTGTAATAGCCATTTTAAGGCTGCATGGTCTGTGCGAAGAACGAACTTCCTCCCGTAGAGGTATTTGTGAAAATGCTTCGTAGCCAAGATCAAAGCTAGAAGTTCCCGCCTTGTCACGCAGTAGTTCCTTTCTGGCTTAGAGAGCACCTTGCTGAAGTACGCAACCACCTTCTCTTGGCCGTCATGCACCTGGGAGAGTACGGCTCCTACCCCGACATTACTAGCATCTGCATCCACAACGAACGTTTCCCCGGGAGTGGGGTAAGCCAGTATCGGGGCATCGCATAGCCGTTGTTTAAGTGCCTTGAAGCTCTTCTCGCACTCAATTGTCCATTTGAATTGTTTTCCCTTTTCCGTCAACTGGTGCAGGCTCTTTGCGATCCCGGTAGAATCCTTCACGAACCGTCTGTAGTAGGTGGCTAGGCCCAGGAAGCTCCTTAGTTGGTGTTTATCCTTGGGGACTGGCCAGTTTTTCACCGCTTCGACCTTCTCTGGATCGGTTCTCACTCCTTTCGCTGAAATTATGTGCCCCACGTACTTGACTTCCGCTCTAAACAGGGCGCACTTCTTGGGGTTGAGCTTCAGGTGGGCACTTCGAAGCCTTTGAAACACATCCCTTAGATTGTCTCGGTGTTGCGCAAACGTTTTTCCTACGACGATGACATCATCCAAGTATACCAAGCAGGTTTTCCATGTTAACCCTTGCAGGACACATTCCATCAATCGCTCGAAAGTCGCCGGAGCATTGCACAGCCCGAATGGCATTACCGTGAATTGCCATAGCCCATTTCCTGCGGTGAAGGCGGTTTTCTCCCGGTCTTCTGGATGGATCTGTACCTGCCAGTAGCCACTCTTCAAGTCGAGAGTGGAAAACCATCGGGCTCCTGATAGTGTGTCTAGCGTGTCGTCAATCCGTGGCAGAGGGTAGCTGTCTTTCTTGGTGACGTAATTGAGCTGCCGATAGTCCACGCAGAACCGCGTGCTGCCATCTTTCTTCTTAACCAGTACAACCGGTGATGCCCACGGACTTTTGGAACTTTCAATCAGACCTTCTTTCTCCATTGCCGACACCATCTCTGCAACTTCTGTCTGCTTTGCCAATGGAAGGCGCCTAGCAGGCTGACGAATTGGTCTAGTATCACCAGTGTCTATTCGATGTTGTACCAGGTGTGTTCGGCCGTATTCTCCGTCCTGTGAGGCAAATACATCAGCGTACTCATTGATAAGATTCTCTGCCATAGTTCGCTGCTCCTGATTCAGCTCACTGGACTGGAGAATCGTTTCTCTCGTTTCCGCTGTCCAAGGTGATGGGAGAGGTTTTGGAGCATCACGTTCAGATATTGTTGCGACGGCGGTAATCGGCGTGCATTTTCCAGTCACCTCCCCTCGCCTTAGTTTGACAGTGTGTGGTCTTGCGTTCAAAACCCTCACTGGAACCATGGTGTTCTTTGGTTCGACTAACGTCTTTCCCACGATGTAGTCTTGAGAATTCTTCTCTGGGTCTGGTTCTACTATGTAGAATCGGTGGCTCCCAAGATCACCTTCCAGCTTCGTCCAAATGATTGTCTCTGAAGACGGCGGCAAAACTTCGTCTTTGCTGATGACTGTCCTGAGAGTTACGGCATTCTCATTTCCGTACACCATCGGAATCTCCACATTTCGATACCTCAGTACTTGCATCCCGATGTCCAAGATTACTTCATTTGCTTTCATGAAGTCTACTCCGATGATGCACTCGTCGCATATATCTGCCACCAGAAACGCATGGGAGAACGTCAGTCCTGCCAGAGTAATCGTAAGACGAACTTCTCCAAATACCTTCGCCATTTCCCCTGTTGCAGTCTTCAGGCAGTAGCTGTTGGTGTTGTGCAGCCAGGAGCTTTTGACGATATCTCTTCTTACAATGGAGGCAGTGGCACCTGTGTCGATGGTGGCTACGCACTTCTTCTCGTTGATTAGTGCCTCCACTGTCAGGCTCTTGTTACCCCGTTTGGTTTGCGAAACTTGAATGGTGGTCCTGGGGGCCTCGATTCCAGTAACCAACTTCTGCCCCGCGAAGTTGGTCCTTACGCATCTCCCGACTGCTGGTTTTGGGAAGTCTGACCGACAGGATGCTTCCTCTCTGCTTCTCCTACTTCCGCAATGTGGACAATTTCCTCGTCTAGGTGCACTTCTGCACTGCCGTTGTAGGTGTCCGGTTTGGTTGCAATTCCAGCAACGGATTTGACTTCCGCGAGCTTTGACGGCTGTTCTCTGGCATGAGCATTCCACGACGGACATTTCCCTGACACGGTGTATTCCCTGGTATGCTTGGTCCGCAGCCTTCATTGACAAAGCGAATGCCAATGCCTCGGGGAGTGTTCGCTTTTCAGCCATCCTTACAGCCATTTGCAGTTGTCTGTCCTCTATGGCCTGAATAAAAGCTTCCACCGCCATTTCGTTGATAAGAACCTCACCGGCTTTAGGGTATGAAAGATGGGCTAGTCGCTCTATATCCGCCTGCAACTGTTGGAGCGTTTCCCCCCTTTTCTGGACTCGACTACGCAGCTGAACCCTGTACACCTGCTGCATGTGTTCATCCCCAAACCGCATCTCGATAGCCTGAACCAGAGAGTCGTAGTTCTGCTGTTTATCTTCCGGGATGGTCTGCAAGAGCTCCGCAGCTGGACCCCTCAGTGCAAGTGTGAGTGCAATGGACTTCTCTTCATCGTCCCAGCTATTGGTCATTGCGGCCGCTTTGAATTGCCTTTTATAAATTGGCCATGATGTTTGACCATCGAAGATAGGAGGCTGCATCTCCTTTCTTCTCAGACCGTCGGTGGAATATTCCCGTGCTTTCTGTCTCTTCACGTTGCTGAGTTCCTTAGTAAGATTTTCGACTTGCTTTTCTACTTTTTCGAACTGAGTCTCTATCTTCCCGAACTGAGTTTCATGTTTCTCAAAATTTTCATCGAATCTAGTTTCGACTTTTTCGAGTTGCGTCTCGACCTTCTCGATTTTCTCTTCAATCGCTTCGAATTTAGATTCCAAGTTCCTGTTTTGCTCATCAAGTTTGCTTTCCAGAGCATCAAGAGAATTCTTTTGTTCGTCCAGCTTAACTTCTAGAGAATTCCTCTGGTCGTCCATTGCTTTCTTTTGTTCGTCCATGACTGACTTAAGTTGCAGGAGCAGACTTGTTATATCCGGGTCGGCTACTGTACTTGCTGGTTCCTCTCCCACGTCAAACTCTACGTCATGCGGATTTTCACCTTCCTGCGTTACTGCTTCTTCCAAACGAATCAGTAGGGCATCTTTTCCCCCAGTTGTGTCGAGGTTCCGCTTACTGAGTTCTGCCTTTAGTTGAGTTATAGTTAGTTTTCCCAATTTGCGACCCATTTTGCGCAACTAATTAACTCAACACAGAAATCGTTTTTTTTTTTTTTTTTTTTTTTTTTAATTGTGCAATTTCACGGAAATAGTTATTCACAGAATGAGTTTTATCCCGCTTCTGACACCAATGTAATATGCAAGCTACGGCTCGAGTAGATAAAACGATATTCTGTGAAATTTATTTCTTTATTTTCTAGTCTATAGAACAATTCAAGTTCACACTATACTATTCTTCGCAAATTCTTTTCTTACAAGGTCTCTTTCCTCTCAAATCACTTTATCTCCTTTCAATTACTTAATTCACAAATCCAAACTAATTACTTTTTCTTGTTTACTCTCAACTTTCAATTTATCACCAAATTACAACTTCGCCCATTATCACTTTTCCAATCTCTTCGCCACGGTTCTAAACCAACTGTGTCTTTTTTTGATCGCCATCTGTCCTTATATAGCAGAAGTTTCTGATAGCCAGAAACTTCTAGCAAATTCTTCGACCACTGGAACAAGAGAAATAATTCTTGCAGTTATAATTCCCTTTTATCCCTGATATTATTCGTCTCTTTCGTTGACATGAGCTGTGGAGACTTCGTCCCAGACACGAACCTCGAATGAAAGGACAGTTCGAACCAAAATTCTGCCAGAATGGAAAGTCACTTCGGAATTTGCTGCATAGACTTAGGAGCGTAGTTATTATTATGCTACAATACACAATGTTGTTTGTCTGCAGATTTAAAATTGAAATAAAATCCTTCAATTTATTTGCTTTATATTGCAACATAATGTAGCATAATAACTACGCCCACAAAAGTAAGCAACACATTCCGAAGTGTCTTCCTTCTGAACACATTCGAGGTTCGTGTCCACGAATAGAATAGGATTATGTCTAAGACGACGTCGCGGAATTAAGAGAGAATTATAACCACAAGAGATTATTGGCTGCAGCTGTCATCTTGGAATTATTACATCAGAATTTTCTTGTTCCAGTGGTCGAAGAATTTGCTAGAAGTTTCTGGCTAGAAGTTTGCGACTATATAAGGACAGATGGCGATCGAGGCAGGGCAGTTGGGTTTTAAACCGCACGAAGAGATTAGAAAAGTGATAATAGGCGAAGTTGTAATTTTGTGATCAATTGAAAGTTGAGAGTTACCAAGAAGAAGTAATTAGTTTAGATTTGTGAATTAAGTAATTGAAATGAGATAAAGTGATTTGAGAAGAGAGACCTTGTAAGGAAAGAATTTGCGAAGAACAGTATAGTGTGAACTTGAATTGTTCTATAGACTAGAAAATAAAGAAATAATATCACAGAATAACGTTTTATCTACTCGAGCCGTAGCTCGCATATTACAATACAAAATAAATCGAAACTATCAAACACTTGCTTTGTGATTGTTCGAATATTCAAACTCATCGCTACCGCTATATGAGAACAGACTTTTTGAAGAACTGGGACATTTGGGGCAGGCCCTACTTGGGAACATGTTTGTTTCGTTAGAAGTAACAGGTTGGTTTGATTGGGGTGACCAACCGAGAGGCAACCAATTTAGAGATGGTACCACAATTCATAAGGATCACAATAGACCAAAGATAAATATTCATACAAATATTTCACGATATTACAGAATACAGACAGAATATGTTTCTCTTTTTATTAAATCATTGGCTATGTATAGTATTTTACTGAAAATTTGTTTCGGAATATTATAAGGATCCCTTGCACCGACCGATTTATTAAAAAATACTGTGCTCTATTAGTAAGTTATGGATAAATTGATTATGGATAAATTGATTGATGGATAAATTTATCTATCACCCAAAGGCTGGATAACTACGGTACGGGGGTAACACTGAATATTCCTATTTATTTTCAGATGATGAAAATATATTGTAGCATAATAATAACTACGCTCCTATGTTTATGCAGCAAATTCTGAAGTGACTTTCCATTCTGGCAGAATTTTGGTTCGAACTGTCCTTTCATTCGAGGTTCATGTCTCCACATGTCAACGAAAGAGACGAATAATATCAGGGATAAAAGGGAATTATAACTGCAAGAATTATTTCTCTTGTTCCAGTGGTCGAAGAATTTGCTAGAAGTTTCTGGCTATCAGAAACTTCTGCTATATAAGGACAGATGGCGGTCAAAAAAAGAACACAGTTGGTTTAGAACCGTGGCGAAGAGATTGGGAAAGTGATAATGGGCGAAGTTGTAATTTGGTGATAAATTGAAAGTTGAGAGTAAACAAGAAAAAGTAATTAGTTTGGATTTGTGAATTAAGCAATTGAAAGGAGATAAAGTGATTTGAGAGGAAAGAGACCTTGTAAGAAAAGAATTTGCGAAGGATAGTACAGTGTGAACTTGAATTGTTCTATAGACTAGAAAATAAAGAAATAAATTTCACAGAATATCGTTTTATCTACTCGAGCCGTAGCTTGCATATTACATTGGTGTCAGAAGCGGGATAAAACTTATTCTGTGAATAACTATTTCCGTGGTGTGAAATTGCACAAAAAAAAAAAAAAAACGATTTCTGTGTTGAGTTAATTAGTTGCGCAAAATGGGTCGCAAATTGGGAAAACTAACTATAACTCAACTAAAGGCAGAACTCAGTAAGCGGAACCTCGACACAACTGGGGGAAAAGATGCCCTGCTGATTCGTCTGGAAGAAGCAGTAACGCAGGAAGGTGAAAATCCGCACGACGTAGAGTTTGACGTGGAAGAGGAACCAGCAAGTACAGCAGCCGACCCGGGTATAACAAGTCTGCTCCTGCAACTTAAGTTAGTCATGGACGAACAAAAGAAAGCAATAGAAGACCAAAGGAATTCTATAGAACTTAAGCTGGACGACCAAAAGAAAGCAATGGACGACCAGAGGAATTCTCTAGAACTTAAGCTGGACGAACAAAAGAAAGCAATGGACGAACAAAAGAATTCTCTAGATGCTCTGGAAAGTAAACTTGATGAGCAAAACAAGAACTTGGAATCCAAATTCGAAGTGATCGAAGAGAAAATCGAGAAGGTCGAGACGCAACTCGAAAAAGTCGAAACTAGATTCGATGAAAATTTTGAGAAACATGAAACTCAGTTCGGGAAGATAGAGACTCAGTTTGAAAAAGTAGAAAAGCAAGTCGAAAGTCTTGCTAAGGAGCTCAGCAACGTGAAGAGACAGAAAGCACGGGAATATTCCACTGACGGTCTGAGAAGAAAGGAGATGCAGCCTCCTATCTTCGATGGTCAAACATCATGGCCAATTTATAAGAGGCAATTCGAAGCGGCCGCAATGACCAATAGCTGGGACGATGAAGAGAAGTCTATTGCACTCACGCTTGCACTGAGGGGTCCAGCTGCGGAGCTCTTGCAGACCATCCCGGAAGATAAACAGCAGAACTACGACTCTCTGGTTCAGGCTATCGAGATGCGGTTTGGGGATGAACACATGCAGCAGGTGTACAGGGT
Source organism: Pocota personata (assembly GCA_963082735.1). Lineage (NCBI taxonomy): Eukaryota > Metazoa > Arthropoda > Insecta > Diptera > Syrphidae > Pocota > Pocota personata. The sequence continues at coordinate 117,735,153 of OY720431.1, read as the reverse complement.
TCAGCTGCGTAGTCGAGTCCAGAAAAGGGGGGAAACGCTCCAACAGTTGCAAGCGGATATAGAGCGACTAGCCCATCTTTCATACCCTAAAGCCGGTGAGGAGCTTATCAACGAAATGGCGGTGGAAGCTTTTATTCAGGCCATAGAGGACAGACAACTGCAAATGGCTGTAAGGATGGCTGAAAAGCGAACACTCCCCGAGGCATTGGCATTCGCTTTGTCAATGAAGGCTGCGGAGCAAGCATACCAGGGAATACACCGTGTCAGGGAAATGTCCGTCGTGGAATGCTCATGCCAGAGAACAGCCGTCATGGATGAAGACAGAGCTCGCGGAAGTCAAATCCGTTGCTGGAATTGCAACCAAACCGGACACCTACAACGGCAGTGCAGAAGTGCACCTAGACGAGGAAATTGTCCACATTGCGGAAGTAGGAGAGGCAGAGAGGAAGCATCCTGTCGGTCAGACTTCCCAAAACCAGCAGTCGGGGGATGCGTAAGGACCAACTTCGCGGGGCAGAAGTTGGTTACTGGAATCGAGGCCCCCAGGACCACCATTCAAGTTTCGCAAACCAAACGGGGTAACAAGAGCCTGACAGTGGAGGCACTAATCAACAAGAAGAAGGGCGTAGCCACCATCGACACAGGTGCCACCGCCTCCATTGTAAGAAGAGATATCGTCAAAGGCTCCTGGCTGCACAACACCAACAGCTACTGCCTGAAGACTGCAACAGGGGAAATGGCGAAGGTATTTGGAGAAGTTCGTCTTACGATTACTCTGGCAGGACTGACGTTCGCCCATGCGTTTCTGGTGGCAGATATATGCGACGAGTGCATCATCGGAATAGACTTCATGAAAGCAAATGAAGTAATCTTGGACATCGGGATGCAAGTACTGAAGTATCGAAATGTGGAGATTCCGATGGTGTACGGAAATGAGAATGCCGTAACTCTCAGGACAGTCATCAGCAAAGACGAAGTTTTGCCGCCGTCTTCAGAGACAAACATTTGGACGAAGCTGGAAGGTGATCTTGGGAGCCACCGATTCTACATAGTAGAACCAGACCCAGAGAAGAATTCTCAAGACTACATCGTGGGAAAGACGTTAGTCGAACCAAAGAACACCATGGTTCCAGTGAGAGTTTTGAACGCAAGACCACACACTGTCAAACTAAGGCGAGGGGAGGTGACTGGAAAATGCACGCCGATTACCGCCGTCGCAACAATATCTGAACGTGATGCTCCAAAACCTCTCCCATCACCTTGGACAGCGGAAACGAGAGAGACGATTCTCCAGTCCAGTGAGCTGAATCAGGAGCAGCGAACTATGGCAGAGAATCTTATCAATGAGTACGCTGATGTATTTGCCTCACAGGACGGAGAATACGGCCGAACACACCTGGTACAACATCGAATAGACACTGGTGATACTAGACCAATTCGTCAGCCTGCTAGGCGCCTTCCATTGGCAAAGCAGACAGAAGTTGCAGAGATGGTGTCGGCAATGGAGAAAGAAGGTGTGATTGAAAGTTCCAAAAGTCCGTGGGCATCACCGGTTGTACTGGTTAAGAAGAAAGATGGCAGCACGCGGTTCTGCGTGGACTATCGGCAGCTCAATTACGTCACCAAGAAAGACAGCTACCCTCTGCCACGGATTGACGACACGCTAGACACACTATCAGGAGCCCGATGGTTTTCCACTCTCGACTTGAAGAGTGGCTACTGGCAGGTACAGATCCATCCAGAAGACCGGGAGAAAACCGCCTTCACCGCAGGAAATGGGCTATGGCAATTCACGGTAATGCCATTCGGGCTGTGCAATGCTCCGGCGACTTTCGAGCGATTGATGGAATGTGTCCTGCAAGGGTTAACATGGAAAACCTGTTTGGTATACTTGGATGATGTCATCGTCGTAGGAAAAACGTTTGCGCAACACCGAGACAATCTAAGGGATGTGTTTCAAAGGCTTCGAAGTGCCCACCTGAAGCTCAACCCCAAGAAGTGCGCCCTGTTTAGAGCGGAAGTCAAGTACCTGGGACACATAATTTCAGCGAAAGGAGTGAGAACCGATCCGGAGAAGGTCGAAGCGGTGAAAAACTGGCCAGTCCCCAAAGACAAACACCAACTAAGGAGCTTCCTGGGCCTAGCCACCTACTACAGACGGTTCGTGAAGGATTTTGCCGGGATCGCAAAGAACCTGCACCAGTTGACGGAAAAGGGAAAACAATTCAAATGGACAATTGAGTGCGAGAAGAGCTTCAAGGCACTTAAACAACGGCTATGCGATGCCCCGATACTGGCTTACCCCACTCCCGGGGAAACGTTCATTGTGGATGCAGATGCTAGTAATGTTGGGGTAGGAGCCGTACTCTCCCAGGTGCATGACGGCCAAGAGAAGGTGGTTGCGTACTTCAGCAAGGTGCTCTCTAAGCCAGAAAGGAACTACTGCGTGACAAGGAGAGAACTTCTAGCTTTGATCTTGGCTACGAAGCATTTTCACAAATACCTCTACGGGAGGAAGTTCGTTCTTCGCACAGACCATGCAGCCTTAAAATGGCTATTACAGTTCAAGAGTCCTGAGGGTCAGGTCGCAAGATGGATCGAAAGGCTGCAAATCTACGACTACGAAATACAGCATCGTAAAGGAAAACTCCACTCTAATGCGGATGCACTGTCCCGGAGACCATGCAGAACGGATTGTAAACATTGTGCGCGTCAGGAAGAACGGGAGCTGGTTTCCATCCAAAGAATGAGAGCCGAACCTATCGCCGGCTGGAGCGTAGATGAGATCCGGAACGCTCAGAAGGAAGACCCGGATATCGAGCCGATTCTGGCCTGGAAGGAGAACATGGAGAAACCGGATCATCAGGACATCTCTCACAGAAGCCCGACCTTAAAGGCATATTTTGCGCAGTGGGACTCCCTCCATGTCCAAGAAGGTGTTCTGAGAAGAAAATGGGAATCCTCCGACGGAAAGTCGTTTGTAATGCAGCTTGTCGTACCGCGGACGAGGGTCAAGGAGGTGTTACAGGAAATGCATAGCGGGGCGACCGGAGGCCACTTGGGAGTGAATAAGACGCTAGAAAAGGTACGAGAACGTTTTTATTGGTTAAAAGCGAAGGAAGATATCGAAGACTGGTGCAGAAAATGCGACGTGTGTGCAGCTAGCAAGGGTCCGAGAATCAAAACTCGAGGTAAGATGCACCAATACAACGTGGGAGCACCTTTCGAACGAATCGCCATTGACATTGCAGGGCCCTTTCCGGAAACCGACAATGGTAATCGGTATATACTCGTAGTGATGGACTACTTCAGTAAGTGGCCGGAAGCGTTTCCGATCCCTAACCAGGAAGCCAGAACCGTGGCGGAGCAGATCGTCTACAATTGGGTTAGCAGATTCGGTGTGCCCTTGGAATTGCATTCTGACCAAGGGCGGAACTTCGAGTCAAGAATCTTCCAAGAGATGTGTCAACTACTCGGAATCAAAAAGACAAGGACAACCCCGCTTCATCCACAGTCGGACGGTATGGTGGAGCGTTTCAATAGGACTTTGGACGAACATCTCTCGAAGGTCGTAGGTGACTACCAACGGGATTGGGACCGGCAGATTCCCTTGTTTTTGATGGCCTATAGAAGTGCCGTGCATAGCACTACTCGACATGCGCCGTTCGAAATCTTATTTGGTGGAATAGCTCGTTTACCCAGTGAGGTTAAATTTGGATCTCCTACCAATGAGCCCAGAAATGAAGAAGAGTACGTGGCGGACCTTAGGGAAAGGCTTAGGGACATACACCAAAGGACCAGAAGCCAGATTAAGATGACGAGCGACCGCATGAAGACCAGGTATGATGCCAAGGCAACAACGTCAGGATTCCAGGAAGGAGATCTGGTGTGGCTGTATAATCCCCATCGCCAAAAGGGGAAATCACCTAAATTACAGCGGAACTGGGAAGGTCCCTACAGAATAGTAACCCGCATCAACGATGTTGTCTACCGCATCCAGCGAGGACCGAGGGCCAAAATGAAAGTGGTTCATGTGGACCGACTGAGTCGATACAATGGCCGAATTGAGGATGCACTTGTTCGGGACGAACACGTCTAAGAGGGGGGCAGTGTAGCATAATAATAACTACGCTCCTATGTTTATGCAGCAAATTCTGAAGTGACTTTCCATTCTGGCAGAATTTTGGTTCGAACTGTCCTTTCATTCGAGGTTCATGTCTCCACATGTCAACGAAAGAGACGAATAATATCAGGGATAAAAGGGAATTATAACTGCAAGAATTATTTCTCTTGTTCCAGTGGTCGAAGAATTTGCTAGAAGTTTCTGGCTATCAGAAACTTCTGCTATATAAGGACAGATGGCGGTCAAAAAAAGAACACAGTTGGTTTAGAACCGTGGCGAAGAGATTGGGAAAGTGATAATGGGCGAAGTTGTAATTTGGTGATAAATTGAAAGTTGAGAGTAAACAAGAAAAAGTAATTAGTTTGGATTTGTGAATTAAGCAATTGAAAGGAGATAAAGTGATTTGAGAGGAAAGAGACCTTGTAAGAAAAGAATTTGCGAAGAATAGTATAGTGTGAACTTGAATTGTTCTATAGACTAGAAAATAAAGAAATAAATTTCACAGAATATCGTTTTATCTACTCGAGCCGTAGCTTGCATATTACAATATCATGAATAAAACATTTATAGGTAGATAGATTTGAATGAGGCTTAAACTATTCAATAGATTCCTTAAATAAAAGGTGCCTGTACTCGTAAGTTCATACATATTCAATCTCTAGGTAAATGTTAGCCAGTTGGTATTGTCATGTTCAAAGGAGAGATCCTTCGAACCCCGTCAAAAAAGCAATATTAATCAACATTCCTACACAATCGCGCAAAAAAGGCAGACCAAAAAACAACTGGATCACGCAAATGCGGAAACGCCAGCATTTGATTGGTCTTAGTGACGAAGTGATCCGAAACCGGGAAGACTGCCGGTACTTCCTGAGGTTAAACAGGCAAACTCCATAGGCGGACCAGTAGGGATGTAGTAAAGTGGGAGGGTTGTGATCCTTCTACTCCGGATCATAACTTCGTCGTAAAGGAAAGTAGAGGAAGAAGTAGCGCTCTGTTGACCGTAACGTTGTTCGCATGCTCATCTTCGGAGAAAAATGGGCCAATAATACCGACATTCCATAAACCACACTTTCGGCAACAATAGCAATATTCTTGGCTGAGCGCACAGGACCAACACGAGAATAACTTGTGTTATCAATAAGCATATCAATCTCACGAACTTTCTTCACAAACGGCAGGCACTGTTAGCGCATTATTTCGACCGAAATTTATTTTCAAAATTCGCACTGGTTCAGCGAGACATCACTCACTTTGGAAACGAGTTTTCAATATTTCCCAACATCGTTCAAGTGTAAAGCGATCCATTTCGTACCGCGGATATATGTTTCTGTCAATTTGTTTGACCAAGAAAGAGCTGTCAGTGTTAAAATAATATATAAATCAATTCAGCGGTTATTTATTCTCAGAAAATTGCGCATCTCTACTGTGTATTTGGGTTTACACATAAACTAAATGTAGTCAATACCCCAACCGCCAGTACGATTTTCTCCTTCCTCTTACTACCGCTCCCGGTGCCCGTGCTACGAACTTAGATTGTTTACCTTTTTTATGCACATACTTTCGTTGTTGCATAGGGGTCTTCACCCACCATCAACGAAATAACATAAAACAGCTGTTTTTTGACGTTTCTCTTGTCAATATGCCAAGAAATCAGAAAAATTGCTCGCATTTCTTTCGTTCGAATTCTCGCTTCTGGGCCAGAAGAATACAAAGTGCTGCCCAGTGCCGTGCGTAGCAAATGTGTTTGAACAAAGATTTCCATTAGTAATTTGTTTATAAATAATTTACCCAGTAATCAGCGTCTGTGTAAAATGTTCCGACGCACTTTTAAAGTCACCTACCGTCCAATGAAAAACAATTTCATTCTTCTGCCGGATAACTACTATCAACTTGTGTCCACCTATGTGAGTTCAAAGTGTCGAGGTGCTCTGCCTCCCGCACACATTGAGATTAGGTTACCGCACACACAGATTATGCACAGAATCATTTTAGTTACATAAGCAGTAATCGCGGTTTATTTTTGGTGTGTATTCCAGGATAATGGTTGCATCAGTCTCACATTCGGCAACTACTGTCACTATGGTACGTGGGTGCCGCACGCGGGCAGCGTCAAAGACACCGAAATTGGGATCAATGCCAGAGTTGCGAAGGAAATGGGTGAGTTCTTTGTCTGGTCTTATTTATTTCAGTTTTTTTTTTTTTTTTCGAAAAAATAGTTGTCAAATGAAAATACCTCTCTAATGATGTGAATCGCGTTCTTGTTTGCGGTTTCTAGGTCTGAAGGAAAACGATCTGGTAAAATGTGCTCTTGTGGCCGATGTGATGCTGCTGAAAAGTGTCTATGTGACACCTGTGTCATCAAAAGACTGGGAAATTATCGTAATGTCAATCATTTTAATAGTGTTCACTGCCAAATTATGATGTTTTGTTCTTTTCTAGGAGCTAAGTAGTGAAAAGATTCAGAGCAGCGTACTAGATCAAACTAAAATAATAAATTCCACACAGATTCTAGTCATTTGGATCAACAAGTCAATGCAGGTCACACTGACTGTTGGTAAGTTAATGATGTCAAGTAATGAAACAAACATTTGAACGTAGACGTAGAGCAATCGTCTAATGGTAGCAATTTCGTTGACAAAGATAAAAGAGTAATTCTCATTAGTCATTGTTCCCAAAGTGTGGGAAGATGCATACAAATAGGAAAAAATTGTATACGACCCGGAAATAAATGTACTGTCTAACGCACTGTAATTGAAAGATCTGATATTCGGCTGAGGTGGCTGTCAGCAATAAGCCAACACACTTAGACCATTGTGATACCAAATGGGTTTGGGAAGCGGCCTCTAGCCTACTCGTTGAACCATTTGGTGCTTTTGATGGAGAAGGTCCCCAACGTCTATTTTATTCAGATCATTTAGGTCGTTAAAAAGAGAAGGCTCCTAAGTGGAGTTTCGTTCTTTGGGAGAGAGCTGGGCAGGTGCACAGACGGTGAAGAATAGTCTCCTCCTCCTCGCCACGCCTTGCTGCATGCTTGCCTATTAGACAGTGTCCATTAATGACACCTATAACAGCGCTGATATGCATTCTATTGAGAGAAATCAAATTCTTAGAGCGTTTCAGATCCAGCTTAGGCCAAATCTGTTTTGTCGCTAGACAAGTTGTACCCCTTGTCCACCAAGAATTTGTCTCTTCAATAGCATCCAGGTTAAATTTAAGTTTGCATGTTGCGATAGGAATACCCAGTGTACTTTTGCCTGGAAGGATGGGTATTGTTGTTCCATGTCTGGCAAGTTCGGGATTTGATTGCTGCTTGGTTGTCTGAAAAGATTCGGATATCAACGTCTGGAACAAGCTACAGTGGTTTGGGAGACGAAAAGAGAGGTTTAAATTAAGCCTATCAGAGAAGACACCACCCCAGAATACTCTGGGAAGGGATGGTAACTTGGAAGTTTTCGTCAAAATTTAACTTGAGTAGTCAGTGTCTTCAGGGAAAATATTAAACTTGTTTAAGATGGAGGCGTGGCCATATACTTTTTTGGATCACTGTGAAGTAGCTTTAAGGCGAATAGCTGAGTTTGCTGCCATTTGCCTGCCATAAATGTCGAGGGGTATTAAATGAAAAAGAGTGTCCATAGCTGCTAAAGGCGTCGTTCGCAGTGCTCTGCTAATGCACAGACAAGCTGAATGTTGGACTTTGCTTAATAACTTCTAGTTTATCGCCTTATACAAGGCAATCCACCAGGCAACTACCCCGTACGTAGGGATAGGTCTGATGGCCGAGATATGGAGCCAGTGAGTTAATCTGGGTTGTAAGCCCCATTTGTTCCCAATGGCTTTTTGCAAGAGAAGAATCCGACAGTGGCGTTCTTAACTCTTTCTGTATATTAGGTTTCCAGCTTAGTTTTCTATCCAAAATAAGACCCAAATATTTTGCTTCGTTGGAGAAAATTAAGCTTGTTCCATTAAAGGATGGAGGGGCAATAGGTAGAATTTTTTATTTCCTTGAGAAGAGAACTAGTTCGGTTCTGTGGAAATTCACGCCTAGACCAGACCGAGCTGTCCATCTAAATAGCTTATTCAAAGCGTTTTGTAGGAGCTCTTTTAAGGTAATGATTTGTTTACCAGAGAGTGCTATAGCAACGTCGTCCGCATACGCAATAACATCACAACCCTCAGCCTCCAGGATAATCAGTAGTTCTTTGACCACTTAAAGGATACCCCTGATGACATATCTTCTAACAGATGTCTCACCCAGCTTTGAGTTGATAATCCGACTATTAAGCAGTAAATTAATCAGCTCGCCAAGTGAGCTAGCTATCTTCAGATTTGACAGTGCTTTCGTTATCGCAGATGAGTAGACGTTGTAACGTTGCGCCTTCAATATCTAAGAAAGCTACCATAGTGTACTCCTTATGATACATGGAGTATTTGATTTTATTGATTAACAAATGCAATGCTGTTGCTACTGAGTCTCTTACAGTATGCATGTTGAGCCACGGACAGTAGTTGTGTATCAATACTGTCACGTAAATGGATATCAATCAGTCGTTCTTGTGTTTTTAAAAGGAATGATGATAGACTAATAAGTCTGAGGTCTTTTGGACTAGCGTGTGAATATTTACCAGCTTTGGGTATGAAAACTATATTGAGATCCAGACAACTTTGAAATATATTTTTTAGAACTGGTAGGATAATGTCAGATGACATTTGTAGTTCAGCAGGTGTTATGCCACCTGGTCCAGCGAATTTATATGTGTTTATCCTGCACAATCGAACTTGAAAGGTTCATTTTTTGAGTATTTGACTTGTTAGGCTCAATATTGTTGGCAGTTAGGGAATTACTTGGGAAGTGTGTATCAATAAGTAAATTTAACGTATCTACACTAGAAGTTGTCCAAGACCCATCTGTTTTTATTAAACAGGTGAGCATTGAAGGATTTGTCGAGAGGATTTTTCTAAGCCTAGACGCCTCAGAAGATTCTTCTATTTTGCAACAAAAGAGTCTCCAAGAATTACGTTTGGCTTTCCTCAATTCTTTTTCATATGCTTTTAGGGATTCTTTGTACGAGTCCCAGTCAGATGCATCTCTTGTGCTTTTGCCTTTGTTGAAAAGTTTCCTGCAAGTATTTCTAACTGATTCTAGATCAGAGATCTACCAGTGTGGTTTTTTCTTGCTCCTAATCTTACCTTGAGGGCCAAGGTAAGGTCCTTAACCATACAATCAAGCTCTTAAGGATTGCTCGGGGACTTTAGAGTATCAGAGGTAACCAATTTCTTTAAAGTTTCCCTATATTTGAGCCAGTTAGTTCTACGGATATTTCTGTGAACCAATGGGCCTGGAGGATCGTCGTCAAGACTAAATTTAAGGTATCGGTGGTCAGAAAAAGAGTGTTCACCAGATACCTTCCAGTTCTTGATCATTTGATTAATATTGTCGGAGACAAAGGTTATATCTAGAACCTCCTGTCGGGTTCTAGTTATAAATGTAGGTTTGTTACCGATGTTACACAAAATGATGTTAGTTTTTAGAATATAGTCAAAAAGCAACTTACCCCTTTCGTTGATGTCAGAGCTACCCCAAGCGAAGTGGTGAGCATTAGCATCACAGCCAACTATGATTCCAGTTTTACTTCTTTCAGCGTCTGCGACCAGTCTTACCATATTGGGTTCGGGAAGAGGGTCTATGATATCATGGGAGAGATAAGCCGTTCTAGATAGTAGGAGCGCTTGCTTGTTTCTAGCAGCGCTAAATTTATCCCGATCACTGTAATTAGGAAGTAAAATTACCTTAATGCTACTATTTACCAATATGCACGATCTAGGATTACATTTATCATTGACATATAGGGAATAGTATCCGGTATTCTTGAATCCACAAACCAGGTTTTTAATAACCCAAGGTTCTTGGATCGATATCTTCTCTATCCTTTGAGAGACTCAGAAGAAGGCCAGCCGAAGCCGTTTTGGAGTGATGGAGGTTAACCTGAACTAACTGCAGCATTTTTGCAACAATCAGGCAGGGAAACCTCCACCACAGTGTTATTCAAGCCCTCCGAGTCTGAGGAAAAGCCAAGAAGTTCATCCTCACTCAAGGGTGCTTTGTCTGTAATATCGCCCATCTCCATGTCTGATAGCGAACTGTCATCGGAAGTTTATCAACATTCACTTCGTCCTTTTTTTACACCTTCAGGGTAATAGCATCGAACCCATAGTTTATCACGCCTTCGGTCTTCGCCAAAGGAGCAAGAGATTCCTTATTGATCACAATGAGCGCGCATCTATAAAGGCCCCTCTGCTGCTCCAGCTTAGCGACTTTCCAGTTGTGAGTAGGAAGCAACGGATTGCTGATTTGGAGGATCCTGATAATATCCTTCGTATTGGAGGACTACTTTTCTGCTTTACTCCTCTCACTTGATCTCTCGTTGTTCATGTTCATAGCACGTGTTCTGAAAACGTGTTTTTTTTTTTTTTTGTAAGGCCAGTTAGCTGACACTGCGACCATAAAGGTCTTTTGTGTCACGGGTGCTATCAGCCAATGATCCTTATCATCTCCCTAATAAAGATGAGCAAGTTCTTAATAGAGGAGTTTTTGAACTCTGCGGGAGTAAGTATTTCTCTATAGAAGATACGTCCGCTTAACCAGATGATTTCCAGATATTCACAAGAGCTCAGATTCATCCTCTCGGCAGAATTCTGCCTCTGAAGACAGGTTTAGCATGTTAAGGTGGTATCTCAAGCAACAGTGGCCTGTGATGAAACCCACCAGATTCTTTATGGTCTCCTTATTTAGTGTAAGATTTGCTTGCAGAAATACGGCCGGGAAGATCTTTCCAATTGAATAGGCGAAGCTTATGCTCCCAATCATTAATCAAAGCTGTGGCAACCGACCAATCGACGCCAAAGAATATATAGAATGCGCCTAATAATGTTGTAGGCGAGTCAATCCTAGCTAGTTCATACGCAGTTTCATTACCTTCAATGCCTTGAGGACCAGGTACCCAAACGAGTTTCACTTTATTGTCTCTGGCGAAAGCAGAGCAACTGTGTCCACTTGTTGTGAATCGTGGAGCAGCCTTTAGATATGAATGTTAGCTATGAATTAGTATGTATTTACAAATAAGCAATCTCGAACAAGCAGCGGATATTGGATATATGTGGAGGAATTTAGAGTTTGGCTCTGTGATTTTCTAAAAAAATACACCACATTGGTCGATATTAGACAAGGCGTACAGATGTTGCTCTCAAATAAGCCATGATCTCCTCCGCAGTGTCTGACCCAAAATGGGCGACTGCGAAAAGCGTTTGTTTTTCCAGGTTTGGAGCAACCGAAATTACAAACTCGCCAATTTGCAGAGCTAGTACTGTAATTCTAGTCTTGCAAAATCTATACTTTCCTCTCTAATCTTTAATCCTCCTCTATAGCCTTTCCCATCTATCCATTACTGGGTTAATAAACTTTAAAAGACATTGCCTTAAGTGAGGCAGAATATTAAAAAAGATTATCTGTCCGCTGTCTAGGTGAAAATGCTCTGTTAATAACTCCAAGTTTGAAGTAATAAGGAGTTCATCTACCACGGAGTGAACATTAACTCCACAAATGATACTATCGTGGAAATTCGACGACGACTGCTCTATGTAATCGCTGGTGAAACTACAGCTTATATCGTGGAATACAAATTCATCGGGAGATAAATGCTAATTTTCCAGGACTTTCTTTTTTTTTGTCTTATGAAAGTAATAGGAGTTAATAGAAAACTTTTATTAGCTACAGTTTTTGAGTTACAACGTATTTTCTTTAGGATTTTTTTTCATTTAACTTTTTCTGACGGCCCTCCTCAAAGTGTTTACAAATTCGCAGTTGATGGAAGTGAGGTGTTGCCACGCAAGGTTTCAGGTCATGTCCCTCCACCATTCACATTTGAAAATTCTATCAAAGCTTAATTTCGCAGATAGTTAACATCCACACATTCAACTGTAACCAACTCTTACGGCTTGTAAAACCTCTGTGACTTCCTCGGTCTTGCTCTCTATCTGCAATTATTACCATTTTTCTGTCTATATTTTAATGAATCTGTGATAAGAAAAAAAAAATAATAATAACGTCTGTTTCGTTCCAGATCGCGTACGGCCCAACATTGCTTATGGGAGAATTAATCACACCACTGAACTAATTATTGCGCCTAAAGTGGAGGGCTTCAGTAATGGCTTAAATGGCTTAAACGGTAGTTACCCATCGAATGCTCTCGCTAAAAGTCAAACAGTTTCCTCGATGGCCAGTTCAGATTCTAATTTGTCCCGTTCAACCACCGTTAGCAATATAAAAAGTCTGCAGCGTAAGGATTCAGTTGTGAGAATTAATCGCTTGGACAAAATGCGTCGTCTAATCAAAGATCTAAAGAGAGAGAACAGTCGTACATTCGAGTTCCGGGTTATATCTGGCAAATGGGAGCAGAACTCACAGATCTCTGATATATTCGTCACTAAGAATAACCTGCCGGAGTTTATGGATCTTGAGCAGGTGTATTGCTTAAAAACTGCCGACGAAATCGAATACTTTGTCACTGTGAAAGTGGTGGGTGAGGGTGACAATTTCCCCAACAACATCCATCAAACCATCGAGATAAATGAAAATCTTATGCAACTGTTAAAGATTGGCGAGCTAGAGAAGGTCACTTTAAATCCCAAACACATGGTATTGAACTTTGTGGAAAAGATTGAACTCTTTGCACACAAGAAGACGCATTATAAAATCGTTGAAAACGCATTCAAACGCTTTGTTATCGATAAAACGAAATTATCGCCTCTACTCCTAAATCAGGATGAAGTGATTAAGTTGGAGGAAGAGCTGGTTGTTACGATTCTTATCACTCCTGAACATTTTCGGTATTGTCTTGTGGATTCTCAGTTATTGAAGGAGTGTAAGATCTTTGCCGCAGATTTGACAAAGAACGCTGATGATGTTATAGATGTGGATATCAAAGAGGATAAAATTTTGAGTGTAAAGGATCTTATTAAGCTTACACAATTCGATGAGATTGTAGATCAGCTGGTGGAACAGTTGAAAATGAATTTATGCTTAGATCAGAGGAACTCAGTGCTGAGGCAAGGAAATGTATTAGTAGCAGGTAAATTATTTTATTTGTACATTTCTTTCACATTCTCATAAACGATTTCCTTTTTCTAGGTCAATCGGGCTCTGGAAAATCGGTTATTGTGGAACGAGTTGTAGATGAGTTGGTAAAGAAGCCATTCTCCTGTTCGTATGATATTTTCTACAGTACTCGCAGCAAGGGAAGGAAGGTGAGATATAAGATATCTGTACAAAGAGCTATTAAAGAATCGGTGATACGCTTTACAGAATACTTTAACAGAAACACTATAATTTTTCTTTAGAAAAATTGGACATAAAACGAACTGTTTAGGTATGATGGCCAATCAATTTAAATTGCAGAAAGTGTGTGTCCAATGCTTTTAATATTTCGATCAAACTCGAAAACCGAATAGAATCGGTAAAAGTTATGCATTTGCCTCATAACTGATTCATAAATAACTATTCACTCTTTTGGTAAAATAAGGCATATATCTTCACTTGCTTTGTTTACTTTGGATGGCGCTACAGTCCAGAGTAGACTTGGCACTTGGCAATTGGTAACTGCCTAGGCTTGCATGTACTAAGTTTAGTGATGTTCATTTCCAATTGGACACTTCATAGATTCGCAAACTCTGCAGGCCGGAACATTTGCTATTCATACGATAACCTTCACCTTTTTTCCTGCCGCTAACGCAAAGAAGACTGTAGATCGTCGATTAATAGTTCTCTCAAAAGTACTTTCATCCGAATTGGATAAAGTCGACGCTTCTGCAACATACACTCGGGCTGGGATAAAAATGATTTTCTGAAGTGTCTTTCGTTCGTTTCGGTAGGCAATTGCTACTCAACTGCCTTTTTAGCCCCAAAAACAGCATAGTCTAGGTATATAAATTCATAGCACATACTTCGTTTTATCCGCGGCCATAACCAGATCCATCTCGTAGCCGATTTTAATTCGATGCAAGCGAAAGCGCCAATAACTGCTCGCTTCGTTCTGTCGATGTCAATGTCGGTTGCATAGGAAAGTTTTTAGTTGCACAGAAGTAGCAATGCAGCGAATCGCATTGTTTGTAAACTCTGATGGCATTGAAGGTCCAACAAGGTTTCCAACTTTGACGGAACATCGGATAATTTCCTTTGTTATCGTCCTTAGAAGAATGATCTCAACAGGTATCATGGACCTGGACATGACGCGACATAGGTAATACCCGATCGTGAAATCGATTAACAAATTATGGGTGACAATTCGGAATTTTTGAATCTTGTTCTATTATCCACTATCTAGACCTAAACCGCACGGAAAGGGGCCAATTAAATCTACGATCAATAGTTGCGCTTACTTCTTACGTTCCTTTCCAATTCATCTCCCGGAGCTTCAAACATCTGAGTATTTGATTTAAGTTCCTTTGAATTCAATCCGATCTGGTGGTTGGAAATATTGATCGCCCGCTCGTCTTTGTCTTTATAGACTCAGGTTTGGGTAGCAAAACTATGTGCTGCCCTCTTTAAACTTCTGTAGATATTCTGGACTACTTTTCTGCGTTACTCCTCCTCTTGATATCTCATTGTTCATGTTCATAGTACGTGTTTTTTTTTTTTTTTTTGTAAGACGACCCTGTCAGCTATCTAGCTGACACTGCGACCACAAAGGTCTTTTGTGTCATGCGAGCTATCAGCCAAGGATCATATCATCTCCCTAATAAAGGTGAGCACATTCTTAATAGAGGAGTTTCTGAACCCCGCGAGAGTAAGTATCTCTCTATAGAAGATACGCCCTCTTAACCAGATGAGTTCCGGATATTTACAAAGAGCTCAGATGTTTCATGCTCTTCCAGGAATAGGCGGTATTCTGCCTCTGAAGACACGTTTAGCTTGTTAAGGTGGTACCTCAAGCAACAGTGGACATTGATGAAACCCACCATTATTCAAAACTGTGGCAACCGCCCAATTGAAGCCAAAGAAAAGCTCTGGGCATAATAATGTTGTATATGAGCCAGCCCTAACTAGTTACGGCGCAGTTTCATTCAGGTACCCAAACAAGTTTTACTTTATTGTGTGATTGCAAGGCATTAAAGCAGCACTTGATCAGCTTGGAGTCGACTGAGTACGAAATCAGTGCTTTGAGTACTGCTTGACTATCTGAAAATATGTGTTTTCCAGCGCCCCTAGGCGCTCTTTTTAAGGCTTTAGCCTGTAAAACACTAGGATACATACCCAGTGGAACCGAGCCTTTGGTGTTGGGTCCAATGATACCAGTTCCAACTTCAGATTCTATTTTCCATCTACCGGTAAACCATACCAGACTTCTTGGGTCTACTGACGGTCCATCGTTAGCCGTGTTTTTCGTTCCTCCGTTTCTGCTCGTGATGAGCGGCTCTGGTCCTTCTTTGCAGGCCCGCTCTATACGCTTTTATTTTTTCAGAACTTTTACACGAACAGTCGGCATCAAATCAGGGTTTCAAGCAGATGGTCAAGTAAATTCTAGCACATCAGTTTCGGCACTTCGAATGGCTTTTTAACAGTGTTCTCCAGGTCATGGAATATGAAGAATTCTGTGAAAACAGAACAGAACGTGTTGTGAATCGTGGAACGCACTTTAGGTATGAGTGTTAGCAGTGCTCATAGTAGATATCGCAGGACTCCCTGTGCTCGGGTTATTCCCGTTGGGCCCATTAATAGGCAGCAGTTCTGATTTATGATAAGATATGACTTGAGGATTATTTTGAGAGTAGTCATGGGTAGATCATTTGACTCAGAGCCACCCTATATAGTCTCCAGGGTGTTAGTATGTATACGGGGGGCTAGCAGTAATAATTCTATTAGGAACTGGCAGCAACGGCTTATATCTTGATTACCGTGCCAATATGTCCTATTCCATTGGCAGTGGGCTCATTGAACGTAAGCTACTTGTCTAAAACAATCTTAAACCCTTTTTTAGAAGATGCTTGTATGAACAGTTCATATGGGATGGAATCTTCGATTTTTTCAGCAATTTTATATAACCGTAATTATCTTTTGATTGTCCTAGTACAAAATAGCCCTACCGAAATGAAATATAATGTATTGACGTCACCTGCGTTAGCTACTATAGAGCTGAAGCGGCTTTTAGCTCTTCTCAATTTGGGAGTTGAATTGTTTTTCTACTCTTTCTTATTTTGGGCATTACTTCGCGACCACATTAGAAGTCAGCCCAGAATCCTTCGTTTTGAGAGTCATCTTGCGTGGGCCTTTCTCCAAATAATTTAATCTATTTGGTCAGCTTTAACTGTTCACACACCACAATGCTTTTTACGTGCGTATCTCAATTGAATAATCATTTCCGTTGAAAAAATTTCCCGATTCAATAAAATTTTGTATTCCGCAGACCGAATCTATTCAAAAGGACCTCCGACAAATATTCACAACGTGCCTACAAAATGCTCCAGCAATCGTTGTCTTGGAAAACCTAGATGTACTCGCCCATTCGACTGGTGATCAACCAACTCAAGATAGCGAGTACTACAATCGTATAGCAGATATTGTCCAGCATTTAATTGTCGAGTACACAGCAAGCAATCCAATTGCAGTAATCGCCACGGTTTCAAGTTTAAAAGCACTCAATCGTCGTCTTTATTCGCCAAGAGGTCGTCATCTCTTCCAAACTATTGCCAAAGTACCAAGTCTCGAACGAATGGACAGAGAAATCATTCTACAAGAACTTTGTAGCCATATTGATGCAGAAAAGTTGGATTTAGCCAGATTTGCTAACTTGACAGAAGGTTACAATAAGGGTGACCTAGTGCAGTTTGTGGAGAGAGCAATTTTTTACGCCTACAGACTGAGTGGGTACTTGGTTGGGCAACACTTAACACTTATTCTTAAAGTAATTTATAAATCTTTCAGGTAAAACGAATCCCATTTTGACAAACGATCATTTGGCCAAGTCTTTAGATAGTACAAACTCTTATTGCCTTCATGGAATTGTTAGTCATCATAAGCCGTCTGCAGCTGTCAGTGATGTTGGTTTAAAGGTTGAACAGATTCCTGGCCTGGAACCAGTGGTAACCGTCCTCGAAGAGGTCCTAATGTGGCCTTCGAAGGTGAGAAGGGGTATTTTATTGTAACGAAGAGGGGGTGCAGAATATTTTGTTTGTTTCATTTAGTATCCAAAAATATTCAGTGACTCTCCACTGCGCAATCAGGCTGGAGTCCTATTGTTTGGTCCCCCTGGAACGGGAAAAACGTATCTCGTTTCACAGATTGCTCATTCGTGGAATTTGCGAACGATTTCCGTAAAAGGGCCTGAATTATTGGCCAAATACATTGGCCAGAGTGAGGAGAATGTACGGAATCTATTCAGTCGGTGAGTAGTTTAGAATACATTGTTAAAAGTTGTGGTTTTAATTTTCTTTCTTTTGTATTGCAGTGCTCGTAGTGCCAAACCATGTGTCTTGTTTTTCGATGAATTCGACAGTTTGGCTCCAAAACGTGGCCACGATTCTACAGGAGTCACAGATCGTGTTGTGAACCAATTGCTGACTGAATTGGATGGTGTTGAAGGTTTGCAAGGTGTCACAGTTATTGCCGCGACATCCCGACCCGAACTACTAGACCCTGCCCTTCTTCGATCTGGAAGAATAGATCGATTAGTGGAGTGTGCACTGCCAGATACTGCGGCAAGATTAGGAATATTCAAAGCCCTGTCGCAGTCGTTGTACTTGGATAAGAATGTCGATTTGGGACGTCTTGCATCGAAGACACAGAATTACACTGGGGCGGATATTCAAAGTATATTGACATCGGCGAATATGGCTGCGGTGAAAGAGGTCTTGGCCAAATGTAGTCATCAGGTGAGTTTTTGAGCGGTTACTTTGAATATTTTAAGCGTATTACTATTCAGCAAACTCATCTTCCAACCGCTAAATTGTGTTCCAACTCAGATGCATTACTGTTTGGATAATTCTCTTAAAGTAATCAATAGGGGCTACTGTACCTATAGTACATTACCTTTAAAAAAAGATTGGTAAATTAGAGCCATTCAGGTAATGATACTTAGTTTCCGACATTAATACCGAAATTCGGCTTTGGTTTTGGCTTAAAAACTTAGTTTCGGTCGGACAGTAATGTTATGGATTTCTGTAAGTCTCATAATTCGATGCCATGAGTCTCATCCACTAAGCTGCTGCCAGGAGTTCTCGTCCATCTGTAAAGAGTAAAATATTCGTAAATGAGATAACAGATTTAGTTTCTCCTTCGACTATGTAGTTTTTTTATAGTCATTGTGAACTATCCCGAGATACCCTGTAGGAACACCGGTGTTGTTGTTGCTGCTGTTGTAGCAGCTACATATTTAGAGATAGAGTAATCCCTCTGTTGTTTCCAGGCTTACGAATTGGGCGAGGTCAATGGGACGGTTCCAATGGCGCTTCCGGGTGAAAGCTTGTGGGCTTGGGCGCGCAGCTGAAGAGGTGTTGTGTGTCGTGCGGCCGCTTTCGCAGTCCGTGCATCTGCATCTGCCATCTATATGCGCGTTGATGCGAGATCGATATTTGTTGAGTTGACGACACTAGCCTGAACGGAGTTCGGCTAGAGTTGTCCTTATTTGCCGTGGTAAGCGACGTTCTTCTTTGGCTAAAGGTGGAGGGCGGCCACCCAGGATTACTTGGTTTGCCACAGCTTTAATTACCACTGTAAGGTGTATGTGTCTTATAGCGTTGTTGGTTGGAATCTGAATAGTGTGTATATGCGTGGATGCTGCTTTGATACCTTGCAAGATTCTTGCGGACGTGTCGAGGCGGTTGTACCAGCGTTGTTAGTATATGGTTGGCATGCTCTGGTAGGTGACAGGCCAGTAAAATAAGTTGGACGAGCATGGTGTTGTGTTCATGATCGAGAACATTTTCATCTCAGTATGAATAGGTGGTCTTGAGTGGACTTCAGGTGACAACCGGTTATGACTCGCATAACTGTGTTCCGTTCTTCCAGTGTTTTTCGTTTTGAATGTATGACCATGGGTATAAATCGGTCTACTATTGTGGCATCTAGCTCAAGCTTCGATGTGAAAAGTGTGGCTGTTGATGTTTCCGCTGACAGTTGTAGGCTGCGGTTTAAATTGTGATTTAATGATTTAGATTGGTTATGAATGCATTGATAGTACTGCAAAGCTCTGGTATGTTGGGGCCGGAGGCTAGGACTAGGACTAGTCGTCGGCATACGCCCAGAGTTTGTTGGTGTTTGGCAGCGAAGATTCCAGGATGTCATGGAGCATCGTGGCATGGTTTAATGTGTCGAATGCCTTTGACAGATCTTGGGTGACAACGACTGTCCTATGACATGGTTTCTTTTGGTTTCGACTGTTGCTGTTATGGGTTGCTCAAATTATTCTTGTGTTTTCCAAGTAGATTCAGTGAATATTTGTCCTTCTTATGCCTCCTTTATAAAGGGAATCTCGTCAAATACAAGAAACCATATGATTGGATAAAGAAAGCCACCCTGACGTATTCCTCTGCTGACCTATCTCATGCCATTCACGACTTCTAGACACTAGATACTACTTGACCTAATTCTAACCCAGTTGCTAAGGAAGGTATCGAGTTAAGTCTCTAAGAGTGCTAAGAACAGTATCGGCACTAACGTTCCCCTCAGCATATTTGAAAAGGTTCCTATGGTAAATTTCTTACACTGTAGCAATCTTTTGATTGAGCACTTTTCTGTATATAAAGGAGTATTCACCAATCTATATTTCATGCTTATGTGATTTTAATAAATATGTGTCACTCATCATATTCCTAATATGTCTCGTGCTCTCGTGTTTTGAGTGTAATATTTTTCACACGAATGGAAGACACCTAGATCCAATTTTATTCTCAGGAGTTTGTCAGATATTCGCGAGAGGTTGGACTCTGAAAAAAAAATACTTGATTGGTGTTTTTACAGGGATTCGAACTTGAACCTCCCACTCTATTGAGGTCCATCGTCCACAGTTTTATGCTCTAGCAATCCTCCACCACGACTGTGTGTCAAATCATTATGTTCCACTAGAGTTAAATTGTATACTGCCTAGTGTCTCGACTACTCGTATGTCATCAACTGGTGCTATAAAGGTGAGATCCTTTGAAGGGCCTTGTCCACCAGGAACTCATAGTTCCCATAGAATCTTCCCTTGCTCTTCTCGCATTCCAAAAGCTCCTCTTTCTCGCTCAGTAATTGTCAGTTTTTGCAATCGTATATTCTCAAGTATCAATAAAATTGTTGGATGAAAAAGAAGTGACGCCTAAAACTTTAATTTTTCTTCCGAGGTCTTAAATCATATTTTTACAAACGACTATCTGCCGGCGAATTTACGTAATTGCAACAAACTTATTTCCAAGAAATTTATTCTCGTTCAGTGATTCCTTCAACAGTTTATCGTCCTCTGTAGTTTCTTGATATGCTTGCTTCCCAATTTGTCTCTTAAGTTTGGCAGTCGTTCTTGTTTTCACTTCAAGAACAATTCTAACTGATATGAACTCGCCATTAGTTATTTACTTCCTGGCAAAATTTCTGCTTCAAACACTGGAGCCTTCTATCCTCGTCGATCCCAAGCGCTTTGCTTCCTCTCTAAGCTAAAAATCCGTATTGACCTTCGGTGGTCACCTTTCATCGAAGTCATTCCCACATGTTTTTAAAACCAAAATCTGGGTGTACATATGTATACTTGGTTCATTTATGTACTGCAGGCTTTTAGGTGGCATCAATCGGAATCCTTTCTGAATGTAAACGAAACTGGACACTTTTTCTCGGACGGCAGATTAAGAATGTTTAAATTACATATAGATCGGGTGGCCAGGCTTAGTGAATGCGGACAAGGTTCGACTCTAACGTCTAGGTAGGGCACTGTCAATAATTGATACATTGCCTAGGTATTTATTTAAGAACCCCGTCGTGCTTGGCTTCCAGCCATCTGTTTGGCTGATTCTCAGGTCACTTTTGGCCGCAGTTTCCTATATAAACAGGTCTAATGGAAGCAGGTTGAGTCCTGCTGTTGGTGTATAGGTAGTTCTCATAGCACTGATAGCTGCAATGCATGCCAGCTTTTGTATTCTCGTGATGGCTTTGAGGTTGGTTGTTTTTCTAGCTGCTTGCCACAATTCCAGACTGCCATAGGTAAGTATAGGCCTCACAATACTCGTGTACATCCATAGGATATTTTTGGAACTTGGTCCCAAGGTTTTTCCGAATATTGTACTGCACGAGGAGAAAGCTATCGTGGCCTTCTTAATTTTTTCGTTGATATTCTGTTTCCAGTCCAACTTTTTGTCAAGCACAAGTTGAAGGTATCTTGCACTGTCAGAGATCCTGAGGGGAATGCCTCCAACAAAAGGTATTTTGAATTGCATATCTTTCTCTTTTTTGTGAAGAGTACCAAACAGTGTTTTTCCGATTAGGCCGACAACGCTATGCAGCGCTGGGTCGACACTTTTTCCTTCGTATAGGCAAGTTAAATCCCTCGGGCTCAGCTTGCCAGGAATGTATGTGTATACTAACATCTCGAATGTTTTTGGGACGAAAGAGGTGAGAGTAATAGGTCTGAAATATTTTGAATTGCTATGGGTGGCCTTGCCTGCTTTGGTAATAAAGACTAACTTTACCTCGCGCCAATCTGTTGATATATGCCTCACATTAGACTACCACAGAATATATTTGTCAGGATAGGAGTGACTGTGGTCGCGGTTTTTTGTTGTACCATGATCGGGAAAATCCCGTCCATCTTGGGATACTTGTGAGGGGAGAATGAGCCCATTGAATTTTTTCCTCTGTAACCATTTCCACTGGTGCCACAGACTTTGTTCTGCTGATAACTTTTACTTCGTTAGTTTGGTTTACTGTACACCCTGGTAAGTAAGAATCCAACAGTAATTTCAGTGTTTCTGAGCAAGACTCAGTCTAATTGCAATGAAAATCGTTAAGAGATACTAGAGCTACAATCCTCTGACTGACTTTATAAAACTCTTCATCGTAGTTCGTTCTTTTGGCTGCATTCAGAAGTTTCATAGTTTCTTTCCTAATGCTGCCGAGTTCTTTATTCCACCACGGAGGTGCTTCTTTGGTTATACTTATCCTTGTGGGATAGGACTTACATTAGGTATTACTAAAAATGTAAGCCAATTCCTTGGCCATGCTGTCAATACCGCTTGGTCCCTGAAAAGTACACTCCTGTAGAGATTTGCTCATTTTTCCCAACTTTCTACTAAAAAGCTACCAGTTGGCTCCCCTTGGATTTCTATATGGTGTAGGTTAGTCCCAAGGAATTCTATTATTTTGTGGTCGGAAAAGAATTCTCCCCTCAAAACCTTCCACTAGTCTATTATAAGAGTTCTCAAGTTGCTGGCTATGGTTATGACTAATTCTTCCTGTCTATTCCTGACTGAAATGGTAGCAGAGGGTAGTGCTATTTTACTATAAATAGATAGTCAGGCAGCGATAAAAGTCTTGATATCGCCAACAAGTTGCTAAAGCAATGCCTCAGATCTCTGAATGAGATTACTGACCAATGTAACCTTTAACTGTGTTGGATTCCAGGACACAGTTCCGGGCAACTGTAGGATGAACGAGGTGGTATAGCAGGGTGCAGATCGAAACCTCTCAGATAATAGGAAGGAACCATCTACTACTATAGAATCGATAAAGTTTCGCCTTAGGCTTATGCTTTTTCTTTTTATAGACAGCCCTCACTGTTTGATAGAAAGGCGTGCTATTAGAATGCGTGTCCCCCGATGATTTATGTAGAAGCTTTAAAGACCGGAAGGAGTGGAGAAAATGCACTTGTCCTGCCCTCTCTATGAATATCTCAATGACTTAGCCAGGCTGGATATTTACAAAATAAAGAGCTTTGGCTCCAGGTCAAATTTTTTCCGCACATAATCGTGGGAACAGGAAGGGGTTAATACCGTTTCGGTTACCCAAAATTATCTTCACTTAGGTAGAAATTTATCGTGTAAGGTTTCTGGTGCTGGTGCTGGTAATCCGGTATTCTTTATGGTATCACAATAATGTTGTCTTTTTGGTCCATGCGTGTTCCACCTAACCAAACCTCAACTAAAGTCCATGACCAATTAGAGTCCGAACTTTTGCCTTCCCCATGCGACCTCTTACCTCTTAGTAGCAGTTACATTCGAAAAAAAAACTCCATCGTCAACTTCCCACCTTTCGAAGCTACATTCAATAAACACAGACGATGTCATTTATCTTCCTGTTTCCATTATAAATGTAAAACAACCAATATTATCCTTTTCCACGCCCTCATCTATGTACATTCACACCGCTTCAAAAGAACAAGGATAAAGTTTAATTAAAGATTACGAACACGAGATACAAGGCAATGAAATTGTCCTCTGCATCAAACCTTTCCACATAGTAAAGGGGTTGAAAAGATATCGTCGTTAAGTGAAAACAAATTGAATCTTTTGATGGGGTTAAGGGAATGGTGTAGGAACTTGCCTCTGGTGTAATTATAGGTACCAGCCCTTTTGACTTGTGCCATTTCCCTTTGTCTAATTGCACGTTAAAGCGTAACATTAATTAGCCGCGTTGTAATAACGATTTAATCATATCTTCTTGTTTTTCTTTTCTAGAATTTACCAGACAAGATAGTGGTAACACATGAACATTTGATTGAAGCTTACAAAACTACACGACCATCACTTAGTCCATCGGATGTATCGCGATATCGTCAAACGTAAGTTGAGTATAAGTTCAAGGGATATTCCATAATGGCGGTATGATTTGACATTACAATCGTCAAGTTCACTTGAAGACCTGACTTATAGTCAAATCCTCCGGCCATTGTCTGTCACCTTACTTGTAAAAATCGCTGCAGCAGTCAACATTTAAATATTTTCTTTTATAATTTTATTATAGTTACGAACGTTTTACAAACAAAGAAAAGTCTTCCAGAGAGTTTGTGGCTAAGAGAGCAACATTAGCATAAGAACTGGTGATGACGGATTTTTTATAAATGGTGACCAGATTTTTATGGTATTAAAACGACTACTACGTACATACATACACCATTTGGTGTACTATAATTTGGGAACAATCAGGATGCAAATTGATAATTTAAGTTAAATTGAGTGCTGGGATTGGTTTTGTTTTACATGTTACATATATTATGGTTGTATTTATTTATTTCTCTGCCCTATTCGAACAACAAATAAAACAAAATATAGATTTCTATTTTTGGAATATGTGTGTAAGTTTTTATTGTCGAGACACATTCTAAGCTTTCAGAGTTACTGTAGCTGCGAAGATGGCACTGACGTCATATAAAGAAAACTATGCAGATCACGACTTTTTATCTCAATTTCTTTGAGATAATGACGGAAATTTAATCACCTAAACGCAGGGAGCAGTAGATGTAGTAAGACCGTACTTACAGCTATTAAATGGATACCAATGGGCAATGCGATCATTGTTTGGTGGCAGCTAAAATTTCGTACTCACATCTGCAATCAGTTAATAAGAAATTACCTAGGGAAACAATGCCGATTCGAGCGGTCGAGGCTTTTAACAGGTCTCTATGCTTCCTCGATAGAGACGAAAATGCTCCCGCTGACATGATTACAGACCTAATTTTTTGCTATTCTTAAACCAAAACAAGAAGAGACTTTCGCGTTACGGCGGCAAACACCTACTAAGAAAGCCGAAGTATTTTCAAACGGGCTAGAAATGATTGCAACGCGCTAAAGACGTTCTATAGGGTGACCAGATAAGAACGATAGGAAAAGAAATTTAAATAAAACAACAACGGTGAGAGATATCAAATTGATTCTGGCTTTATTTTGAAGCTACATTCATGCCATTATGTATGGAATAGCACATCATTTAAATGGCCGCCTCGGCTTCGCTGGCAGTGCTTCAAGCGGTCGGTCCAATTTTTGATGACTCGGTCCAATATATGCGGCGTTTTTCCGGCAATAGCGTCACGAATGCTGGCCTCGAGCTCATCCAAAGTGGTTGGCTTGTTAGCGAAGACTAAAGACTTGTCGTAGCCCCAATAATGGAGGGGTGTCAAGTCGCATGATCGCGGCGGTTAATTGATGAACGCTCGCCGTGAGGTCACCCAGTCGCCAAATTCCTCCTTCACCACTTCGAGCGTTGCGTCGCTTGTATGGCATGTAGCGCCATCTTATTGGAACCACGGCTCGGATATATCGATGCTGTCGAGCTCTGGCCACAGAAAGTCGGTTACATCGCTCTATACCGAGGACCATTGACGGTAACGGTGTCTCCTTCCTCATTTCGAAAGAAATAAAGTCCGATGATTCCGCCGTGCCATAAACCGCACCAAACAGTCAATCTTTGTGGATGCATTGATGCGTGGTCGATCATTTGTGGATTGTGGTCGAACACTTGTGGATTGTGGCTAACGGCAATTTTGCTTGTTGACCTGCCGCTGAGCCAGAAATGGGCCTCGTCCGCGAAGATGATTTTTTGGCCAAAATACGGATGTCCGGCCAACATTTCCAGCGCCCAATTAGCGAACTCACGGCGTTGTCTACGGTCGCCCGGCTTCAATTCTTGCGTCAGCATAATCTTATACGGATGTAGGCCCAAATCCAACCGCAAAATAAGCCTGGTTGACTCTCTGGCGATGCCCAATTCAGCTGATCGGCGCCGAATCGACATTTCTGGGTCTTCTTCGATAATGTTTTCTCCACTTCGCACCGATCTGTGTCTGGTTGGTGGCTTAAGGTCCAAAAGAGTGTACTCATACTCAAACTTTTCCA
Organism: Pocota personata; assembly: GCA_963082735.1. Taxonomy (NCBI): domain Eukaryota; kingdom Metazoa; phylum Arthropoda; class Insecta; order Diptera; family Syrphidae; genus Pocota; species Pocota personata. The sequence continues at coordinate 117,709,193 of OY720431.1, read as the reverse complement.
CAGTGCGACGAATTGTCTGCGCACTGAAGCCATGATGACGACCGACCTCGACGAAATTCACGTTGCGTATTTACAACTGAGCCGGAATTTCGATAATATTTTTAAATAATTTCCACACGTTTGGGAAGTGTCAAACGATGCATGATGAAATAGCAAACTTTACTGAATATTTTGAAAGCTGGATGTCATTGGTACCTTTCACAGCTGCTGAAACATAACAATTGAAAAACCTGACATTGCTATTTGGTCACCCTTTACATTTTCACGAGACCTGGAAGTTAGGAACAAAATACTGTAATGTCCTAAATTCAGTAAATTTGTTTGGTCTTTTGTTAAAAGAATTACAGGTTCAGCATCATCGATCGTACCAGTGCTTATGTGGATAGGAATATTATTGTGGAATAATATGAAAATGATGGACTCTAAGAAGAAAGCTAATCTGCTAGCTGCATTATTAGCAGAAATTCCACTTTACCTGATAGCACTCTCCCTCCACCTATACTGAACTGAATTAACTATTCTTTAGGGTAAATATATTTTCGAACTCGTTCAGTACCACGATTCCTTAAAGATCTCAATTGTAATAAATAATAAATCTTCAGGTCCAGATGGCATCTCTCCTCTTGTTTTGAAAATGTGTTCTTCTGCCCTGGCGAAACCTCTACGTAAGCTGTTCCACCTAGTAGTATACCAGTCCGAAATATGGAACCAATGCATTTACCAATATAGAGTAGTAGAATAGTTGGAGTCGATATATCCAAAAGGTTTTGGCAGAATGTTTCATGACGCCCTCATAACCAACCTTCAAGCCGATGATGTTGGTAACATTTTCTCAAAGCGGATTTCGAGTTTCTTAAGTAATCAATCAATACAAGTTGTACGTATTATATGGATGTACTTTCAACCACTTCTAAATCAATGTTGGTGTGCCCCAAGGCTTAGTCCTTTCTCTGACCCTATTTTTAATATTTATCAATGACCTCTCTCTGACTCGCAATCCAATCCATTCCTTCGCGGTGACAGTACTCTTCACTTCGCTTACTCTTTAATGAGTCCACGCAAGGGACCCAAGCTGTGGAGTCCCAACGACAGAGTGTCCGAATGTTTATCGAACTCAAGTCCGGAATTGATGCTATCATTATCGTGTCTATCATAGTTTAACGTGTTATATCCCTCCTGATCGTCTGTTTAATCATAGTAAATACATGTAGTACGCGTTTTTTAACTCTTATACCCTATACCACTTCCTTTCACTGCATCGCCGGATTTTGCAAACTTTAAAGAACACTAAGTGGCGGCGAACATTTTAAAAAGTGAAATTCCAAACAGAAAAGATGCAAAAACTGCACTAACTTACGAGTAAATAAAATCAAGCACCAGGTTTCCTCATAATACGCTGGAAGTTTCGGGAACACCTCAAGAAGTTAGTTCTGGGAAACGGGTGAGACTCTGGACCATGGATATTCTAAGAAACTATCTTGTCAGATAGACCAGAGAAACCGCTCGTCTCTAGATGAGATCCAATCCAGATCCTCAAATTTATAAGAGAAAATAAACCGATCAATTCCGAGAGAAACCCCTGGGGGACACATTAGATCTTTTAGGTGCCAGTGCATCTAACTTCGCCTCTGATAACAACAATACGAGTAAGATAAGGCAGTGCGCAGACGTTATCTTGTGTTTATAATCAAAATGGTTCAAGAAGTAGGTAGAACGTTTCATCTAAAAGGATCTTTGAACCCCAGCTCCGGTTAGAGAAGCCGCATTTCCATTGGGACGCTGGATTCTAGTTCTGAAATAGCATGTCCAGTATCGACAAGGATGCAAGATCGATTTGTCTCTTCATGGATCAACGGCCTGGTAAGTAAGAAAGTATGAAAGTAGGTGTATGCCTATTTAACAACTCTTTGTCGTAAGGGATACAGTGTTGAACAAAAGCAGGCAAAGAGGACCATATCGACAATCGATTTACTGGAAAATGAAAACATTCAAACAGATTTTACTACCAACAACGAAATCAAATTCCATAAACCGCCAGAGGAACAAAATTTTAACAATTTTAACCCGAAATACGATTAAAAGCCAGTAGTGAAACAAATATTGTCAACAGATCAATTTACATTCATCCCATTTTATTGAAATACATAGTAGGTGTGTACCAGAGTCTTTTCGATTCAATAATTCAATTTGACACTTTTTTTTACAATTTTTTAATTCAAACCCAATCCAGCTTTTTCTCGTTTGGTGTAAAACAATTTTGTCAGGATATTCAGATTTATCCTCTTTTTTTTGTCTACCCAAAAACGCCAGAAGCCACCAACGAGAATTGAGTCTAAAAATGAGATTTCCTCCTGCTCTGTTTTTACAATGGCAGAGGTCATTTTGTGTTGTATCTGTGTATCTATCTACGAACATAACAATTCAGCTTTCTTCCATCCAACGGTGTGGGTGAAAATAGAAAGTTCAGAGGAGGGAAAATCCGATTTCATTGCTAGGACATTTTTTATTTTCATTTCCACACTGTGTTGTTATTATTGTTGTTTCGTCATTTTTCCTTTGGTTTTTTTTTTTTTTTTTTCATTCTCATCTCGCTGGAGAGAACGGTTTTATGTTTTGGCTTCTTTTTTTTGTTTTTAAATGGCGAACACAAATCGCTGAGGGCATCTTTTATTGTATTATTAACTCTTCGGTGAATTGTGGAAAATGAATCTTTACCGAATGCGTTGGTGGGATTTTAATCGGGGATAATAAAATTGTCCTGTTGTCGATCTCTGGAGGGCATTATAAATCCAACCGCTTGTAATGCGACTAAGAAAATGGAATCAATTAAGTCAGCGCAATCGTTTTCTTTAGTGGAAATTTCAAATGAGTACTGGCACAATAGATACATGCAAGTACATACAGTTGTGTTCACGAAAATAGCAGTGCTTACACAGCTTTAATAAATAACAAAATATTTTTTATGTGCTGCTTTTTTTAGAACCTTAAACCGGTTTTTTGCATCTAACGGGACTTCAGTTTTCATATTAGAGGTGATACGCTTTTCATAAAAGCATAGCTTGCACTTTTATTACGCATTCGTTGAAAGCCTGTAGTTGAAGGCTGTTCATGAAAATAGCAGTGCCTATATTGTGATCGATAAAATCTTTCAAAAAAATTTGTTTATTTTTTTCTTGTAAGTAAATGTTTATTTTATTTGTGTTTCCTCATATTTACTTATTTTAGCATTATTTTAATTAGCAAAATGGGGCGATCAAAACATTGCACAGAAGAAATGCGGAATTTAATAAAAAAATTACGAAACGAGGGGAAAACTTACCAATGCATCCAAGATATTATTGTATGTTCCGCTAAAATGGTGAGTAATGCTCTGAAATGGGAAAATAAGCCCGAAACTCGAGGTCCCAAAAGATGGCCACTAAGCGAACTGACCGAAAAATTATACAGTTGGTAAAGCAGAATCCGTCAGTAAGCTCCAGCAAAATAAAAGACGAACTCCAACTCTCTGTGAGCGCTGTCACGATAAGAAGACGCCTGCTGGAAGCTGAACTGCCAGCCCGGAGTCCTCACAAAGTGCCACTTTTAACGAAAAAACATGTGGCAAGAAGATTGGCATTCGCAAAAGCGCATCGGGATTGGCCAAAGGAGAAATGGAGGAATATTCTCTGGAGCGATGAGAGCAAAATCGTTCTTTTTGGGTCCAAGGGTCGTCGGGAGTATATAAGAAAACCCCAAAATGCAGCAAACGATTCCCGGTATACAGTTAAGACTGTTAAGCATGGAGGTGCAAAGCTCATGATTCTCGACGAGGTTATGTTGCCGTATGCTGAAGAAGAAATGCCGTTAGTTTTGGGTATACCAACAAGACAATGACCCAAAACACACGGCAAAACGAGCAAAATCATGGTTCGAAGAGAAAAGAATATCTGTTATGGAGTGGCCCGCACAATCGCCTGACCTTAACCCCATCGAAAACTTGTGGGGCGATGTTAAAAATGCCGTCCATGAGCGAAAACCGAAAAATGCCAAAGAATTGTGGGAAGTAGTGCGAGACTCATGGCAAGCTATACCAGAAGAAAGGTGTCACAATTTGGTGGACTCCATGCAACGGAGATGTATCACGGTCATAAAAAAACAAAGGCTATGCCACAAAGTACTAATCGTAAGCTATACAAATTTATGAATTTCTATCGATTTCTTAATTTAGTTTTCTACTAATGTTTTCTAGATACAATAAAGTACTACGCACTGCTATTTTTATGATCAACCTCAAAATATCATTTTCGTTTTTATGTATATTTAAAAAGACAATACATAATCATTTGGTATTTTTTTAAGAATATAAGTATGAAATACTTTAATTTGTTATACATTGCTAATTAAAAAAAAAATAATTTGAATAATATAAACACTTTTGTCTTATTTTGGGACTACTGCTATTTTCGTGAACACAACTGTACATACATGCTACATACAAGGTGGGGCAAAAGTAATGTCATAATGTGAATTGGCTGCCATTTTGTTAGAAATGAATAAAATTGGGCTCTGTTTTCACGAAAAGTTTATTGGAAAGTGTAAAATTGATGACATTAAGTTGAAAAAATGATATCGGTCAAATGACCACCTCTCTTTGAATTGTTGCTCGTAAAACATCTGGCTCCAAATTGGTGATTTCTTCTTCAATGTTGGCTTTCAAGACTTGCAAGGTTTATGGTTTGTTGTGGTAAACGCTAGATTTCAAAAACGAAAAAAAAGAAGTCTGGCGCCATCAGATCTGACGACCTGGCCGGCCAGGTCGCCAAAACACGAGATCACACGGCCCGGAAATTGGTGATTTAAAATCTCCATCGTTGCCAAAGCTGTGTGTTGCTATGTTCTGCTGGAACTAATAAGGCTCGAGACCCAATTCAGCAACTTCCGGCAAAAAAAAACTCATTTAACATCTATCTGTAGCGCTCACCAGTTACGGTGGTGCTGTCGGTGTCCTCAAAAAAAAATAAGGGCCAATCACTTTTTCACTGCAAATGCCGCACCAAACAGTCACTTTGAGCGGATGCAATGGTTCTTCGTGCATTTTATGTGGCTTATCCGTGCCCAGAAATGCAAATTTTGTTTATTCACATAACTGGTGCGTTAAAACAACAAACTGAAAATTGGTCAAATAAGCAGTAACAATAACTCCGCGTTCTTCATTTGTATATCGATCAATTGCTTGTTGTCAACTAATTCTCTATCTTTCTACAACATATGTAAATGTCAAAGCACAATGACATTTGACGTCATTTGGAAAAATTATGGCACATTCACATTATGACATTACTTTTGCCCCACCTTGTACATATCTATAAGGTAATGCAAGAAGCAAAGCATAGTATATCTAGCAAATGTTTGAGTTTTGTGAAAGAATATATTTATAAGGGTGAAAAGATGAGAGTTTCTAGACGTAACTTGATGTTAGAGGTTAAAGTTGTAGCGAAAAGCAAAAACAAAGGATGAAAAGTTAAGGATTTTAACTTACTCATGTATAAGCAGTTTGCAACCAATAGGCTAATAGCAGAAGTTTTAGCCAAATGTTCAAGCTATCAGTCAAATCGTCTTCTCGCACTTCTCCCCCTACTGCCTAGACCCCTCTTAGACTAACTTGTGTTAAGTTTTATTATTACGATGACAAAATTGATGTTTTAGAGAACAGAGGAAAACGGAGAATAATCCATTTTTTATTGTAAAGGGTGTCCCAAACATCACGCCAGATTTGAATTTTGCGCCATTTGTGCGGTAAAGTGTTGCCAACGAAAAAAAAAAAAAAGAAAGTCAGCGTGATAGCTGACAGTTCAGGACTATTAAATATGGAGTGTTACACGGAAGAACAACGCGTTTTCATTGTTGAGCAATATTTTAAAAATAATAAAGGTTTGTCAGCTATAGTTCGCAATTTTCGTACAAAATATGGTCGGAATAGTGATTTAACTTCATCAACTGTAAAGAGATTAATTCAAAAATTCAGGGAGAGTGGTTCAATTAGTGATCATATATACTCTGGACGTCCTTCAATAAGTCGTTCAACACAAAATATCGTAGCAGTTCGTGAGAATGTTGTTGAGAGTTCAGGAACATCAGTTCGGCACCATGGTCATCATTTCAAGAAGTTCTCTACAGCGAATTCTCACGAAAGATTAGCATCTTCATGCATACAAAGTGTAAATGACTCTAGAACTGAACCCTACTGACCAAGTACAGCGAAGAGAGTTCGTTGAGAATGGATTATGGAACAACAACAAGTGGATGCTGATTTTTCAAACAAAATCATCTTCAGCGCTGAGGCTCATTTTCATCTTGATGGCTTTGTTAATCATCAAAATTGTCGAATTTGGGGTTCAGAAAATCCACGAGTGATTGTTGAGAAACAAATGCATCCACAACGTGTCACTCTTCGGTGTGGATTTTGGGCTGGAGGCATCATCGGACCATTCTTCATTGAAAATGCGGCTGGTCAAGCAATAACAATTAATGGTGCTCGCTATCGCAACATGATAATCCAGTTTTTTGTGCCTAAATTCAATTACGGCATGAATCATGCGATTTAACGCCATTTGACTTTTTTCTTTGGGGTTTTTTGAAGTCTAAGGTTTATGCTAATAAGTCCACCACCACCGATGCTTTGAAGGAGCAAATTGAGTGCTGTATCAACGAAATTCAGCCACATTTATATAAAACGGTCATGGAAAATTTCAACGAAAGAGTGCGTATGTGCCAGCAAAGCCGTAGAGGTCATTTACCCGATATGTTATTCCATACAGAACAGTATACTGTATACTTTATGAATCAATAGAAGATTTATAATTTTTAATTAAAAACCTGTGTTTTCTATCAAAATTAACCAATTGCGTGAATTTTGGGTCTGATCTGGATTCCTTGTCTGTCTTCTCCATGTCTGCCTAGAGCGGCCTACTTGCGTGCCTGATTAGGTAGATGGATTCCATTGCATGGCGTACTTTGCAATGGAACTGTCTTCGCGCACTTTCTCCTCTGTATTTCGATGTCTATCGACTCCTGGCCCGTTATCGCGTGTAGTTGGTAATTCGATTACGATTCGGCCAAAAGATCCTTAGGATGTTGCGAAGACATATATTTATGAAGGTTTGCAGCTTCCTCGTGATGGTGTTAGTCACTTTCCAAGTACTACATCCATAAAGTAGCATTGTGTCCACTTCTCAGCTTGGTTTTCGTACTGCAAACATTGCTTTTCCAGATTCTAGACAGCATACCGAACACAGCCTTTACTTTACGAATTCTGCTCTCCACATTCAGTTCGGTAATACCATCGTCTGAGACCGTATATCCTAAATACAGAAAGCTGCTTACTTTCTCGACTTGCTGTCCGGCAATGTTGAGTTGAGGGGCGTTGGTGCTTTTTTGAAAAATTGAAGTACTTTGGGCTTTTGTTTCTGCCGTATTTATTTTGAACCCTTCTTTGTTCGCCTCTGACTCCAAATTATGAGCAATCTGGTGCAGGTCCATTGTCCTGTGTGATAGCAGGCAAACGTCATCAGCATAGTCAAGGTGTTTGAGATATGATGTCATAGTCCATCGCAGCCCCATGTTTCCTCCAGACCGAGCTGCCCGGATCACATCACTGATTACTGCAAGGAATAAAAATTCAAATTCCTCTGACACCTTACCGTTGTGTAAGGCATGACATTTACTGCCATCATAGGTAGATTTTATAATAGCGACGAGTTTTCTGGTATACCTTTTTTTTTCCTAAATTGTGATAAGTATATACATAACCGCGTTCGATTTTCGGAAAATACTTTACGTGTTTGCTTACTAAGGCTTTCATGCAAGATAGTGGCGAATACTTTCCAACACCAGTGTCGATCGATTTTCTAGAAAAAAAACAAACAACATATGTATTTGCAGTAAAAATTAATCTCTATCTTATACGTTTGAAATACTTTCTTTTATTGATTTCCCGGGATTATGAGTTGTGAATCAGTAGTTAATCACTGAATATATGTATTAGTTTGCAGATAGATATTCTCTGGCTCGACTTCATTCGTATCAAATCAAATTTATAAATTTTCTCATCATTTCCTCTTCTATACCACTGCCTATAACCATGTATAATGCTAATCAAATTTAAAATCATTCCATCCAAATTCAATCCAATTCGCTTTTACAATTACGTACCATCTTTTCGTACAAATACATTCCCACAATGTATGTGTCTCTATCCTCCTGTCTGACAGAACAAACTTTAAATTGCTCATTTCAACCTCAAATTGATTTCATAATTACTTTATCATCCTGAATGATATCGATACCATCACCTGTGTATCGAGCAAAAATGTAATCTCCACACAAAACTGCATTGGACTCCAACCACATACATCAGCAACCCTTAATCCAATTCCATTGCAATCTCCATCCCATAAACGATTAAGGGCTCTCTGATGATGATGCTCGGAAAGTGTATCCAAATAATAATACAAAAAAAAAGAAAATATAGCGACAGCACTTTCTCAATGCAATTTCGATCTCATTCATTACACTGCTGCATGTGATTACACGATGATGATGAAAATCTGCTGCACGAGCAGGATTTTTCCCTTCAAATGGAAAATTTATTTTCCCAACACCCCATTTTTGATTGGACCCGATTGTTACCAAAATAGAAAATAAAAATAACCGCGTAAATGGCAGAAAAGCACCGCGGAAGCATCACAACACCGCCACCCCAGCGCCAAGTAAACAAATTCTCCAAAACCCAAAATAGGTAATTTCACAGATCGTAATGAAATTTGCATCATCGTAGCCTGGAATGGTTGTTGTTTTTGAAACTGGTTTTCGAACAATTCGATTTAGATTCGGACCGTTTTCGTTTAATGTAACGTTAAAAATGCATGTTACATCTCATTAAAAGTGTTTCATCCTCATTACTGTGGCGCACGGGTGAGGAAATTCAGAAATAAATAAAGTACTGCCGCCCACCCTTACGCACATGCTGCGTAATCATCCCCCTGGGGCTAGCTGGTTGTGTTGACTTTTCGGTTACTATTAGATTTGCAGATCAAATTTATTACTTGTTTACTCGTGACACACTGATGACGTTTTGATGCGTGAAACGCCAACAATGTTTTAAAATTGTACCCAACCCTCCAGTAACATTGTTTAGTAGTTTAATTGTAGTCTCTTGAGGGTGAATTGGTTGGCATTTGGCGGACAGAAACAATGTCTCAATTTGGGTGTCAACAAAGGGTGTTCACTTTGTGAAGGGTGGCTGTAGAAATTGTTGACTTTTTGCTCATTGAAGTTATTGGATTTGATTGCTAGCGATTTAGATAAATCTGTTTGGTCTTTTGGGGGAAGGTTGTTACTGTTTCGCGGCTGAGGGTTGATTTCAAATTCAACAGATATCTGAAGAGCGTGAAATCGGTTACGGGTTTTAATTAATGGATAATTGGATTCGATAAAAAGAAAAGCTTATCATTATGCAAGTTTTAGTTCCTCGATGGAGTCGATGGAGTCCAACCTAATATGTGACTATTTGGACCAATGAAGGAGAAGGATCAAATGTAATGTAATATTCAGAAATTGTTGTTTCCAGCATTCGTATTGAAAGATCCAGGCCAACAAATGATATGTTTGATAATGTACTAAAAAACAGAACTGTCGTAATCTGCGTAAAGGCCAAATCTAGCACTGCCACTTTGCTATGATAGGAGCAAAATTGTTACATTCTTAAAAAATAAGCCCAATTGGGACTTTCATTAAATTCACGGATTTTGTCTCCTTTTAGATTTTTCCTTATTTTGATTTTGATTTAGCTTTTCACAGAATCTATAACTCTGTTAATACTCATTGGCACACTATTTGCGATAACATTAAATTGTACTTCCAAAATGTTTTATATTTAAGTATGTAGATTCTGGACATCTGATTCAAATAAGAATGATTTATACAGGATTATTATATAATATTGTTCTAAAAATTAACCCCACTAGTTTCTGGAGGGGTTATTGAGAATCATTCACAATCACAATTTTGGTTTTTCAAGGGTTGCCTCCCATATTGAGAGAAATTTTCCTGATAATTGGATAATATCCTTTTGAAGCCATCTACTACTGGAATTTGTAAAATGTGGTCAATAACAAGAAGGCATGGATATGAGTCGTAAGAGAACCCCTCTTAAGGGGTGCCTCTAAAACAGAGCTGCCAGATGTTTTAAATTTAAAAATCCCTAGAATCGGCAATTTTTTGAAAGAAATCCCCCAAAACTTCGTTAATTTTAAAAGAGATCTAAATTTTCGTAGTAGAGTAACTGTAATTTTTTGGAGTTAGAATAAAAATTCCGATTTCCCCTCGAATTGTAACCACACAGACTTCAGATATGAAGTTTTAGCAAAATCGGTATAGGCGATTAGGCTACAGCCAAAGGTACAGATAGATGGACAAACGGAGATACATTGAAAATAGAATTGAGAGACCCACTTTGTCGAATTTCACTGCAGTAGTAATACAAAGATTAATCAATGCACTTCCTGTGCCACTGTCCAAGCATTAGTAGAATATCCTACGAAGATCTCTCTTGGATAACATCGAAGAGCTGGAGGACATACCCGTTTCGTCAATCGTGAGGTTCTGCAGCAATTCCGGGTGGACAAAGTTCATTTTCGAAGATGATAAAATCACACTAATCCATCGAACATAAGTATCTTGTAGGTATATGATATTAGATTTATTTAGCTCTCTTATCCACAGGTACAAGCGGGTAGCTCTAAGGGCACAAGTAAGCATACGCCAGCCGTCATATAATCTGTCGGCGACCCTTTAACCTAAGATTAATCAAAATCACGCGAGTGACAATTTCAACGAAACCAACACTTGACTTTTTAGGAGAAATAAAATTAAATACGTTTAGCATCCTTCACTTAATTTTACTTCTTGCTTTTCATTATGAAGAGAATTGAAACTGAGGTCTACAAAATGTGTTTTCTTGTTAGAGTGTACATGTTCCATATCTCAAGAATTCCTGAATTTACAAAGTGTTGTACCCATTGCAAATCACCATATCTTCAAAAAGCCGCAAATCACAAAAAATAAAAGTTTGCAGTCGCTTTATAAATATTTTTTTTTTTAAATTTTTATTAATTAAAAACCAATATCTGATGTTACCACCTTTGGCTTTAATTACTGCTGCTTTCCTTTCTGGTATTGAGTTAACTACCTTGCAGCACTGGTCTGAAATAATTTGATCCCACTCTTGCTCCAAAACGATTTTAAACGAAGCTTTTGATGTAATTGACTGCTTCTGGATCTTACGCTTAAGAATACCCCAAAAGGTGTTCAATTGGGATTAGATCCGGGAACTGCGCAGCCCATGGAAACAGTTCAATGTTATTTCGCCGTTTTTTACAATTGGCACTACCCATTCTGAGTGCCAATTATAAAATTGTGCTCTTTGCCAACCCTTCGTCACACGAAAGAAACAAGGGTATTTAAAAAAAAAAAATTTAAAATTGTACCACACTGAAATTGGATTAAATTGTTAGGATGTTAAAGGTTAAGTTGGAGGACTCCAAATATGACACTTATCTCAGAGTTTGATTCATCTGACCACAATATATTACACCAAACTTCCTGAGTGACATGTTGGTATTTTTCTGTCCACTATAGGTGAATTACATATTTTTAAGCACCTCAAAGAAAAGACGAAAATTGCTCGCAGTTCAACTATTTCAACTTTATTCGTTAACGGTTGGAATAAGACTTTCTTATCATCTCTTACTTGTAACTTACGATCTATCTTAACATTCGTTGACTCGTCGAAATTATGTTGACTCATCAACCTAGTCAACTGCATGAGCGGGAATTGGTTCATGCGAATGAACGACGTTTGTTGTTGACACAAATCACCAAGCAAGCGGTTTTGCTTTTGGTTTGATTTGGTATGCAGTTGGGAGGTCATTGACAAGCTTCGCATCAGCATATCCTGTTATGTTCGGCTGTTCGCAACTTTGGTATGTAACTGGCGTGACTTTTTGTTTTTTCTCTTTTCTTGAGTTTTTTCTCGCCTTACAGCCCTTAAGCCCAGCTTCACTAAGTCTTCTTCGCTCCTCCGATAAAGCGCAACCAGATCAGATGACGTTTCTTTGTTTTTTTTTTTAAGAAGATCGCATTAAAAAGAAGTCCTTTCGATGTGTGGTGACTTTTTTCTGCTGTTCTTTTGCGATTCATGTGTGACCCAGTCTGTTCGAACCGTTTTATAACAACATTTTGTATGGAACAACGCGAAATTCTTTTGAAATTTCACTTTGGTTCTTGCTTTTTTCACACAAAAATTGAATTTTTAGACGTTGTGATAGACTGTGCAGTTGTTTTGGTCATTTTTGCAAAATAAGTAAACTTTAAAACTACGACAAAAGAATACAAATTTATCTCAAGCAACAATCGTAAACTGATCGCGTACTCGTACATCAGAATGCGCCTAAAATTGCAAATGAAATATTTGCATCCTTTTTTACAACCACGAAGGGTGATTCAGGAAAAACAGACAAAAAACTTCATATATACGAGTAAAGATATAAAAAAGATAGAGTGAAAAACGTTATTTTAACTGTATCTTTATTTGTCTTTCTCGTTAATTCGCAGAAAAAAAGAAAGCTATGCTCATACTTGAAAGGGTCAGGTCAAGCAAACACTTTTTGTTCAATGTCTGCCCATATGTTTGTCCTTATACAGTAACGGACATAGAAATCCGGACAGGGTAAACAAATTCTTGAGAACTAGCAGGTAGTTTTTTTTAGAATTTTAGCATAAAAAGGCATTGATGACGTGATTCTAGTTCACTTTGTAATAGTTCATTGAAAAAAAAGTAGTTTAAGTGAAAGTGGAAATAATTTTATTAATATGGAAAATAAAAGGAAAATGAGTGAGAAAACAAAAGTCGAAATAATGACTTTAAAAAATGCAAAATTAAGTGTTCGTGATATAGCGCGAAAAGTGGGATTCAGCAAGCCATCAGTGGCTGAGTTCATCAAAGGCAAGAAAGACAACCAGCGCTGAAGATCGGCATTTAAAACGAATAAGTCTGCGTGATCAATTCAAAACTGCTGAAGATTTAAGGGCAGACAGACAGAAAGCTCACGGACTGTAAAACAAAGGCTTGAAGAAGCTGGCTTGAACGCAAAAAGACCTGCCACAAACCATTTCTAAACAAACGAATGCGCCTAAAACGTTTCCAGTGGCCCAAAAATCATGAAAACGGGACCATAACGGATTGGCAAAATGTGATCTTTTCAGACGAGTCCAAGTTCAACATATTCGCCTCTGACGGAATACAAAATGAAAAATTTCTAACCGAGAATATTATTGCAACATTCGAGTGGCCTGGAAACAGCCCTGACCTGAACCCGATTGAGAAGCTTTGGTCCATAATTAAGGCTCAGGTAGCAAAGAAGAAGCCATAGACAACCGGCTTCTTCTTCCGAGTTGCACTGGATACTTTACACAGCCTGATTACATCAATGACCAATCGGATAAAAACCGTAATAAAAAAAAGGAGGGACAACAAAGTATTAACATCTTCAGTTCTCGGAAGTTTGAGAAGCCTATTTCCAGTAATGAAAATCATAAATCATAATAATAATAAAAATTATCATTATGCTTACACATTTACTCACTTGTTTTTTTCAATGAAACTTAAAACAATTTGAAAATGTTTGTATTAAAGCCCTTTTTTCGGAAATTGGTTAATTGTTTTTCGAATCTGAAATGTATTTCAACAAATTAACGTTCGGTAAAAATGGATCTTGATTATTTTTAAAACCTCCAAAATTATTCTTCTAAAATTAGTTTTTTCACAATGTCCGGATTTCTATGTCCGTTACTGTACGTCTCGCTGGAGAATAACAAAAGACATTTTGACGAAATATATTTTGTATTCATGTACGAATATATCCTGATCATTTCGTCAAGCGGTTGGTCCAATTTTTGAGGACTTGATCCAATATGTGCGGCGATATTCCGGCAATAGTGTCTCGAATGTTGGCCTCGAGCTCATCCAGAGTGGTTGGCTTGTTAGCGTAGACTAAGGACTTGACGTAGCCTTAGAGAAAATAATCGAGGGGTGTCAAGTCGCATGATCGCGGAAGCCAATTGATGATCGCTCGTCGTAAGATGACCCAGTCGCCAAATTTCTCCTTCACCACTTTGAGTGTTGCGTCGCTTGTATGGCATGTAGCGCCGTCTTGTTGGAACAACAGGTCGGATATATAGATGTTGTCGAGCTCTGGCTACAGAAAGTCGGTTAACATTGCTCTATACAGAGGACCATTAACGGTAACCGTATTTTCTACCTCATTTCGAAAGAAATAAGATCCGATGATGCCACCGTGCCATAAACCTCATCAAACAGTCAATCTTTGTGGATGCATTGATGCTTGGTCGAACACTTGTGGATTGTGGTCGCTCCAATAACTGCAGTTTTGCTTGTCGACATAGCCGCTGAGCAAAATATGGGCTTCGTACGAGGATCTCCAAAATCCGAATCTCCGGCCAACATTTCCAGCACCCAATTAGCGAACTCACGGCGTTGTCTATGGTCGTCCAGCTTCAATTCTTGCGTCAGCACAATCTTATATGGATGTAGGCCTAAATCCAACCGCAAAATAAACCTGGTTGACTCTCTGGCGATGCCCAATTCAGCTGATCGGCGCCGAATCGACATTTCTGGGTCTTCTTTGATACTGGCCGCTACGGCGGCTATGTTTTCTTCACTTCGCAGCGATCTCTGTCTGGTTGGTGGCTTAAGGCCTAAAAGAAAGCCATGATGACGACCGACCTCACGACGAAACTCACGTTGCGTATTTATAACTGAACCGGAATTTCGATAATATTTTTTAATAATTTCCACACGTTCGGGAAGCGTTAAATGATGCATGATTAAATGGCTGAATATTTTGACAGCTGGATGGCTTGTCATTGGTAACTTTGACAGCTGTTGAAACATAACAAATGGAAGAACTATCATTGCTATCTGGTCACGCTTTACAAGGTGCAAGGCAAAACCATTCCAAGACCCGTATACCAATCAGACAAAATATACAATAAACTTTATGCGGCAGTTGTCTGTGGGTAAATATCGAGCAGACCAGAAAAGTTTATCGGATGAAGTCCAGTGTACCTTGGACTACCTTAAAACTTTCTTCGGTGTTTGATCGAAATCACCGATTACTACTCAGAGAATCCTTACTATAAAAAATTAAACAATGTTAGATTTTAGTACTAGTAATCGAAATCCATTTAATAAGCCTTTTTAATCTTATTCATAAATTAATAATCTCCTGTTTGACATTTTGGAGCTGAATCCACTCCACACTTGTATTCATCGAGTTGACGGAAAGCCCTTTGTGGGTTCTTGCAATTGTACTTTTCTAGGGCACACTTTCCTGTGAAACGCAAGAAACACTTGCCATTGGTGGCACAAGTGGGTAGATCCAGCTTAGTGCATTCAAAATCACAATGAGTTGGTGGAGTAGGGGCAATATTTGCGATGGCAGCACCAATAAGAGCTAAAAGGATCAAATTATTATTTTTCTGAAGTAATTTCGATTATTTAAGAAGTACTTACCAACAATGAGGACAACTACAGCGAAGAATTTCATTTTATTTAGTTAAAATGTGTCTTACTTTCTGGCTCGGACAGTGGAGTGGATTTGTGATGATCCTAAATGCAGCGATCTGTTTTTATACCTTTTTACGATTTCGTGAATATTTATTCATCGGGCAATCAAAACGAAATCAAAAGAAGAGCGACAAGAAATTGTTATGTAACAAACAATATATTTTGGGTCAGATTTTCTGAATGCGTGCTAAAAATAAATGCGATGTTTAATTTGTTAACTTTATCCTTTTTTGAAAAATATTATTAAAATTTAATCAGTAGGGACATGTTGACTTTATTGCAAATAAATTTAATTACTTCTTCCTGAAGAACCAAAATATAACTATGAGTTGAACAAAATCTTGGGAGCAGTTCAATGACTATGATACCATTGAGGGTGGCCGTGGTGTAGTGGTAACATCATCGCTTGTCACGCTACAGGTTCATGGTTCGAATCCTGATGTCAATAATCATCTATTTATTTCGCATGAAATACATAAAAAGTCGATCAATTGCGAAAGCTTATGTCAACTCTACTGCAAAGGCATAACACTGGCAGTAGGGCGGTCATATGGCTAAAATGCAACTTGATCGTGATGATGACATCAGGAAGATGGAACAAAATACTGTGAATCATGAGCAACGACAAAAGCAAAAACAAAACAAGTTCCCCAGTTATCTGGACAGCCACCCTTGGAGTTCAATGAAACTTAATACCAGCTGAGTTTCAAACCAACTACACCAATCTGCCTTTCTCTCTGTCCCTTCCCCTTTCCTCAAAACGCCCGTGTCCTAAAATTAGTATAAGGGATAACCCCTTTCACACGTGCAAATTATATAAAAAAAAAAACCATGGATTAATTGCACACAAAATGGGCTAAACATCCGTATGTGGCACTGTGTATCTAAATATCATGAAGTGGTTGTAAGATATGGGAGGAGTTTTAAAAATCTTCGAATCATCTCATACATCAATCTCAATAACTACTTAACATATTTTAATGAAATTTGCACCTCAAGCTAACTCGGTCATGTACATAGATATGTATGTTTGCCCTGAAATCATCAGTCTTCTAACTTTTTTCAAACATCGATTGTGCCAGAGATAGAGGGTGAATACTTTCAGAATAAGATCAGATGCCTTAAGTCCATAACGGATTTTAATAAAGAGTGTCCCAAAATTCACGCAAGATTTGAATTTTGCGCCATTTGTGTGGTAAAGTGTTGCTAACGAAAAAAAAAGACAGCGTGACAACTGACAGTTCAGGCTTATTAAAAATGGAGTGCTAAACGAAGGAACAACGCGTTTTCATTGTTGAGCAATATTTTAAAAATAAAGAAGATTTGTCAGCTACAATTCCCAATTTTCGTAAAAAAAAATATGGTCGGAATAGTGATTTAACTTCATCAACTGCGAAGAGATTAATTCAAAATTTCAGGGAGACTGTATCAATGAGATTTGTGATTTTAGACACTCTGGTAGTCCTTCAACAAGTTGTTCAACACAAATCATCGAAGAAGTTCGTGAGTATATTGTTGAGAGCCCAGGAACATCAATTCGGTACCTTGGTCAAGAATTGGACATTTCGAGAAGCTCTCTACAGCGTATTCTCACGAAAGATTTACTTTTTCATGCACACAAAGTTCAATTGACTCAAGAACTGAAGCCTACTGACCACGCATCGCGAAGACAGTTCATTGTATGGATTATGGAACAATAAGTGGATGCTGGTATTTCAAACAAAATTATCTTCAGCGATGTGGCTCATTTTCATCTTGATGGCTTTGTTAATCGTCAAAATTGTCTAATTTGGGGTTCAGAAAATCCACGAGTGATTTTTGAGAAACGAATGCATCCACAACGTGTCACTGTTTGGTGCGGATTTTGTGCCTAAATTGCAAGACATGGATGTGGACGACATGTGGTTTCAACAAGATGGTGCCACATGCCATACAGCCCGTGAAAGAATTCAATTACTGCATGAGTTTTGATGATCAAATTTGGTCGCCCAGTTCTTCCGAATTAACGCTGTTAGACTTATTTCTTTGGGGTTTTTTAAGTCTAAATTCAGCCACATTTATGCAAAACAGTCATGGAAAATTTCGACAAAAGAGTTTGTATGTGCCAGCAAAGCCGTATAGGCCATTTACCCGATATGATATTCCATACATAACCCTATACTGTGTACTTTATGAATCAATAAAACATTTACAATTTTTAACTAAAAACCTGTGTTTTCTATCAAAATTACTTCTTGCGTGTATTTTGGGACACCCTTTATTAAAATGTTTTCAGAATTTACGATATGTGGAAAAGTATGTTTTTTACAAATGAGTATCGACACTTCAAATTGCCCAAGAAGTTCATTCGCTGTCATTCTTAAGATAATTTGTATCTTAAAAAGTTCATAAGAATCAACTATTTTATCAAATTTCTGGAAATTTTGTTTGAATCCATTAGTGTTTTTGGTACAGAACACTAAAAATAGCAAAATGAAATACAACGGCTAGGTAGTACGGCTGTGTCTGCTTTATAATACCCGAAAAAATTGGTTGTTTTTTTTATACTTATACAATACTTCACGGATATCTTGTGAAAAAGTATTGTATTGGCATGGTTAAAATGTCAAAGTCTTCGTTTTCTTCCTCAGATAAATAGTTAAAATTACTTTATATAGAAACAAGTACATATTTCATTTCGCTGAAAAAAAAAAAAAAAAAAAAAAAATTATTTTGTTGCGTATAGTTTACAAACAGATTAACTAAATTTATCCACCATGTGAAGCGTCAAAGGCTTATAACAATTGTTAGCGTTCCAACGTTTGACGACGCACACACATAAATAACTAAAAATATATTTTTGACGCTAACAACTCAATGCAGGGCCTGGCCTAGCGCCGCACGAATGGTTGAGACCTTCAGTTTTATGCCTTTTTCGAAGGTAATTTTTGTCAATTGAAGAAGCTTTTTCATCAGCAATCATACTCTCGGATGGTTGTAAAACGTTCGCGAGAGGTGGGACCGTGAGATAACTTTTTTATTTTAGTAATTGGAAGTAGGGACTCCGGTTATAGTTGAAAAGGAAAACTGAAGGTAAATTTCAGTAGCGACTGCTGCTACACATACAGGTGGTAGACCTGGGGACATCTTTTAATAAGCATACCGTTATAGGTTCGCCTTTTCTGAAAGAAGTTTGTAGAAAAAAAAACACATGAGAAATTAAGACACTAAACCTATCTGCAAATAGGTTCATAGGTACATAGGTACATATACTTTTTCCTATGTGAACATTTTTAATTTCTGGACTAGTTAGAAGTTTTCGCAGAATTTCAATAAGATACATATTTAAATGCTACCCATACCCAGACTATTAACATTGCACCTATAGTCCCAATATTATTGTAGGAAGTATTTTGTTCTCTACAATATGGGTCTATGCCATGTTATCCTGTCTTGAACGGTTTTAGCAAAATTTCACTTTGAAGCTAAAAGACAAGGTTTTTCTACCATTTCTATATTATTTTGGTATTGTGAACTCCATACATTTACTTGAACTAGAAATGTCTTGTGTCTTCCTTCTATTTTATCGCATTTTTTTTATAAAACATGCCCCAGCGAAATAGCCAGTTACATTCCTCCCCTTCAAAATTTTACCCGAAATACGAGTCATGCTTCGAATGCCTACCAGTTTACCCTTAAGCCCAACTTCGGTCGTAATGTCAAATATAGGGATTCGTTTACTCGTATAAGCCGAACGACACGAATGTGGAATGATCTACCAGGCTTTATATTTCCTCATCACTATAACCTTCAAGCATTTAAAGCCAACGTGCACAGGCATTTCGTCTGTTCCTCTTTTCTCTTATCCCAAACGCCCGTGCCCTAAAAAATATAAGGGTGTTCATATCCCCTTTGGGGAGCGCTAATTATATACATTTAAAAAAAAAAAAAGTATTGTGAATGTGTACAAATGTAAAAATGTAAATATATTGTTCTGGACCAAATTGGATATTGTCGGCCGTCGCCCAATTTGTTTTATTTCAGGTCAAAAATCGGAGAATAGCATATTTAACCATTTGAATCAAAAAAATGTCTGTCTGCCCCTTTCGACCCTATCACACTCCTAACTTAAGAACCACAAAACAGATTTCAATAAAATGTGGTTTCTAGGTCAGCGCACTGCCTAAAACCACAGATAATAAACTACCCAGATGTTGCACGCCCATATAAACAAATGAAGCATATTTTTATCGTGGCAGACAACGTGGTAGCAGACAAAGAGCTTTCAGAATAAGTACCACAAATAAAGCTTTTTCTTTTTCCTCACTCCGTTCGCTCGTGTGGGAAAAGTTCGTTTTCTTTGCATGTGTTGTGACATGCAAAAGAACGTGGTGAGGAAGTGTAAAGGGGTATGCGGGAAGGGGCATGAAGATGCATGACGGTGTGATTTCCATACCACCGCAGCAATGGAAGTTTTGTAAACGCGTATGCGTTGTATATGAAGAGAAGGTTTGAGAGATTTTGCTCGAATATCAATCATTTAGATTTTCAGGTTAATTACTAACATACATACATATATATTACACACTGTTCTATAATCAAAAATGAATTGCCTGATGGAAAATTATCTAAAAATATCCTAAAAAAGGAACAGTTAAATACGATGAATGGGTAGCTTTAGCAGAGGAGTCCCGGGAACACATAAAAAGCCTTAAAACGCCCTACATATGCAGCAAACATTTTAAGAATGCCTTTATTGGAAAGAAATATTTAAAAAAAAAAGCTTACCCTTCTCTCTTGATAAAACGAAGTGTTGCTATATCTGATGACGAGTTCATTTGTTTTGATCCAACGGGATCTAAGGTTACATATGAAAACTGCAATAAATTAGTACTGGATTCGAATGATGTTACAGTAGAAGAACTAAACTTGTCTTCAAAAAGGTTATCAAGAAAAAGATTCAATGATTACGTTGAATTTACTTGCGCCAACTGTGAGACTCATATAAAAAGGCAATATAGTTATATTAAAAGAATTGAGAGGCTTAAAAAATTAAACAATAGCTTAAGGATAACAATAAAAGGAAATTGTATTTTTTTAGTGAATTTCGATTTCATATATCACTTCTTCCCATATGAATGAGACATCTGGGTAGTTTATTATCTGTGCTAAAACCATTGCAATTAAACTGTGTTGGGGTAAAATATATTTTTACTTTAAATAAACCTTTCTGCAATTAGATTTAACACTTTTGCAAAAGGATTTAAACTTTTTGCAATTAAATTAAACATGAATGTTTGTTATCTAGCACAACAGGGATGTTCTATTTGAGCCCCATACCGAAATATGGCTAAAAGTATGTATTACGAGTATGAGATGAATCACGTCAGATTCCTTAACTCCCTAACGGGGTCTAATGTTTAAATATTTTCATTATTTCTGGGATGTGGAAAAGTGGGTTTTTGTAAATAGGTATCGATCCTTCAGATTGGCCAGACGTGCATTTGCTGTCATTGTTAAGATCGTTTTTGTTAAGAAAGTTCATAAAAATCGTCTGTTTTATAAAGTTTCTCAAAATTTTGCTTTCACAACATCTGCTCACTTTCTACTATGTTGTAGCTGAATTATTGTTACAATTATTTCTGCAAATCCTTTCAACTTTTTTGTTACCGTTTTGTGAAGAGAAGTCTAAACCAAACTGCTAATGCAGATATGTACTTTTATTTCAGATTTGTGCTCTAAAATTATAAAATATAAATACAAATATGTAGTGTAAAGTCATCGTATGTTTTGAAGATAGACTTTTGAGAAATCTGATAAAACAGGGTAAAGGCACCAGATACAGGACAGCACCAGTTACCGAACAGCTACTCATAGTAATGAAAATAAGTATAACTATTACCTAAAGTACAGCTAGGAGTCGCACCCCATCTCAAAATGAGGTGAACATATCTTCTTCATTTGTTCACAAAATTTTAAATAACTAGAATTAACTGCTTCCTAGTAAACACTACATGAAACCATATAAATTTCTTAATAAACTTGCCGACGTTGTTAAGGAACATGATACATTTATTGGAGCAAAACTTTCGATTTTAACGGATTGATGACTTCTAAACGGTCAAACTTGTAAAACATATGGGCGTTCAATATTTTAGTTACTATTAAATAAAGAGCACTAATTTATCGTACTTGTTGTTTATTTGAGCTGTTACTACTAAGAGGCAGGTATTTTTTCATAAAAAAATGTTAGCAATTCGATTTAAATTTTTATTGAAACCAAGCAAGAAAGGCAGTTCTTATAGTGAAAAAGATTCAAGATAATATATAATCGGCTAATATGTTCGTAATTACGAGGTCATCTTCTCATTAGTGATAGAACTAATTGCACCACTCTTTAGTAGTATAAATATTACCTCGTTTTAACAATAATTTCATTTTGTTATTATACTCGTATGTAGTGGGAGAAACATCACCATGTCAGCCGAAATCGGAAATTCCCGCAATTTTGAGCACTGCGCCGTGATAAAGTACCATGTGGAAAAAGGAAAATCGCCTAAAGAAATTTTCGAGGACATGTCATCGACTCGATTTATTTCAACAAGGGCGAGAGAGCTGTGAAGACCACCCCCGCTCAGGGCGTCCTGTGTCAGTGGTCACTGAAGAAAACGTCGGAAAAGTTGAAAAATTAGTTTTGGCCGACCGAAGAATAAAAATGTGGCAGATAGCGGACGAGTTGCATATCAGCAACGAATGAATCGGAGAAATATTATACGAGCATTTGAACATGAAAAAATTTGTGTGCGCTGGGTACCGAAAATGCTCATACCGTTCGAGAAGCAATGATGACTCGAGTGCTGCAAAGATTTTTTGGAGTTAGCCGGGGACAATCTCGTCGAAATTTGTAACCGAATCGTAACTGTAACTGTACTTGGGTTCGCCAATACGATGCGGAGTCTAAACAGGAGTATATGCAGTGGATTGAAAAATGGGAGAGGCCGCCGAAGAAATTCAAGGTGGAAAAGTCAGCTTCGAAGTTACTGGCGACTGTTTTTTGGGACAGCGAAGGTGTTTTGCTGATTGATTACCTGCCAAAGGGCAGGCGAATGGTCAATATTACACAAATTTATTGACTCAGGCACATGAAGCGGTCGTACGGCAGCGACGTGTGAAACTCAGGTAGGGAGTGTTGTTTTGGTTTCGAGACAGGCCTTAAAAGACACAGATTTTTCAACCATAGACATCCCACTCTAAAGCCCCGAGCGACTTTTCCTTTTTTTCCAATTTAAAAAAGGAGTACGAGGCCGGAGATTTTCGGATGAGAAAGAGATCAATGTGGCCGTAGAAAGCCATTTTGAAGGCAAAAAAAGAGAATATTTCTTCAGTGGTATTAAGGCACTGTATGCCCGATGTGAGAAATGCTTTTCACTCAAGGGAGATTATACTGAGAAATAATTTTTTTTAATCAATTTTTTTTTTATCAGTTCTTTCACACGCACACGCATTGCACTCGTCTTCAACTTGAGTATTTTGGTAGTACTATATGCGATAACAATCCGCAGTCATGCGATTGGTTCAATGTGCTGCACAAAAAGGTATATCTAGCTACTGAATGACGGGGAAGTACCGTATGCAGCTAAAGAGAACACCTTTTTTCAAGTCCACGATAATTCTGCATAAGAATTGCGCCTGACTGTTCTGAGTCAAACACATTCAGAAAGTGGACTAGAACAATAAAAGCCGGATCTTTAGTTCAATTTTTTTTTTATAATTTGCACGTGTGAAAGGGGATATGAATACCCTTATACTAATTTTAGGACACGTGCGTTTTGTGGAAAGCTGGTATGAAACTCAGGTATTATTAAGTTTCAGTGAACTCCAAGGGTGGCGTCCAGATAACTGGGGAGTATTTTTGTATTGTCGTTACTTATGATTCGCAGTATTTTTTTCTGGTCTCCTGATGTCATCATCACGATCAAATTGCATTTTAGCCATATGACCACCCTACTGCCAGTGTTATGCCTTCACAGTAGAGTTGACATAAGCTTTCGCTTCATTTATTTCATGCGAATTAAATAGATGATTCTTGACATCAGGATTCGAACCGTGAACCTGCAGCGTGACAAGCGATGATGATACCACTACACCATGGTAAGAGGAAACTTGAAAAACTGACACCCGTCCCAAATCGACTGGGATACACGCCTTTCTTTTCAAGACAGAAGCTTTTTACTTGTCAGAAGCCAGGGTTGCCGTTGAAATATATGAAAAGCCACAAAAAATGGTCACGGATAAAAAAAAAGTAGCAACAATAATAAAACTATACAAGTTATAGGGAAATTTGAACTTTCTTTTAATTGAAATGAAAAACTTAAAAATGTTCATAAAAACTTCTACGTAACAAGACAAACCGCAAAATACAGAACACAGATCAGTCGATGAGTAGAGAACACACATCCTTTACCTGAATTTCGTTGAAATAGAATGGCATTCATGAAATACTGACATTTTTGTTGAATAGATTGTTAAAAAAGTTGAAGCAATTCTGAATGATTGCTGATGAGCAAATGAATGGAATTTTGATTGGAAAAATGTATACATATTATAAAACAAAGTATCAAATAGTTTCTAAATAAATTTAAAAACCGTTAAATAGAAGAGTTTATTGAATAGTCGAGTCATAGTCTCATGACTTAGAAAAGGGTCGAATTGCGACTAAAGTCACATAACAGCTACACAGTCGAAAGTCCATTAATTTGGGTCAAGTGAGTCAAGCAGCGGATATTTTTAACATTCATTAGTCTTCTGGGTCTTGCACAATTCTACAAAACACTTGGAAATAAACAAAAGTTGATGGCAGCTGAACAAATTTAATTCAAATTTGTTTCGTCCCTTAACAGACGAACATTTTAGGTTACAAACCATCCCTGTATAAAAGTTAACACAAGGATCCGAGTATACTCGTACATTCAAAAGCAAAGTTATTTTCAAGAGTTCGGTAACTGGTGTACGAGTATATGTAGGTGTGCGGTGATTGGTACTTTTTTCACTATTTCATTAAATAACAAAATCTACTATAACTACACGAAACCGATTTATTTCTATTGGTAAAGAATATTCACACCTTGTAGAAAAAATTATTGTATCTCTGTTAGTATACTCATGTGCACTAGTTTGCAGTTCTAAATTGAATATGAAAAAAACTCTTAATTGTCCGGTAACTGATGATTTTACCCTATAACAATTTTTTAAACTTTTTTATAAAAAAATATTTTGTGCTTGTACATTCACTCCGAACGGCTTGGCCAATCTGAACAATTTATACAAATTTCAAAAACCTAAATTCACATTCCAGGAGTGGTAAAAAGTATTATAGTATAAAATCCATTTGGGAGTTAAGGCATCTGATATTTTTTTTTGTTAATGAAGGTGAAAATCTCGAAAGACGCAGAGGGGTTAGAAACCCAAAGCAGTGTGGTTAGAGTTCCACACTAAAAACACCTCCTGATCATGACCAATCAAAGAAAGATCGAAAAATGATTTTATTTTCAACGCAACTAGCGTTTGAGAGGGTATTATAATTTAAATACGTGCTCTCATAATTGTCAGATTATAAGTTCATGAGGTTTTGTTCTTCTTAATCTACGAATATTATTTCGTATATTTAAGACATTTTCTATTGAAAGATTTATATGCATCTGTTGTGACGAATTGCGTTCATTTTAATTTCTTCCGTTACCGGATTAATATGCAAATCGCGATGCAAGTCGATATTTTTAATGTACCGTGGGGCATTTACTATTCCCCGAAGAACTTTATTTTGAAAAGTTTGTATTATTTGTACATTCGTTTTTTTTGTACAACCCCATAATTGGACACCATATGTCCAAACATGTTTTAATATCTTTTTATAAAGGGTGGTTAAATTTTAAGGGCCGATGTTCAATGTGAACCACACCTAAACGTCAAGTTTTTTTCTGCATTTCATTTGACATTTCTCAATTTCAGACTAACTCAATTTGAACCATGGAAAGATACACAATCGAGCAACGCGTTAAAGTTATTCAGGCTTATTATGAAAATGGGCTTTCAAATCAAAATGCATATCGTGCACTTCGTGATTCTTTCGGTCAATTTAATAGTCCAAATGTGCGTACAATCGGAAAAATCGTGCAAAAATTTGTGCAAACCGGGTCTGTAGGAGATGTGAAAACACCAGTGCATGCTCGTACAGCTCGTACTGCAGAAAATATACCTCTCACGCTCGTCGTTGATGAACATTATGCATAAAGACTTGCATTTTCGCGCTTACAAGGTGCAATTGACTCATGAACTAAAGCCTCTTGACCATTTCAAGCGTCGTCAATGGTCACAATGGTGGCAAGAAATGGCAACAGTGGATGATCAATTTTCGAAGAAAATCATCTTCAGTGATGAGGCACATTTTCACCTCAGTGGATTCGTCAATAAGCAGAATTGCCGCATTTGGGCGAATGATAATCCAAGAGTGATTGTCGAAAAACCAATGCACCCACAAAGAGTGACTGTTTGGTGCGGATTATGGGCTGGCGGCATCATCGGGCCGTATTTTTTCCAAAATGAGGCCGGTCAGGCAGTTACTGTGAATGGTGTTCGCTATCGTGAGATGATAACGATGGCCCGAATTGGAAGATATGGATGTGGACGATATATGGTTTCAACAGGATGGTGCCACTTGCCACACAGCTAACGAAACAATGGCTGTTTTGCGCGACAAATTCAATGGCCGTGTTATCTCACGTGGTGGCGATGTCAATTGGACTTCTTTCTTTGGGGTTATTTGAAAGAAAAGGTGTACGTCGATAAGCCAGCAACAATTCAAGAGCTAAAGGATGAGATAATTCGGCACATTAACGGCATAGAACCTCAATTATGCCTCAGCGTCATCGAAAATTTGGACCATCGGATGGAGGTGTGCCGCCGAGGTCGCGGCGGCCATTTGGCCGATATTTTGTTCCATACATAATTGAACCATACCAATATTATCATAATAAAAAGAAATGACAGTAATTTCCTAAATAATTTGTGTTTTATTCAAAATCAACATCGGCCCTTAAAACTTAACCACCCTTTATAATAAGATTTTGTTCTCAATGGACACTTCTGAATTATGTCCTAACAACCAATAGAGTTTTCTATATTTAACACCTCTACTTTCTTTTTCACATGTTCCTTCCATTTCAGTTTAGCATCCAGATTCATACCCAGATACTTAGCTGTGTTAGAATAAGGAACTACTTGATTATTATAACGAACAGGAAAGTTCGTAATTTTTTTATTTGTAAAGTTGATATGGGTGGACTTAGACTCATTAAGTTTCATTCGCCATCGTTTCGTCCAATCACATATCTCGTTCACTGAGTTTTGTAGCTTTTCTGTTGCTGTGGAAACGCATCCATCAGTTGCTGGAAGAGTAGTGTTGTCTGCGAATGTGGCTAACATGGTATAATTCGCATGTGGAATATCACTAGTATATTGTAAATATAGGGTAGGGCCTAGAACACTTCCCTGTGGAACACCTGCTTGTATTTCTTTAAGTTCAGAATACGCTGAACCATAGAGAACTTTAAAGAATCTATTAGCTATATATATGACTTAAGTATCTCATAGTCTTGTCTAGGTAGATCCCTATGTAGTTTATATTCCAAGCCCTTATGCCAAACTTTATCAAAGGTCTAAGCAACGTCTAGGAGTATTGTAGAACAAACTTGTTTTTCTTTTAGTGCTTTTTCTATAACATTAGTTATACGATACACTTGGTCTATTGTCGAGTGCTTATTTCTAAACCCGAACTGATGTGTGGGAATAAGCCATCTTTGCTCTGATTCTATCCAGCCTTTTAAGAAGCAGTTTCTCGAAAATTTTTGATAATATCAGTAAAAGCGATATTGGCCTATATGAGGCAACTTCTGATAGGGGTTTACCTTGTTTAGGTATAACAATAATTTCTGCTATTTTCCAGTGATGTGGGACATATCTTTGTGCAAAATAGGCATTAATTATAAGCTTGAGTTTTAACAATGCTACGAAGGGTAGTTCTTTCAGGATTTGGGCAGTTAAAAGGTCGTAACCTGGTGATTTTTTACTAGATAGTTTAGAAATACATGTGCTAACCTCTCTTAGTGAAACATAAGGGACTACGTCTTCCTCTATTTTATCAGAGAATTCTAGTGCATTTGCCACACTAGGTAGAAAAGGTTCAAACACATTTGCTAGGTGCTCCGAAAAAAGTTTAACCTTTTCTTTTGGGTCGCCGATTCATTTCCTTTCAGATGTTTTTAACGGGGGATCCTGCGCTTGAGGTCTCTTTAAATGATTGACAGCCTTCCAGAGGGAGTAGTCTGTGGCTTTGTCAGTAGTTAAGTTACAAAGCTAATTAGTTAAGGATCTATTTTTTAATTCACAGATACTTTTTTTGAGTTTGTTATTCAGTCTATTAAACACTACTTTATCACCGGGATATCTTGTCATTTGCCACCTCCTGCGAGCTCTTCTCTTCATCTGATATGATTCAACTTATAATACAGACTTTTGCACATAACTCGGTTTGGGGCTCAAATAGGCCACCTCCTTAATGAAACCTAACAGTATTTAGAATTTACTGAAAACAAATATTTCGGTTTAATTCAAATTGCAAAGTATTTAAATCCATTTGTAAAAGTGTTAAATCCAATTCCAAATAGGTTAATTCCAGTTGAGGAAAGGTTTATTTAAAGTGAAAATGCTAAAAGTCATCAAACATTCAAATTATCAATTAATTCATTGTCAAACGCTTAGCTCAAAATACGCTCTATGAATTTAATTGAAATTTGGCTTGTTGATCTAAGCAGTCTCCGTTTTAAATGTAACCGGTTTCCCTTAAACCAGTCCATCACATTACATGAAATGCAGTAAAGTCTGCTTTACAACAGTTGAAGGTATTTGGCAATGGACCTGCTGCGTAAAGGACTTATGCGTTTAGACTAGTAGATAATATACACGGACAAGTCACACGAACAACTTTGGCCATAGTATAATAGCTATCCAACAGATACCTACTACAAGTAGGGTAAAGTTTCAATAAGGACTAAAATTAATATCTCGGCAAAACTCATTAAAAATAAGTTGCCCATTAAAAATAAATTTTGCATAAAGCTAGAACTATGTATAAGTGCGACACTCACAAGAAACCTTAAGGCTCTCTAAAGCATTCTTCGTGTTTACATTTAGCTCCTGATGGAGCCCCAATCCGGTTTGCTGCAGACAAAAACTCATTATTTCACCTTCTCCATCGGTGAATAATGTAAAAGGCTTCGCAACTACTGTGCTTGGTAAAATGAAAAACGCTTACGGGCCCCACCGACGTTGGCGGTGACAGAGCATGCAACCTAACCCAAATACATTGACGTTGTCTGGCTGTGATTATGTTTTCATTTTGACTTTTTCACGGCCAATTAAATGCATAAGCCCGCTCGACACCGTAAATACGCTGCGAATATTGAAAAACCAACCCCAACCACGCCTTCACACTATTATCTCTGTAATCTTCATGGGGGTGTTGAATTGAATTATCTCACTCATTTTGTTTCTCATTTTAAGGGTAGCACACAGAATGATTGTGTGTAGGTTGTTTATTCTTGCGCTCAACACAATACACGAGTATACACCTGCGTGTTCCTGTTTTGGGGGTGTATTTGCCTGGATGTCATACAATCGCTAGCAGCTCAATGGTGGCAAGGGGGGATATTGTGAATCTGAAGTGCATCATCATGCAAAATTGACAGTTTATTGGAAATTCAATCATGTGGCAGGAATGTATATTGAAATATGATGGGAAAAAGGATACAGACCAGGAGTCTATACACAGCCCATCATTTCTGAAGTGCACACAAACAATTTTCAAAATTTCACGAAATGAACAACCTGCAGATACTTTTGAAGGGCGCACATAATTATCCTTTTTCCACCACTCGTTGCAAAAGCAAGCGGAAGAAAGAAGTTTGCTTAACTTCTACGCAAAGTAATTATCAGGATCAGATGTTCTACATCTTAAGAATTCATTAAAAAAAAAAATAAAAAAAAAAATTATGCTACAGGATAATTAAGAGAACAAAATCCTTGTTTGGCATTTACACAACCCTTTCTCAGCGGTATTAACTTTTTCCCAAATGAATGGGAATTATTTCCGGTGCAAGGAACTTACAAAAATTTCATAATAATTCGCAATCTTGGGGGTGGCGCCGTAGGGTAGATTTTATCTACCAAGTACATCACTGAATTATTCTGCGTGATATTTGTTACTGTAAAACAGGAAAACAACTTGAAACACTTCACGAAAAGGCATCTACTAAAAAAACATACTTTTCGCGAGAGTTCAGAAAACTTTATCCTTGCAATTCGCGAAGTTCTGATTGCAATCTTCGTTTTTAGTTGCAAATGAAACAACGAAGTGAACTATAAGCGAGGAACCCTAACACAAGGACTCTTTTCGGAGAGTTTTGTGGGCGAATAACTTTCGAAATGTCGGTTGTTAAACGGAAATCGGGCTTGAAATTTATCGCTTAATTTACAGCTTATTCGAGGGTCGGGAGTTAGTTGGAAGGGTTCTTGAAGAATGCTTTGTGGTTCTTTGCATAAGTTTGCATTGTGAATTTGAGGCAGATAAGGTTTCTTGAAAAAATTTCGGAAAGCTTTTATAAGAAGTATGTTTGAATATATATTTTTGAGTTTGGAGAACGACATATAAATTGCTTAATTACCATAAACAGTTGTTGAATGGAGGGAATGGGAGTGCCTTCGTTGAACTTTTAGATTATCTTGTCTTGGAAATCACCACGGGTTGGTGGTGATTAGTAAAGATTAAATCGCCTTTGGTCGATTAAGAAAGGGCTTGAATGTATGAATAAGAGGAGGTGAAGTACACTGAGACGTAAAGAGTTTTGTTGTTTCTCTTCCTGGTAGTAGTGTTATGTACTTCTCTGGAGTGGGTGTAGAGAGAAAATATGTCTCTCTCCTGTCTAGTATGAACCCGGACAACTCTTTATTTAGTGAACCAGAGCCCCGAAATTTTCTAGAAAATGATGCAGAATCATCTTCGTTCTGTAGGTTTTGCTCGCCCAGAAGATGGCACATTTCTGCTTGAACTGATTCAGGACTTATACCGTTTCAGATAAAGTTCCCAAGAAGTATCTGAGTCAATCCTGAACATGTTCCCCAGAATTTGCCTGTATTAATTTCCTCGTCATCCGTAATTCTTCTCAGGTTTTGTTTCCTCCCAGGATAAGGATAGATTTTGCCAGATTAAAAGCGTGGTGCAAGCTCTCCATGTTGGCGAATTCGTAGAATTCGTGGATAAACTATTTTCAGCCACCCATTTTGGGTTAGGTGGGGATCATGAATTGATGTTTATTTGAAGGCGACATATGCTTACATTGTCCATATACCTTGCGGTTTTTCTTACGAGATCAAAGGTCCAAACTGCGAATTATCCCAGAGTTATTCAATATCCACTGCCTGTTCGGGACTGTTTATTTGTATGACATATTTCGCTGAAGGACTCTTTACCAAACTCGATCCAATGTTTTTGAAATATCCAAGGCAACAGCTCCTGATTTTCCGTGCCCCTCAATGGTATGGCATTACTCAGCACGTGTCGAGTTGAACGACAGCTGCAAAAAAAAAAAAAACAACAATACCCTTCAGGTATTCTATTACTC
Organism: Pocota personata; assembly: GCA_963082735.1. Taxonomy (NCBI): domain Eukaryota; kingdom Metazoa; phylum Arthropoda; class Insecta; order Diptera; family Syrphidae; genus Pocota; species Pocota personata. The sequence continues at coordinate 117,677,795 of OY720431.1, read as the reverse complement.
GTACTTCGGCATTCACCTTTACCATCACTTTGGATAGCATGAACAACAACAATATACTCGTATAGGGAATTTGTCTGCGGGTACGACATGGAAAAAGTCTACAGAAAATAGATGCACAGTTTTTCAGGCACAGTATTTTTGGATGATGGCTGGTATTTCCTTGGAACCTGTTGCCTTTTTACAATAAAAAAATGAGACAGATTATACGAAGTTGAAACTTGACACCTCGTATCGATGACTGCACTTGTGAGATAGTCGGATTTACCTACTAAACCCTTGCAAACTATGTGAACATTTGAGTGGATTTCCCGATAATTTGTTTCAATTGTTTATTCCACAGGAGTTTGCTATCTGGGATAATTCCTTAGTACTGGATCTCCTGTTTATGTTTAATATATACAAGGGGCGGCTGTTAAGTTCGCGGCCTAAGGCATTAAGTGAAAGAACAGATCCGATTAAAAATTTGTATTTCTTAACATAATCTCACTCGAGTGAAATCCATTTCTCACATTGGTCATTCAGTGCCTTAATACCACCGAAAAAATGTTCTTTTTCTTTGTCTTCAAAATTACTTTCTACGGCCGCCTTGATCTCGTTCTCATCTTCAAATCTCTGGCCTAGTAACTCTTTTATCAAATTGAAAAGAAAGAAAAAAGTCGTTCTGTGCTGTAGGATGGGAGGTCTATCGTTGGAAAATCTGTGTCTTTTAAGGCCTGTCTTGAAATCAAAAATAACACTCCGTGCCTGAGTTTCCTACATCGCTTCACGTGCCTAAGTCAATAAATTTGCGTAATATTGACCATTCATCGTAGTTTCCTTTGGCAGGTAATCAATCATCAGCAAAACACCTTTGCTGTCCCAAAAAACAGTAGCCATTAGCTTCGAAGCCGAATTTTCCACCTTGAACTTCTTCGGCGGCCTCTCCCCTTTTTCAATCCACTGCATAGACTCTTGTTTTGTCTCCAGATCGTATTGGTGATTTGGTTACAAATTTCGTCGAGATTGTTTTTATTTATCTTTGCAGCACTCTAGTCATCGTTTTCATGTTTGAATGCTAGTGCAAAATTTTTCCAATCCGTTCTTTACTGATGTGCAACTCGTCCACTATCTACCACATTTTTATCGACTCCCAGAATCCAGAAGAGTCGATGACATGTCTTCGAAAATTTCTTTAGGCGATTTTCCTTTTTTCACGAGCGCGGTGCTCAAAATTGCGAGAATTTCTGATTTCGGCAGACATGGTGATGTTTATCCTACCATATTATTGAAACGAGGTGATGTTTATTCTACTAAAGAGTGTCGTAGTTAGTGCTATAACTAATGAGAAGATGACTCGTTGTTGAGTATCTCAGTCCGCGAACTTATCAGCGGCCTTTGGTATTTCTGCCAGCAGGACAGGTCTCATTTCAAGTTCTCAAGTTTGGCAGATCTTTTCTAGAAAAGTCTTCTCTATTTTTGACTCGGATATACAATAGTATGCATGTAGTCTCACCTAAATCAAAATCGGTGTAAGATATGAAGGGCTGAGTGCGAAAAGTCATAAAAAATTGTGATTTCCAAGTAAGTCCAATGTCTGGTTTCAGAACCATTTAAACAATTTTATTCAAATTTAGTCCGTTCTTTTGGTATAGTATGATATGTAGATGATCCAATATTAAATTCATCAAAATCGGTTGGAATTGTGGTAAGATACATATGCGAGATGGTTTTTCAAAAACCTTATTTGTCAAATGACTAACGGATCCGGATAAAAATTGGTTTAATGGTTAAGCCTGGCATGTGTGGGTTTATCTGAAAATCATTGAAATCGGATGGAGATGGTTGGGTGGCAGCTCTAAAGTCTACTTTAACTAACTATTAACTAACTAATGAAATGAAAAATTGGAATGAATTTAAAAAAATATTGTTTCGTTTTTAAATTTCTCCTGGGATTTTAGGATCAGATTTGAAATATCCCCTAAATCGCAGAGAGTGGAGTGGGACTTAGGGATAAGCTTCCAAACATTTTTATGAATGGTTCAAACATATGTGCAATATTAACACGAAGAAGCCCCCCATTTGCTATTTGATCCAGGTACAAGTGTACACTACAAAAATAAGAATTTCACGCACATCAAAAAAAAAAAAAAAATTCAAGAAATATTATTCCGCGGCAAGCAACAAGAGCAAACAAAAAGATTACACTTAAAATCATAAATAAGGATACCCAGAGCTCTTTCAGACATATCCTTTCTGCACTAATTGTGTCCAAATTAACTTTTGTTTATTCTGAAACATAATAGTGACGTTCCTAAAATTAAATAATATAAATTAAAAATATATTAAGAAAAACACGCTGCAAACGAAACAAACGAAAAAAAAATCACAAATACGACTCCTTTTGATCGTTTGTTTCGCATTTCTTTTCGCCTTCCGGTAACCAATTTTGTATAAAAGCGAATGTGAATTACAAGAATGTCAACATTCACCACAAACAGTCTACTCTCGTACTATACAGTGAACATATTGAAAGTAATTATAAAACATGAAGTCCGCCGTTGTTCTCGTAATCCTTGCTGGTAAATATTGTTGTATTAGCATATAACAGTCAACATTTTAACCATTTTAAACATTTTCAGCTATCTTTGCCGTCGTTCTTGGAGTGCGTCCAACACCACCACGCAAGTGTGACTACAAGTGCACCAAATTGGATGACACTACTTGTGCCAGTAATGGAATCTGCATAAATCGCTTCCCAAGCCAGTGCCAAATGGAGAAGTACAACTGCTTGTACCCACAGAAGGCATTCAGCAAGGTGGAGGACTGGAAATGCACTGAGAAGTCATTGCCTCTGTGTTCTCTGGGAGATTTGTAAACAATAACAATATTAAAATAAAAAAAAAATTTAAATTAAAATAGAAAACCTTAAGCATTTTTATTGAATTGTTGCTCCTATAGGGCAAGTACTGTTTTCGTGAAAATTCTAGATCTCCAGACTTTGATGAATCTGCATATTACTATAAAAAAATTCAAAAAGTGGGTCTCGAAATTCTGTCTGTCTATCTGTCCGTCTGTCTGTACCTCGGACTGCAATTTAAATGGCTGGATGGATTTTTCGCTTAAAAAAAATGCAATTTTCTCGAAAACGGCTCGAACGATTTTAATAAAGAAAAGTAGACGTTTGTAATAAGACTGCGTACTCAGTTTCGCGCTTAAATTTCAAATAACGGTACTTTACTTATAAGAGGTCTTGAAAATAGACTATTTCTCGGGTATGGCTGACGATGTTATTAATAATTTTATTATTATTATATACATTTTATTTTTCAACATAGTCTCCTTTTAGCTCTATACACTTCATCCAACGTTTCTTCAATTTGTTGGTGCCCTCCAAATAATACGATTTCTCGAGCCCCTCAAAATAAGCGTTTGTTTCAGCGAAGACCTCTTCATTCGACCCAAATCTCTTACCTTCGAGCCATTTCTTCTTGTTTGGAAACAATAAATAGTCGCAGGGAGCTAAATCTGGGGAATATGCTGGATGAGGGAGGAGTTCGTAGCCTAACTCATGCAATTTTGCTATCGCGACTGCGGACTTGTGCGCCGGTGCGTTGTCCTGGTGAAAGCGAACTTTTTTCTTCGCCAAATGCGGCCGTTTTTGCTTCAAATCGGCTTGGAATCGATGCAGCAGCTCTGCGTAATATGCGCCGGTGATCGTTTTACCCTTTTCAAGGTAATCGATGTGAATAACACGGCGCGCATCCCAAAAAGCTGTCTCCATGACCTTGTTTGCTGAAAAACCCGCCTTGGTCTTCTTCGGCTTCGATTCAGAAGGATAAGTCCATTGTTTTGAATGTTCCTTGATTTCTGGTGTGTTGTGGTGAATCCAGGTTTCATCCACGGTTACGAAACGACGCAAAAACTCAGCCGATTTTTTCTGGAACATCGCCAAACACACATTTGAAGTTGTCGAACGAATGCGTTTGTTGTCGATTGTGAGCAAACGCGGCACCCATCTTGCGGAAAGTTTTTTCATGTCCAAATATTTATGTAAAATCGAAATCACTGAGCCATGTGATAAGACTGTGGCCTCTTCAAGCTCGCGCACTTTCACTCGCCAATCATCCATTTCCAATCAATTGGGCGACCAGAACGTTCGGCGTCACTTGTGCTTGAACAACCGCACCGAAATTGAGTAAACCAGTGGTGAATGGTTCCAATCGATGGTGAAGAGTCCCCGTAATATTTGTCAAGCTTTTGTTTGGTTTGCGTGATAGTTTTTTCTCCCAAAAAGTAGTGTTTAATGAGCACTCGAAATTCACTTTTTTCCATTTTAACAAAAATGCTAGTAGGCGTCTATATAAAATGGCTGCCACAACAAAACTATTTGACAGATCTGTCTGAAAATTTAGGTGCGTTCTTTTGAAAGATGATTCTTGACAAAAAAAAAAAAAAAATTAAGGTGACGACACAATTTGTGTTAATTTTCAGGGACTTATTGACCCACCCTCGTACTAGCTGACTCACGCTCGCTTTGCTTCACCCGCCCTTAGCAGTTAAGGCAATTGTGTAACTTATATCTGAGTGCGTTTATTTTGGGTCATTCCACGAAGGATCGACCGACGTTCTGAACGACCACCCTCCGATTTGGCTGAAAAGTGGTAGCAATATTCGTTGGAGTGGTAGGAATCACAAGGCAAAAAAGTTTTGCAGAATTCGATATAGTTTGCGTGTAACGGAACTTCAAAAATTCTCAAAAAATCGAAATTTAAACGTTCTTCTATATTTAAAAAAATCATAACTTTGGTTCTACTCATCGGAATTCCATAAAATATACCTTGTTGCATTCAGGAAAATGTGAATTTTCAAAGATTATGAATAATTTTTATTTTCAAGGACGAAGGATATACCAGAATATCCTTTTTACATATATCCTTGAATAACTCAAAAAATGGTATTTTCTTTTTTTTTTCTTTTTTTATATATCATAGATATAATCGTCCTCTATCTCTATGTCAAATTTCAAGTTGGGATCTCTATGGGTTCGGCCAAAATAATGTTTTATAGAAAGGTTAAATATTCTGAAAATAAATATTTCCATGTTCAAAAAAGTCACACTGGGGCCTTTTGTATCCCAAGGCCTTAAGAACTAAAAAAATCATTATTTATTTTCTTCTAAGAGCATATACATATTCTTCCCATGAAAAGGAAAAAATATTTTCCTTTAATAACTCCTGGTGAAACGGATGAAATATGACGGAGTTTTCTTGTTTCCGGCACAGTTCTTAAATTAGAAAATCTTGATTCCATCAATAATTTTTCTTCATTATACTCCTGTGTGGATACGTAGGAGAAATCCATATTTCTTATATTTTCAGTTGCCCAGTTATATAACTGTAAGGGAGTTGTTAAATGTTCCCTATACGGTCTTTGAAGGTTAGCTCTGGCAGCCAGTCTTTTTACTGTGCCACCAAGTCCATCGCATGCACTCTTACCATGTGAGGTGGCAAAGAAGTTCCATCCAGCATTCAATCCAAAATCCTGTTCATGCAATGTTAAATTAAAAAAATTCTTTTTGTTTTTGTACTGCGCAGCAGATCCATCGGAAAAATAGATATTTTTTTTAAAAATTTGGCATTTTTTGTACAGGAACTCTAAGAGACGGCGCTGAAATAAGTGTACTGCGATAGTGTCATGCTTTAAGCAGTCACTGATTACAACAAAACTTTCGTTTTTAATTTCATGCATCTCGTTCCGATAATATATTGCGAAAGGGTGAATCGTCGCCTGTTCGTTAGTCCAGTGGTATCCCTGCACTGCATCTTGCACAACAAAACCATAATTTTCAGAAAAGTCCATTAAAAAAAGTATGTCCGTTTTCGTTAAGAGAGTTTTGACTTCTTTTATGTACATGTTTTGTTGGTCAGTTATAAAAACGTGACGAATGAAAACACTAAGCCGTTTCAAAAAGCTCTGAATGAAATCCTCAGAGTTTTCAATTCTGACTTCCAATTTTGATCGGTCTGTGTGGGTCCACTGATAGTATGTTACGTCTTCTATGAAGTGATTACTAAATGCAGTGTCAAAGATTCTTCTTAATTTAGAATAGTTTGGGCAATGAAGGCACTTGCCCAAGTAACAATTTATATGATGAGGGTTACATATTACCAAAGCTAAACAGGCTCTGCTGTCATTGAGATGCTTATCTTCGTTTGCTGTCAGCCTCGATATGTTGCTACCCTCAAACATGAGTTTGATATTTTGATGGATGGTGCAAACACATACTGAATGAGTTCCTGATGCCCCAGCCAAAATGCAGTTCTTTGGTCTTAACGACGCGAATTTTGAAAAACCAATCTTAATATTATTATGAACTTCCTTGAACTTACAATATATCTCTCTAAGGTTAGCCAAAACCAGGCGTTTTTGAATATGTTGTTTCTGATTTTCAATCTAACAAAAGAGCAAAAGGTCTTATTTTTGAACCTGAGAAAATAAATTTTTGTTACGTAGTCTTTTTTTCCTGGCATTAAACTGCTGATATCGTCTTCACAGTAAAAGGTTTCTACCAATTGCTTAATATCAGCATTTAAGCTTCTCCCATAAGTTGATGGAAGCTTTGATCTTCTTGAAGTTTTCTAGATTTTTTAATCATATAACTCGTCGATCCTGGAAACTCTTCTATAATTTTCTCGACGCTCCATTCTCTTGAAAGTAAGGACAACAAAACAAGTTTGGTGTCTTTGCTTGTAGTTTTTTGGAAATTTTCTTTTATTTTCCCAACAAAATATTCTTCCTCTCTGGAATAATCTTCATCGAATTCAATAGTAACAGAGAAAACTTTCTCTGTAATTTTTAACATAGACTTTTTTCAATTTTGACTGCACATATTTTAAGTCACTAAGTTTTCTCTTGTCGAATAGATCTTCTCCAATATACTGTATTCATTCATTAATCAAATTGAATGCAATGTCTTTATCAAAATACATTTCGTCAACTTCAATTTGATCTTCAACATCCAGCAATGATGGCGTTGTATCAGAATTTCGGATCTGACTCAATTTTTTTCTGCACGAAGAGCAAATTACCAACTTTGTGTCCAAATTTGGCTGAACCGTAACCATCCATGGTCGTACAGGCCGCAAATCACGAGCACTGGGTTGGTGAGGTGGTAATTCCAGAGGATTACAGCACGTTTTCCACACAAAAGCACTCATTAGCAATTTATTAAACTCATAATTTAATCAACTCTTTTTACGATATAATTCTGGAAAAAGTCCCGAGCTCACGACTGATTGACATCAAGTGAGTGCAAATAAACTACTTAGTCTAAATTCTAAAATATTGAAAAACGGGAAATGTGCAGTTACAAACACTAGTCATTGAAGAAATAAAACAAAAACAAGCACAGTGAGGCTTTTTTTTTCTAAAAAAAAAAAAAAAACAGCTATGTAACATATGTGCACTCGGGTTATATGTTATGTGACGATGATAAGAGGAGTAACCTAATAAACTTTTAGTTTTTTTTTGACTTAGCCGTCTATAAAACATTATTTTGGCCGAACCCATAGAGATCCCAACTATGATATATAAAAAAAAGAAAAAAAAACAAAATACCATTTTTTGAGTTATTCAAGGATATATGTAAAAAGGATATTCTGGAATATCCTTCGTCCTTGAAAATAAAAATTATTCATAATCTTTGAAAATTCACATTTTCCTGAATGCAACAAGGTATATTTTATCGAATTCTGATGAGTAGAACCAAAGTTATGATTTTTTTAAATATAGAAGAACACGCAAACTATATCGAATTCTGCAAAACTTTTTTGCCTTATGATTCCTACCACTCCAACGAATATTTCTACCACTTTTCAGCCAAATCGGAGGGGGTCGTTCAGAGCTCTCCATATAGCCTCGGCGATTTATCGTGGAATGACCCTTTTATAACTCTGTCTACAGTGGTTTAGACTGCGCGTTGTCTGTCAGTCAGTTCGTCGAGAAGGGATTCATCGAACCGAATCTGTCTATGAATTTGTGTGAATTGAAACAAAACAATTTCAGTACGATCATGAATTTATTGAAATGAAATAATTCGGAATTCGTTGTTTTGACAATCATTTGTTGGTCTTTTTAATTTTTATTTTCTGTCTTTTCGACCGAAGAGAAAACGAATAGCACCGATGGTTTACCGACTCCCGAGCACGCCACGTACAATCTATTTAACCTTTTCACCAGTATTTTTTCAAAATTTTGTGATATAATAAGCAGGAAAGATATCGGCCTATAAGAGGATGTCTGGTGTGGTGATTTCCCTGGTTTTGCTATAAATTTAACTTCTGCAATTTTCCAGAGACTGAGGTCGCCCCCAGATGGTACATTTTTCTATTAGGTAGGGCGAGGATCCCTTTATAATTTCAGACTTCCGATCAAGGTGCTAATTATTCCCAGTTTCTATTGCAGGCAGTGTTACCACGGACCTACAGCGAAACAATTTAAGAACATGTGACGCCATGTGTTTGTTTATATTTTAATTAAGATTTGTACGAGTATTCTCAATATAATTCCCAAGATTGCAAATCGAAATTTGCTTAATGGTGGCCGATTTAGGCATTTAACAAGGACAGTTGGAAGGCTTGAAATATGCCTGTGACCCCACTGCATTTTGATTATTTTAAGACAAAACTTACAAATCAAATGTACTAACATACACATAATACATACTCTCACCTTTTTTAAAACATACATAGCTACACATAATAAATTGAACCAAAACCGAGAGTATTCCTACTGATGGACGAATAATGTAAACGCCCCTTTACAAAATACGTTACTACGGGCCCGATCGCCGGAGGGTATAAAACCTTTCATACCATCCCTTACACCTCTAGATCGGGTAGCTTATTGCTGTGAAAAGGCATTTATGAATTTTAATTATGAAATAATCAATATCATAACACATAAATTCCAAGGGCTTTTTTTTACACACTATTACCCCTATCGGAAACATTTTTCCCGGGAACTAAATCCACTTATCGTGAATTTCCATCGGAATGTTTTTTCAGTGGAAATCAATTTTACCACCATGAAAATTATTAGGTGCGCAACTAAGTTCTCGCTGTTTGTTAATAGATGGCTCCAGCAGTAAGTGCTGATCGATTTTGACATATCAAAAACGTTATGAACCGAGCTTAGACATATGGTAAACAAACTGTTTTGACACATTAGTGATTTTGTTTTGGCGTCATATACTTTTGGTTGTGTGAAAATGTCTGATTGTGTGCCAAATAATCGTCATTTGCGGGAAGTGTTGTTTTTCTTCTGCGAAAATTATGCTGTGTATTTGGTGGGACCAGGTCGGTGTCATTTATTATGAACTGTTGAAAAACAACGAAACCATTACTGGGATCAGAATCAGACCTGGAATCGCTACCACAAGTAATTCGCAGTACATGTATATAAAAATGAATGACGTATACGAAGATGAAACTTACCTTTTTCCACATAAATATAGACTTCACGGGTGGCTCCTTTTCCAAGGTTCTCCAAAAACTGTTTGCATTTTTCTTTTTCGTTTTGTAAATCCAGTTTCTATATTCGGATATTTTTCCATAAAACTTACAATTATCTGTAGGGGTGGGTCAATAAGTCCCTGAAAATTAACACAAATTGTGTCGTCACCTTAAATTTATTTTTTTTGTCAAGAATCATCTTTCAAAAAAATGCACCCAAATTTTCAGACAGATCTGTCAAATAGTTTTGTTGTGGCAGAAAAAAGTGAATTTCGAGTGCTCATTAAACACTATTTTTTGCGAGAAAAAACTATCACACAAACCAAACAAAAGCTTGACAAATATTATAGTGACGCCGAACGTTCTGGTCGCCCAATTGAGGTCACCACACCAGAGATGATCGACAAAATCCATGGTTTGATAATGGACGATCGGCGAGTGAAAGTGCGCGAGCTTGAAGAGGCCACAGGCTTATCACATGGCTCAGTGATTTCGATTTTACATAAATATTTGGACATGAAAAAGCTTTCCTCAAGATGGGTGCCGCGTTTGTTCACAAACGACAACAAACGTATTCGTTTGACAACTTCAAAGGTGTGTTTGGCGATGTTCCAGAAAAATTCGGCTGAGTTTTTGCGCCGTTTCGTAACCGTGGATGAAACCTGGATTCACCACAACACACAAGAAACCAAGGAACAGTCAAAACAATGGGCTTCTCGTGGTGAATCGAAGCCGAAGAAGGCCAAGGCGGGTCTGCCAGCAAACAAGCTCATGGCGACAGCTTTTTGGGATGCGCGCAGTTCACATCGATTACCTTGAAATGTTTTTATACCGAAAAGATTGTTCCTTATTTCATTTTTCAGGGACTTATTGACCCACCCTCGTAGCTGTTGTATTTGTTGCGTTTGACTTCAATTAAAATAGACAATATTCATTATTTTTTATAAATATTTGACAGAAAAACACTTACATTGTTGCTTTTAAGCCAAAGTTCCCAAACAAAATAGCAACGGAATAACGGGGGAAAATACGGTGATATTTCCATCGGAAATTTATTCACGATACCTATTTTTTCGACGAAATTTTTGTTCCCTTTCGAAATTATTCACGATAAATATTTTTCAAATATTTTGGGCGAAATATTATTCCCGATAGCATTGCATAATGCTGTGAAAGCACACCGAAATGACTGTAGTAACGGCCCATCTGCTAAGCTCCGAAATGTAATCACGAATACTTCACACTTTGCAAAATAAATAAAGTGCGTGAATGGATTGAACGTATTTCTGAATTAATTATAAATTTCATTGAAATTGTTAAAATTAAATTATTTTTGGAAAATGTGTTAAAATAAAACAACTTATTTTAACTTTTGTTACCGTTATACGATATTTTTTTCCAAAAACTTGATACTCCATTTTGAGGGATACATTTAACCCAACTCAAATATAATGAAAAATTGATTTTTAAAATTCGGCTAATGATGAAGTACTACCTGTTCACACGTAAGCGGCGGTTCCAGATTATTCATTTTTTAACTTTTTTTGCCTCTCAATTATTTTATTTTATTGTTTTTGCCTCTCAATTATTTTATTTAATTTCTATCATGTGCGTATTTTTGTGTATATATCCTCTATCTGCCAGCCGTTCGAAAGTAGATTCCCTAATTCCAATTTGTGTCTGTATTTCTCTTTCCTGGGTTAGTTTTTCTTTTCTATTTTATTGCATTCTTTACATTGATGTCTGGAACTATCGTTAGCTCATTTCAATATAATGGCGTGAATGATAACTTGCGCGTACTAATTAATATTTTTTGTAATCAGCGCCAAGGGTTGCGTGTGTGTCATATTAATGCACAAAGTCTTTTTAAGAAAATTGATGAATTTAGAGGTCTGTTTGTTGGTTCTAATGTTGATGTAGTATGTGTCACTGAATCATGGTTTAAAACAGGAATAATGGATGATACCTACGCTCTGCATGGCTACAGAATTCTTCGAGGTGATAGGCACAATAGAACTGGAGGGGGCGTTGCAATTTACCTTCGAAACAGTTTAATTAGTAAATTTTTGATAAGTTCACCCCCTGATAGTCCACTTCAGTATTGTTTTGTCGAAGTTGTTTATGAACGGAAAAAGTGTCTCATTGGTGTCGTTTATAGACCAAATAGCTATTTTGATTTAACTCCCATATTTCACTTATTAGAAAATTACTCCCCAAATTATTGGAAAACCATAGTATGTGGTGATTTCAATTGTAACATATTGGATAATGAGGGCTCTGAGTCATTCGTTCAATCTATGAAAACTCTTGGCTTGGACATTTTAAACACTACTGTGCCAACACATTTCACTCAAGCTAGCACACTTTTGGATTTATTCCTCTCTAACGACTGTGCCGATGTTTTTTATAGTCAGGTTTCAGCACCTGCGTTCTCCAAACATGACCTAATTTTTGCTATTTTTAACTTTCCACGAGATAAACTTCAATCCAAATACACATTCCGAGACTTTAGATATCTCAATTCTGATGCTCTGGAACAAGATATTCAAAGAATAAATTGGTATCCAATTTATCATGAAACATCCATTGAAACATCCATTGATACCCAAGTTGATCACCTTCAACAAATTGTACTGGAATTGTTCAATACGCACGTGCCGCTCAGAACTAAAATTACTACGTATCCCCATAAGTCATGGTTTACACCAGAAATTATTGCCCTAAAAAACAATCGTGATACAGCCTATAAGAAGTGGAAAAGATTCAAGCTCCAAGAATTTTATAACAGCTTTCGCCAACTAAGGAATTTGGTCAATTCCAAGATTAAACAAGCCAAAAGAGTGTTCTACGCTAGACAATTTGACCATGAGTTACCTTCAAAAACTCTCTGGCAAAATTTACGCGAGCTTGGTGTTGGACGGAAAAAGAATGCTGAAATGAATGAAATCGATCCCAACCAGCTCAATAGAGAATTCACGAAAGTGCAAATGACATCCAGAACAAGTGCTGATCCATTGGATGTAACGTTCAGTGGCTTTGAATTCACTCGTATTGAACAGGTTGATGTTGTCAATGCTATCCTTAAAATTAAGTCTAAAGCTGTTGGTATCGACGGAATTCATGCGATTTTTATTAAAATCATACTACCTCACATTCTTCCAGCCATAACCCAAATTTTCAACAATATAATAACTACATCTACTTTTCCGACTGAGTGGAAAACTGCAAAAATTGTTCCAGCCCTGAAAAAGAAAGCGTCATCCAACTCGCCGGCTGAGTATAGACCCATTGCCATCCTTCCATTCTTGTCCAAGGTCATGGAAAAGATAATGCATAAGCAAATGTCTGTCTTTATCCAGCGCAATAAACTACTTTGCGCAAATCAATCTGGCTTCAGTCCATATCATAGCTGTACGTCTGCTCTACTTAAAGTAACTGATGATATCCGAGTGGCGATGGATAAAGACCAAATAACTTTTGTGACTCTGCTGGACTTTTCCAAGGCCTTTGACACAGTGGATCATATGCAGCTTCTCTTAAAACTCAAGAGGTTGTTTGGCTTTTCATCATCTGCTATCAAACTCATCAAAACATATCTTGGTGGAAGAAAACAATCCGTTGCTGTTAATAATGTGATGTCTGATTTTATTGCAACCTCGGCGGGTGTACATCAAGGGTCCATATTGGGACCTTTGTTATTCACAATATTTATCAATGATCTTCCAACCATAATCAAAAATTCATTCCTACACATGTACGCAGACGATGTACAGCTTTACATAAGTTGCAAATTAGACCTTATTAAGGAAGCAGCTTGTAAGCTTAATGAGGATCTACGAAAAGTTCTAGATTGGTCTGAAGATAATTCGTTGAAGCTTAACCCAGCCAAATCTAAATGTCTCGTTATTAGTAGAAATGGCGTGAATGGCTGTGATGTTCCTAATATATTCCTCCAAAATGAACCAATTGAGTTCGTTGACAAAGCTAAAAATCTTGGGGTATGGTTTAACAAAACGTTAAGTTGGGATGATCATATCTCAACTATTATAGGCAAAATCTATGGTTCTCTTAGGAATCTATCTATGTCGCAGTGTTTCACTCCTTTGCAAACAAGGTTAATGCTAGTAAGGGCTTTGCTAATTCCAATATTTACATACGGATGTGAAATTTTTTGTTGCAGCAGTGCTCTCATTCGACGTAAGCTCAACGTTGCGTTTAACAATATAACTCGCTATGTTTATGGATTGAGACGTTTTGACCATATTTCACAATATGCTAAGAACATATTAGGATGCACTCTTGATAAATATCTCGAGTACTGCACAATCAAGTACCTACAAAAAATTATTACCAGCAAACAGCCTCCATATTTATTCGAAAAACTTAAACTTTCACGGTCGAGCCGATCTTTAAGTTTAATCCAACCGCGTGTTCACTATCAAAACTCAGAGCGTCAATTTTTCGTTCATGCTATTCATCTTTGGAATGCACTTCCTCTCAGCGTTAGGAGACTTTATGATGCGAATGGTTTTGGGGAAACTCTCTTTCGGCACTTGGCAGGGTAAAACAAGCACATTTTAGTTTATTTGCATTTTCACAATTACGAGTAAAAGTTAAATTTTGTTTCTACATATTGTATACTACAAAAATTTTCTACTTATACATTTTTCATTTTCATTTATCACTGAATTGTATGAATTTTTGAATATTAGTATTACCTATATATACATATCTCATTTATAGCTTAAAGATGATGTAAAGTCTATTATAAATGATGTTATTTAATCAATAATAAATACTAAAATACTAAATACTAAAAATACTAAATACTAATGGTAAAGTATTGGGTAATAGTAAATTACCAAAATCTTGAGTCCGAATATTTTCACGAAACTAATACAATGTATTAGAAGCTACAAAAATAACAATGCGTTATTAATTAATAGTAAATAGGTCGAAGATCTGTGTTCTAAAATTCTGCAAAACCCGAGAAAATTCTATAAATCAAAAAATCTGTTTTCAATGAGTGAAATTCTATAATTCTGTATTATTTACTCTCACACGAGGCGAACCCATAACTCTCACCAAAAACATTAACGTAAAATGTTAGGCGTGGGTATATACGAGTATCTATGTAATGTAATAATTCAGTGATGAAAACAAACGACCGATAAGCAATCGTTGGGTAAGACTTCAGGTTCTTGAGCCAGTTTCACTGCAAACCTATCTGCATTACAAAAAGACTTTTTTTTAATAATAACTATTGAAGTATGTGTCTAAATGAAATAAAATAAACGGTTCTTGAATCTGTTTTATCACCGCCTTAAAAGTGAGATACTACATGATGATATGCCGTAATGAATAATGTTTAATTTAATAATATTTGCCTATACCCCCAGGCTCTACCTCTGTTCCGATTTTGAAGGTTATTTATTAACTAAAAGTACTCTACATATTTTATAAGCTTCTATTATACTGCCACACTCTATTGAAAGTCATGTTGAAAAGTTATACTATTTATACACACCAAGTACCACCTCAGTACTAAATTTCAATGTTCAATGTTCACTACCTCGGCATCAGCTTAAGTTAGACATGGTGAACAATTTTCTTGTTCTTATCTCCATTAAGTTTGACGGGGCTATAAATGCTCTAATTTGCTTCGTGTAAATATGGTGGTACTGCACAAGTTACTGGAAAACTTGGCACTACTGTGCAACGCGGTTACCAGGTAGACATAATTAAGTTATTTTCTCCAGATTCTTGGTATTACTTCTAAGTTATACCTACCTACTCACAGAGCCTCACAAAGTGGGTCCCTCATTTCTGTCTTTTTGTTTGTCTATCCATTTTAGTGCACAACTGACTGCAGCGTAAATGTCTAAACGGATTTTATTCAAACCTTGTACCTAGGATTTGTGGGTTCACTATTCAAAATGAAACCGGAAATTGCATTCTAACCACAAAACTGAAGTTGCTTCACTACTATGTTAAAGATATGCTATGAGATAGTATTCCAGGTTTTTCCAAAAGAAAAGTAGAACAATCGGTACTTTACTTGTTAGAGTACTATTGAAAATTTAATATTGCTCGGATATTACCTAGTCAAATTTATTCAAAATTAGTATATAGGAAAACATATGAAATATGCATAGACGTTTTTTCGATTTTTTTTTTTTTTTTTTTTTGACAAAAAAGACAGTGTCTGTATCACAATATTCTGGAAATAATAAAAGAATAATCGTTTTGCAACTTCGCTCACTACACATGAAACGATTGGAGTTTAGAATAAAGTCGAACAAAGCTTCATCTCTTGCATTCACATTAGCATCTACTACAACCCATGAAGTATGATCACTTTTAACTTCACAGCCTAGAACCAACACCATTCGAAAAGTCACTACGGTCAGCACCACCTGTTCCTAGTCTTCTGAATAGTAGATACAGTAGAGCAATCTATGACACAAACAGTCTATGCACGTAGCGCTGGAAGTGCATTATTACAAAAGTTGCCAAATTATGCATAATATCAAAATGATTCATTGTTCACCATTCCTAACATGTCACGCCGCAGCAGTATCAAATAAGAAGATAACAATAAGAATCATAAATTAGAACTTCGTTAAGAGGATAGTTATTTTGAACGATTTTTCCATTAATTGTATCCACAGCGTATTCTACTTCCTTTGAAGATTTTCTTAAAATAATAAGTTATCTAAAAATATAATAAGACAGAAATACGATTCCCTTTTCTTGTCATTTCTTTTGGCATTCTGCTTACTAATTTTGTATATAAGCGAATGCGAATTACAAGAATATCAACATTCGCCACAAACAGTCCACTCTTGTAGTATACAGTGAAAATATTGAAAGTAATTATAAAACATGAAGTTCGCCGTTGTTCTCGTCATCCTTGTTGGTAAATATTGTTGTTCTAGAGTATAACAGGCAACATTTTAATTATTTTAATCATTTACAGCTTTCTTTGCCGTCGTTCTTGGAGTACGCCCAACACCACCACGCAAGTGTGACTACAAGTGCACCAAATTGGATGACACTACTTGTGCCAGTAATGGAATCTGCCTAAATCGCTTCCCAAGCCAGTGCCAAATGGAGAAGTACAACTGCTTGTTCCCACAGAAGGCATTCAGCAAGGTGGAGGACTGGAAGTGCACTGAAAAGTCATTGCCTCTGTGTTCTCTGGGAGATTTGTAAACAATAACATTATTATAAATAAAAAGATTGAAAAAGAAAAACTCAAAGAATTGTATTTAAGACTTCTTTTAGAAATAGTACCTTTCAGCGCATCCTAAATCATTTAAGATTAAAGTAGGATTTGACTTCTTTTTAGTGTAAGGTTAGTGGTATGGGTACAATCTACTCGCAATTATCTATGTATGTACTATGAATTTATGTACATGTTCTTGCCCAGCTCTGACGGAACACTGCTAATGAACGTCGTCAATAACTATGTCTACAAAGTGAACATACCCATTCAGTCTTTAAATTTCAGGCGGCACTAGCAGTGTGTAGTGTGTAGTTTAGATGATAGCGGGTGTCTTGCCTGGTAGGTCTAGTAGGTCTAACTATATTGTATTTATACAAACAAAATATTTTTGTTGACTTTTACTCTAACCTTTAAATCATTTTTGGTTTTGTATTGGAAAAGGGGCTAGTAAAACTAAAGTATGGTTAAAATTTCAACCTTCTACGGCAAACAGTTCAAATGTTATAAGACTGTGACAGACAGACGGACGAAGAGATAACTGACTTTCACTATACTCATATGGGCTCCGTTTATACTTTTTGTCATGTTTGTAGGTAGGCCTTCGCTGTTGATAGTATAGGTCATAGTGATCAATAAGTTATAACCTGAACTGTACATGTTATTCATTACTATTTATTGTACATATTGGTTGGAGTCAGAATTTGGTATGGTCTAAAATTCTGTATCCAAAGTTTTTCATTTCAAAACTAATTTTTGTAAATTTAAATTTTTCCAAAATTTTGTATTCCAAAATTATGTATTTTAAAAATTGTTTTGATAATGTAAAATAGCCCGCACAAATATATTTTTCTAAAAAAATCTACTTACTACCTCGTACCTGTCTAGTTTTTTAATGCAGAGAAAAAATGTGCATATTAGAATAAAACGAAAAAAACTTTTGCCGGAAAATTGGGCACTTTAATACAACCCTGGAATGCAACCCCCATCTTTTACGTTATCAAATTCCCAGTAATTGCGGGTGCGATTTTCTGATTTAGGATCAAGAAGTTATCCACTTGGTTTGTGAACTATTGTGGGGAGGCTTTTAGTCGAATGGCTCCACTAGCGGTCGTCTGTTTGCCGGGAATATCAAAGGACAGTAGATGAAAGAAAACCTGTACCTGGTTGTTCTTATTGCACTCCAGCTATAGTGTGGTAAGTTTTATAAGCACATGAGTAGATCGTTATAATGGCTTTTCTTAAGTGTTGTACGATCATTGAGCGGGAGATTAAAAGTTCGAATTCCAGAAAACAAAACAAACAGTTTTCTCCCAGTCACACGTCTCAGTTATGAGTCTGAGAAATGTTTCTAAATCGAAAGAAATCGACTTTCAACTACAATTGTTTTAATTGATTCCTTTCTTTCTTGCACCTACGAGAGCAAGTATTGGAAAATGTTCGATCACGAGATTTGGATCAAACTTGAAATTACTATGATAAAGAAACTTAATAAAGTGCTCTCGATTCTGTCTGTTTGTTTGTATGTATGTCCGACTGCAACCTATACGGCTGGACGGATTTTCCTCAAACTTCATGTCTGCGGTCGGGAAATTAAATTTTTTTTTTTTTGTTGAATTTAAATTTTGTTTAAATTTTAAATCTGAGTGATTTGCAGATGAACAACATATAGGTGCAAGTACGTACGACCCAGTCGTGTACTACATTATGTAGGTACATTGCATGTGTGCATTTACTTATAATATTGCAGGCAATCATTTTAACAGGAATTGATTTGGAAGAAACCTTGTCATTTTTTTATCCGGATTTGAATGCTGTCTTCATGCTAGATTTGGCATAATTTTAAAAAACCTTTGAGAAGACCAGTTGCTTTTTGTGGGGATTTACTGATAGTCCACTTTTCGTGGTCCATATGGCAAGCAATTGTATTTTGTAATATTTACGGATTCGACAATTATTCGACCTATACTATTTCTAAAGGAAGTCTGTTTTTTTTTTTAATTTTTTTATTTCAATACTGTTATTGTTTACAAATCTCCCAGAGAACACAGAGGCAATGACTTCTCAGTGCACTTCCAGTCCTCCACCTTGCTGAATGCCTTCTGTGGGAACAAGCAGTTGTACTTCTCCATTTGGCACTGGCTTGGGAAGCGATTTAGGCAGATTCCATTACTGGCACAAGTAGTGTCATCCAATTTGGTGCACTTGTAGTCACACTTGCGTGGTGGTGTTGGGCGTACTCCAAGAACGACGGCAAAGAGAGCTGTAAATGATTAAAATGATTAAAATGTTGACTGTTATACTCAAGAACAACAATATTTACCAGCAAGGATGACGAGAACAACGGCGAAATTCATATTTTATAATTACTTTCAATATTTTCACTGTATACTACGAGAGCGGACTGCTTGTGGTGAATGTTGATATTCTTGTAATTCGCATTCGCTTTTATACCAAATTGGTAAGCAGAATGCCAAAAGAAATGCTAAAGGAATGATAAAAAAAGGAAGTCGTATTTCTGTCTTATTATATTTTTAGATTCATTATTATTTTAAGGTAAATCTCGGTTAAGGAGTAAATGGAATAAAATTTGGTTGAAGTAGCTCTTTTAACGAAGTTCTGGATTTCTTTGATTTATGATTCTTAATGCGATCTTATTTGGATTCTGCTGCCTTACAGGGTAGGAATGGTGAACAATAAATCATTTTTGTAATATATATGTATGCATAGTTTCCTCACTTACTTTAATTTAGATGATGCTACAGTGTCCGGGGGGTGGACCTGCGCCTCAATCAACAAGCGTCTCCAACCAGCTCGATCTTGTGCTAATCACTTTTTATTCCCGTTTTTTTTTCACTCCTTACCCAAGTCAAAAATCACTAAACTGACTTTTTGCGTTTTGTCATTAAAAATCATTAAACTCGGATGCAGTGATGGTAAGACATATAGAAAGGTTTCAAATCTTCAAATTATCATTGTTAAATGCCTAAATCATTCACCACTGGATGCTGGTGTGTTTAGAAAATTGCTATTTGTTGCAGGATTAGGTACTGATGGGAAATTTGAAAATGTTGGCCAATAAGTCGCTCCGGGAAAAAAAGGGTCCCCATAAAATATGTATAAATAAAAGTTAATTTACAATAAAAACAAAGTGCAAGGCTATGTCGCATGCACTTGCACCTGTGTATATGTTGTTCATTTGGAAAAAAAAACTCGTATTTGAAATTTAAATGAATTCGTCAAACTATTTTTTTTAATTTTTACTAGAATCGTAAGGGCAAGTATTGCTTTCCTGAAAATTGTCGATCTCGAAATTTCGAACAAACTTGATATTACTATAACAGAGAATCTCAAAAAGTGTTTCTCTCAATTTTGTCTTTCTGTCTGTATGTATATACATATGTATGTATCAAAGCATCTAGAGCAGAGCCAGGCGTACTGGGGAAAGCTCCCAAGCAGCCGAGACAGACCGTTCTTTGCAGTTTGGCGAAAGCAGCAGTAACGTATTTACGTGAGAGCTTATTCCACAAAACAACTGACGCATATGAGGGGAAAGGTCTTATCATTGCCGTGTAGATCCAAAGGACTTTCCTTGGCGACAAGCCCCATGTCTTGCCGAAAACACCTTTGCATTGCCGGAAGACTGACAGAGCTTTGGAAGTTTTCAGCTCGACATGTTTCGTCCAAAGAAGCTTGCTATCTAAGATTACTCCTAAATATTTGGCTTCCTTGGAGAATTCGATAGTGACGCCTTTTAGCACTGGCTGAGTCAGACCAGTCAATTTCCTCCTTTTCGTAAAGAGAACCACTTCGGTTTTGAGAGGATTAACTGAAAGCCTATTCCTAGCGCACCAAACGTCGATTGCGTCTAGGGCCATCTGCACCTTAGAGCAGTCGCTAGGCACGATCCGGCAGACAGAACGGCGACATCATCTGCGTATGCTTGAGCGTAGACGTTAGAACTACTGAGTGTGTTCAACAGGGAGTCAACCAGCATGCACCAAAGCAGTGGAGACAGAACACCGCCTTGTGGGCAGCCCCTATTTACACCTGCCATGACGCGCCGGCCACAATCTGCATCTACAGTCAATGTTCTGCTCACCAGCATTGCTTTTATCCACAACACTAGTGATTCTTCTACGCCGTGACTTCTGGCTACACATGCTGTCAAAAGTCGCATTGTCAAAGGCACCCTCAATGTCTATGAAAACGCCTATCGCGTATTCTTCCCTGTCAAGCGCACATTCTATTCTGCTCACCAGATTTTGAAGAGCAGTCTCGCAGGATTTTCCGCGTTGATAGGCATGTTGCATCTCTGACAGAGGATGTACTCTCAAAGCAACTTTGCGCACATGTAGCTCAACCAGTCTTTCCATGCTTTTCAGCGGGAAGGACGTAAGACTAATAGGTCTGAAGCTCTTGGCGACAGAGTAGTCATCTCTGCCGATTTTCGGTATGAAAGCTACTCTAACTGTTCGCCAGGGAGTTAGTATATATGCCAGTGCCAAGCCAGCAGTGAAAATTCTCTTCAGAGTTGGCAGCAACTGACTAATACCTTGTTTCAGCATAGCTGGGTATATTCCGTCAGTGCCAGGTGACTTGAAGCTGTCAAAAGATGCAACAGTTGTTCGGCTCAGCCCGCTAACAGCTCCACTAGTTGAAACCGGTTGCGAACCGATGGTGACCTGATTTCCTGGGAAGTGAGTCTCCAGTAGAAGACTGAAAGCATCCGCTTTCGACTCAGTGAAAATTGGTTTTCCATTCTTGAGAACTTTGACCAACCTACTGGTTTCACCGAGAGTTTCGATCTTACCACAAAAATATCTATACGAGGTATTTTTCGAAGTCCGAATTAACCTCTTATATTCTCTTTGCTTTGATCGGTAAAGATTCCGTCCATCTCCGAATTTGTCTTGAGTGACCTATTTCGAAGTTTTCTGGTTTCTCTACGAATTCGTTGCAGATCTGGGTTCCACCACGGAACTGACCTTCTGCAGGGGTTTTTTTTGTCAGTGGACACGTTAGTTCAAAACATCTGATAAGGGTGCTGTTCAGGTCTTGAACTGCTTCCTCTACCTTTTGCCTCGTTCTAAGTTTAGGTAGATCTTTAATAGATTTGCCTAACTCTTCCTTAAACCGTATCCAGTTGGTTTTTCTCGGATTCCTCCTGCAAAGGTGTAGCTTCGCATTCGATTTGGAATTCAATGTATCTATGGTCTGAGAGGGAAATTTCTGGCGAAAATCTCCAGTTGGTAATAGGCTTGAAATACCTGTTGGACAGGGTTAAGTCTTAACAGTACTTTACTAATTGACTGTTTTTTTTTTAAATTTGGCTATTTCGCGGCTACTACACGTTCAATATTGCTCAAAATCAATATTTGATCAATATTGGACATATTCAAGGTTATGGCATACGTAGCTTCGGAAAGTTGTCAAAATATTTTGTTTGCATATTAACGGATTTAAAAAAAATAAATAAATCATATTGAATTGCTTAAATTCGAATCTGAGTGAATTTTAAGTAATTGGCACACATGTGGAAGTACCATATGTGCACTTTTCTTTTTTAGATCCGCTACAAACCTATCCAAACGACCTTGATGGCCGATATACTATGGCACGACTAAGAGATCACAGGCTCTTCGAAAATGTTCGACTTTACCTTGCCTACTTATTTGATAAGCCTGAATCCATCTGCATTGACGGAAAAACCAAAACAAACGTTCAGATATCTATCCAAAAAGAAGGCCTTCCTATTGATCCTGCTGCACTGCGAAAAATCTTCAACCGTTATCACGAGGGTTATAACATTTCGTCGGCCACCGTGGACAAAGACTTATCTGCTTTTGCTTCTCATATCAGTTCTAAACGTATCTCACACCTTCAAAGAACCCGTGCTGACCACAACAAATTTTTTCGTCCCTAATTTGATAGCAGGGCTTCAGCAAACCTCCCATTACAGCGTTCCTCTAACCTTTTACTATCAGAACGTAAGGGGCCTGCGTACAAAAACCCAAGCTGTTCTGCGCCAGTCTCATGCTCTTCCTTTCGATATATACGCTATAACTGAAACCAATCTGATTCCCGATATAAAGAACCCGGAATTATTCCCACCCATATTTAATGTCTATCGGGACGATATCAGCCGCCCAACGGATGACTCCCCTTGTCGAGGTGTTCTTCTTGCTATTCATAACGACCTGGACTCTTCTCCGATTGCTACTTCTTCGTCTTCAAAACTCGACTTTGTTGCAATAAAAATAACACTCCCCCACAAGTCCCTATACGTAATGTGTTTCTACATTCTGCCGGCCCAACCTATTGAATCCTACCAACTTGCTGTTAATGCGATCGAGTTTTTCATTGCTTCAGATCCCAACTCAACTAAAGAATGTCTCTTCATTGATCGACTAACCGACTCAAGTCTATGCCAAGTTAGCGGCATCTCTAATTATATGGGTAGGCAGTTAGACCTAATCTTCACTACTGACCCACTTAACTCCTCTGTCTCACTCTCCCCTCTTCTTCTATCAACTATTGACAACCTTCACCCCCCGCTTCTTCTTTCTTTTTTTCACGACCCTCCACTACAGCCCACACCCCCCGCTGACCTCCCTTGTTATGATTTTCATAAAGCCAATTTCCGAAAAATAAATGAACACCTCAGCAAAGTCTCATTTGAGTTTGCCAATCTCCCTGTAAATGATGCCATCTCCTTGTTTTACAGGGAACTATTTGCTTCTATCTCCCTTTTTGTCCCTATTTCTCGGCCAAAACCCTTCTCTACATCCCCTCCATGGTACAATCGAAGACTCCGATCGTTACGCAACAAGAGAAACAAATTATGGTCAGTTTTCCTTCGAAACAAGTCTTTTTCTGACTATTCCAACTATCTCGGCTCATACCTTCAATTCACTCAGGCTTATAACTCCCTCTATCAACGATATGTTGACAATGCGCAAGTCAACCTTATAAGCGACCCTAAATCTTTTTTCCGATTCGTTAACTACAAGAAAAAATCTGACGGTTACCCTCCATCCCTCTCTTACGAAAACATATCTTCAAGTGATCCACACACCATTGCTAATTTTTATGCCACCTTTTTTAAACAATCTTTTGCCGACAACGCCTTTGTTCCACATCCCTCTTATTTCAACTACCTACCTGACTACTCCATTGGTCCCTTTCTCTCTCAAACTTTCGAACCTACTGTAATTGAAAATAAATTACAAAAACTTAATGATGAATACTCACCAGGCCCAGATGGTATACCCGCTATTTTTCTTAAGAAGTGCTCCCTCGTGCTCTCCTACCCCCTTTCGCACCTCTTTAAACTCTCGCTATCACAAGGCGACTTTCCTCATATATGGAAGTCCTCCTTCATAACGCCAATTCATAAAAAGGGATTAAAGTGCGAAGTTACTAATTATCGCCCGATAGCCAAACTTTCGCATATACCCAAACTCCTGGAAAGTATTTTGTACGAATCCTTAAGCTTTCAATGCAAGTCTTTAATTTCTCAAAACCAACATGGCTTTCTAAAAGGTAGATCAACCACCACAAACCTCGTTGAATTCACGTCCTCTGCGCTGTCGGCCTTAGAAAGTGGTAAAGAAGTCGATGTTGTTGCAACCGATTTTAGTAAAGCTTTCGATAAGATATCCCACAAATTAATCCTTTTCAAATTGTCTGCCCTTGGTTTTGAACCAATACTGCTGAAATGGATATCCTCTTATCTGGAAAACCGTTTCTATAGCGTTCGCTTCAGGTCCGTCCTATCTGCCCCATTTCTGGCCACCTCTGGTGTACCACAAGGCAGTCATCTAGGTCCCCTTCTCTTCATCTTAACTATAAACGATTTGGAAAGGGTTATTAAACACTCCTCTATCTCTCTCTATGCCGACGACACCAAATTTTATAAACACATATCTTCATCACAAGACCCCTGCTTGCTTCAACAAGATCTAGATTCTTTTTCTATTTGGTGTCTCAAAAACTGCCTAGAGCTAAATGTTGCGAAATGCCAATCCATCACCTTATCACGTAAGTACAACAAGTCCCCTCCCCGTCTTTACCTTCTTAATGATCAACCTATACCCATCGTACAGTCTCTTCGTGACCTTGGCATAATGTACGACCGGGAACTTAATTTCCGTTCGCATATTGACGAGATAATTCGTAAAGCCAATTCATCCCTTGGGTTTATTAAACGGTGGTCAAAGGAATTCTCTGATCCCTACGTAACCAGATCTCTCTACATCACTTTCGTCCGCCCCCTCCTCGAATACGCCAGCCAAGCATGGTCACCCTATCAGCAAGTTCATGTAGCCAGAATCGAAAGCATACAACGACGTTTTCTTCGATTTGCCCTCCGCGGTCTTTCTTGGAACGATCCCCTAATTCTGCCTCCCTATCATGACCGCCTCAAACTCATTAACCTGAATAGCCTTGAGGACCGGAGAGATGCTGCAGACATTCTCTTCATTCATCGCCTCCTCTCAGGCTCTATCGATTGCCCGTCTCTTTATAACTCCATCTTCTTAAATACTAACCCTTGTAATTTAAGACACCCCCGTCTCTTCTATCTGCCAACCCACCGCACGTCCTACGGCTCCAACGAACCAATTTCCCGTATGCTACGGAAAGTAAACTCAAACATTTCCATTTTTGATTTCAACCGTAGCTCTTCCTCCATTAAACTTAGCCTCCTTCTACATAAGCCCTAGCTTTAACTCCTAGTTATAAGTCTTAGTTTTTAGTTCTAGTATTGTAAGTATTGTATTGTATTTTTTTCTAGCTTGTATTAAGCCAAATAAATGGGACATTTTGCCCCACCAAAATAAATAAAAAAAAAATAAAATTCGACCGAAACTTGAAAAACTATGACCTATATCAAATGTTGCTTGAATATCCATTAGAATAAAATCCACCGAATGATAGCCGAGAAATAGCCATTTTGTAAGAACCAGTTAATATGTAAAGTACGGCTACATGTATTTTTCCAAAAACCAGGTAAAATCAAATTTGAACGAATTTTAAGTCAGCCATTAGTAAAGTACCGTTAATTTTGGAGTTAGAATCCAAATTCTAGTTTTGAATTGTTACCTTACAGATCTCAAATATGAAGTTGGAAGAAAATCCGTTAAGCCGTTTAGGCTGGAGTCGTGCGTACAGACGGGCAGACAGAGAATTTGAGATTTTTGAGATTCGCCAGTATAGTAATACAAACATCGATCAAAATCTCGAGATATAAATTCTCTACAATACCAATACTTGCCCTTATAAGTACAGGTAAGCCTAACAAAATTGAACGTTTCTTAAAGTGTAAAGAACAGTTTATTTCAAAACAGGTCGGCTTCGTATGACATAGGACGTACTCGTAACCTGCGTTTGCTGTCCATTTTCTCTTTGTATTGCTTTGCTACCGCGTTCAATTACTTCCGACAAAAAAGTAGCTATTTTAATAAAATAGAATCTCGACGCAATTAGGAAAAATAAGAAGGTGAATAAAAATGAAAATATAATTATTTGGACGATCAAATTATATATTATAAAAATGGGTCCCAAAATCGACAATATTTTCAAAATGATCCAAAATTAACGATTTTCGAAATGTGGTGGGGTCCGGGTCCTCACAGTAAAAATAGTCTCCAAATGGTGACATATCTATGTAACCTATCGGTAAAACTTTTTAATAGAAATCTCCATATTTATCTAATAAGCGCGAATCTCCATTCAGACCAACATTCAACCATTATTTCTATTATTAATCCACGGAATATTTATTTCCAATTTTTTTTTCAATAAACCGCAATCCACCTTTTCGCGTTTCTTACATCCATTCTACAGTACATTATACGAGTAGTAGACTGGGGTAGAGTGAATGAATTAAAAGTGGACCTGTTCACACTTACAGCGTATAATTCCATGGTGTAGTAAATATTGTTAATTTAGTGCCTCACTTTGCCTTTAGATGTGCTACTGCACTTTTCACACCACAACAACAAACCCCTTCAGTTAAGGCACATCCTTAATTAACTTTTTTCTGCTTTGTACTGCTGTTGAAACAACTAAAGGCACCACATTCATATCAGTCTTTCCAAAGCTGTGGAAGTACATATATAGGTATACTCGTACATAATGAACAAAACTAGTAGCACAGCGACTGAATTTTTCATAATAGTGCTGAAATTGGCAACTGTAAAATTTGTCTAAAGTGATACAAATTCATGTCCACACTAGCGATATTCCACTTGTTCACTGCTTAGAGTAATCTGTAGTGTTTGATATGAGGTTCGGTATTGGCAAAAAATACGAGTTTCGGCAGTGTTTAGGTTTCGTCCAAATTATTGCCGAAGCTTCGGACCTCACCGAAACTACATACATACATTACTCTGGTGGTGCAAAATATAACCATTGTTATTAATTTTAATTGTTTATTCCTGTTATTAGGATACAATTAGCGATTTTATTTTACTTTCGGCTGAATATTTAGCTGATATTCTGAGTCTGTTTACTCTCCGCCGCGATGCTCGTTCGAAAAAGACGACTACTTTCATGTCTCCAATGCCCTTGGCTCAAATTTCTTTATTGGTGGAGATTTCAACGTGAAGCACACCTTCTGGGGTTCAAGATGTACATCTTCTAAAGGAAAAATTCTTGGCAAATGAATTCGGTTGTTGTTTTTATTCGACAGGAAAACCCATCTATTGGCCAATTGACCCACGAAAAATTCCCAATTTTATCGATTTTTTCGTTTCAAAAGGAGTTTACGAGAAGTTTATTACAGTCGAAGAAAGTTTTGATCTCTCTTCTGACCACTCTCCGGTAATTTTATTACTTGGTGAAGCGTTGATCAAGAAAGAAGGACCTCCAAGACTTACTAGCAATAGAACAAACTGGGAGGGCTTAAGAAATGATTGCGAAACAAATATCGCCTTAAATGTATCACTTAAAACACCTTGTGAACTTGAGGACGAAGTTGGTCGTTTCGTGGAAGCAATCCAAAAAGCGGCATGGAGAAACACTCCTTCTAGAAGCTATAAGATTAACCGAAACGAAAAGTATCCCAGAGAAATCATTGAACTGGTGAAGGAGAAAAGAAAAACACGAAAGAAATGTCAAATCACTCATGCACCGCAGCATAAAAAGATCCTTAACCGACTGTGCAATCGCCTTAGAGATAATATTCGAGAATATAAAAGCAATAAGATAGCGACCTACCTTGAAAGTCTCTCCACTTGAAAAAAAACCAAATTATTCATTTTGGAAAGCGCTAAAGGCATCCGGAAACTTTAAATGCAAGCGCCACCAATTCGAAAAAACGATAGAACTTGGGCCAAAAGCGACAAAGAAAAGCCAGTACTTTTTGCTTTGCACTTAGAAGAAACGTTTAAGTCATTCGACGGCCTTTTGATATCGCCCGACTCCCCAGTCACGACATCTGACAACTTTAAAGTAAAAAAAGTTGAACTGATTGAGGGAAATGATTAAAAATCTAAAGACGAAAAAAGCACCGGGTTACGACTTGATAACGCCTCAGGTGGTCAAGGAATTGCCGAATAAAGCTCTTATCAAACTGCTATATTGGATTAACTCTTCGTTCAATTGCTCTACGTTCCGAGACAATGTAAAGTTGCCGAGATTATAATGGTCCCGAAACCAGGCAAACCTCTGAATGAGACGAAATCATATCGTCCTATTTCCCTATTGCAACCCGTAAGTCCACAAAATAACTGACGTGATTGAGAAAACTCTCGAAGAAAAAAAGATTTTTTGTAGTGTATTTTTTGACGTCTCACAAGCTTTCGATAAGGTTTGGCAGGAAGGCTTGGAGTATAAATTGCAACGACTACTGCCACGACAACTGCCACGACAACTCTTTCTAATCTTACGATCGTACTTTTCGTGTTAAGCACGGAAATGATTACTCTGACTTCAAGGAGTTTGCGGCCGAAGTCCCACAAGGAAGTGTCCTTGGCCCGCTTCTATATGTACTCTACACGCGTGATATCCCACAGGAAAGAAACTGCGTCATCGCCACGTTTGCGGACGATACGGCGATTTGACAACGGGCGATACAATTGGAGCAGCAACTGAAAAGCTGCAACATGCTATTAATAAAGTCCACGCTTGGACGAATTCTTGGCGTATTGTGCTGAACGAAAGCAAATCTACTTACGTCAACTTTACTTACAAAAAAGTGGAAAGATTACCTGTATAGGTATATTTAAACTCGGCTCAAATACCGTACGCGAACGAAACAAAATATCTAGGAATGACTCTAGATGCTAAGCTTAAATGGAAATCGCACGTAAAAAAGAATCGCGGCGAGCTCGAAAACAAATACAGACAAATGCACTGGCTACTCGGAAAACATTCGAAGTTGAGCCTACGAGTACATAACAAACTACTTATCTATAAGCAAGTGCTATACCCAGTGTGGATGTATGGTCTACAACTCTGGGCCTGTACCAGGAAAAGCAATAGAAACATCCTACAAACTTTTGAAAATAAAGTTCTTAGAACGATCGTTAGCGCACCGTGGTACGTACGTAACGAAAATATTCATCGGGATCTTTGAATTCTCAGCGTCGTCGAAGAGATAACAAAATTTGCTCGTAAACAGAAAGATCGTGTTTATTTATTTATTTAATTTCATCAAACAGAGCACACAATCTCTTACAGACTAATTAGATATAATAAAGTAATAATAATAATATGGTTCAATATTCAATAATTTAAACAATTCATTAACACTAATTTAAATATTAGTATATACATATATACATACATATATATATACATATATATATATATGTAAACAATTAACATTAAACACCACGAGGCTGATTTAAAATTACAATAAGTTGATTTTTGAAGCAATGCCTAGAACAAGTAATAAATAAATCAATTTGTGTTATAATAGAGTTGACCTCTTTGATGCAACGAGCAATTGGCTCATTTCCGGCATAAATAGTTCTATGAATATGTCCAGGGAAGTGAAATTGACTACGAAGATGTCGCGAAGGTGAGTAAAAATCGAGCATGGAAAGCAACATAGGACATTGAATTTGACTGTGAATTAAATCTCTTACAAACATAATAGAAAAGTACTTACGACGACATTCAAGAGTATTTATATTTATTAAAGAGCACCTGGTTTTATAGAAAGGCATCTCAATTTCCCAATTCAATTGGAAAACCATAAATCTAGTGAAACTTTTTTGTATTCTTTCAATTCTATCCGAATGTAAGACAAAAGACGGATTCCAAATGATACAGCAATATTCTAGATGGGGTCTAACCAGGGATATAAAAAGCGTTTTTAACGTATAGGGATCAGTAAAGTCTTTCGAATTTCTTTTAATGAAACCTAGCATCGAGTTGGCTTTACAAACAATATAATCAAAATGGTGTTTGAAAGTGAGACAAGGATCAAGTATTACTCCTAAGTCTTTTTTCGAGGTTACTCTATCAAGGAATTTTAATTTAATGGAATATCTATATAAAATAGGGGTAAGAGACCTAGTTAAGGTAAAGCATTGGCATTTGGAGGTATTTAAGATCAAGTTATTTCGATCACACCATTCATCTACGGCAACGATATCATCTTGAAGAAGGTTGCAATCATGTTCCGATTTAATTGGACGAAATAACTTGAGGTCATCTGCAAACAGAAGACATTCAGAGTGCTTGATGGCTAGCGGAAGATCATTGATGAAAAGCAAAAACAGCAAGGGGCCGAGGTGACTACCCTGTGGGACACCTGACGTTACTTTTGTCGACTTTGACAAACAATCATTAATTTTAACATATTGGACCCGATCACATAAGTAGGATTCGATCCAATTTAGTAAGTTGGAATAAAATCCAAGATCAGATAGTTTTTGGATTAGTGTTTTGTGATTGACTATGTCAAAGGCCTTCGCAAAATCAATAAAGATCACATCCGTTTGCCAACCCTTTTCAAAAATTTTTACAACTGAATTACAAAAAATTGCCAAATTAGTGGAAGTAGATCTTTCCTTTATAAAACCGTGTTGATTATTTGATAAAATATTTTTAACAAGAAAAGAAATCTTGTTGCAGATTATCTTTTCAAATAGTTTAGGAATTGATGAGATTTTACAAATAGGTCGATAATTGCAAACATTTTGTTTAGATCCAGACTTGTGAATCGGAATAATGTGAGATGTTTTCCAAATATCTAAAAAGAACCCACATTCGATCGATTTGCTAAAGATAAGGTGAAGTGGAGTTGATAGCGACTTTGCATAGTTTTTTTAATAATATTGGAGCAATGCTTTTCAGCCCATTTAGAGCGTTTTCAACATCTAACTTATCAAAAGGTAAATCGCCAATATCAAGTATGGGCTGACAACTATGCGAGTATGAACTAACAGAGTGGACAGCATCAAGAGAATATACTGATTTAAAATAATCAGCAAAGAAATTGCAGATAGTTTTAGTATCATTAGATGATGAATCTAAAAAATACATAAGACTAGTTAATCCATTTGTATTTCTTTTAGAGTTTATGAAACTCCAGAAATAATTACTATTAGACTTTAACTTACGTTCCGTAGAAATGATGTAAGAACGATACAAAAATTTGTTGAGAGTGTCAAATTCCCGTTGGCAAAGTAGATACCATATTTGCTTTATCATCTCTGAATCGTTTGTATGCCTTATTTTTTTTTTGTTTTTAAGGTTCGAAAGTCTCCTATTAAACCAGGGTGGGTTGGCATTTAACTTTGTTTATTTTTTTGGAACAAAGCGACTCCTTAAATCAGAGATTATTGAAAAAAATATGCCATACATATCTTGCAAATCGGTGTTATATAAAATAATGTCCCACGATACTGATTCCAAGTAATTATTCATTGCATCAAAATCAGCTTTCTTATAATCATAACACAATTTGTAGTTAATATTAGGTTTCTGATAGTGATAAATTGAAAATACAACTACAATGGCGATGTGGAACAGTGTATTATTAAAAATGGGTAATGTAGCTACATCAATGTTAACAACAAATTCTTTATCGTCAAATATAAGATCGAAAATGTTATTGAAATTATTTTTAATGTTATTAACTTGGACCAAATCATATTGACTAAAGAAATCTATGACTTCAACTTCTATATCTTTGTTAACATTGAAGGGTACAAGATAATTATCATCTGTATCAAAATTCCATATAATGTCTGCCAAATTAAAGTCACCAGTGAACACAACATGTTGAGAAGAGCTAAGATTATCAAATATGAAACGACAATTGTTTAAATGCAAGTTGTAAAGATCAAGAGAGCTATGTGGTGGTAGGTAGCTGACAATTAAAAATAACTCGAAGCCAGTTACAAATGAAATTTGTACAATTAACTGATCCACGTGTGTTCATGGCCATTGTAACCGTACCGTCATTCAACTACTTGACGTGAACAATTCAATTCGTCGTCTGCAAAGGACAAAACTTTTTGACCTCGCGTCATAGTATATGCCGGTCGTGAAAACCGCAGGAACTTTCTTTGGAATTTAACCTGTCTAAAGTATTACATTCTTTTTAATTACATTCGAACATCCTTTTCCAAAAATCACGAGTCTTGTAAGAGAAAATAAAACTGCTGGATAAGCGTCGGCTTAGTTGTAGTATTAATCTTGTAGAGAGGTGTTTTTTTAGCGAGTAAAAATCTCACACTACCATAAGCACGCGCGGTCGGGCCTTATGGTATCTTCAGAAGATTTTTCACCTGCCCTCGGCAAAAAAAAAAAAAAAAAATTCTGATTTGCAACACTGATTATTCCAATTATTTAAAGATTTTACATGGAAGACCTTATGAAGCATTTCAGGATGCGCTCCGAGGTTCTATTTATAAAAGAAGTCTTGGATCTAATTAAATACAATTTTTTTTTCTTTTTTAATCTTTTTATTTCAACTGTTATTGTTTACAAATCTCCCAGAGAACACAGAGGCAATGACTTCTCAGTGCACTTCCAGTCCTTCACCTTGCTGAATGCCTTCTGTGGGTACAAGCAGTTGTACTTCTCCATTTGGCACTGGCTTGGGAAGCGATTTAGGCAGATTCCATTACTGGCACAAATAGTGTCATCCAATTTGGTGCACTTGTAGTCACACTTGCGTGGTGGTGTTGGGCGTACTCCAAGAACGACGGCAAAGAGAGCTGAAAATGTTTAAATTGGTTAAAATGTTTTTTGTTATACGTAAATAAAACAATATTTACCGGCAAGGATGACGAGAACAATGGCGAACTTCATGTTTTATAATTACTTTCAATATGTTCACTGTATACTACGAGAGTGGACTGTTTGTGGTGAATGTTGATATTCTTGTAATTCGCATTTGCTTTTATACAAAATTGATGAGAAGAATGCTAAAGGAAATTCTAAAGGAGTGAGTAGTCGTATTTCTGTCTTATTATATTTTTAGATCCATTATTATTTTAAGAAAATATCTGTATTTCGGAGTAAATATAATGCACTTTGGATACGCTTAATATAAAAAGCGTTGAAAATAACTATGATCTTAACGAAGTTCTGGATTTATCTGATTTATGATTCTTATTTGGATTCTGGTCCTTAACACGTTAGGAGTGGTGAACAATGATATGTATTTATAGTTTTCTTAATTTCCTGATAAAGCATTTCTTTATCAACTCTACGTAGATGCTTTTTAGATTGCTCTACCATTCGAATTGCTCTACTACGAATTATGCGATTGTATGGGTTTTCGTTATTACCTCCGTAGTAGACGTAGTGCCTCCTTTCGGTTCTATGTTCTACTAAGGCCTGCACTTAAAAACGCGGCTGCCATAATTTGAATCAAAACTCATGACTACTGAAATGGATCTCACTCATAACAATAACTTTGGTTACCAAACTAAGTCTCAAAGGACGCTATCGCTAGATAGAATTGTTGTAAGTCGTGTGCTTTACCGGGGCGGAATAAAATCCAGGTGGGCGTTGTTGTGACAGAGGATTTTGCCCAGCAGCCAGTATTCCTTTGAATGAAAACTTATTGAAAATCTCTAGCCAAACTGCCATCACTTATATTTGTGGGAATGCGTGCTTAGCTTCTTACATCTCTGGGGAGGCATGTGATCCCTGAACTCGATTTCGCGAAGTCATCAATAATCACAACGATACTCTATGAGAGACTGCGCTGTGAGCTGTGGCACCTCAGGGGCATGCATAAGAGAAGACTTTAGGGATCTGAACTGAGTGTAGACCAATAGTTATCGTTGACTTTCTGAGATTTCAGAATTCCTCGGTTCTTATGTAGACCTAACAAGTCTTTAGGGAGGAGGAGACCAAAAATTGTCTCAAGGGCTCATCATTCCTATAGATAATTGAACAGCTTTCTGATACTAAAAGACAGACAGGTTAGGTTGCTGTCTGATGAAAGCTAACCAGAGACCACAGGCGCTGCAGATATGATAATTAATTCGGTTTTTAAAGATGGTACCAACAATCTCCACCACATATCAAAGTAAGTAAAAGGAATTTTCAAGCGTTGTTTTTATTTCAGCGAACAGTTCAAAGGGTCCTCGCCGTTCAACTTGCAGCTAAATACTGCGGGAAAGTGAATCTTAACGAATTAACAACAGTATAAGGATATATTGAGGCGCCATTCAACAATTAAAGCACAACGCTATCCTTAGCAGTCTGCGCAGGGCTCAACTCCATATTGGACTTTATGATGGGATGCTTACGTCACGTTATCTTTCAAGTTCTAAAAACTATCAAAGAAGACGATATTATCGGGAACGCCTTTACTCTATACCTTGACTCGTCCTAGAGAGTCGTCCTAGAGTCAGCAGATCTAGTGGTGATCCAAAGCCAAGGTGGTGATCCTGTACTGGGATTCATGGATATCCTAGGTATCGGCGAACTTAATAGGAAGGCGTTAAAAGTCCTTCCTTATCACTTCCTGTCCCTTGCAAGAATCCCAATAAATGATGAAAACCAGAAAATCGATAATGGAGCCTTACTGGGTTGTAAACTTCTCACGTAAACCACCAGTTTGGTCCATTATGTCCATTTCCAGGTACTCCGGGAACCTGCAAGGAATAACCTCTGACTTAGATCCACCCAGATAAAGATATATATCTCTTGAAGTCTTTAAGCTCAATTTTAAGTAACCTCACCAAAACTGTGAAGAATTGACTATCAAGAGTGCTCATTCTTCTGCTGCACAGCAGGCGACGGACAGATAAAATTCCTCCTTCGTCCTTGCAGCTCCTGCAGTTGTTTTTGCGGACCATACCGACTCCGCATAAATACCATTGATGATGACAGAGGTGACTCCTTCATCTTTGCGAGTAAGCTTAATCCGAGAAAAGAATCTCTTCTTGTCATAGACTGGCCACACTGCTTTCGTCAATTAACTTGAACGCCGCTCTGAGGTGTTCTCTGCTAACCATTCCCTTGCTGTCCATTTTTAAAGGGTTAAGTTAACCCTTCGTTATTTGAGCATAAGAACAACCCAATTGCAAAGGTCAGTATTAAGTTGGGATCCATGCAAATTGATTGGTCTGTAGTCTTAGCTTTCTCGGCTTTGGTAATAAAACTGACACGCACCTCCCGTCAGGTTTTAGGCGCGTAACCTAGCGTAAAACAGCTTGAGCCTCGAAGCATCACTGGTCGAATGCTATCCATTCCTGCTGCCTGGAGCTAATACTTTAATCATCCAAGCTTCCTTGCGCTTGTCTACTATCTTGCCGGTTGTAACCGCATCCATTTCCGACGTACATAGGTTCCGTAATGGGTGGACCATCTCTCCAAAAATTTAATGCAGCCAGGGAAATGTGTGCTCATTCAGTGTCTTCTCGTGCGAGTCAGTCCAGGTACCATTGCTTTTCTTAACAGAAGACTTCGACTTCGGTGCTTTGACCAGGACTTTTCTTAGATCAGTTACTTCAGTAGCTGGTTTGATTGATGCGAAAGAGTCTCCCCGAGTTCTTCTCCGCTAGTCTAATATCTTTTTTGAGGAGCTTTACACTTCTCATCTGCTCACCACCAACATACTCGTGAGTCGGGAAAGATCGTTCGTATAAGCGGATGAGAGTACTGGTCAATGTATCGCCTTCATCGTCAACTGCTTACGAACGGGTAAAATCTTCTGCAGGATTATTTCCAAATGAACTTTTCAGTTCCCTACATCATCTCTCCCAGTTTGCTTTTCGTAGATTGATCTACGAAACTTATCGCAGTGCTTAGCTGTGAAGTGAAGAGTATTCAACAATGGTCAGATAGGGATGCTCTGTCGATTACTCTCCAGTTGTCAACTTAAAGGAATTAATGACGGCAAATACGTTCTGAATCCATTTGATTACATATGAAACGCGTAGACGGCGCTAGCGCTATTTATGCTGACAGTTCCGCGTAGTCTATAATGACTATCGCAGAAGCTTCAAGGATGAGCAAGAAATTGAATCTGATCGTCACCTGCTTATCAAATATCTTGGTCTGGCTTAAAAAAGGTTTAAAACTCTCTGCAGACATATCTTTATTGAGTTAGGATTCTTGCGGAACATATCAGATTAGAAGTTTGATGAGATTTATCGACTCAGCAAACTAAATTATTGATCTACGAGAGCTGATGACCAATGTCGCAGGGTACACACCTCGATTTCTTCGTAGATGGTATTAGGAAGGTAGATTCAATTGTTGCCCTTTTCTATTATCTTGCAATACTCAGACTGCATGAGTCATCGAAGCCATCTACTCAACGAAGTCGTAGTTATTAAGTACAACAACAGCTTTATGGTTGCTTCTGCCCTTTTGGCACTACCCCTCTAATAACAAATTCTTTCTCACACCGCAAGACAGTTGGAAAAAGACAAACTGCCATAACATGATTCACAACCACTGATAACCTTGCTTTATGTTCTACGATTTCCCTCACACCAAGCACCCGCCAGACTAATGTCGTTATGGCCCTCTACTGAAACATCTTCACTTTTTCATCCAGCGACTGTTGCAGCTTCCATAGACTTCTCGAAAACAACGACCTTTTGTTGGAGAACCGTATCTCACATCCTCACGGTTACCACACAAACACAGCAGCCACATGAATAATTTACTGCCTCCTTTTTTTCTGGTCCATATCATTGATAAGGACATCACGTAATTTTACTACAAAATATCATTTTTCTTCTTTCTTCCATTTTCTCATTTGTATTTCTTTCATTTTCATTTTTCTTACTTTTTATTCACTTTGCATTTGCTGGCAAACAATACCAGCCTAATCTCACTTCCGTGGCATGCGAACAAAACCCTGATTACACAGTGTAGGCAGATGAAAAAAAAAAAAAATTCCAAAAAGGATAAGGAAATAAGAAAAACGCTTAAAAGCCCATTTCGATTGTCACACGAAGAGGGTGCGTGCGAACACCGGAATACGAGAGAAGGAGAATTTCTAACACCCATCAAGTTGAGCATAAAACATTTTATTATTGTAAAAGGATATGAACGGGGAAGGACTCCATTGAATCGATAAAAACCACCAAAATCAATGGACACATAGAATTATCCAAGCGTGAGAGTCGTATTTGTCACCAAATGCTAAATTCCTGTCATTGGCTGAACAAAACAAGGATTCCACGAAGACGAAAAAGAAGAAAGGATCGAAGGATCTAACTCAAACTCCACTGGGAGTACCATTCTAATGAGATACAAACGTTTATTGATGAAATTTCTGTATAAATATAATACAGCGATGTAAAAAGGATTCCTTTCGGCCCGAATCACTTACACAATGGATGCTGCATGTATCGTTTTGATTGTGTGAAACTGTTAGACACATTGGGTGTATCTTTTTGAAAATAAAACTCTCCAAGTATTCAGATATCCTTTTGATTTGATTTTTTTTTTTCTTTTTAATATTGAAACATTTTTCCTTTGAATCGTTTTTCCATTTTTAAATCTCTACGATCGAATTGCAAAATGTAAGCCCCACGGCGAGAGAAAAAGTCCTTGTGAAATTGTAAAATCCTTTCTTTGGGATTTGATTCGAATATAAAAGCCACGAAGGCGACGACGACGGAATGAATGGAAGAATAAGCGCACCCATCGGAATCACCGAATGAATGTACGTGTGGAGGAGGCGAATTGTGTGTGTTTTTTTTATGAAGCGCTGTTATTTTTTTGTTATCCTTCGTTTCACATTGACAAACAGAGATTTTAAAGGAGAATAGAATCGCAATACATCCTGAATGGTGATAACGCGCGAAAGACGAACAAGTGAAATTTTTGAATTCAACTTTTCTCTCTTTCTATTCGAGGGACATTCTGTTTTTCTTTTTTCCTGTTTGTAAATGAGGTGGAGCTACTAGAATGTCCTTAGGGCAAGAATATGACTGGTGGCCTGCTGGTGGATGTTTTATTTATTTTGTGTGTTTTTAATGGGGTGATTTGGTGGGGTTGCTAAATAGATAGGTTTTATCTTTGGAGATTAGGTATTATATTCAATATTTATTGAAATATGACAATTCTCACCTTATGTGATTGGTATCTAGCTTCTTGTTGGATATGGGCTGAGTAAAGTCGTCTAAAGTTTACGTCTCCTATCTCTAGTATTTAGTATTTAGTATTTATTATTAATTAAGTAACAGCATTTATAATAGACTTTACATCATTTTTGAGCTATAAAAGAAATATATATAATGCAAATATTCAAAAGTTCATACAGTTCAGTGCTAATTCATAACAAATGTATAAGAAGAAAATTATTATATCATAATATACAATATGTATGTATATTCGAATTAGCTTGATCACGAAATTATCCACTCTTATTAGGTTAGCCCTGTTGGGATAGGATATTATGTACTGGGACTCTGGTGTTCTGTATAAATGAGGGAAATCCCGAAGGCAAGGCCTCACAAACACCCGAATCTTTTCCAAAATGCTCCCACGTTGAACCACACGGGACATTCAATTATGAGCATGGGCCGAATGAGGGCCGTGTAGCAGATTACCTTTACCCTTGCATCGAGTTGCTGGCTATAAAAAAGTCTCTTTGTAAGGGCAAAAGCACCTTTGGCTCTGACCAGAGCAGCATCTATGTATATGTTTGTTAAAATATAGATATTGGTCTAACCAAAACCCCAGGTATCTGACCACTTCGAACCGCAAGTGGCTGTCCGTGCGGTCCCACGTATGAGATCGCTCGTGTAAATGTTGAAAAGGATCAGTGAATTCACCGGACCGTGTTGCAGACCATTTTTAATTTGAAATGTTCCAGCAGAAGTCTACTGGTGAGCATGTTATAAAGTATGTACAGCAGTGGTTTGCTTATGCTCAGACTGTTCAGCTTGTAGAAGTGTCCCTCTAACCATATAGTGTCGAAAAGGCCTTCTCCAAGTCAATCAGGCAGGCACCTGTGCACTGGTTTGTGCTTTTGTTCGATTGGATATCCGATACCAGTTTAGACTCTGCATGTATTGTATCATGCCCCGCCTTCAAACCGAATTGGTATCCGGAATTATTTTGTTGTCCTCAGTCCACTTAATCAGGGCTCTATTAATAACTTTTTCGAATTCCTTGCTGATGTTCGGAAGGAGACTTATTGACCGGAGATTTGCCGGATTGGAGGTGTCCTTATCCCTTTTGTCGATGGGTTGTATCACTGTTGTTTTCCAATGAGCTGGATATTGGACATTATTCAGTGCATTGCTAAATAGAGTTGTGTAAATGTCCACCGCGTCTAGAGGGATACCTCGAAGCACAATGTTCGGTACTCCATCAATAATTTCCACAGATCCTCCTCAGTTAGTCGAAGATCGCTTGGAGCTTCATCTTCTATATGTTCGGGGGATGACATTATTTGCCATGTTTTCGTCATTGAACTCGGTAAAACTTATGTTCTCAGATGTACTCTATATCATTTCGAAGGTAGAAGTCGTGCATAAGGACTCGATTTTCCAGGTACTGGTTCGGGCAAAAATCCGTCACCTTGTACAATTACTGGAAAGTCGCTCCTATAGCCTCTACCTCCTCCTGCGAATTTTTGATCACAAAGAAGTGGTCATTCTCTACTGCGTTATGTGGATCTATACCTGCTTTTATCAGTATTCGTCCATTGTTCGTCGTTCGGGGTATCTTAAAACACGGAAGGTCGTCTAGATTGTTGCTCCGAAATATTTTATTTATTTTCGAGAACATACTAGGGTTGTTGGCTTATATAGCCCGAATTTTGTTGTTTCAATACAAATTTACAGAAAGTCTGTAGTTTTCCCTGATTAATTTCTGGAGGTTTTTAACCTCCGAGTTTTGGCTGTGAGTAAATTGTCTGTACAAGGTTTTGACCCTCGACAGCAGTCCACTTTTGTGTTGGTGTAATGCGTCAATTGTAACGTTGCGGAATATGTT
This sequence comes from Pocota personata, assembly GCA_963082735.1. Lineage (NCBI taxonomy): Eukaryota > Metazoa > Arthropoda > Insecta > Diptera > Syrphidae > Pocota > Pocota personata. The sequence goes on along the minus strand of OY720431.1, from coordinate 117,637,685 downwards.
TGCCTTGTCAGTATTTTGATACGATAATTCGTACTGTCCATAGTTCGTTTAATTGTCTTGTCCATTTGTTTTAGGTACCAGTCAATCTCCTCGTAACAGATTCCTATTGGATGGAGGGTAGAGCGAGTTTGAGGAGTGCGCTCTTATCAAAGTTTTGGAGAAGCGAGTCCAACGCGTCCTACAATAATTCTAGAAGTACTTTTAAACAAACTCCTCCAACTCTGCAATTTCGTTATTACGGCACTGAGTCCGCAATGGTCACAAATGTGTACAAATACAAATGTGCATAAGATCCAGATAGGAGCCGCTTCTAGGAAACGACGGACTATTTCTAGCTTCCAAATCGAGTCTATACTCGACACTGTGCCGACTAATTAAATAATAGGTTCCCTCTAGGATTAGATGTGTTATTTCCTCAATCTCTATGTTTGGTGTTTAGATCTCCGGCCATGAGGAAACAATTCTCCTCCAACTCCAGCCTTAGGCACCGAAAAAGTGTCTCGAGCTCTGAAATAATTAAACTACATTGAGTAGCTTCAGGTGCATAGAGTGCGATCACGTATATCCTCTTTCCACTATGAAGAGGGATGAACACGATAAACGCTTCCAGCACCTGAAACATTCGCACTTCAGCCTGTGTACTACCTTAAATTGCAGTTATTTGCGTATGAAGATCGCAACGTGAAGTTGGGTCGGTCTGTTCTTACGATGTTGTATTTATTGTGCCCAAATTTGTGCTTCTGAGATAGTTTTATTTCGCTAACCATAAGCACATCAGGGGTTTGGTCTTCAAGCAACTTAAAAAGTACGGCTCTTCGTTCGATCCTAATCAGTGAATTTACATTCACCGCAAGGATCTTTAAGGATTGCTCCTCCATGTTCATACCCTGCTGTCGGGTGAGAACTGAGCGAGGGAACACGGTAGTTTCCGCTTCTCCCTTTTGGTCTTGCTGTGGTGAATGGCTTATCTCCCACGAAATGGAGCTCGTCGCACTTCTCTCCTTAAGCAGTTTAAGGAGCATTTTCGGATCGGTATACGGTTCTATCCCCTAAGCAGCATGGTTTGCAGCTTTTCCCTCTTCGGGATGAAGGAGAAGAACTCCGTCGTCGATTCTTTTAATAAATTTTTGTTGTTTTATGAAAATACTCCACTGTACTACAGTGGATAACATGCCTTTCCTCATTCAATCTTGTAATGTAAGAATTATTGCATATGGCCGACTTACATAGCTCAATGGTATCCTTCAGCTCAATCTTGTAGATGTTGATTGGCGGCACCCTCGCCTTGTAGTCTTCTGTTGTTGTTGCTGTTTTTTCAGCTGTTGTTGTTGTTGCTGCTGCTGCTTTTGTTTTTGCAGCTGGCTTCGTCTTCTGATTCTGAAGCCACCAAAATGGCGAAGCTGTTACTTTCCCCCATGTAATGGCCTTCCCCACCGTCGGAGACGTATGAGTATTCGTTACTGTCATTTGACCTCTGATTTTTTTTTTCTTCTGTTGCTGATGTTGATGTACAATCCCCCATTGCTTTTCTGATGAAGCCGATGAATTTAAAAAAAAGCCCACAATACTATTGTCATTGGGTCAACTAGTATTGGGCCAACTCGCCACTTGAAAACACAATGTCTAATTTTGAAACCACTCTGAATTTAAAATAGAAGCCGAAACATGTGTGCACACTGTGAAAGTTGTGAACGACAGTTCCCCGCCTAGGCTCGAACTTGCACAGTTGGAGTCACAAGCGAACACACTACACCGTGGCCACCTTTTCCTTTTATTTACTTCAGCTTAAATTTTATGCATAAGGCCCCATATTCCCACAGTAGTGTAGTTTTTAAAACTAATAGAATATGAAAAATAATTTCCTACTATTAATTTCTATTATCAACAAAATGTTGTTTTGATATTTTTCAGTCGCAGTGTCCCTCAAGGTAGTATATTAGGCCCTTTCATATTTTTTCTGTACACAAAGTGAAGAAACAGCTGTTGCCACATTTGCAGATGATACTGCTGAACTTGATGTGGGAAAAACTACGCAGGAAGTAACTGAAAAGCTGCAGATGGCAAGAAATAACATACGAGTATCTTCATGAACAAAAAAGTGACAAATAAAATTATATGAGTTAAAGTCAATCTAGGTCAACTTTACAAACGTACGTAAATCTGGACTACACAGAGATCTATAAATAGATATGGTCGACGATGAAATCAAAAAAGTCGGAAGGAGGCATGCGTCTAGGTTTCTTAACCATGACAACGTAGAAGTTTCTCAACTGTAAGAAATACATGTTTTTTTTTATGGCAAATTGCTGTACCGATTTTGACAAAACTTCACTGAAACACTCTCGGAAACAGCGAAAATTGCCTGAAAATTTGATATATATACATAGATTGCTGAAAAAATATTTAACCGTCCACAGACTAATACTTAACATATATAATACATTTTAAATTAACAAAGACAAATTAAAACAAATAAAAACGTACAAGTGTCTAACCATTTATGTCTACAAAGTAAGAAAATAAAATGATAACATTCGCAATTCATAACAAATCAATCTATGTGGGTACATGTACGAGATACATAAGGACACTGCAGGTTCGGTTTAGAGTGGGTTCGGATTAAAGGGAGTGCATTGTACAGGGTCTTCCAATAGAGACTTCCGAACTTTGACAATTGATAGCGGCCATATTGTTGAAGCTACATCTGTCAAATTGGCTGTCATTTATTCAGTCTGTTTCGCCAAATCACCGTGGATAGATATAGCGTTCACCAACACGTGCAAATAATAAAATTGTTTTATCAAAATGTGTGTTCTGTTCGGGCAACGTTCCGTGCGCTTCGCCCATTTTACGGTCGCCATAATCGTCCTTCCGAGAGGACTATTCGCACTGTGGTGGATAAATTTGAGTCCACTGGTTCAGTAAACGATCAACCAACATCCGTACGTCGACGAAACGCAAGATCTGCCGAAAACATCGCCGCTGTCCGTGAGAGTGTGCAGGAGAATCCGAGGCAGTCGATTTCGCGTCCCTCACAAGAACTCGGCCTTTCGCATATTACAATTTGGCGAATTTTGCGTCGTGACTTGGGCCTGCACCCGTACAAAATTCAACTGACCGAGAAGCTGAAGGTAAACGACCATAGGTAACGACGTGTGTTCGCTGAATGAACTCTGGAGCAGTAGGAAACTGACCCTAATTTTCATCGAAAAATCATCTTCAACGATGAGGCCCGTTTCTGGATGAATGGGTACGTCAACAAACAAAATTGTCGAATTTGGGATGATACCAATCAACATGAGATCCAAGAGCGTCCAATGCATCCCGAAAAAGTCACTGTTTGCTGTGGATTTTGAGCTGGCAGCGTCATTGGTCCATATTTCTTTGAGAACGACGTTGGCCAGGCCATCACCGTCAACGGCGAGCACTATAGGTCGATGATTACTAACTTCTTTTGGCCTACATTGGATCACATGGACACCAACGACATGTGGTTTCAACAGGACGGCGCTACGTGTCATACAGCTCACGCCACATTGGAAATTCTGCACAAGCGATTCGAGGGCATGGTCATCTCACGTAGAGGTGATGTGAACTGGCCATCAAGATCGTGCGATTTGACCTCGTTAGACTTTTGTGGGGTTTTCTGAAGTCGCAGGTCCATGCGAATAAACCACAAACCACAGCGGCCCTCAAAGTCAACATAACCCATCCTATCGGTCAAATTCAGCCTGATTTATGCGCCAGAGTCGTCGAAAATTGGACATTTCGGATGCGCACCACCCAGTAAAGGCGCGGCGGACATTTGAACGGTGTTATATTCCATATAAAGGGTGGTTAAGTTTTAAGGGCCGATGTTGATTTTGAATAAAACACAAATTATTTAAGAAATTACTGTCATTTCTTTTTATTATGATAATATTGGTATGGTTCAATTATGTATGGAACAAAATATAGGCCAAATGGCCGCCGCGACCTCGGCGGCACACCTCCATCCGATGGTCCAAATTTTCGATGACGCTGAGGCATAATTGAGGTTCTATGCCGTTAATGTGCCGAATTATCTCATCCTTTAGCTCTTGAATTGTTGCTGGCTTATCGACGTACACCTTTTCTTTCAAATAATCCCAAAGAAAGAAGTCCAACGGTGTCAAATCACATGATCTTGGCGGCCAATTGGCATCGCCACCACGTGAGATAACACGGCCATTGAATTTGTCGCGCAAAAGAGCCATTGTTTCGTTAGCTGTGTGGCAAGTGGCACCATTCTGTTGAAACCACATATCGTCCATATCCATATCTTCCAATTCGGGCCATAAAAAGTTCGTTATCATCTCACGATAGCGAACACCATTCACAGTAACTGCCTGACCGGCCTCATTTTGGAAAAAATACGGCCCGATGATGCCGCCAGCCCATAAACCGCACCAAACAGTCACTCTTTGTGGGTGCATTGGTTTTTCGACAATCACTCTTGGATTATCATTCGCCCAAATGCGGCAATTCTGCTTATTGACGAATCCACTGAGGTGAAAATGTGCCTCATCACTGAAGATGATTTTTTTCGAAAATTGATCATCCACTGTTGCCATTTCTTGCCACCATTGTGACCATTGACGACGCTTGAAATGATCAAGAAGCTTTAGTTCTTGAGTCAATTGCACCTTGTAAGCGTGTAAATGCAAGTCTTTATGCATAATGTTCATCAACGACAAGCGCGAGAGGTGCAATTGTTGGGCACGACGACGAGTTGAGGTGGACGGCTCTTCAGCCACACTATCGCGAACAGCAGTAATATTTTCTGCAGTACGAGCTGTACGAGCATGCACTGGTGTTTTCACATCTCCTACAGACCCGGTTTGCACAAATTTTTGCACGATTTTTCCGATTGTACGCACATTTGGACGATTAAATTGACCGAAAGAATCACGAAATGCACGATATGCATTTTCATAATAAGCCTGAATAACTTTAACGCGTTGCTCGATTGTGTATCTTTCCATGGTTCAAATTGAGTTAGTCTGAAATTGAGAAATGTCAAATGAAATGCAGAAAAAAACTTGACGTTTAGGTGTGGTTCACATTCAACATCGGCCCTTAAAATTTAACCACCCTTTATAATGGCATCGATAGGCATTTCAAACGAATGAAAAATTTTGACGATATCTTACACGCACTTTGTTTTATTTAAATTTAAAGATAGGAACCGCTTAATGAAAGAACCTTTATGATTCGCCTAGAGGCACTTAATATAACTTATTGCTTATGGTTGACATACTTAAAAATTCATCTTTGAGGGCTAGATCAAGGACTGGAAATACTTTAAAAGGTCTAAATTGCTCTTGGAGGCAAACTCAAATGTTTTGAAGTTAAATTAACTGCAATAGGGATAAATTGGTATCCCTGATCGCAGAGCGTCATCAAGTTACTATAGTCGACTTCGGTAACCCGGAGCGCAAACTGATCAAATATCAGTGGAGGCTAACTTAGAGCTAAAAATTCTTGATAACGTGGAATATTCTGTCCTTTTGATTCTATTGACAAAGTGTTCTAGATAGTGGCCTGTGAAGATGAATTAAGTTTCAATTCCTAAAAGATTTTATCAAAAAAATCAAGACTCCATGGGCAAATGCCGACCATCGTCTTCTTCTTTTCCTTACTGCGAAGTCATGAGCCGGAGTAGAAAGATCACAACCCACCCACTTTACTCATCCTTACTGATCCGTCTGTGGGGTTTGCCGGCTTGACCTCAGGAAGAACCGGCAGGTTTCCCGGTTTCGGATCACTTCGTCACTGAGACCAATCAAATGCTGATATTTTTGCATTTGTGTGATACAGTTGCTTTTTTATCTGCCTTTTTCGCGCGATTGTGTAGGTACGTTGATTGATATTGCCTTTTTGACGAGGTTCCAAGGATCTCTCATTTGAACTTGACAATACCAACTGAGCCTGTCGTGCTCCATCTTGCTGGTGATGGGTTCTATTACATGAAGGTGGCCTCGAATCTTTGAACTTCTTATTCTATCAAGCTTTGTTACTCCTACTGTCATACTTTCTGTGCATTGTCCAGCATTGTGAACCTTATGTGAGCGCCAGACGTACAACTGCGGTGGAGAGCCTTCCTTTCAGCTGAAGGGACATTTTTCGATTACAGAAGATAGCGGAGATTTCCCGCTACTTCATCCACCCTACACTTAAGCGATGATTGATGTCATCATCACAAGTTGCTTCGCTATTGATCATAGATTCCAGATATTTTAACTTTTCACACTTGGGAAGCACTTTTCCATTCAAGAAAATGCCTGGAATAGGTCAGTGTGGATCAAAGAACGAGCAGCACAGATACTCTGTCTTTTTTGAACTAATACGGTACCCATTTCCCTCCAAAACATCTACGCAATAAATAGCAAAGGACTGAGGACGCTTCCCTGGTTTACACCGACTTTGATTGAGAGCTCTTCGGTGACTTATGCGGGACATCTTACTCTTGTCCTTGTTCCCTCATACATGTCCATGATCATGCGCACACAGGTTTCTGGAACTCCTCGTTGTCTTAGCGCCACCCATAAGAGATCTCTTGGTTGTCTATCAAAGGCTTTTTCAAAATCAACCAACACCATATGCAAGTGAAATTCTAGGACTTATGAATTATTATATTAATTATGTAATTATTCTTTGTGTCTTGAAATCATAAGAAATAAATATTATATCTATCTATCTATCTTTCAAGTCCTTTAAGGAATCACGATCTTTTTCCATTATGATCCTTATACTTTGGATTGCATCTCTTGTTGATTTACACGAGACAAACCCGCACTGGTCATCAGATAGCCGTATTATTTTCCGCAATCGGTCATCTAATACCCGCTCAACGATCTTCATGGTGTGAGACATCAGCTTGACAGAACGATAGTTATCGCAGTTTCGCGTATCGCCCTTTCCTTTGTGCAAATGAAGAAGATAACTTTCCCTCCACTGATTAGGCATTGGATCACTGCTCACAAGTTTGGAGATAAGAATCATGAGCCATCTGGACCCGATGTCTCCTATCTTTTTCCAGAACTCAGAGGGTATCTCGTCTGGTCCAACCGCTTTTCTGCCATTGCCGACCATCGTCTAAGTGAAAGAAAGGAGCTAGCCAACCTAACAAGACCCAAAAGACGTCTCCTAATACCGGATCACTACATCACAAAAGAAAAAAATTGAGAAAAAAAAAATTGAATTGAAAAAAACATCAAAGCATGAAATTAAGCCATAACTGGGAACTCATTAAAATGATAGAAAGTACTAAACCTGTTAAGGATATCGTAGAACTGTTCAACCATAGATCTATTCCACTATTGCGGGAAGCCAATTACAAGGTATATCGCGGTACTGGTCAATAAGAACAAAAACAAGTTCTGGGAAATCTTGTTAAGTAAGTCCTAACATTATTCTTTGGCTCTACATAGTATTCAAATGGTATGTCGATCTGATTTGGTAGCAAGCTTTAAGCCGAAATAGCGGGAATCTTCTCTGAAGCACCCAATTTGGACATATCACCTTTTCTATTAACAGCCAGACAGCAAACAAAGTCGATTTCTGTCACAGAGAAAAAAAAAGCAAAACTTTTGCTTTGCTGATGCGAACGGTTTGGTACAAAGAACAATGTAAAGCTCTGTTGGGTTACCGACCACAAGGTTGTGTCAGGTAACGAGTAGTCTGAATGTCTAATGAACGAAAGGCTCTGCCGCGTACCCAGAACTAGCTGATATTTCAATTAACATATTGACACCTGGCGTCCTACTGTTACATCCAACGAATGTCCTATAGATAGTAACTAGGTCTTAATTTAAAAATATGTCTTACTTGTAAACGATATAGTAGTAGAAGTTGAATACGCAAAGATCCTGTGTAACAATAAAATTATCTATAACTAAAACAGAACCGATCAAATCCCACAAAAATAATTCTAACCTAACCTAGCAACTTTTCCTATTTCATAAACCTTTAACAAGCTGAAGCAACTTAACACCGCTAAACTTTTTTTTGTTCATAATTTATTATTTCAAACAAGATTATTTGTGAAAGTTATCTTCATGCTATTTCAACTTTAAATGTTTATAACTGAACTTCATTCGGCTTACTTGGTTTGCACTTATTAAAAATTACAAATGAATCATTAGGAACTTTGAAAAAATTGACCAGAGAGGACTGAAAGTTAAATTTAAAGGTTCTTTATTTTTAGAAAGCAAATAAAAGCAGAATAAAAGATAATTTCTTACGTAGCATCTTGCATGGAAAAAGGAAACACAAATCTCAAAAGAATATAAAAGCAGTTCGCAAAATTAAGGATCATCACAAATTCAATTGAGTATTTAAACTACACAGTAATACTTACTTGAAATAAATACGAGTATTATGAAGACCATCACTTTTGCTTTCGTTATTGTTGGTAAGTTTATATATATATCTAATATTTTTGTCTGCTATGTAATAAAGTAATTTATTTGTTTAGCTCTTATTGCTGCCGTCGTCGCAAATGTTGCCCCCACTCCACCAACTCATTGTGATTTCGAATGCACAAAGCTGGATCTACCCACTTGTGCCACCAATGGAAGGTGTTTCTTGCGTTTCACAGGCAAATGTGCTCTTGAAAAATACAATTGCAGGAACCCACAAAAAGGTACCTTAAGAACCTCTGAATGATATCAGAACATTAACAATTTATACATTATTTTTTGTTTGCAGCTTTCCGTCAACTCGATGAATACAAGTGTGGAGAAGATTCAGCTCCAAGGTGTCAAACAGGAGATTATTAGACTGTGAAAAATATTAAAAAGGCTCAATAAATCGTTTTTGTTTTGTTCAAGTGAAATTGTGCATTATTTAATTCTCAACAGCAAGGATACTCTCATTTAACTCATTAATAAAAATCATTCTTAAATGTTCTGACTTAATAGATACTCGTACTATTATTATTATTGAAAATTAGTTTGAAATCTATTATGACTAGACAGTAGCTGAATACCTCACGAGATATCAGAACGAAATTATATACAGCTCTCGCCTATCCCACTCTTTTCGAAAACAACAGGAAAGTTACTATCTCATTTCCTAACTCACCCCTTAGCGAGTGTCGTTGCCTAATTTTGATGATACCTTTCTGTATAGAGGATATTTCCGCAATTTTTAAATAATTTGATCACAAAACGGCTGTTACAATTTTTTCTTAGGAGAAAGTGGGCGTGGCTCTACACATTTTTAGCCGAATTTCCCGAATTCTGATGAGATATTCACAATAAGACTTAACCATCAGCGCAAATAGCGTTGAAAAAGCTAAATATAATTTTTTTTTTAAAACACCCCAAAAAGTGGGCATGGCCATATAAAATGTATGGACGAAATGTAGATGAAGTCAACGTCTTCATATTTTATCTAGGCAATGTTCCTAGCTGAAAATTGAATGTACATGTCTAATTCGACTTTTTTTTATAATTTGCACGTGTGAAAGGGTTTATGAATACACTTATACTAATTTTAGGACGCGGGCGTTTTTTTGAGGAAAGGGGAAGAGACAGAGAAAAAGACAGATTGGTGTAGTTGGTTTGAAACTCAGCTGGTTTTAAGTTTCAGTGAACTCCAAGGGTGGCTGTCCAGATTTCTGGGGAGCTTGTTTGTTTATGCTTTTGTCGTTGCTCATGATTCACAGTATTTTTTTTCCGTCCTCCTGATGTCATCATCACGATCAAGTTGCATTTTAACCATATGACCGCCCTACTGCCAGTGTTATGCCTTTGCCGTAGAGTTGACATAAGCTTTCGCAATTGATCGACTTTTTATTTATTTCATGCGAAATAAATAGTTGATTATTGACATCAGGATTCGAACGGTGAACGTGTAGCGTGACAAGCGATGATGTTACCACTACACCACGGCCACCCTCCATCTTGATCATAAGTATATTATAAATATCTATGTATTTACTCGTATACAAGTATATAGGTACTCTTGGGAATCTATAGTTAATATAGATCTATTCTACAAACTATATATCAAAACTAATATACCCTATGGGATAGGGTATAATAAATATGCCCTATAGGATAGGGTATAATTAATATATCATGGATAGGGTATACAAAAAATTTCTTCTGTAAGTGAGAACAAATGGCAGCTAACTCAGCTATTCGCCTTAAAGCTATTCCACAGTGGTCCAAAAAGATATTTAGCCTCTCCTCTATCTTAAACAAGTTTAATATCTTCCCTGAAGACATTGACTACACCATACCCAAGTTAAATTTTGTCAAAAACTTCCAAGGTACGGTCCCTTCCAGAGCATTCTGGGAAGAAGGTGGTTTCACGGAAGATAAGTCCTTACATTTTTATACCGACGGTTCAAAAACTAACGACGGGGTGGGTGGTGATGTCTTCTCTGATAGGCTTAATCTAAACTTCTCTTTTTGTCTCCCAAACCACTGTAGCGTATTCTAGGCGGATATAATGGCAATAAATGAAGTCTTGTCTAGGCTAAAGAAAAACGTGATATCGACCGTTGATATCCACATCCTTTAGACAGAGAAGCAGCAAACAAATCCTTCAAATCATCCTCAACAAAATCTATAACAGCTCTAGACTGCCGAACGTCTCTTATAGAGATACCGGAGCAGTTTAATATTCACCTAATTTGGGTGCCGGGGCATAGGGATATTCCAGGAAATTGTAAGGCTGACGAACTTGCCAGACATGGAACAACAATACCCATCTTTTCAGACAAAAGTTTACTAGGTATGCCTATCGCTACATGCAAACTTAAATTAAGGCTGGATGCTATTAAAAGGACAAATTCTAGGTGGACAAGTGGTGCAACTTGTCTAGGTGGATCTGAAACGCTCTAAGAATTTAATTTCCCTAAATAGAATGCATACCAGAGCTGTTATTGGTGTCATTACTGGAAACTGTCTAATAGGCAAGCATGCAACAAGGCTTGGCGTCTTCGCAGATGATTTCTGCAGAACTGTATGGACGTGGAGGAGGAGAAGACTATTCTTCACCTTCTTTGCACCTGCCCAGCTCTTTCCCAAAAAAGGAAACTCTACTTAGGAGCCCTCTTTTTCAACGACCTAAATGATCTGAATAAAATAGACGTAAGTGACCTTCCCGTGTGATATCACAATGGTTTAAGTGTGTTGGCTTTCTTAGTTGACAGCCACCTCAACCTAACCTAACCTAACCTAAGTAAGAACGAAATCCTTACAGTAAGAGTCAATTCTCTGCCCGTCAATGTACATATATTATTGAATGTACATGCTTTTTAATGAAATTAGTTTTAGGTGATAACGAACGAAAGAGAATTCAAAATGGATAAAACTTGTTGGTTGATGCATTTACAAAGAGTCTCAATGGACTTTTTACTTGATTTTGGTGGGTTATTTTACATTAGTGTTTTTATTAAAAGGGAGCAGTGAAAGTGATTGATAGTAAATTGTAGCAAGTGAAAGATTTTAGTTAATTAGCGATTAATGAGCAATTAAGTTTTGAGCAAATGAGTTTAGTTTACAGTAAAAGAAAAGTAAAAAAAATTGAAAATATTTGAATTTAGAAAGATTGAAGTTGGAAGTTAATATATTCTCGAACAAGTATAACATGGTGATTACTCACTTTCAGGCAGATCCAAGAGCATTTTGGCTTCGTCCAAAAATTCCTTGGAAACGGTCACTGTCGGTGTCTTTAAACTTGCAATATATGAATCTGATGTAAATAATAATGTATTTAAAACATCTTCATTAGTTGCTGAACGAGAACACTTCCTGGAATGATGTAATCGGTATCGTCTGTAGTCTTTTTTCCGCGCTTCATGTGCATCTTCAGACAATTGGCCTATTGGTAAAATTGGGAAATGCCTTATAATACTCTCCCCGTGAATAAGGATTTTATGAACAGAGGACGACATGTAATACCAATTGTATTCATTCACAAATATTTGAGCTGTATTCATTGCGTATTGACCGAATTTGGTAGCATATATTGCGATTCCAGATGATATTGATTGTACTATAATATATAGCCGTTTTATCAGTTCTTTGTCAACTCCAGTAATATTGGATGAACAATGATAGTTGGAAAAGAATCTTCGCGCAGTATTTAAATCATTACTGTTACCAGCTACTTGTCGGGGTTTGTCGATATGGAGGCCAAGTTCATTTCGGAATCTACTTTGTCCATATTTTTTTCTTTTCTTCCTTGCTCGTTTTATTTTCTGGAGTTGTTGCTGACCATTTCTCGAACGAAAGATTATAAGAAATATGCAGAATGGTTTCTAATCCAGGCATGAAGAGGGCATAAGGGTTTATGTTGGGAATATAATCAGAACCAAATAATGCAAAAAAATGGTAAATTTTACTTTGCGACATATTTTTATGTCTGACAAAAAAAAGGCAAAAAAGGAGCAAACAATTTTGATAATCTTCTTGGAATTAAGACTAATTAAATATTTTAATCAGACAAGTAACTAGGCAGCGGCAAACAGCGCTAACCGTCAAATATCTGTTTGAATATAAAAAAAAAAAACATCTAAGAAAGGGGCAGATTAAAATAAGATGTATCCTCTACATATTATACAACACTATTATTTTTGTATTTTTTGTAAATACTCTGCTCTGCGCTTTCCAAAAATGTATAACACTTATATAGTTCTGAATGAAAGATTTCCAGGAAATGCTTTTGAAAAGTCTGTACGAGTAATTCAGTATAGAATCAATATTCTGACTCACTGCACTTCGGCGATTGATTTTACTAATTTCTTTATAAATAAAAAATTAATTAATATTGAAACTAAATTATATGTTAATTTAACTATCGATTTTCATCAAAATAATTCGGGGAACCCTACGTAAGAACCATTTATGAGATGGCGTTGTATGGAGAGCTCCCACTGTGCGTCCGTCCGTCCGTTCATATATCATAAGTTTTTTGGACGTTCAATTTTGAACTAGAAATATGAAATTTGGTATATACGCTTTTTAGAACACGAAGCAGTACACACTATATACGAGTATACATATATAGTATTTTTAAAATCAACCCAATTGTAAAAAAAAAAAATCCAATTTTTTAATATTTTAACTAGAAACTGAAAAATATCGTCTTAGCAAAATATATAGACGATTGCATTCTCTACAATTCGTCCATACGCTGTATAATGCCTCGGCTTCCTTTCGAAGGGTGTTTTCTTCAAAAATCCTTATTCCTTATATTGTTTTTTTAAAGCTATTAACGGTAATGCATAAGCTTTATTTTAAGGATACCATCAGAATCCATGAATTGAATTTGAATTGAACATTTCGGGACCCCACTCCCACTTTAGTAGGGATGTGTTAAAGGACGATTAATATGGTGTCGTACGATACGTTCCAGACGAATCGTAAATTTCCTGTATTTCCATATGGTATATTAACTTTGACACATATTTTGTAACATAGAGAAATAATAACAAAATACAAAACCCTCAAAAGTATATATTTATGATCAGCATCGAAAGTTGTGCCGATCTTGCCATATCCGTTCGTGATCTGACCACAAACATGCCCACTTTTCGAAAAATATAGTTTTTTCAATATTTTTTACTACAAACTGAAAAAATATTTCCTTAACAAAATATATAAACATTCATAATCTCTACAATTCGTCCGTATATTGTACAGAGCCACTCCCACATTTTGGGGCGGTTTCTTAAAAAAAAGTATTGTGCTTGCTCAACGCTATTTGCGGTGATGGTTATGCCACAACGCCACGTCCACTTTGTTAGGGATGGGCTGGACGATGAGTAATATAGTATTATACTATACGTTCCGGACGGATTGTAGCTTTCCTGTAAGTTTTTTTTAATAATTGTTACTTTTGAGCAAGGGAACTGTTTGGCAATTAGATTATGTAAATTTTTGTTCGTATAATCTTCTTTCACAAGAGGCGAAATTGAATTGTTGTATTGTAGATTAAGGGCTCGTGGAAATGTGTCTCCTGGGAGTTATTTCCTAAGTTTACTTGTCCCGCAGTAGAAGAACTTTAGATAAAAGAATGTTCGCGCGGTTACCAGGTTAGCATAGTGGCTGCTTATTCAGCGCTCAAATGTCGCATTTATAGGGATCACTTCATCTTTGAAACATCTTTAAGCTAACGGTTGGAGATTGAAAGTTAGTGCAGGAGACGGCTCGTCTCTGTATGCTGTTGAGCAGATGAAGATAATATTTTGGGACTAAACTCCAAACGTAAGAACAGTACTCAAGTTTTGGTATGACTTCTGATTGTACAGGAGAAGGAACTGTTGCGCTATAAAGTTCCTCCTTGGTCTAAATACTTACTTACTTATGTCCTGTATCCCCTTGTGGGTCCTAGGGCCTCTACAACGCCTACGCGCCATCGTGTGCGATTTCTGGAAATGTGCCTCAGCTCTCCCCAACTCTTTCCCAGTTGCCGTGCTTCCTTCTCAACTGTTCTGCGCCACGTACTCCTAGGACCGCCGCGTATCCTGCCATCCTGGGTAAACGGGTTCTATTGCATCGCTTGGTTAGCTATGGACCTGTCACCCTTTCGGAGAGTGTGACCGATCCACTGCCACTTTCGTCGTCGTATGGTTGTGCCTATAGGTTCATGGCCCGTTCTCTGATAAAGCTGTTCGTTAGAGATACGGTTTGGCCAGAATATCCTTAAGATGTAACGTAGACACCTATTGACAAACGTTTGCAGCTTCCGGTCACTCTCCAGGTACCACATCCATATAGCAACACGGATTCAACGTTGGAACGGAACAGTCGTAGCTTGGTGTTTAAGCTAATTGCATTACTTCGCCAAACTATGGATAGCATCCCAAACGCAGATTTTGCTTTACCTATTCGGCTGGCTATATCCAGTTCGGTTCCGCCATCGGTTGAGACAATACTCCCAAGGTATTGGAAACTCTCTACTCTCTCAACCGTTTGTCCAGCAATGCATATATGAGTTGATGAGTTTGGTCCTAGGCTGATCATTTTTGTTTTTGCCGAGTTAATTTTCAGCCCAACGACGTCTGCTTCCCTCTCCACATTTGCTGTCATTTGGTGAAGGTCCATTATTCTGTGAGACAGTAGGCATACATCGTCGGCGTAGTCGAGGTGTTTGAGTTCAGATGTAAGAGTCCATCGAATTCCTCCATTTCCTGTTGATAAGGCCGCATTCAGCACATCGCTAATCACCAATAAAAACAATATTGGTGAAAGTATGCAGCCTTGCCGAACACCACTTTGGACTTCGAATTCCTCAGACAGCCTTCCTCTGTGCAAAACGTGACATGTGGACCCATCATATGTAGCTTTGATAATTGCTATTAATTTATCCGGAATGCCTCTCCTGCGCAAGGCACGCCAAATAAATTCCCGATTGACACTATCAAACGCCTTTTCAAAATCGATGAACAACAGGTGAAGTGGTGATCGATATTCAACACATTGCTCGATGATGATCCACAGGGTGTTGATGTGGTCGACACAGGAGGATCCAGAGCGGAAACCTGCTTGTTCGGCGTCAAGTGTGTCTTCAAGGTGTTCTTTGATTCGCTCCATGATGATTCTAGCTATTATCTTGGCTACAGCAGGCAGCACGCAGATACCTCTCCAGTTTTCGCACTGCATTAGGTTGACTTTTTTAGGGAGCTTGACAATCATTCCCTTTTTCCACTCATCTGGAAAACTCTCGGCTTCCCATGTTCTCCCGACAAGTGGGAACAGTAGCTCTGCCGATGCTGTTGGCGCAGCTTGAAAAAGCTCCGCGGGTATGCCGTCAAGTCCTACCGCCTTATTAGTTTTCAGTGCTTTGATTGCGGTAATAATCTCTTCTTTACTGGAGGTTGTGGTGCGAATTCGGGAACTTCTTTCTACGGACACTTCAGTCTGACTTGGGTGCATATTGCTGGCGAATACTCGGTTTAGAACCGAAGCAAAATGCTCCTTCCATCTCTTCAGTTGATCCTCATCCGATATTAGCAACGAACCGTCTAAGCCTTTCACTGGGTGTTGAGTAGAGCTTCGGCCACCTATAAGCTCTTTAGTGATTCTATAAACGGTTCTGCTGTCGCACCTCGCTGCTGCTTCTTCTGCTTCCGTAGGCAGCGCATTGATGTAATTGCGCTTGTCACGTCTCACGCTACGCTGTACTTCTCTCATCTTCACGCGATATAGCGACTCAAGCTCGATCCTCCCTGCTGCTGGAGTTGCTGCAATTTGAGCTCTTAGCTGTTTTCGTTCGTTGATCCTTCTCCAGGTATCCTCGGAAAGCCACGCCCTATGGTTTCCCTGTGATCGACCGACAATCCTTTCAGCACCTGATGTGAAAACAGTTTTCACAGCGCACCAATGGTCTTGGATGGTGGCGGGCAGGGAGCTGCTGATTGTTTCCACTCCACGTGAGAGATGGTCCCTTAATTCTTGGCGCACTGTGGGAACTCTCAGTCGGTCTACATTGAACCTAGGTATTCTTGTGTCGTTAGATCTACGAACGGCAGCAGTGCGTAGTCGGAGAGTAGCTATCATAAGATGGTGATCTCGTACCAACTCCATGTCGGCACCTCGCCTGTTTCGGACGTCTAGGAGACTACTTCTAAAACGACGACTGATGGCAAAATGGTCAATTTGGTTGGAGGTTGCTTGCCTGTTAGTTGACACCCAACTGATTTTATGGCAGGCTTTGTGCTCAAACATGGTGCCACCTATGACAAGAAGATTTGCGTTGCAAAAGTCAACAAATCTTTCGCCGTTGTCATTCCGATTGCCTAGTCCGTGCCGTCCCATAACATGTTTGAGCCCTTCGTTGTCGCAGCCTACCTTGGCATTCAGGTCCCCCATCACAATGACAATGTCGCCATTGGGTGTTGCATTATGAACAGCTGCCAACTGGTTGTAGAAGTTCTCCTTTTCTTCCTCAGACGAACCATCCGTGGGGGCGTAACACTGTATGATGGTGACGCGACGTACTCTCGTCCGGAATCTTGCCGTTAAAATCCTATCACCGTGCGGTTGCCAGGTAATTAGGCCTCTGCGTGCTGTTGGCGTTAGCAGCAGTCCAACTCCATATCCACGGGGGTTTCCGGTTGGTCTTCCGGAGTAGAGTAATACAGTATTACGCGTTGGGGATTGGTACTCACCCGCATCTAACCATCTTATCTCGCTTACTCCCAATATGTCCAGCCTATATCGCATGAACTCATGCTCCAATTGAAGGAATCTGGCGTTCTGAGGTCCTTCACTCTGAGAGTCAAGGAGCGTCTTCACATTCCAGAAACCAATCTTAGTCCGGGTACGATAGCCAAAAGTCGTCAACGTATTATCAGTCCTTATCCGAGGCATTGTGTCGGTTTCCATAGCTATTGTAGTTTCGGTAACGCGGGTTGCTGGCCCAGGTTACCTAGCCTAGGCATAAGACCCTAGACAATCTCGCACTTGCAATTTTGGCCTATATGTATAAGGATTTATACATGCAGTTGCCCGGGGACCACCACGAGGAGGTAAAGCAAGCACTACATTACGAACTTGATTGTTGAGCTACTGGTCCAATCCATGTTTTGGACAGTCAGTAGTTTTCCGATCAATCGCCATGCAGATCCCCAAATAGGTAACTAAATAGGTAACTCAACTTCCAGTTTTGGGATGTTGGATATGTGGTGGTGCCATGTTGCACCAGAGTTGTCTGTGACACTAAGAAGATGCATGGTTTCTTTAGAATGGATAGTTTGGTCGTTCATTTTAAGCTGTGGTACAAGTTCTTTCTGGAAAAGGCGGTGAATCATTTTTTCATATTGAAATCGACAAGTTTGCTTTTCCCCACTGCAAGATATTCTACAAATCTTCAGTTAATAAATTGATGTAGTCGCAATTCTGACGATGTGCGGTTCTTTTTGGACTTTAAAAGGTTGTTCATATGTAGTGGAAACAGAGTTGTTGACAGTATAGAACCCTGAGGAGCTCTTGCGTTTCCTTCCTTCTGTATCTGGATAGTGATTCGTCAGTTAAATACCAAATATGGCTTGAGCCAGTAAAGTGAACCAGCGCTTGATTTTTCTTCTCGTGGTGAACCCCTATAACTTTGCATATACATATATAATGTGCATAAATGTGCAAACCCTATAGATATGGACTAAATTCTAAGTGCGTGATATGACTCGCAGCATACGAGTAGTACTCATTTAGGATTTAAGGGTGGCTTTCTATATCCCCGAAAAATCCTTCGATGCAGGCACAATGCCTCGAATGATGATGAGTACCGTACGCGGACTAAGATTGTTAACTGTGAGGACGCTTCTTAATTCTGAAAAACTTGGACCCAAAATACCAAATTGTTCCATAGTCATGGTATGTGAATTGAAGCAATATACAAGGTGCAATACTTATACTATGGTAAACCATCCGGGGTGATACTACAGCTGAAAGCAATTGACGATGAATGATTTACAATATTTCGAATTCTAAGGCGATCAAATATTGGCCCAGTAGCACCCTTGTCTGATGACGTCAAGGACGACTTATCTTTCTGTTACGGGGGACCTGCGACAATGAAGGGCTTAAACATTACATTGGGAAATGTGATAATAGTAACAACGGTGAAAGATTTGTGGATCCTCAATCGCGTTGTTATATGTAGGTGGCACCATGTTTGATATGACACAAAAAGTTAGCTGGATATCAAGTGATCGACAGAAAACGTGCAACCAAATTCATCATCAGTCGATGTTTTAGAAGTTCTTTCTTGGGCGTCCTTAAAAGGCCAGAAACCGACATAGGAATGATGTTTCACTATATGCAAATGCAAAAAACATTTTAAGGGACCATTTTGTGCAATATATGTATAAAATGTTCTTATCTGTGGAGCAGAAAGTTTCGTTGCAGATCGCATGAAGACACAGCTTGTAGGTTTCCTTAGACATCTCGGGACGAATAAAAGGACGCAAAACAATTTAATCTGACATACATATTGTTCTGTGGTGGGTAGTGTATTGCTTGTAACCCACAGTTTTGAGCAACAGTAACCAACAGCTCCGCGAGCATAACTGGGAAACAAATAAAATCGACGTTTCTCAAACAACTATAATACAAAAAAAATATTTTTAGAGCTAAATTATGTTAGGTTGCCGTCATCGGGCAAACCTAAACCTTAGCTATTTGTCGAATCCAGCAGATGCGGAGTAGGATTAGAGTTGGTGAAAGAATATATAGAACCCTGGGGCTCTCCAGCTTTTACAGCAAAGATATCGGACGACACAACTGGTCTGTCCTGAAGAATATATATATCATACAACCGCAGAGATCGAATGTTTTTGGAATGTCCATCTTGATCCCACATATTGTTCGATGGTTGATTTACATAGATGGGTTATATAGCTTATTAAGTCCCTGGTTGAACGGCAGCTTCGATAAGCATATTGCCGGTCTCTTATTAGTCTGTGTCTCTCTAAATATTTTATTACTTTACCATTGATGGCTTTTACATCACTTTGGATAGCATGGACAGCAACTCGGTGTTCTGCGTCGGATCTAGTGTTGAATTGCATGAAAACATGTTTGCTAGTGATAGTGATCTGCCCTCCTTAATTAAAGGTGGAAAGGGGGAGTGACTGAAGCTGTTGCTTACCACTTTTGTCACTGACCAGAAAGGACGATTATACCAACCGAAATATTTATTGATAATATTACCTCCATCTGGAAATTGATTGTACTTCTCATATTTCCATGTACGCTCTGTCCTTTTCTAAATAACTTTGTCTTTCACTTTAGCTACTATCGACGTGCTAATAAAATCACCGATGCCGATAGTTTGGTAACGTTGTTTATTTTTAACGCTCCTTTCCGTATTTGGAATATGTTATTTATATACAAATTCGTGAATTTGGTAAACATAAATTTAAATAAACAGCAATCGCTATTAAAAATAAGTTAGTGTGACGCAATAACCAGTATGCTAATTGGTTCTTAAAAAAAATTAAATAAATAAATTTTTAAAAATGATAATTGCATATATTAATGGAAACATGTTTTTAAGTCTCGTGCTGGATATATCGGCAATTTACGTTTACTTGAAAATGTGTTACCTTAAGGAGTGGGCTAGGTTCGGTGACCATTTGCTAAAACAAAAATAAGAAACACATCAAAATAAAGGATTTTCATTCTTGTTAATCCATACGCCCACGTTGCGATAGTGCTATAAAATCTACTTATTACATTTGGCAGCACTTAGAACTTACTATGCACAATTAATTTTATAAGGCGCATGATAGTGTACCGGTAAGTTCTCCAGCAACTTGACCATTACTACTTTATATGCATGAATTAACTTAGGACGCTTTTTTACAAGTGACAACTTTTTTTGGAAATTATTTGGAACCTGTTGAACTTCGTACGCGTTTAGATCTGACTCCTTTTCATGACTGAATAGTTTTAGGATTTTTGTAAAGGGTTTCCCACAATTCACACAAGAAGTAATATTGATAGAAAACACAGGTTTTTAATTAAAAACTGTAAATGTTTTAGTGATTCATAAAGTATACAATATAGGGCTATGTATGGGATAGCATATCGGGTAAATTGCCTCCATGGCTTTGCTGGCACATACACACTTTTTTGACGAAATTTTCAGTGACCGTTTTGCAAATGTGGCTGAAATTCATTGATATAGCGCTCAATTTGTTCCTTTAAGGCCGTGGGTGGTCGTGGGCTTGTTAGCATAAACCTTAGACTTCAAAAAACCCCAAAGAAAAAAGTCCAACGACATTAAATCGCATAATCTTGGCGGCCAATTCTGACCACCAAAATGGGAAATTACACGAACAGGGCTGTGTGACAACGGCATGTGGCACCCTCTTGTTGAAACCACATGTCGTCCACATCTTGCAATTTAATTAAATTTTTTGATAGCGAGCACCATCGCTGACCAACCGCATTTTCAAATAAGAATGGTCCGATGATGCCTCCAGCCCAAAATCTGCACCAAACAGTGACACGTTGTGGATGCCTTTGTTCCTCAACAATCTTTCGTGGTTTTTCTGAACCCCAAATTCGACAATTTTCACGATTAACAAAGCCTTCAAGATGAAAATGATACTCAGTTATTGAATCAATTGCACTTTGTATGCATGAAAATGCAAACTTTCGTAAGAATACGGTGTAGAGAGGTTCTCGAAATGTCTAATTTTTGCCGAATTGGTGTTCCTGGACTCTCAACAACACTCTCATGAGCTGCTTTGATGTTTTGTGTGGTGCCGTGAAATAACGCCGAGCGAAATAACGCCGAATTCCAGAATTCGGCGTTATTTCACTTTCATAAAGTGAAATAACGCCGAACATTGCTTGTGAAATAAAGCCGAAGCAAATGTTTCCACAATTCGGCATTATTTCACTTTCTTAAAGCGAAACAATGCCGAATTCAGAGAAAAGGCAAAAGAATCAGTAAAGCCAACTGTACTTGTTAGAAAAACAAGTGAACTTTACCGTAATCAATGTTTGTTGATTGTAACTCGATGTGCAGTCATCTCATTAGTTGATGAACTTTGAGTGATACACATCGTTTAAATGGCAAATTTGGGTGAATCAGTATTTGTATATGAAATCTGTGAAGGTTTTAGAAAGGGAAGCGAACTTTTGTATATACCCGAAACAAAGCAACTTTATAAAATTAAATCAAAGTCTAGATTGTGTAAGAGATATACGTGTTATAAGAGTGAGTGTAATGGAAGTGCAGTTGTTGAGTTTAACAATGAAAATTTAGTTAGAGTTCCAAAGGTAAGTGCACCGCACAACCATTCGACGCAAGAAGACCTTCGCGGTAAATTAAAATTATTAAGCGAAATAAAAAATGAATGTGCAAATGTTTCGCTCAAAAGAAGTGGTATTCGCGAAGTTTTTGACGAAGTTTGTGGAAGAGGTGAAACTAGTGCGTCTGTTCAGTTTGGCAAAGTTCGGCGACAACTTATAAACATCCGAAACAGTTCGTTTCCTAAAGCCCCCACATCTGCTTCAGAGATATGTGCAATTTTTAAGAATCGAAGTGTGATGCATGATTTCGGTATGTCTCGGTACAAACGTAGTGAGCCATTCTACAGGAGCACTGTTATTGAACCGGGATTTTCTTACACTATATTTATGTCTCCGACAATTTCTGAGGAAATTCGGAAGTTACCGGACGGGAGCCAGAAAAATTATCTTCTGGACGGCACTTTTAGCGTTGTCCCATCTTGCGGATATAAACAACTTTGTTTAATCCATTTTGCTCACGACGATCATGTAATATTAAATATTATATTAAGATTTATATGCATTTAATGAAATTTTACTTGTTAGGTTTACCCGTTCATTTATATTTTAATGAGCAATAAATCGGAAAAAATGTACCTGCACGCATTTCAGTACATTGAAGCCAATTTGTTCAAATTTTGCCCAAGCTCTTTTGTCACGGATTTTGAAAAAGGCTTACGAAATGCTTTGCAGAAAATATTTCCGTCTGCCAAATATACAACCTGCTGGTTTCATTTCTGCCAAGCTATTAGAAAAAAATCATCTAAGCTGCCAGGATTCTTTGCTAATATAAACAAAAAGAAGGAGGCAAAGCGCCTTTATCGCAAATTTTTAGTTCTTCCTCTGTTAAAACCGATGGATATGGAATCGGCGTTTGAACTTCTGAATAACGAAGCAAAAGGTGTGCAGTTTAAAGTAAAAGGAGAGTGTATATTTAAAAATTTTTTAATATACTTCAGAAAGCAGTGGATAGAAAGGGTAAGAAAAAGTCGATCTATTTAATTAAACACTTGCATAGAATTTGAGAAAATAATAGTACTCCGCCGAGAGTTTTTACTTATAATAGTTAAAATAACAGTTAAGTTCTCGGCCATTCTATTTATTTCAGCATTTAGAATTTGAAAAAATAATAGTTCGAAATTCGCGCGAATTTTGAACTATTATTTTTTCAAATTCTAAATGCTGAAATAAATAGAACGGCGGAGAATTTTTATTTATAATCGTTAAAATACTATTTATATTTCTGGAAGTTGAAAATATAGTAAAAGTTCTCGGCCATCCTATTTACTATTTTTCAATTGGTAAAAATATACCTTTTATATAAAAAATATTGATGAGACTTTAACCGTAACATCAAATGAATTTCTTAATTGAATGCAAACTTATATATAAGTATATATGTGTATGTTTAGGAAACTCCTTCAGCTGTATCCGTGTTCAGGTCTCATATGAGAACAACAAGCGCTGTTGAAGGGTACAATAGTCGACTAAGCCGGAAGTTGGCGAAATTTGGAAATTTTTTCAAGTTCGTAGACTGTCTTCTGGATGAAGATGTTATAAAATCTAAGGAATTTATAATGTCAATTGATGGCACATTCCAAATCTTTGAACCACCAAAGAAAAAATTCAAAGACAGGGGACAGCAAATTGAAGCGGCTTTAATTAAACTGGAAAAAAAACGTATATCAATCCAAGACTTTCTTAACCAAATGACAAATGAAAGTAATAATTTGCTTTCTGAAGACTCGTTAATTGAAAGTGTAAGCAGCGAAGATGAAGACGATTTGAATCCAGATGATGTAGAACCGGATTATTTTAATGTTGATGATGTGTCTCTATTGTGCATTATATGTTGTAAAAATGCTCGAACTATCCTTCTACAACCTTGTAATCACTTCAAACTGTGTTTGAACTGTTATACAGGATTGTCAGACAAATATTTAAAGCTTAATAATCCAATTCTTTGTCCAATTTGCAGGCAAATTGTTCAAAGTACCACCAAAATATATTGTTAAACTCCGATATTCTTAGCTATTGTTTCCTAGATTTTCTTTTGTTTATTAGTATTGACACATTTAAGTTACTGGATAGGTATCTTAAAATCAAAATAAATAGTTTAAACTTCGTTAAATAAATAAAATGAAAACAGGATGTTGAATGGGTTTGAGTACGTGTGAATACATTCACACGGTTAATTTTCAGGGGTGGAAATCTGAAAAAAGGTAGGAATCTTTATCTGAATGTATTTATAAATGCAAAGCGAAATAAGGCCGACTCGGCTTTATTTCACTTTAGCAAAGTGAAATAAGACCGAACATTAAAATTCGGTTTTATTTCGCTTTCACAAAGTGAAGTAACGCCGAATTCTGGAATTCGGCTTTATTTCGCTCGGCGTTATTTCACGGCACCGTTTTGTGTTGCGCCGGTCAGAGTGTCTAAGATCACTAATTGATTCAGTCTCCCAGAATTTTTGAATTACTCGTAATCTCTTCACAGTTGATGAAGTTAAATCACTATTCCGACCATATTATGTACGAAAATTGGGAACTGTATCTGACAAACCTTCATTATTTTTAAAATATTGCTCAACAATGAAAACGCGTTGTTCTTTCTTGTAGCACTCCATTTTTAATAACCCTGAACTGACACGCTGTATTTTTTTTTTTTTTGTTGGCAACACTTTACCGCACAAATGGCGCAGAATTCAAATCTTGCGTTGGCACACACTCTGTTGATGTTGTGGCACTCAATGCAAAATATTTTAACAGGATTCTGTTACGAGAAAATGGATGCCAAAGTTACCAAGGAAAGCTAAATTTCAACAATTTTCCTTAGTTTTAAAAAAATCACAACTTTGGCACCAGTATTTGTAAAACAGTGAAATAAATTTTGTGAAATTAAGAAATAGTTAAGCTTTAAACAAAATAAAAGCATCATTTTCAAGGACGAAGAATATTTAAAGATAACGTTTATTCCAATTTTTTTATATGCTTTTTGTTTATTCATTTTACTGAAAATTCCAAGTTGAGATCTCTTTGGGTTCGAGCAAAACAATTTTTTATCAGACAGACGCCAGGAACGGATAAAATTTAATAAAGGCAGGGAAGGGATGCTCTAGGAGAAAATATCGGAATTCCGGGAACAAATGAGACCGATCCCGGGATTTAAAATAGTAGATGAAAAAAAAATCGGAAAGTATTTTATTAATTTAAGCAAAAGAAAAGTTCACGATACTTAATTGTAATATTTATAGATTGAAAGTGGTCTTCCATTACATGTACTTAGACCAAACGTAAGTCCATAGCGATACCACTATATAGGTATTACGATCCTTATCTACTCCTGGAACCATCCACTGTTTTTCATGAAATTTAGCAATTCACGAACAAAAAAAAAAACTGAAATGCTAAATGTGCACATTTAATATTAACTAACCTCTAAATTCTTAAACCAACGCACCCACCTCAAATCGGAAAGTTGTGCATCTAGGCATCGGTTTGGGTTTCCTGTGACAATAGCAGTATATGATAATTTTCCCAAACACGCCAGCTGGCAGAAGTTAACTCAGCCCCTGGTGGTAATCGTGCACATTAATGCTACTTTGTTCCAGGAAAGCCTTCGGCTTCTTTATCTTGGATTTGAGGTGAAAAAACTATGTTTCGTCAATGTCACTAGCCTCTGATGGCACTGCAATCTCAGTCGTCAAGTTGTGGTTAAATACTCAGTTACTGATGTTCACGCTCGGAATAAATGAGCTCCTTATGTTGTATTGAACCCGACCGTTGATGATAATAGATGACAACTTTAGTACGCATGCATCTCTGAACTCCAATATCCCATTACTTGTCACAGATGTGCTGTTGGTAGTTCATTCGCAAACTAGGTGATCGGTAATGTTAGCCACCACTGAAAAAACCCAACCATTGGATTCTCTGAGTCGTTTCGATCGATATTATACGTGTGTTGTCTTCAAAGTACATTCGGATAGTACACATTTTTTGTGATTTAATAGAGATATTTCACAACCCTTCAAAGTGTTTCCTTGAATATTCAACGGATGCATCTGGGTGCAAATATAATTTCTAGGCAACAACGGCTTGCATGCTGTCAGCTCTATTTCCGTCAGTGAGAAAAATGTATCCCTGGGTAAGAAGACTGAGGTATCCATATAGTATAGGAACTGTAATGGGATTGAATAACTGAAGTTCCTCGATGTCTGTTCGTAGCAATAATATTTCGAATACTAGTGAATCATTCAAACTGCTGCCAATTTACACATGTCTGAAACAGATCGTTTGGGCAAACTCAAATATGGCGGTAGGTTCTTTCGTATGAGTTGTAACTGATCATTAAATTGTTTAGGTGTTATAAATTTATAGCGACTTACTTAAGGACTTACTTTTGCATGGTTTAGATCCGGTATAATAAGACGTCTTGAACACGTTCGAAATTTGTGATAACTAGTATTAAATACGATGTCAACAATCCCAGATTCTGCTTCAACTCAGCTGACTCTCGCTTTTACTGGATAATGCCAAATGTTTTTGATGGATTTCTATGGTACTTCGCTTTAAGATATTAGATGTCGAATCTGCTATAGAGCTTGGGTTCCGTAATAAATCTTTCTAACAAGTCTAGCTATTTGGTTTTTTATACGTATAGTGTCGTCTTGATCAAGAACTCCGAACAAACTATGTGTTAACGTACCAACGACGTCCAAAGATTTTACCATTCTTGCTCGACTATATTTTGGAACATGAAATCTGTGAAGAAATTCATTGTTATGTTCAGTGACTGCAATATGATGGCGTAAGGTGTCTATAGTTGATGTGCAATAAACTTGTTGTGCTATACCCTTTGTGCATAAGTAAGCCTTTATTTCTCAAAAATTCTGCATTAATACAAAACAGTGAACAATTTATATCTTCCTATCATTGTTGGAAGCCGAATTATAAAGGGGGTGTAAACAATAACTTAAGCTGTTTCATGTAAATAAGGAAATAAGGTGCACAGTATGCTGTAGTTCTTGGTGGTGCAGTTGATTTCGAAAGCTGAATATACAATTTACAACTTCTGGTCTTAGTTTTTCAAAGAATTTTGCTGAGCACCCTCTATGTGAAAAAAATTTTTCTTTTCGATTTAAAAGCAAAAATCAGTTTTTGGAATAAAATGTAATCAAAAATTCAACAATAGGAAACGCAACATGTGCATGTCCCATTGAAATAACTCCCAAGATCTCAGACAAGTTACGAGTAAAATAGCTGTCCAACCCTTCCAAATAAAGGCAGCTGATATCCTAAAATAAAACAGAAATGATATAAGAAGGCTTTTGGGCATCCTTATTGGTCACTGCCATTTACTCTACCACCTAAATAAACTAAGAATTTCAGAGGATATCACCTGCCGCCTCTACCTAGAAGAGGGCGAAACTGCAGAACACATACTATGTGAGTGTGTAGCTCTGTGTAGAAGTAGGACAAGCTTCTTTCTTAAGGAGATAATATCTCCTTTAGACCAAAGGAATTCCTCCGCAGCTGAAATTAAAGCTTTCATAAGGAAAAGTTGAAGTATTGCTGCCCTAAAAAGTGGTCTCTGGCACAATAGATCTCTCTGGTCGCAGTGCCTACACACCTTTTTGGTCGCGGCCACACTACTGTTTAAAAAAAAAATTCGGCGTCAATAAGAAGATAGTATGTACAGAAATATAGACATACATATAAGTAGTGAGGAAAGAAATATTTACAAGTAATTGCGTCTACCTAGACTCCTCAGTAAAGAGATAACCGTGCACTGTTCAAGGAAGAAATTCTCTTGTTGCAGCTTCACAGCGCTTAACAGACGTTTGAGTAGCTAATACCTCCCACGATTAACAAATAAGACTGTGACGGGGCGAGAGGCTTTGTATAATATCGTTACAACCCCAGTTCTGCTCTACGGTATAGAAGCTCGGATTATATTAACCGTACACAATTAGAAAGGGACTTCGACCTAAACGCAGTTAGCTAAGTATCGAGCTGACTGAAGAATTTTTTTTCCAGATGTCACATCACAATCAGAAGCAGTTCTGCACTATATAGTACATCTAGAAGTAAGGTCCTTTTAAAACCCAAAAGTGGAATTTACATCAAAGATTGGCATTCAGAGAAACCTTACCATTAAAAATTAAATAATGTACAATTTTAGTTCTAGTAATTAAAAACCATTTATTAAGCCTTGTTGGTGTTTTTCATAATTTAATAATCTCCTGTTTGACATCTTGGAGCAGAATCCTCACCGCACTTGAATTCGTCGACTTGATGGAAGGCTGCAAATAAAAATGAATATGTAAATCATTAACAATCTGATATTCTTGAGAGATTCTTAAGGTATTATTACCTTTTTGTGGATTCCTGCAATTGTATTTCTCGAGGGCACACTTTCCTGTGAAACGCAAGAAACACTTTCCATTGGTGGCACAAGTGGGTAGATCGAGCTTAGTGCATTCGAAATCACAATGAGTTGGTGGAGTGGGGGCAACATTTGCGATGGCAGCACCAACAAAAGCTAAAAGGATTAAATTATTATTTTTCTAAAATAATTCCGTTTATTTAAAAATAACTTACCAACAATTAAGACGACTACAGCGAAGAATTTCATTTTGTTTAGTGGAAATGTGTTTTACTTTCTGTCTCAAACAGTGGAGTGGATTTGTGATGATCTTAAATGCAGCGATCTGTTTTTATACCTTTTCACGATTCTCGGTATTCTTAGGCACATACCAAATACGTCATCGGGCAATCAAAAGAAAATCCGAAGAATAACGTCAAGAAATTATTATGTAACAAGCACATTATTTTGGTTCTGATTTTCTGAATGCGACCTAATAATACATGTGATGTTTAATTTTGTAACGATGATATTGTATTCACGTGTTTTTCCGTTGCTGTGCCGGTGCATAACTACACACACGTCAATTAAAAAACTGCTTTTTTTCGTCAGAACGTGTAAACACATATTAGATCCGGTCGAATTTTAAAGAAATGTAATTTTTAGCACACCAGCAGAAGTAATCACTTCTCTATTGTCGATTTTAGCGATATTATACCGTCGTATTTTTGATACGACCGACTGGACTAAGTACGAGGACAAGGTGAAAAGTTCTCGGCCTGACGCAGAGATGGCGTTCCAATCAGCAAACATTTATATTTCCTGTCTAGGTGCACTTCTCATTAGTTCGTATTACAAGTTTCAACTTGTTCTCTCAAGTAGTTTCTTTACACGAATTTTTGCAGTAGACGTCTTGCGTGTTTTTCGTTAAAATGTATAAACTTGAATATCGTGCGGTGATAAAATTCTTCGTTTTGGATGGGTTAACCCCTAAGGAAATTCATCCAAAGTTGACAAAAGTTTACGGGGACTCTGCTCCTTCCATGCCAACCGTTAAAAAGTGGGCAGCTGAATTTAAACGTGGTCGCACGTCCCTCGAAGATGACCCACGTGAAGAACGGCCAAAAACCGCAACCACACCCGAAACCATCGAAAAAGTGCATGATATCGTGTTGGACGATAGGCGAGTGAAGTTGAGTGGGATAGCTGAGGCTGTATGTAAATCGGAAGAGGTGGTGCGAAACATCTTGCACAAGAACTTAGGGACGCGAAAGCTCTGCGCAAGATGGGTGCCACATTTGCTGAATGCCGATCAAAAGCAAATGTGCAAACGATTTTCGCGGCAATCTTTGGACCGATTCAATAGGTATCCGACCGACTGGATACCAAAATTCATCTTTCACCAGGACAATGCACCTATACACAAGTGTTCGTTGGCGATGGGAAAACTGCGGGATTTGGGGTACGATTTGCTCGGCCATCCCCCCTATTTACCTGATTTGGCACCCTCGCACTTCCATCTGTTCCCAAACTTGAAGAAATTTGTTTCTGGGAGCGCTACGCATCCAATGTAGAAGTTGAGAGGGCCGTAGATGAATATTTTCACAGCCTTCCAGACTCTCACTTACGAGAAGGAATACTGATGTTGGAGAAATGCTGGACCAAGTGTATTGAAGTCAACGCAGACTATGTAGAAAAATAAAATCATTTTTTAACTCAAAATCGCAGTCTTTCATTGTCAGGCCGAGAACTTTTCACCTTGCCCTCGTACATTCGAGAAAGCCATAATATTCTGTAATTTTGTTTTCACTATTAACAGACCCGTCCGGTTTTTCCCGTGTCAAAAAACCACCAAGCACACTTCCGTAGCCTTTCTGTTAAGACACTACAGCCTGTTTTAGAAATTCATACATATATCATGGTATTGCTTTATTTCCAAAGGTTAATTGAGAAATATTGCTTACCATTTCCGTTTACTAATAAAGAGAATACCTGAAATTAAGAAGTTAGCTTTAATAGAGACGTTGCCAGATGACGTGCAATAAACATACGAAGTTTAAAATATTTTCTGATTAATAGCAAGTGACAAAATAAATAAGTTACATTTACATTGCATTTAAAGGTAATCTAGTCCAAATTTATCCGCCACGGAAACCGACATCACGGCTCGGATAAGGAATGATCGAATGATGACGACTTTTGGCTTTGTACCCGGACTAAGATTGATTTCTGGAATGTGAGGGCGCTTCTCGACTCAAAATGCCAGATTCCTTCAATTGAAACGTTCCTTCGATATACATAATTTGGACATATTAAGAGTGGGTGAAGTAAGATGGTTCGATGCGGGAGAGTACCAATCTCTAACGTGTTACACTGCGCTACTCTACTCCGGCAAGCCTTCCGGCAGTCCCCGTGAATCCGGAGTGGGTCTGCTACTAACGGGAACAGTACTCAGAGGCCTAATTTCCTGGCACCCACATGGTGATAGTACTTTATTGGTCAGATTACGGACTAGAGTACGACACGTCACGATCATACAGTGTTACGCCCCAACGAATCCCTCGACTGAGGATGAAAAGGACAACTTCTACAATCAGCTAAGTGCCGTATTCAACGCAACGCCGAACGGAGATATGTATATCGTGATGGGGGACCTGAATGCAAAGGTAGGCAGCGACAATGAAGGGCTCAGACATGTGATCGGGAAGAACGGCCTGGGCGACCGAAATGACAATGTTGAAAGATTTGTAGATTTCTGCAACACCAATCCATGGCACCATGTTTGAGCATAAGACCTGCCATAAAGTCAGCTGGGTGTCAACTGACAGGCAATCATCGTCCAACCAAATCGACCATTTAACGATCAGTCGACGTTTTAGAAGTTGTCTTTTAGACGTCCGAAACAGACGAGAAGCCGACATGGGGTTGGTACAAGATCATCACCTTATGGTAGCTACTGTCCAGTTACGTACTGCATCTGTTCAAAGACTCCGCAATATCACCAGAATGCCTAGCTATAACATCGACCGGCTAAAGATCCGCTGAGTACGCCAACAATTAAGGGATCACTTTCGCTAAGAGTGGAAGTAATCAGCAGCTCACTGCCGACAACCATGCAAGAACATTGGAACACTGTGAAAAATATGTTTACATCTGGAGCGGAAAGTTGTTGGTAGATGACAGGCAAGACATAGCACGCGGCTTACCGAGGATACCTGGAGGTGGATTGAAGAACGTAAGCTACTTTATCCTCGTATTGTAGATACCCCAGCAATAGGGAGGAACGAGCTTAGAGTCCCTGTATCGAAGAAGAATGAAAGAAGTGCAGCTTAGCGTATGACGTGACAAACGTAAGTACAAAATATCAACGCCATGGCCACAGAAGCAGAGTAAGCAGCGAGCAGGTGCGATTGCAGCCGTTTACAGAATCACCAAAAAGCTGACGGGTGGTCATCGCTCTAGCCGACATCCGGTAAAAGGCTTAGATGGTCTCATGGAGTGCGAAAATTGGAATGCTATTTGCGTTCTTCCCGCAGTTGCTAAGGTAATAGCCAAAGTAGTTCTAGAGCAAATAAAGGAACATCTGGAAAATACACTCGATGTTGAAAGAGCAGGTTTCCGCTCTGGATCCTCATGTGTCCACCATATCAACACCCTGCATATCATTATTGAATAGTGCATTGAATACCGGTCACCATTTCACCTGCTGTTCATTGATTTTGAGAAGGCATTAGACAGTGTCAATAGACAGTTTATCTGGCATGGAGGTACTCGTATACCCGATAAACTAATAGCTATTATCAGAGCAACCTATGATGGGTCTAAATGTCATGTTCTGCATAGGGGAAAGCTGCCAGAAGAATTTGAGATCCAAAGTGGGGTCCGACAAGGTTGCAATCTATCGCCCATATTTTTTTTTATTGGTGATTAGCGATGTACTTCACGCAGCTTTGCCTATTGGAAATGGAGGAATTCGTAGGACTCTTACTCGTACATCTCAACTCAAACATCTGGACTACGCTTACGACGTTTGTTTGCTCTCTCACAGGATTATGGATCTTCACCAAATAACTGCAAGTGTGGAGAGGGAGGTAAATGTCGTGGACTTGAAGATTAACAATCTCAAAACCAAAATGACCAACCTCGGTACTAAGACTAAGTCAAGTTAGCATTGCTGGACAACCAGTAGAGAGAGTAGAGAATTTCCAATATCTTGGGAGTATTATCTCGACCGAAGGTGGAACCGAACAGGGTATTGTCAAACGAATCGGCAAGCAAGTGAAAGTGAAGTGAAGTAAGCGAAGTTTAGAGAGCAAAATATAGGCAGACTGAAAAAGGAATTTTTTTTTAGCTAAGGGGCTGATTTCTAAGAATTAAAGAATTAGACTTGACATCGAAGTTTTATTTATTTTTTTATTACATGGATTCAGGCTGATCGACTTTGCTGTGGGGCGAAATAGTGTCGTAGCTAGTACGCGGTTCCCGCATCTCAATATTCACAAAGGGAACTTGGAGATCTCCTGATCAATCAACTGTTAACCATATTGATAACATTGCGATCGACACAAGGCACTCCTTCAGTATTATTGACGTCCGAACTTTCCGAAGGGCCAACATTGACTCGGACCATTACTTTGTTGCAGCCAAGGAACGGTTGCGGATATCCAGAATACCGCTAAGATAAGGAAATACTGTGAGGAAGTTTGACGTCGACTGCTATAATCGGAAGAGATTGCCAAATCCTTTTCCCATCGAGTCCCCCTTAATCTAATAAGAGGTCCTATGCCGCCAGCATCGAGTATTGAAGACCAGTGGCAACATTGCCGAAACCCATTAGAGATGCCGCCTCTGGTGAGCTGGATTTCACTCCGCAACCACAACGAAAACCCTGGTTTGACGACGAGTGCTGGCGAGCACATATAGCTAAATAAGAGGCATTCAAAGCGGCGCTGCATAGAAGGACTACAGCTGCTCTCGAGCTCTACCGGCGGAAGAGGAGAGACGAACACTGGCTTCTCAAGAGGGAGAAGAGGGAACATGAGAAGCGTGTGATCGAAGAAATAGAGAGATGCTACTGCAGGAATGAGGTTCGGAAGATTTACCAAAGGGTAACAAGAACTTAGCCCGAACCGAAGTCCGCAAGAACGATCAAGGGAACAATGTAGTAGAAACGCAGTCGATGCTGAGGATATGGAAGAACTATTTCTGCAGACTGTATAACGGTGACGGCGAACCGCATCCCGCTGTCAGGTAGAATGAACAATCCAACCTGGACGATGTAGATCAACAATTTCGTCCACCCGATCTAGACGAAGTGAAGGTAGTCATATGTAAACTTAAGTCCAACAAAGCTGCTGGAGCTGACGGCCTAACTGCCGACCTGTTCAAAGCGGCCGGCGATGACTTGGTAAGGAGCATGCACCAACTCATCTGTAAAATATGGTCGGATAAAAGAATACCCGGTGAATAGAACCTCAGTATTGTTTGTCCGATCCTCAGAAAAGGAAATCCTCTGAAACGCGCCAACTGCAGTCTCCTTAACATCGCTTATAAGATCTTATCTGTCGTGTTGTGTGAACGCCTGAAGTCGTTCGTCAACAACGTGATCGGTCCATATCAGGGTGGCTTCAACATTCAGAGAAACTTTACCACTAAAAATTAAACAATGTACAATTTTAGTTCTAGTAATCAAAAACCATTTATTAAGCCTTGTTAATCTTTTTCATAATTTAATAATCTCCTGTTTGACATCTTGGAGCAGAATCCTCTCCGCACTTGAATTCATCGAGTTGACGGAAGGCTGCAAACAAAAATGAATATGTAAATCTTTAACCATCTGATATTCCTGAGAGATTCTTAAGGTATTATTACCTTTTTGTGGGTTCCTGCAATTGTACTTCTCTAGGGCACATTTTCCTGTGAAACTCAAGAAACATCTTCCATTGGTGGCACAAGTGGGTAGATCCAGCTTAGTGCATTCGAAATCACAATGAGTTGGTGGAGTGGGGGTAATTTTTGCGATGGCGGCACCAATAAGAGCTAAAAGGATCAAATTATTATTTTTCTGAATTAATTTCGGCAGTTTAAAAGAACTTACCAACAACGAGGATGACTACAGAGAAGAATTTCATTTTGCTTAGTTAAATTGTTTTTTAATTTCTGCCTCAAACAGTGGAGTGATTGTGCGATAAGCGTTCTTAGTGTAAACTGTTTTTATACGTTTCTGCGATTTTATTTTTCCTCAGTCAATGAAGGAAGAATATCAGAAAGAAGACGTCAAGGAGATGTTACGTAAAAATAATTTTATTTACATTTGGCTTGTAATCTAAAAATACGACTACAAACAGATAAATTTGGCAAAAGATCCTTGTTGGTCGTAAAATGGGAATTAATAATGAGTGATTAAATATTATATTGATATTTGTATTATTGCGATGCAATCCAGAGAAATGTATCTTAAACAGTTAAAATATTGATTGATTCGCTCCTTTAGCAATCTATGGTGTTACGTACACTTTGGATGGAATTTTACCTATATTGAGATAAAGCTATTTTGCCTTAGAAAGTCCGTAGCATAACATTTTTGTCTTAAGGAAGATTTGTCTATAGCAAGGACTTCTAAACATCGGTATAAAGTTTCACACTACAAGTGATGACTTATACCAAATAGAACAACCTTTGCTTCGAGCCGACCACCGAAGATTTACCCATAAGTTCTCGTGACATACTCGTACAGTCTTCATATTTGTTTATCTACTCGTACTCATGGTCCAAAGACAAACATTTCTCATATAAGGCAAAACTG